>JAPTHN010000009.1:23999190-25199190 GCA_026936325.1 Platynereis dumerilii | reverse complement strand
CACCTTCACAACTTCCATCATAGATTTTTCAATGCAATGGAATCATTGGCCTGTGCTATATACTCTCCCTTTTTTACTCTTAGTGCATAAATACAGGACGTAAAGCCCCAATCATCCATCCATCCATCCCTTTTTGACTCTTTCCCTCTTTTCACACTCAGAGGTGCAACAGAGGAAGAGAATGTACAAGCAGTCATAAAGGACGGCCAAGTGCACGGCATCATCGATTTCGTTGGGTTCTCATCTTCCATCTCGACAGCCGTCAAATGCTTGTGTAGAAATGGAGTGCTCGTAATTGCTGGTTTAGCAGGAGGCCAGATCAATGAACCTGAGGATATGACTGTTCTCTTACAGAAAAGTGTGAGTACAGAATTATTAAATATACACTCACTAACAAAAGAAATGCAACACTTGATTTTGACATATAATTTTGCCAAGAATTTTTTTTTGGATAAAACAAATTATATGGTATTGATCCTTAGATCAACTAGTGCCTTCGTGCCAAAAATCATTCAGCTGTGACCATTTCCTGTCTGCCTTTTGACTTGTTTATCACATTTCAGTTTTTGTAATAAAATATGACCTTACCAACAAGTTACACCAAAAATAAAGGCGCCATTTTAAATAATGGCCAAACAGATGATAATAGCCGAAAAATTAGTGCAGCAACTCTATTTTTGAATTTTACAGGACAATTTGAAAATTGGAGTTTTGCTCATTTCAAAATGTAGCAGACAGCATTGCAGCTGTGTATGGAATATATTTTTAATCACTCTAGAATCTTAGAATCGATGTCGGATCGACGCGATTTTAACGACGATGTCGGCGATGAATCAGAGAATCGTTACAACACCAGTTTTAACCTCCTTTCCCTGAATAGCAATAAGCCCTTTTGATGTTTTGGCCACTGGCTAATTGCAATTATACTGTCATGTTTTCTCAACAGAGGGCTCCCTAGTCTGGGGTAAGCATAAGGTAGTCAAAGGGAGCCAAAAGGATCTGTGTGGAGATCTGGGGTGAGGAGGGGAAAGAAGGAAAAAGAAGGCAAACAAAGGACTTCTGACTGAAAAAAATCTTACTTTATTTTGGGTTGTACTGTACTTTATTTGTAAAAAGGATTTGTATCAAATAATTTCACCATCTTTTTTTTTTACATCTAATATTTTCTTACAGATCCGAGGCTGTGCTATCTTCAGTCCGAAACAATTCACAGAACTGTTGTCTTTGGTGGAGAAGGAGAAGATCTCTTACCCCGACATAACTCACTACCCTCTGGACAAAGTTAATGATGTCCTGGACATGTTAGAAAAAGGACTAGTCACCGGAAGGGCTGTTATAAAGCAGGAGTAACAATCTTGTTCGTGTGTTTTATGATTATTCAAAGGAAGTCAGAGCCAGTGTAAATGCCAAAAACAATGAATTGTAATGAGGTACTTCTCAAAGCTCATTCTCGTATAATGTTATTTATGCATGCATACTTTTCAGGTATGTTCAATAAAAAAAATTCGAAGATAAGTTGAAAGAACATAATTACAAAATAATCGGAGAAAAGTTTGAAAAAAAATTTATTGGGGAAAAATAATTTTTGAAAAAAATATGTTGGAAAAAAAGGTAATTTGGGGAAAAAAGTTGAGGTGAAAAAGTGGATTTATAATTTTTTTTTTTTTTTGGCAATTGAGCGTTCACACTGTCACTTAAATAATATGCAGTGCTCTCCCAAAAAAAGCAGTTCAGTGTTCAGCAGCAAATTAAAGTTCTTCAATAACAGACCATCAAAAAGTCGCGCGAAGCATCCCGACTGTTGGTGCTGTTGTTAAATGTGGTTGTTTGTTGAGCTGGAATAGAGCAAAAAAAAAGGCTGTTTGTCATCCTATTATACAAAATTGATAGATTCACTCTGTCCAGTAATTCACTGTTTTGGAGATACACAGCTTTTTATTCAGTCACTGATTGGTCCGCATGCATTATATGGTTTATTGTTATAATTGTTCTAATTCTTTATTTATTTTGTATCATTTAATAAAATGGAATTTCACACAAATGTCTGCCTTGGTTCCTTTGTCCAAATGAGTTCAATGCCAGCAACAAATATGAATGTTATGTGAGCTTATGGCTATACTATTAGTATTAGGCTAAGACTATACCTGATTCAGAAGAGTGCCCCTCAAATTGTTTTTTAATATTAAAAAAATTAACATAAATTTAGATTTTGCTGGTGGTTTCCCCAACTGAGCTGTTATGCTGTCTACTAATGGACCGCTGTTTTATTGACACTGCTTATTCAAGCCTTGGCAGAACATATGCTCTCATGTGTTGCCACCTAGTGGCAAGTGTGAAATTCTACGAGCTCCAGCGAGTGATCCACATAAACCGATTGTGGAGAGCTCACAAAATTTTGTCTGGAAGAAACCAGGACTGTTTCAGAGTATGGTAATGGCTTCTCTACGTCCTTAGAGCATGTGATTGACTAGTATTTCGCTTGCTTACCTCAATGTTGAAAAGAAACTTTGTGAAATTGGGACTATTTCTTTGGAGCTCAATGCTGAAGAATAAACTGGGAATTAACAATGGAACTTAACGTTTTTAAATGACTGCAGTGCAAAAATGTGCACCTTGCAAATTAACTGTTGAAGAATTTCTTGTATTGTATGAATGTGTTTTCATGGTTCTTGTTACCTCTTGTTGCTGGCCAGTCAGCTTATAGCTCATGAGCTAACATTACCTGTACTACTTAAAAACCGACTATAAATAGATATTTGTCAAATGTAAAATATTTGTCATTGGGACAGTCACTGTACCGTGTGCAAAAATAGAAGATAGTGGTGCATTATATATGAAATGTTGTGATGATAAAATTGTCAAATAAAATCATCCCTGGAAGGACTGTGGTAAGCAGTTTTCACATTCTCGACTAAGGTTAGTGGATTTTTTTTTTCCTTCAAAAAACAAGGGATCAAACATTAATTGTAGACATCTTGACTCCTTGCTATTTAATGCATTTTTAAATTATTTATTTTTGAATATTGGAGACCGTTCGATCTTATAATTATGCAGACGACTACACTCTATCTTACCATCATTCGAATGTCAATCAAGTTTTTAAAAAGTGGAGGGCGGGACACTTCATAGTATGTCCCCTGGGGTCAAATATGCGAGGGGGAAATGTCCCCCCGTATGAAGGAGCTGTTATGTGGGAGAATCTGCCTAATAATGAAACATTATTGATTCCTTAGATAAATTTAAAATTTTCATAAATAAAATGCCATTGAAGAAATGTGACTGTTCTCGATCCAAATGAGTAAAATGTGTATATCAAGTGCCATCCGCAAATCTTATTATGCTTTTATCTTTGTTCATGTTTTTACAATTTACACCCATCGATGAAAAGCACTTTGTGCTTGTGTTTTCTGTTGTAAATAATTTTGACATTAAATTCGAATTTAAATTCATCAATAGAGGAGATTACAAACTGAAACAGTAATATTGATATTCAGTTCATTTCAAAGCTTATTCTCCATGAATACTAGTTCTAATAATTTACCTCATTTTACAAACATTTCATGTCAATATGAATCTATCTAAATTATGGACTGGACTATTGACCAGGACTTACATGATTAAGGAATTTTTAAAATTACTCTCAAAAACTGACGCTTGAACACTGCCGAATTGCATAAAATATACCGTTATACTAAGTAAATCCATATCCTACACCAATGTTTGTAGTCTGTAGCTGTAGTAGTTTTCTATTGTTTTATCTATTTTCTGCTTCTTTTATATATGTGAAAGACACATGTATCAGTGTTTGATATCCAGTTGTCAATAAAATATATATATATATATATTTCTGAAATATGTAATCATAGAATGTGACAATTTCATGAACACAGAAATTGAACTTTCAATAAAACTGTTTCATAGTGCATGTTTGCAAAGAAAGACTATCTGGAAACATTTTACTTCAGAGTACAATAAAAGGCAATATTTAGTAACATGACAACATATATAGAAATTGCTGATATAAAGATATATAGAACAATTTTGACCAACATACCAAGTGACCCAACACACTAATGCCCTAACTTTACACTACAAACAAATACACCTCATTTATCACTCAATAGGTTATAGTAGAGGAAATATGAGCTCATTTTTGATGATGACCCCGCACGGAAGTACAACAGGCCGAATCATATACCAAAATGTTCGCCAGAATGTCAGCTATCTGAATCCGGCTAAGAAAATTACTGGTTCCGGGTACTAACTAAGGGAGAGCTGTTGCCATAGCAACAGATTTATTAAAATTGTAATTCTCAAATTATTCATTTTTAATGCTTTTCTTAAACACCAAAGTTCACAGATGAGGTTTTTGTGCCTGGGCAAACTATAGTTGAGACAGACTTCCAACCGGCAGACCAATTTTGCTTTTACATTGTATTGGTTGCCATGGAAACGAGAAATCATAACAGGTTTGAAGTTTCCTGTCATTATCATACACTTTCATATCTTATACTCCAAAATGATTTCATTAAACCCGCTAGTGTTTTATATGGAAATGTTGCTGAGAGTGTCGTCTTTCAAAACCTGAGCGAGATTTTTATGTTTTATGTCTATTTATTGCACTACAATGGTTTCCAAGGCAATAAGTCAGGATAAACAAGTTTATAAGAATTTTGGAATTTATCAATATCTCAACTAATAGACATGCCATAGTGCTCATTTTTGGACACAATCATTGTGGCAGGATAACCTTCAGAAAAGTGAACCCTCGGATGTGTGACATGGTCCTGGTTGCCATGGAGACAGGATATCATAACAAATTTGAAGTTTTCAGTCATAGTCACACACTTTGATCTCTTACACTCCAAAAAATTTTTTTTAAACCCGCTAGTGTTGTATATGGAAATGTTGCTGAGAGTGTCCTCTTTCAAAACCTGTGTGAGATTTTTATGTTTTATGTCTATTTATTGCACTAAAATGGTTTCCGAGGCAATAAGTCAGGACAAACAAGTTGATAAGAATTTTGGAATTTATCAATATCTCAACTAATAGACATGTCATAGTGCTCATTTTTAGACATAATCATTGTTGCAGGATGACCTTCAGAAAAGTGAACCCTCGGATGTGTGGCATGGTACTGGTTGCCATGGAAACATGATATTATAACAAATTTGAAGTTCTGGTCATAATTGACACATTTAGAGCTCTTATATTCTAAAATGATCTCATAAAACTTGCAGTTGTGATACATGAAAATGTTTGGGAGAGTGCCCTCTTTCCAAATATGGGTTTGATTTGTATGTTTCTTGGAAATTTATTTCATTATAACTATTTCCAAGGCAATATATCGGGTCAAACAATTTTGATGAATTTTGGAATTTCTGAATATCTCAGAGATCATAGAATCTGATATGCCATCTTGCTCATTTTTGGATATAATCATTGTGGAAGGATGACCTTCAGAACAGTGAACCCTCCATGTCATGTGCCTTGGTTGCCATGGAAACAAGAAGTCAAAACAAATTTGAAGTTTCCTGTTGATTTATAAATAACACACTTTGGTCTCTTTTGCACTAAAGTTATTCATAAAACCAAAAAGTGTTGTGAATCTAAATGTCTGTCAGAGTGTCCTCTTTCAAAACATAGACAAGATTTGCATGTTTTATGTAATTTATCTTACAAAATCGTTTCTGAAACAACAAGTCAAGGCAAACAATATATTTGAATTTTGTAATTTATCAATATCACAACCTATATCCTAACCATCATGTTCAATTTTATGACAAACCATTATGTAGCAATGACCGTCAGAAAAGTGACCCTCCATGGGATATTGTGGTGCTTGTTGCCATGGAAATGCATAAATCTTTAGACACTATAGGTAATTTTGAGAGTTTAACAAATTAAATTTTGTGAGATCAATGAATTTCCAATCAACAATGCATTAGTACATAATTAGGCGTTTTTCAATTCCAGTGTGTCAGACCTATAATGTACCCGTGTTTTTTTATTGTATCTCCAAATTAATAACCCCGTTTGGATATGTTTTACACATGGTCATATATGTGCCATGGATTCAATACACCAATTTTGTCAAAACATGACAGTTCAATGAGGCGTTGTGACAAACTGTCAAGTTTTGGGTGTTCACACTTATTATGCAATTTCTTCAAATTCCCTCGAAAAGCATCAAAAATCTATCCAACTGATCATAAATACCATGAATGTTTACCTCATAACACAGTGAAATGTAGAACCATCATTTCAACCATGGATGAATTCATGATCGAAAAATGCATATAACTATCCTGCATTGACATAGCTTTGAAATTGCCATTTATTGCAATGAAAAGATCATGTAAGCCAGACAAAATATGAAACCATTATCAAACTTATACCTTGCTTTCCTTAGGTTATTAGCTCACCCCTAACGGAAGAACGTCACATTGCAACAATGACTGGCCATGCAATTGAAAATATCTTGAAATTGATGGAGCTCATCTGATTTGACAATACTAATCCTATGGGAAACTGAACTTGGAATTTTCCACTTGCAATTATGTTTCCGAGAGATGCAGGGTTTGATGGTTCATCACACAGGACTAAAGAAGTGTCCTAAAGACACATTCTAAGGATAATTTGCTGTGATATGACGTGTTTTGACTGCAAGATGGACTTCTGTTTCTGAAAAATGGAACTTCCAATGGTTTTCCAATGCAATTGTATAATTTTTATTACTTGATCATGAAGGCATCCATGTTTATCATGACATGGCATTTTATGATCAGTTTGGTAAATTTTTGGAGCCTTTCGAGGAGAGTTGGGGATTACAAGAGACTGGCATCAAATGTGTGAAATGCAAGATATCACTTCTTCAGTTCAGGTTTGCAAAGTTACACTTCAGTAAATTGTCTGGGTAAAAAATTATGACACATGAAAAACTTGCAGATCAAGAGTTAACACATTATATATATGCAAATTCCATCAACTTTAAACTGAGAATCTGCGTCATTTCAGTCAGTTAATCGGTGAAAATCAGCCAATTTTGACACTTCAAATTGCAGGAATGTCCTGAAATGTTCACAGAATGTATGTTTTAAAGCATTTTCTACTAAGTCATACCTCTCTTTAGACTCAAAACAGCCCCAAAACAGCTGCGACAAGATACCTTGTCGCAACTGTTCTACTATGCTTTGTTTCCCCTCCTTGACAGCTGCACTGTCCAGGAGGGTCTTCCTATCTACCTCAGTGGTATCTAAAATATTAAGGATACCCCTACACAGCTTTAATTCAATGCAGGACTGGAGCACAAGTACTTATTTGTTGAGACTATGTTAAGCTTGAATTAGATTAGTGATAGGATGACCTGAAACGTGCTAACAAGCTTTCCCAGCATCTAAATAGCAAAAGCGGATGCTTATTATTTGACTTTAGCGACGTGACTCTGGTGACAATTTGTGAAGTCAATTGAAATGATACGTGGTTAATAAGTTATCTATAATATCAATAATATGTATGTGTTTCCATTACAAACAAGACTGCAATGTCCCATGGAGGATTCACTTTTCTGAAGGAGATACATACACAATGATTATGTCATAAAATGAGCAAGTTGTCAAGAGTATCAGTTAAGATATTGATGAATTAAAAAAATCCTTCAATTGTCTTCACCTATTCCATTGTCTTGAAAACCGTTCAGTGGATAATTTTTACATCATACATAAACATCTTGTCCAGGTTCAGAAAGAGGACATTCTCACAATACATTTTAATGTTCAACACTTGCTGGTTTTATGTAATTATTTTGGAGTAAAAGAGACCAAAGTGTGTTAATTATGAATCCCCTCGAAACATCATAGTTGTTATATCTTGTTTCCATGGTAACTAATACTTGTAATAAAATGTCATGGAGGGTTCACTCTTCTGAAGTTCATCCTTCCACAATGATTATATACGGAAATGAGCAAGATGACATATCTATTAGTTGAGATATTGATAATGTCTCAACCTCATCCAAATTATTTGACCCGATATGTTGCCTTGGAAATTGTTTTAATGAAATAAATTTTAATGAAACATACAAATCATACCCATATTTTGAAAGAGGACACTCTCACAAGCATTTTCATGTGGCACAACTGCAGATTTTATGAGGTAATAGAGTATAAGAGTTCAAAGTGTGTTTATTATGGCCAGAACAAATTTGTTATGATATCCTGTCTCCATGGCAACCAGGACCATGCCACACATCCGAGGGTTCACTTTTTTGAAGGTCATCCTATCACAATGATAATGTCCAAAAATGAGCACTATGGCATGCCTATTAGTTGAGATATTGATAAATTCCAAAATTCTTGAGAACTCGTTTGTCCTGACTTATTGCCTTGGAAACCATTGTAGTGCAATAACTAGACTTGAAACATAAAAATCTCGCACAGGTTTTGAAAGAGGACACTCTCAGCAACATTTCCATGTACAACACTAGCGGGTTTAATGAAATAATTTTTTAGTATAAGAGATCAAAGTGAGCGATAATGACTGGAAACTTCAAATTTGTTATGATTTCTTGTCTCCATGGCAACCAATACAATGCCACATATCTGAGGGTTCACTTTTCTGAAGGTCATCCTGCCACAATGATCATGTCCAAAAATTAGCACTATGGCATGTCTATTAGTTGAGATATTGGTAAATTCCAAAATTCTTATCAACTTGTTTGTCCTGACTAATTGCATCGGAAACCATTGTAGTGCAATAAATAGACATAAAACATAAAAATCTCGCTCAGGTTTTGAAAGAGGACACTCTCAGCAACATTTCCATATAAAACTATAGCAGGTTTAATGAAATCATTTTGGAGTATAAGATATCAAAGTGTGTAATAATGACTGGAAACTTCAAACTTGTTATGATTTCTTGTTTCCATGGCAACCAATACAATGTAAAAGCAAAATTGGTCTGCCAGTGGGAAGTCTGTCTCAACTATAGTTTGCCCAGGCACAAAAACCTTGTCTGTGAACTTTGGTGTTTAGGAAAAGCATTAAAAATGAATTATTTGCCAATTACCATATTAATAAATCTGTTGCTATGGCAACAGCTCTCCCTTAGTTAGTACCCAGAACCAGTAATTTTCTTAGCCAGATTCAGATAGCTGACATTCTGGCGAACATTTTGGTATATGATTCGGCCTGTTGTACTTCCGTGCGGGGTATCTCCTTAAATATTGGACTTTTTGGCTTCTGTTTCCTCTACTATTAGGGACCCGGAAAACTAGAAAACTGTTGAGTACGAGGGGCGTTCAGAAAGTTCGAGGCTTTTTTCCATATGGATACTTATTTTCAATCTAGAACTATGAATTTTTCACAGGATAAAATTCAGCATATTTGGAATGGGTTTCCAAAATTTTGGACAATTTGGACATTTTAAAGTCATTCTGTGGTTGCCATGGAAACTGAAAGTTCAGCTTCTTGGGGCAGGTAACACTGAAACCAAGAATGCCAAGAAACTGTAATTGTGAGAGACTTCTCTCTGTCACTTGTATTAGTGAGATTGACAATATTTGACACAAGAAATGTGGGATTAGCTTCTAAATATGCTTTCAAGCACACCAAATGTTTGTATTCTTACACTGGACCCGTGTAGGAAAGCACTTCTGCATGCCAGATTTGGCGAGGGAAATTCAGGAGGCAAAGGTGTGTTTCCCTGACTACATAAGGACTTGTGAAAGCATGGATTCACTAGTATGAACAAGAGACCAAAATGGACAGCATTATCCATCCTAGCTATTCCTGTAACATGCTGCTTTACATATGTCCTGGTTTTCCCTTAATTTAGTCCATGGGGGCTATAGTTTCAGGCACTGGAGGAGAAAAGGCTTTGGATGACCGAAATTCTTTCACAGAACTTTGTTTGGAGGACTTCAAGGAACATTTACTTCAATGGGTCAGGTGTATGAATCTATGCTTTTGGTGAGCTTGGGAGTATTTCTTAAGGCTAATATTATATTTCTTGTGTAAAATATTGTCAATCTCACTAATGCAAGTGATAGAGAGAGGTCTCTCACAGCCAAAATTCATTGGCTTTAGTGGTTTCAGTATTATCTGCCCCAAGAAGCTGAACTTTCAGTTTCCGTGGCAACCACAGAATGACTGAAAAATGTCCAAATTTTTGGAAATCCATTCCAAATATGCTGAATTTTATCCTGTGAAAAATTCATAGTTCTAGATTGAAAATAAGTGTCCATATCAAAAAAAAGCCTCGAACTTTCTGAACGCCCCTCGTAAACTATCCTATAATACAATTGATTTGCTGAAGTGGGGCAGTCTTGAGATAAGTATTTTCTGGCAGGGGTGTTTCTTCACAGGAAAGTTCCAAGCCTGATTATTAACCAAACATTTAAAAAAACAAAAAAATTTCAGTATGGATTTTGGGTCAAAACAGCGTTGAAAACATCGTTAGCATTATCTAGAGCTGCTTGTCGCTCTCTCCTGGCCTGCCAGATTAATATTCATCATAAACTACCTTTGCCACCTTATGGTCATTATGGTGTATGTAGTAAATAGGTCCTTTTCCCTTACAGAAATTCGAGTCATAATGAGCAAACGGTGGGTGATCAACGGAGCAGACCAACCATTGCGGTCAGAGGATTGTGAAATTCCGGAAGCACTGGATGGGAAAGTTCGGATCCGGATTGCTTATTCTGGAGTTTGTCACAGCGAGCTGCATATGAAGAATGATGAGAAAGGACAAATCAGGGGAATACTCGGTGACTAGTACCGGATTGCAGGGAATTTTTCATATAAAAACAGGGACCTTTTTTGGGTCCCTATATACTGAAACTACTGAAGTGAGAAAGGTCATAATTTTAGTTTGTTGCTGACGTCAGGATGATGGAAAAAACTATCATTGCTGACTGTCAGAAGTGGGCCATTTCTAGATTATTATACTAAAGTCTCACAGCACGTTACGGAGTACTTTTGGCGTCGGCGGGATGGTATTTCCTGGAAATTTTGATGAATCTGGGTGATTTTGTTACATCCCGCCGACGATTTTTCACATCCCACAGAGGTACTTTTTGTATCCCACAGGGATCCTAGAAATGGAGAAAACTCCGCCCTGGTAGTCAAAAAAGATTCAACATGTTGAAACTTTTTTTTCCAAGTTGCCGGGATAGAGGCCACATTTTTCTCATTTTTTGGATGTCCGGCGGGCAATCTTTTCCGTGAGAATGAGTAAAAATAATCTCCAGCGGGAAAAAAATACGTCCCCTACCCATGTGGGATATTTTTACTACCCCTGTGGGATTTCTGACATCCCGCCGACGATTTTTGACATCCCGCCGACATTTTTTGACATCCCGCTGAAGGTTTTTGACATCCCACAGGCATTTAGATCTTTCCCTCAGGGATATGATCTTGTCCTCGCCGATTTACGATCTCATCCCGCCGATTTAACATCTTATCCCGCCGATTTAACATCTTATTCCACCATGTGTGCTTTTAATTAATTATATAATCGTTATATAAACATTGTATGTCGCCGGGTTAGCCATACTTTTTCCTAGAATGCATCTCAAGTTATCCCTCAGGGATAAAAAGTTCTCCGGTTCTCGCCGTGAGAATGGGGCATTACTGACAGAGCTCCTGTTGCCATGGAAGTCAGCTGAAAATGATGTTATGATGTCAGGATGAATCGAGGATGATGGAAAAATATATCCTTGCTGACATCAGCAATATCAGTAAGACCTAATTTTGGCTGCCAATATCCTTGGCCAAAGACTGTCTTCTCAACCCTAGAAACCACTGTAAATGTGATGGCAGTAGAGGTCAGGATGACCCATTTTTATGATCTGGACTGACAGGAAGAACACAAAATATTCCTATCCTGACAGTACAGCTTAATAATTGAATCCCTCCTGATGTTAGCAGTGTCAGTAAGCCCTAATTTTGGCTGTCGGTATCCGCAGCCAATGACTCTCTTCCTGACCCTAGAACCATTGTAAATGTGATGGCAGTAGAGATCAGGATGACCCATTTTTATGGTCTGGGCTGACAGTCAGGAAGACACAAAATATTGCTATCCTGACGTCAGTAGAGTCAAGGAGGGTAAATCCGTCCAGGAGGGTAAATCCGTCCGCCCCCTAATATAGGCATATAATTATAATTTTTACAATTGTGTGAGTTGTAAATGCAAGAGAAAATCGTTTTTCAACTAATGTTGTCGTTTTTATGATATCAACAGCATTTTACATGATATTCAGGTCCATTTAAAAGTTGGAGACAAAATACAATGAAATCCTGTGACGTCATCACAGCCATTTTTGATAACAGGTAGTTGTTCTTGTAGGCCTATTTCTATCAAAAACTAAATATATTAAAGTTAAATAATTGATGCATGGGACGATTAATTTTACTATTCTTATAGGGTTTCTTAAATAACTTAATTCCAACACATGCAAAGGAGATACAATGGAAATAAAAGTGGACGGATTTACCATCATTATTTTAAAACTGACTTAATTGAGTGATTGTAAATCCGTCCACCCACTTAAAATGGTCTTTAGAAGTACTTTTATGACTTTTATTAGTTATAAATGGCATAAAAATGATTAAAGAAATAAGATTGAGCAATTATACCACTTGATTGGGGCATAAGGGTTTTCTTAATTGGGATTGCGCAGTCAATTGAAATTCTTGATAGTTTGCTTGACCTCTGTTACTTGATTCGCCTATCATAAAAGCAATCAGCACCCCAATGTTCTAATATTGACAGAAAATCCTTTGTGACAGTTAATGCAGTGATGGAAATGGGGGGGAGCTCGGGGGAGCTGAGCTCCCTTGACCAAAAAAACAGGGGGAGCTCTACCCTGCTACAGCTCCCCCAATGATCAGTGGTCAAGTTACAATTATCATGTTACTTTTTCTGTCCTCATGATATTTTTAGCCAAAATCATGTTCTGGTGGGAGAATTCTTTCTACTCTAAAAATTTGGAATGGCTAGCCGCTGTTGCGCGAGCCGAGAGCTCCTCCGACAAAAATTTTCCATTTCCATCACTGAGTTAATGTATTGCATAACTTTTAAAAATGACAAGATAAGATAGGTATGTGCTGCATAACACCCTATGGACGGATTTACCATCCTTGCTGGACGGATTTAGAAGCAACCTGGACGGATTTAGATGCCCTAACCTTCAATCTTTGTTGCTATGGTTTCAGCAAAACTTATTTGAATATTTTACTTTTTTGGCTGCTAGTGGTACTACAGAATATGCCCCTTCCAATGTGCAAATTTTTATTTTTGCATCTAATACCATTTTCCTTAAAATACAGTTATAGCCAAAAGTGGACGGATTTACCCTCCTTGACTCTACAGCTTATAAATGTACCCATCCTGACGTCAGTAGCATCAGTAAGACCCTACCTTTGGTCCCTGTTTTTAGCTGCATTTTTTAAGCGAATTTCAATGACAGGGATTTTGCCCAAAGACTACATTTTATTATCGCTTTACAGAAACGGACATGCATCGCTGCAAAGATTTCAAATTGAAGCTAATCTCAAATCAATTATTCAAACAAAAACATTCCTTTAGATTTCATGGATTTACCTCCAGTGGTACTGTGAACCACTACCTATATTTAGCAATTTTATGTGAAAGTTAGAATCATTTCTGTGTTCCCATGTCGGTCCACTCCTGCAGGCCCTGACCATTTCTAGCTGCAGAAGCAATGCTCTGACTCTACTGTAGTCTTATTCTATTAACATCCATTTTCATTTCTTAAACTCCCACCAGGTGAAGAAAACTTTAACAAGATGGTGCTTGGACACGAGATTTCTGGTTATGTTGATGAAATAGCTGCAGACGTTGACCCTAGAAGTCTCTCGTTTGCCAAAGGAGACCGAGTGGTTGTCTATCCATGGTTCGGTTGTCAGAAATGTGGAGCTTGCAAGGCAGGAATGTGCAACATTTGTCAGGATCCAGGAATGTTCTTCCATTGTGCGGGGTAAGAAAAGTTTCCATAATTTGAGGTAATCATAGAACCTCGAATATCCCCTTTCCCCGACTTTCCCTTCCATTTCTCTGTATACGTAGGTCCTTGAAGTGTTTTGAACATTTGCATATCATTGATCAAGTTGTCCCCGTGAAAAAAAATTTAAGACTAAAATAAGTACCAGGCATTAATTTCGCTGAATTATATATTAAACACATTACTTAATAAAGGCAGTGGTAATGCCAAATTACATCATTCCAGCCAGTATACATGTACATAGTATGTATCCATTCTCATTTTAGTTCTCCTTTAAAGATACTCATTGAAAATTCTCCTTTTAAATTCTCGCTAGCTTGGGTCCATTCTCACCAGGGGGCTACCAAACGCACCTCCTGGTGGATCCCAAGTGGATCTACAAAGTTCCAGATTCCATTCCTTTGGACGTTGCCTGCCTTCTCGCCTGCAGCGGAGGAACGTCTTACGCTGCCATCGACAAATTGCAGGAGAGCATCGACTTTGGTGTGGCTGCCAATGTGAGTCAGGCTTTATTACAGGCATTTAATTAGCATGTGATTCTAATGTTCTTCGACCACTAAATACATAGCATTTTTTACTAATCTGGGTTCAGGAACAGCAAAATGTCACACCTGTAGCTAATGTATCAAACATAGTAAGTGCCTGCTTTATATTGATTTCTCACTGCCAACTGTGAATGACCAGCTGATCCGTATGGTAACTAAAAAGGCTGTTATCAATTTGGCAGCAAATCAGAAAACAATATGTTCAAAGTTATTAATATAGGGTCTCGTTGTGAAAAATCGGACAATTTCCTTGGCCATTCGCCCATTCCACACATACATTTCCCATCAAAGTGCTGATATACACTGAGATATTGTACTGACACCAGCCAACGTTTGTTTTATCTGTTTTAATTTTGAAAACCATTTTTTTTAGAGTGTGTCATTCAGTGAGGGGGGGGGGGAGACATCCAATAGTAGGATCTGAGAGACCCCTGACATCAAAGACTGACCTCATTTAAGAGCAATTTTCATATTATTCCAGGGCAAATCAAGGATACTCATCATTGGAGCAGGAGGCTTGGGCTTGTGGGGTATCAAACTAGCCAAGATTATTCATGGCAATAATGTCGAATTAATAGCCGCAGACTTGGATGAGGGTAAACTGGCGGTTGCCAAGAAGTACGGTGCTGATGTGGGAGTCGTGTGGCCAAGGTATACAATCTTTGTTTAGGTTCACCGTAGGATGGACCTGTTTTCTATGTCTGTTCTTTCTGTGTGTCCATCTAGCTGTTAGATTAAGGAAAAACCCTGAACACTTTCTAATGAAATTCAACAAGATTTTTCCAATCACCACAGCGAAGAACTGATTAAACCATTGCTATGCGATCTGGTCACTATCTGCATGTATGATGATGTCTCTGACCCTGTAACTTTCTCAGATTCTTTCTCTCTTTTCTTTCCCTTTCTCTCTGTCTCTCTCTCTCTGTCTCTCTGCCTACAGAAAACTCCGAGTCTCCCTTTTTGACTCCTTCTCTCCTTTCACACTCAGAGGCACAACAGAGGAAGAGAACGTACAAGCAGTCGTAAAGGACGGCCAAGTGCAGGGAGTCATCGATTACGTTGGCACCTCATCTACTCTCTCGACAGCCGTCAAATGCTTGTGCAGATATGGAATGCTTGCAATTGTGGGTTTGGCAGGAGGCCAGGTTAATGAAAGCGAAGATGCCCTTGTTCTTACTCAGAAAACCGTGAGTATAGAAATATACGGTTGTTTAATATTTCTAGTTGTAGCCAGTGGTGGATCCAGGCCCCCAATATAGACCCCAGAGTTTCAAAATAGCATTTTTAAGAAATTATAAATGACTAGGGCCCACTATAATGCGGAAACGAGATTAAATGAAGACATAATGTTGAGGTGTAAAATTTAATGACCACCCCTCCCCATCCCTTATTGGTGCCCTGGGCTGCCCCCCCCCCCCCATTATGAAAATTTTGACTTTGGTTGAACATTCAACCGACTTGAAACCGCTGGTGTATTGGCACTGGTATCAATTTTTTTAATATAAACTTAAAATGACTAGAATATCAAAATTGATACATTTGTCAGAAATTCGTGTCGTATTGAATTCCTACACCATCTTTTTTGCAACTTTTTTGTTTTCGTACAGATTCGAGCTTGTGGTATCTTCAGTCCGAAGCAATTCACAGAACTGTTGTCTTTGGTGGAGAAGGAGAAGATCTCTTACCCCGACATAACACACTACCCTCTGGACAAAGTCAACAATGTCCTGGACATGTTAGAAAAAGGACTAGTCACTGGCAGGGCTATTTTAAAGCAGGAGTAGGAATTGTGTTTGTGTTTTTATTCAAAGAAAGAGTGACGCAGTTTGTACACTCCCGGTCAAAAGTTTGGAAACACTATGTCGCTTAATTGCCATTAGATTAGTGTTACACAAATTTGCTTCTTCATGCAAGGATTCTTATCAAATCAGAACTTCAAGTCACTAATGCAATGGCATATATAGCAGCATACTGTTTCCAAACTTTTGGCCAGCAGTGTATTTTTTTTTATGGTGATTATTCGTTATGCTGAAATAAACGCAAAACAAAAACTGTTCAAGACACTTCCTTTTTA
This sequence comes from Platynereis dumerilii, assembly GCA_026936325.1. Lineage (NCBI taxonomy): Eukaryota > Metazoa > Annelida > Polychaeta > Phyllodocida > Nereididae > Platynereis > Platynereis dumerilii. The sequence goes on along the minus strand of JAPTHN010000009.1, from coordinate 25,182,548 downwards.
CTCACCAGTATTGGCTGAGCGAGAACTGAAAACAACTGTTCAAAAGTAAAAAGCTTTTTTCTCAAAATGCCCTTTTTCCACTTTTTCCACTAAGCTCCTTTTTGCGCCGAGCGGTCAATATATAGTAAATGTCAAAATTATAAGCCCCCCTCTGGATATACTTTTCCAGCTGGGATGTTGCTCATGACAATCTTGCAGTGGATTTTTCCAGATGGAATTTTGCTCATGAAGATCTTTTCAAGCTGGGACTTACGAAGATATTATCACTCATGAAGATCTGCGAGTGAAATTTTCCCAACTGGGATGTTGCTCATGAAGATCTGTAAGAGAATTTTTCCAGCTGGGATGTTGCTCATGCAGATCTGTAAGAGAATTTTTCCAGCTGGGATGCTGCCTACGAAGATCTGTAAGAGAATTTTTCCAGCTGGGATGCTGCTCATGCAGATCTGTAAGAGAATTTTTCAGCTGGGATGCTGCTCATGAAGATCTGTAAGAGAATTTTTCCAGCTGGGATGCTGCTCATGAAGATCTGTAAGAGAATTTTTCCAGCTGGGATGCTGCTCATGCAGATCTGTAAGAGAATTTTTCCAGCTGGGATGCTGCTCATGAAGATATGTAAGAGAATTTTTCCAGCTGGGATGCTGCTCATGAAGATCTGTCAGAGAATTTTTCCAGCTGGGAAGTTGTTCATGAAGATCTGTCAGAGAATTTTTCCAGCTGGGATGCTCATGCAGATCTGTAAGAGAATTTTTTCCAGCTGGGATGTTGCTCATGAAGATCTGTAAGAGAATTTTTCCAGCTGGGATGCTGCTCATGCAGATCTGTAAGAGAATTTTACCAGCTGGGATGCTCATGCAGATCTGTAAGAGAATTTTCCCAGCTGTGATGCTGCTCATGCAGATCTGTAAGATAATTTTTCCAGCTGGGATGCTGCTCATGAAGATCTGTAAGAGAATTTTTCCAGCTGGGATGCTGCTCGAGAAGATCTGTAAGAGAAATTTTCCAGCTGGGACGCTGCTCATGAAGATCTGTAAGAGAATTTTTCCAGCTGGGAAGTTGTTCATGAAGATCTGTCAGAGAATTTTTCCAGCTGGGATGTTGCTCATATTGATCTGGCAGTGGATTTTCCCGGATGAAATTTTGCTCATGAAGATCTTTTCAGGCTGGGAAGAATGAAGATCTACAGTGAATTAATCCAGCTGGTATATCGTTCATGAAGATCTGCTGTGGATTTTCCAGCTGGGGTATGGCTTATGAAGATCTGTTGGGATTTTCCAAGCTGTTATTTTGCTCATGAAGATCTGCCAGTGAATTTTTCCAGCTGGTATTTTGTTCAAGAAGATCTGCCATTATATGATTTTTTCCAGCTGGGATGTTGCTCATGAAGATTTGTCAGTTAATTTTCCCAGTAAGAATTTGCTCATGAAGATCTTGCAGTTAATTTTCCTAGCATGAATTTTGCTTTAGAGGCACCTTCAGTGGAACAGGCCTTTACATTCATAAGGGTCCCTAAAAAGTTAATAAAATATATTATGTGAATAAAAAACTTAATAAAGTTATTTGAAAAAAGGTTCTTCATTTTCTTGTGGGGTATCATTTTACTGTTGGAATGAAAAAAAATGTCAAAGGGGAAAAAAGTGGGCAAATGGAAAAGAAAAGATTCAGGCTGTCGAAAGAAAATTCCCCAAAAGGATAATCTTTTTGCACCAATGAGAATTACTTTTGTGAGAATTTTTTCTAGTCCAATAAAGGATTTTTGGTGAAAAAAAAGTTTATTTTGCACTTGACACTGAAAAAAGTTTGTTCAGCGCATGAAAAAAAAAAGTTAATTTCTACTGTTAGGTAAGTTGCCATAATGATAAAAAACGTGGTTGCTCGTTTGCAAGCAAAAAAATTAGTTTGTCGTCTTTCACAAGCGAAAAAAAAATTCGACCCTGGGAAAGTGACAGCAGTGCATCAACCCTTTAATAGACAGTGGTGTCAGTCCTATGGGGCTGGTGGGGCTGATGCCCCACCACAATTTTGCCAAAATAAGTGTAAAAAAATTCACAGTTTCCATAACTCCGCTGTGCCCATGCAAAAAATTGTAAAAATTTGTCAATGCCCCACCACTTTATTTTGAAAATGATGCCACTGTTAATATACGGGACTGGAAAGAGCCCCATGTGAGGAACCAGATGTTTCAATCAAAAGAAGTGATTCAGACATTCCATAATATGATCCTGGCTTTTTTCTTTCTCATCCTGCATGACTACCAAAAATGTTTGAAAAAAAAAAACTGTTCCCAAAAATTAAAGTGTTTGAAAAAAAAAATCCAACAAATAAAAATTTTCAAAAAAAATGTTGAAAAAATTAATTTTTTCAAAAAAAGAATGTTTAAAAAAAAAAAACCCCCCCCCCCCCCCCCAAAAAAATGGTTGAAAAAGGCAATTCCCCAAAAAAAAGTTGGAAAAAAATTCCCAAAAAAAAAACAGTTACTTTTTCTCAAAACTTTTTTTTAGAATATTGCCTTTCCACCCTATTTCTCTTTGTCCAAATTTTTTTTCTCCAACTTTTTATTGAACAAACCTGAATACAAAAATGAATTTCGAGAAATTATTTAGATAATTATTACAAGAGTCTTTAAAATTTATTTTTTGCGTTCAGGCGGTCCCGTCTTCATGCTTTGGCATTTACATAATGTTTCACCCATCTCTAATATATATCCTTATTTTTGAACATTTTGTATCTAGATAACAAATATAGTCTCCTAATTAGCTCTAATTGAAGCAATTAAAAATTTTCTTTAATATTTACATTGTCCACTTGGGGGAGGATGCAGGGCGCCATCTCCCGATAAGTGGCATCAGGTCACGTGACTCAGCCATGCCGGCTTCTTGTTTTGGCTCATTTTTGGATCTCGTCGTGCAGAAAAATTGTGCATATTCAGAAAAGAAGGTGAGTTTACTTCTAAAATCCAGCCTATGGGTGTATTAGTCATTTCTCTATCGAATTACGGTAGATCTTGTAGCATACTTGTCCCAGAGTTTGCTTAAATTGAGCTTTGAAGGGAGGTAAAAAAGCGCGGTTAAAAAGGTCCTCCATTTCACTAGTTTGAAGTGAGCCGTCATTAAAGTGCGCTAGCCGTCATTAGCGCACTCAGCCGCCAATGTTGAAGTAGGCCGTCAATAAAATGAGTGCGGTTGTGATTATTTGCCATCATAAGGAACTTTTAGTTCACCGCATTAACGCTAGGTGGCCAGAACGTCGTGGAGACGACTTTCCGGGCAAAAATAAGGGTTTTGCGGCGGACGACAAAAGGTACTTTCTCAGCAGGTTACAGCGGTCAGTGACCTACGTAAGTGCAAAGAGGTGACTCGGTTTATGGCGGCTGACTTCAGTTGAAGGCGGCTGACTCTTTATTCACAATATTGTCCAGAATAACGCAGATTAGATCAGATTATTCAGAAAGTGTATTTTAAATCAACATTTCAATCTTGTATTCTGTCATTATAAATCTGCTTATTTTGGTCAAGGAGCTGGACTGCTGGAAGCAGTGAGTGACCAAGTTGAATTTACAACTTGTAGCCAACATGAATGAATGTGACATTATAAATCAAATTTGTAACTTATGCATTAAGTCCAATTCTCAGAAAAGGATGCATAATTTGCAGCATAAATCCCAAAAAGTGAAATTCACTGAAAGTGGAATTTTAATATTTTACAAAAATGCTAAACTTCATGATTCTCAATATTTTCAATGAGAAATTGCGCATAATAGCACAAATTTTATAATAGCAGAACATTTTCTAGATTTTCTTTAAAATTTCAAAGATCACTATGAAGTAAGACTCCTCTCTATCAATTGTACAAATTACATTGCATACATTTTCTGCAATAGTCATAAATATTTTGTAAGATAATCTCAGAAATTCTAGGATTATTTTTACAGTATCTTAGAAATTTATGCAATAATTGCAAACAATTCTGCAATAATCAAACAGATCTGTGTGATTATTGTAGTGACCAATTATTTAAAAAAAAAAAAATTATTGTAGAAATTTCTAAGATTATTGTGATTTTTTGCGGAATAATTTCAAATGTCCAATTATTTTAGTTTTAAAATTATAGTAGGCCTACATATTTTCATGATTGTTGTTGCAAAAAACAAGTGTTATTTCCCTAGGCATATTGAGTTTGGCCTGACTAAGTAGGGAATTTTGTTGCCTTTCTAACCTATATGGTTTCATTTTGGCCTAATCGTTCTGAATACTCAGCCCTCAATGTTGAACGCTAAAAAATCGCACATTTTTTAAACGAAAAATGCATACACTTTTCTGTTTGGACTGGCTCAAAGGTGGTTTCAAAATTGGCTAGGCATATTAAGTTTGGCCTGACTAAGTAGGGAATTTTGTTGGCTTTCCAACCTATATGGGTTCATTTTGGCGCAACGGTTCTGAATACTCAGCCAGCAATGTTGAAAGTTGAAAAATCGCACATTTTTTAACAAAAAAATGCATGCCACTTTCTCCTTGGACTGGCTTAAAGGTGGTTTCAAAAATGGCTAGGCATATTGAGTTTGGCCTGACTAAGTAGGGAATTTTGTTAGCTATCCAACCTATATGGTTTCATTTTGGCGCAATGGTTCAGAATACTCAGCTAGCAATGTTTAAAGTTGAAAAATCGCACATTTTTCAACAAAAAAATGCATGCTTCTTTCTCCTTGGACTGGCTTAAAGGTGGTTTCAAAAATGGCTAGGCATATTGAGTTTGGCCCAACTAAGTAGGGAATTTTGTTGGCTTTCCAACATATATGGGTTCATTTTGGCGCAATGGTTCTGAATATTCAGCCTGCAATGTTGAATGTTGAAAAATCGCACATTTTCCGGCAAAAAAATGCATGCTTCTTTCTCGTTGGACTGGCTTAAAGGTGGTTTCAAAAATGGCTAGGCATATTGAGTTTGGTCTCACTAAGTGGGGAATTTTGTTGCCTTTCCAACCTATACGGTTTTATTTTGGCCTAGTAGTTCTGAATACTCAGCCCTCAATGTTGAAAGCTAAAAAATCGCACATTTTTTAACCAAAAAATGCCTGCACCTCTTTGTTTGGAGTGGCTTAAAGGTGGTTTCAAAAATGGCTAGGCATATTGAGTTTGGTCTCACTAAGTGGGGAATTTATTCCTTTCCAACCTATATGGTTTCATTTTGGCCTAGTTGTTCTGAATACTCAGCCCTCAATGTTGAAAGGTTAAAAAATCGCTAGTTTTTAAACAAAAAAATGCATGTTTCATTCTGCATGGACTTGCTTAAAGGTGGTTTCAAAAATGGCTAGGCATATTGAGTTTTGCCAGACTAAATGGAGAATTTTTTTGGCTTTCCAACCTATATGGTTTCATTTTGGCCTAATGATTCTGAATACTCAGCCCTCAATGTTGAAAGCTACAAAATCGCACATTTTTTAGCCAAAAAATGCATGTACCTCTTTGTCCTTGGACTGGCTTAAAGGTGGTTTCAAAAATGGCTAGGCATATTGAGTTTGGTATCAGTAAGTGGGGAATTTTGTTGCCTTTCCAACCTATATGGTTTCATTTTGGCCTAGTGGTTCTGAATACTCAGCCCTTAATGTTGAAAGCTACAAAATCGCACATTTTTTGACCAAAAAATGCTTGTACCTTTTTGTTTGGAGTGGCTTAAAGGTGGTTTCAAAAATGGCTAGGCATATTGAGTTTGGTCTCACTAAGTGGAGTATTTTGTTGCCTTTCCAACCTATATGGTTTCATTTTGGCCTAGTGATTCTGAATACTCAGCCCTCAATGTTGAAAGCTACATAATCGCACATTTTTTAGCCAAAAAATGCATGTACCTCTTTGTTTGGAGTGGCTTAAGGGTGGTTTCAAAAATGGCTAGGCATATTGAGTTTGGTCTCACTAAGTGGAGTATTTTGTTGCCTTTCCAACCTATATGGTTTCATTTTGGCCTAGTGGTTCTGAATACTCAGCCCTCAATGTTGAAAGCTACAAAATCGCACATTTTTTAACCAGAAAATGCCTGCACCTTTTTGTTTGGACTGGCTTAAAGGTGGTTTCAAAAATGGCTAGGCATATTGAGTTTGGTATCAGTAAGTGGGGAATTTTGTTGCCTTTCCAACCTATATGGTTTCATTTTGGCCTAGTTGTTCTGAATACTCAGCCCTCAATGTTGAAAAGTAAAAAATCGCTACTTTTTTAACAAAAAAATGCATGTTTCATTCTGGTTGGACTTGCTTAAAGGTGGTTTCAAAAATGGCTAGGCATATTGAGTTTTGCCAGACTAAATGGAGAATTTTGTTGGCTTTCCAACCTATATGGTTTCATTTTGGCCTAATGATTCTGAATACTCAGCCCTCAATGTTGAAAGCTACAAAATCGCACATTTTTTAGCCAAAAAATTCATGTATCTCTTTGTTTGGAGTGGCTTAAAGGTGGTTTCAAAAATGGCTAGGCATATTGAGTTTGGTATCAGTAAGTGGGGAATTTTGTTGCCTTTCCAACCTATATGGTTTCATTTTGGCCTAGTGGTTCTGAATACTCAGCCCTCAATGTTGAAAGCTACAAAATCGCTAGTTTTTTAACAAAAAAATGCATGTTTCATTCTGGTTGGACTGGCTTAAAGGTGGTTTCAAAAATGGCTAGGCATATTGAGTTTTGCCAGACTAAATGGAGAATTCTGTTGGCTTTCCAACCTATATGGTTTCATTTTGGCCTAATGATTCTGAATACTCAGCCCTCAATGTTGAAAGCTACATAATCGCACATTTTTTAGCCAAAAAATGCATGTACCTCTTTGTTTGGAGTGGCTTAAGGGTGGTTTCAAAAATGGCTAGGCATATTGAGTTTGGTCTCACTAAGTGGAGAATTTTGTTGCCTTTCCAACCTATATGGTTTCATTTTGGCCTAGTGGTTCTGAATACTCAGCCCTCAATGTTGAAAGCTACAAAATCGCACATTTTTAAACCAAAAAATGCCTGCACCTTTTTGTTAGGACTGGCTTAAAGGTTGTTTCAAAAATGGCTAGGCATATTGAGTTTGGTCACGCTAAGTGGGGAATTTTATTGCCTTTCCAACCTATATGGTTTCATTTTGGCCTAGTTGTTCTGAATACTCAGCCCTCAATGTTGAAAGCTACAAAATCGCTAGTTTTTTAACAAAAAAATGCATGTTTCATTCTGGTTGGACTGGCTTAAAGGTGGTTTCAAAAATGGCTAGGCATATTGAATTTTGCCAGACTAAATGGAGAATTCTGTTGGCTTTCCAACCTATATGGTTTCATTTTGGCCTAGTGATTCTGAATACTCAGCCCTCAATGTTGAAAGCTACATAATCGCACATTTTTTAGCCAAAAAATGCATGTACCTCTTTGTTTGGAGTGGCTTAAGGGTGGTTTCAAAAATGGCTAGGCATATTGAGTTTGGTCTCACTAATTGGAGAATTTTGTTGCCTTTCCAACCTATATGGTTTCATTTTGGCCTAGTGGTTCTGAATACTCAGCCCTCAATGTTGAAAGCTACAAAATCGCACTTTTTTTAACCAAAAAATGCCTGCACCTTTTTGTTTGGACTGGCTTAAAGGTTGTTTCAAAAATGGCTAGGCATATTGAATTTAGTCTCACTAAGTTGGGAATTTTGTTGCCTTTCCAACCTATATGGTTTCATTTTGGCCTAGTGGTTCTGAATACTCAGCCCTCAATGTTGTAAGCTACAAAATCGCACATTTTTTAGCCAAAATATGCATGTACCTCATTGTTGGGACTGGCTTAAAGGTGGTTTCAAAAATGGCTAGGCATATTGAGTTTGGTCTCACTAAGTGGGGAATTTTATTGCCTTTCCAACCTATATGGTTTCATTTTGGCCTAGTGGTTCTGAATACTCAGCCCTCAATGTTGAAAGCTACAAAATCGCACATTTTTAAACCAAAAAATGCCTGCACCTTTTTGTTTGGAGTGGCTTAAAGGTGGTTTCAAAAATGGCTAGGCATATTGAGTTTGGTTTCACTAAGTGGGGAATTTTATTGCCTTTCCAACCTATATGGTTTCATTTTGGCCTAGTGGTTCTGAATACTCAGCCCTCAATGTTGAAAGCTACAAAATCGCACATTTTTTAACCAAAAAAATGCCTGCACCTTTTTGTTTGGAGTGGCTTAAAGGTGGTTTCAAAAATGGCTAGGCATATTGAGTTTGGTCTCACTAAGTGGGGAATTTTGTTGCCTTTCCAATCTATATGGTTTCATTTTGGCCTAGTGGTTCTGAATACTCAGCCCTCAATGTTGAAAGCTACAAAATCGCACTTTTTTTAACCAAAAAATGCCTGCACCTTTTTGTTTGGACTGGCTTAAAAAATGGCTAGGCATATTGAGTTTGGTCTCGCTAAGTGGGGAATTTTGTTACCTTTCCAACCTATATGGTTTCATTTTGGCCTAGTGGTTCTGAATACTCAGCCCTCAATGTTGAAAGGTAAAAAATCGCTAGTTTTTTAACAAAAAAATGCATGTTTCATTCTGGTTGGACTGGCTTAAAGGTGGTTTCAAAAATGGCTAGGCATATTGAGTTTTGCCAGACTAAATGGAGAATTTTGTGGCTTTCCAATTTATATGGTTTCATTTTGGCCTAATGATTCTGAATACTCAGCCCTCAATGTTGAAAGCTACAAAATCGCACATTTTTTAACCAAAAAATGCCTGCACCTTTTTGTTTGGAGTGGCTTAAAGGTGGTTTCAAAAATAGCTAGGCATATTGAGTTTGGTCTCGCTAAGTGGGGAATTTTGTTGCCTTTCCAACCTATATGGTTTCATTTTGGCCTAGTTGTTCTGAATACTCAGCCCTCAATGTTGAAAGGTAAAAAATCGCTAGTTTTTTAACAAAAAAATGCATGTTTCATTCTGGTTGGACTGGCTTAAAGGTGGTTTCAAAAATGGCTAGGCATATTGAGTTTTGCCAGACTAAATGGAGAATTTTGTTTGCTTTCCAACCTATATGGTTTCATTTTGGCCTAATGATTCTGAATACTCAGCCCTCAATGTTGAAAGCTACAAAATCGCACATTTTTTAGCCAAAAAATGCATGTACCTCTTTGTTTGGACTGGCTTAAAGGTGGTTTCAAAAATGGCTAGGCATATTGAGTTTGGTCTCGCTAAGTGGGGAATTTTGTTGCCTTTCCAACCTATACGGTTTCATTTTGACCTAGTGGTTCTGAATACTCAGCCCTCAATGTTGAAAGCTACAAAACCGCACATTTTTTAGCCAAAAAATGCATGTACCTCTTTGTTTGGACTGGCTTAAAGGTGGTTTCAAAAATGGCTAGGCATATTGAGTTTGGTCTCACTAAGTGGAGAATTTTGTTGCCTTTCCAACCTATATGGTTTCATTTTGGCCTAGTGGTTCTGAATACTCATCCCTCAATGTTGAAAGCTACAAAATCACACATTTTTTAACCAAAAAATGTCTGCACCTTTCTGTTTGGACTGGCTCAAAGGTGGTTTCAAAAATGGCTAGGCATATTGAGTTTGGCCTCACTAAGTGGGGAATTTTGTTGGTTTTCCAACCTATATGGTTTCATTTTGGCCTAGTGGTTCTGAATACTCAGCCCTCAATGTTGAAAGCTACAAAATCGCACATTTTTTAACCAAAAAATGCTTGCACCTTTTTGTTTGGACTGGCTTAAAGGTGGTTTCAAAAATGGCTAGGCATATTGAGTTTAGTCTCACTAAGTGGGGAATTTTGTTGCCTTTCCAACCTATATGGTTTCATTTTGGCCTAGTGGTTCTGAATACTCAGCCCTCAATGTTGAAAGCTACAAAATCGCACATTTTTAAACCAAAAAATGCCTGCACCTTTTTGTTTGGAGTGGCTTAAAGGTGGTTTCAAAAATGGCTAGGCATATTGAGTTTGGTTTCACTAAGTGGGGAATTTTATTGCCTTTCCAACCTATATGGTTTCATTTTGGCCTAGTGGTTCTGAATACTCAGCCCTCAATGTTGTAAGCTACAAAATCGCACATTTTTTAGCCAAAATATGCATGTACCTCTTTGTTTGGACTGGCTTAAAGGTGGTTTCAAAAATGGCTAGGCATATTGAATTTGGTCTCACTAAGTGGAGAAATTTGTTGCCTTTCCAACCTATATGGTTTCATTTTGGCCTAGTGGTTCTGAATACTCAGCCCTCAATGTTGAAAGCTACAAAATCGCACATTTTTTAGCCAAAAAATGCATGTATCTCTTTGTTTGGACTGGCTTAAAAGTGGTTTCAAAAATGGCTAGGCATATTGAGTTTGGTATCAGTAAGTGGGGAATTTTGTTGCCTTTCCAACCTATATGGTTTCATTTTGGCCTAGTGGTTCTGAATACTCTGCCCTCAATGTTGAAAGCTACAAAATCGCACATTTTTTAGCCAAAATATGCATGTACCTCTTTGTTTGGACTGGCTTAAAGGTGGTTTCAAAAATGGCTAGGCATATTGAATTTGGTCTCACTAAGTGGAGAAATTTGTTGCCTTTCCAACCTATATGGTTTCATTTTGGCCTAGTGGTTCTGAATACTCAGCCCTCAATGTTGAAAGCTACAAAATCGCACATTTTTTAGCCAAAAAATGCATGTATCTCTTTGTTTGGACTGGCTTAAAAGTGGTTTCAAAAATGGCTAGGCATATTGAGTTTGGTATCAGTAAGTGGGGAATTTTGTTGCCTTTCCAACCTATATGGTTTCATTTTGGCCTAGTGGTTCTGAATACTCAGCCCTCAATGTTGAAAGCTACAAAATCGCACATTTTTTAGCCAAAAAATGCATGCTTCATTCTGGTTGGACTGGCTTAAAGGTGGTTTCAAAAATGGCTAGGCATAATGAGTTTGGCCAGACTAAATGGGGAATTTTGTTGGCTTTCCAACCTATATGGTTTCATTTTGGCCTAATGATTCTGAATACTCAGCCCTCAATGTTGAAAGGTAAAAAATCGCACATTTTGTAACGAAAAAATGCATGCTTCATTCTGCCTGGACTGGCTTTAAGGTGGTTTCAAAAATGGCTAGGCATATTGAGTTTGGCCAGACTAAATGGGAATTTTGTTGGCTTTCCAACCTATATGGTTTCATGTTGGCCTAATGATTCTGAATACTCAGCCCTCAATATTGAAAGGTAAAAAAATCGCACATTTTTTAAGCAAAAAATGCATGCTTCATTCTGCTTGGACTGGCTTAAAGGTGGTTTCAAAAATGGCTAGGTATATTGAGTTTGGCCAGACTAAATGGGGAATTTTGTTGGCTTTCCAACCTATATGGTTTAATGTTGGCCTAATGATTCTGAATACTCAGCCCTCAATGTTGAAAGTTAAGAAATCGCACATTTTGTAACAAAAATATGCATGCTTCATTCTGCTTGGACTGGCTTAAAGGTGGTTTCAAAAATGGCTAGGCATAATGAGTTTGGCCAGACTAAATGGGGAATTTTGTTGGCTTTCCAACCTATATGGTTTCATGTTGGCCTAATGATTCTGAATACTCAGCCCTCAATGTTGAAAGGAAAAAATCGCACATTTTGTAACGAAAAAAGGCATGCTTGATTCTGCTTGGACTGGCTTAAAGGTGGTTTCAAAAATGGCTAGGCATATTGAGTTTGGCCAGACTATAGGGAAGTTTGTTGGCTTTCCAACCTATATGGTTTTATTTTGGCCCAAGGGTTCTGAATATCCAGCCTCAATGTTGAAAGGTGACACATCGCAGATTTTTGAACAAAAAAATTCTTGCATCATTTTGTTTGTTTGGACTGGCTTAAATTTGGTTTCAAAAATGGATCTTTTTCTATTGTTTTTCGTTTTTTTGTTGCCCCTACAGCAGGTTTTTTACATCAAAATTCCACTCCGTTACCACATTGTTCCCTCCGTTACAGGATATTATTACTATACACTTTGTCCTGAAATTTGAGAATGGCCCGTCTACAGATTGTAAAGCATGTTTTTTTTTTAAACAAATAAAAAGGAAGGGAAAATGTTTTAAATGTCCAGTTGATTACTTTGGGAAGTTATGAAATAATAAATCTTGTTTTGAATGTGTGAACCTGTTTTATATCTCTTGTAATAATTACATTTTTAACAAGATACATAATTACATTGAGTTTGTGTCTAAAACTGTCTATTAACTGGCTCTGCCTCTGGGCCACATTTCATGACTTCTTATTTCCATGGCAACTGAATTACCATTTATATGCATGTTTATGATCTAATTTTGCGGGATAATTTTTAAATGAAATGAATATTGTCTCACTAAAATATCTTGTCTCTATATCGAATACAACTCAAGTTATGCCAAGTTGGACTGAACTTTTGGAAAATCCCTCGTATGACATCATTGCTTGCATCAAAGCTGCGTATAATCAGGTATCAAAGGACTCAGTTACAAAAACTCATTCAAGTGTGACCGTTATTTGCAAGTCTATGGCCAAGTTTATCACATTGGGGTATGGCCAGTGGACTGGGGCATTAGGCATCCCACAAAGCAAATTCCGATGATTTCATGTGAAAGCTTGAAGAAAATGATGGAAAATGCCATACAATTCACTTCAGTTGTAATCACTTAACATGCTAAAATTTTGTTTTTGAGAAGTCATGTCAAGGTTTGTCACACACAATGATATTCCAGTGAAACAATGCAACTGTGGAAACAGGTCCTCAAATAGCCTGGGGGTGGTAAAAGGCTTAGGGTCCATCAAAACGACCTTATGCACCCTTTATAGCAGCCATAGGACAAGCAGCAATTCCAAGTGTACCCTCCTCATGACTTTTCTTGCGGAGGCAGATGTCAGGTTGTCAGAATAGCACAAGGACGACACACCGGCACACACAGGGCCAATTTTTACCTGGTAAGCTGTTTTAGAGGTTGCGTTAGGTCTTTCTGATAGACCATAAGACTTTTGATGCCACAGCTATTGTACAGGCTGTTTGAGGACTTGTTTCCGTGGCTGCATTGCTGCATTGGAATATCATTGTGTGTGACAAACTCTGGTCTGACTTTCCAAAAATCTATTTTTTTAACGAGTTAGATGGCACTTATTGAAGTGAATTGTATGGCCTTTTTCATCATTTTCTTCAAGCGTTCACAAGAAATCATTAGATTTGCCCTATGGGGTGCCTAATACCCCCATCCAGTGGCTATACCCCAATGTGACAAACCTGGCAACAGACACACAAGAAATGGTCACAATTGAGTGATTTTAGGCAACTGGGTTCTTTGACACCTGATTATAAATACACATCAACTCAAAAGCCCATCTGAATCTTATGCACAAAAAAACAGCCCTAGAAATAGTTTTGCGTTTTTTTATTTGGTTCAGTTTATAATAAATTTATGTTTTTTTAGTCAATGACGCCAGTTATCAATGATCTTAGGTTGCCATGGCAACCTATTCTTAGCAGAAATAATTATTTTCCCTTTTCAATAATAATTATAATAGATTACCAATCTTCAATAATGTAATATCTCGAATTCTATTTGTTAAGCGGCTAACCAGGTGAGACACATTGTACTTACGATGGAGAATGTAATGATGAAGTTTTCGCTGAGTGTTTCCATGGAAACATAACTTTTGAGATGTTCCATAATGCCGTGTCACACAAATTTTTGATATTCTTATCTGCATGTATTTTGATATTTCTTCCTTGAAAATGTTGTAGTAATCACAATTTCTCACATCTACAAGCTCTTAGAAACATTTGGATTTGCCTTATTTCTGGAAAATAAGGAGGTTTTTACTGAGGCTATGACTAAATAAGGTAATAAAATATGCGCTAATTAGCATAATTAGAAAAGAATAATGAAGAGCTCCCAATTTTTCAAATTTCCTGAAAAAAGATTTCAAATGCATGCAAAATCAAAGGTGCTATTCCAAAAAAGGAAATTTCCTTAATTTTCTACTATTTTGAGGTAGTTGCCATGGAAATCACCAAAAATATAGGTGGAAACATGCAGCCTCAACTTGTGTCCACCTTTTAAATGAACCCTTGGGTCCTGTAGTTGATTCATGCCAAATGGGATAATTGTACTATGAAGTGCAGGTTTTGGCCTGTCTTTGAGGCATAGACAGCCCACTAATAGTTTCCCATGGAGTTTCCAGCAATGACACCATAGGTCCACACTATGAAAAAATAGCATGCAATGCATGCACCGTGTCCTCGAGCAATTTAATAACCCTTATAACTCAATGGGATATGATCATTACATTAACACATCTCTATAAATTGTTAAAAGTTGCATTCTATCTATAGATCTATGAATCTACCTATCAATCTATCTATCTGTCTATCTATGTGTCTATGTGTCTATCTGTCTATCTTTAGTAATTGGCTGAAGTATAAATCTCAGGTTGTGGTGCACCCAACTTTGTCTCAGGGCGGAAGGGCCAAAGGGAAGAAGAAGAAGATGCTTCTCAGAAATCGTCTGCTGAGCAAGGAGGAATTTGGGGGATTAAAGTTAACTATTTAGAGCAGTGAGACATACGATTAAAGCCAGGGCATCTAGTGCAACAGTGTAAACACTGGGCATCATAATGGCATCATAACTTTGGGTTGTTCTTGAATCTGTGAAATGCTTTTCGATCCACACCAACTTTGATATGACAATCCCATTGATGACGACAAAGGGCCCGAGGCCCTGCTCTCGGACACAAAAACAAAGATTTCTTCAGAACAACTGTGATGACATCTACTCTCAAGAAATGAAACAAAATCTGAGTTGTATCTTGCTATAATAATTATAAAAGGCTGCTTTTATAGTTTCATTCTTTCTTAATTACGAGGCTTCTGGGTGACCCATGACCACCAAAATTCGCACAGTGAACTTACATTGCCATACTTAAGCTACAGGGCTACTTCCTTTTTCAAATTTCTAAAAAGAAAATTCACCATTTTAAACAAAAAACATTTTTTACCCATGACCACAATATTCGCACGCATGCCTGGAGTGGATGATTTTTCCCCAGTTACTGACATTTCAGATACCAGCACTTTAACGAACTGTGCTTATTATACTCAAAAAGGAGTTCAACAAATGAGCAGACATAACCAAATCTTAGCTTACAATATATACAGACCTCTGTCGCCACTGATACATGGTCAGTAACAGACCATCTGTGGTCTTGATCAAATGCAAAGTGCCTTGGTTATATTTAACACAAAAAGACCATTAATCCCAGATTTGTACTTATATTTATATTTAAATGCCTTTACCACGAGGCCTCAACAGTTATTCTGTTTTGTAAAAGGATTCTCCCATCACTTTATTTAGCTATAGGTACTGATACTATAATCAAATGAAAGTGGAAACAACAAAGTCAGGTAAAAATGAAATAGTTTATTATTTATTACAACAAATATGAAAATAGTGTAACTCATCAATTACATATTTCAACTCAGTTTTTTTTACTTTTTAAATATTTCACAAAAATATTTTGATAGATTGTTTGAATTGGCGGACATTTTAAATTTTTTAAAGACTTTTATCATTATTGTCAGTTGTGAGAATAGGCCATCTGCAGTAAAGTCTGTAGGTTAGTGCTTTGTCTCCAAGTTAAGTAATTGTAATGATATAAGTTGTCTTAAGTTGTCTGTGTGGCCTAGTTTATAACCAAATCCTGACATCTGCAGACACTCTTTTTTTGGTGCTTGTAGACATTGTGGTCCAGCCAGGGGTTTGTCTGTATCACTGTTTTTTGGATGGTCTGGAGATGTCTGAAGACACTCCTTTCTTAGTTCTTATCCAATGTAGTCTAGACAATGGTTAGTCTGGATGGCTGAAATTTGGTTGCTTTGAGATGCCTGTACAGTGTACATACTCCTTTCTTGCCACTTACAGCCAATGTGGTCTAGACAATGGTTAGTCTGGATGGCTTACATGTTGGTTGTTTGGAGACGTCTGTAAACACTCCTTTTCTGGTGCTTCCAGCCAATGTGTTCCAGGAACTGCTTTGTCTGGATGGCTTGAGTTTCGGTTTCTTGGAGATGTCTGTAAAAGTCAATTTCAGCGACCATGCAGACAGTCTGCAGATGTAACAATTTGAACTGCTCCAGACGTCTGCATCTAGCAGATTTGTTAAAACACTGGACGTCTGTTAGCAGCCATTTAGCTATGAATACTGAAAATATCAGTGTCAGTAGATTAGCCAATAAGATGAGATACAGACGTCTGTAAGTGCCACATTTGTTGCATAACTAGACGTCTGGTAGCAATCATTTTGCTTTGACTACTGAAAATATCAGTGTCAGTAGATGCATGAAAAACATGTGAAGTAGACCGTCAGTAGGCAACCAGTTGATGGTCCTACCAGACGTCTAGAGAAACAGAATAGTTAAATGCCACTGATGCTATGGACGTCTGTAAGAGACCTCTTTTCCCTTGGTTTTTTAGCTCGTGAATCAGTGGAATTCCCTGTTACGCACACAGAAAGTCCCGATTGAGGGAACACAAGTTCCGGGTTGAGATGAATTATAATTGCTTCATCTAATGTCTTTACACTCAAGTCTCCAGCAAGTCCAGTATCTTTAAAGTACAACATGTTTCTATATTTATTATGTTATCAATTTCACTAACAATTTGGCTTTATACTCAATGCTTAAACTCACAATAGGATAATATCCCTCCTGGTTAAAGAAGTTTCGTCCTCGAAACTATAAGAAAGAAAATGTTAAAATATCTCTGATTTTTTTTTGTTAAGAGATTTTTTATAAATACACAAATATGCTATATAAAGATAAAACATTAAGAGTAATCTACCATTATTAATCTACCATCACCATCACAACATCCAGCACAATACAAGATAAAAACATTTAAAGCTGAAATGTTAAAGTTAAAATGCAAGTTACATACAATACTTATTTATGCTCAATGGTAATGGTCTAGCAACCATCACAACATGTCATAAATTAACAACAATCTACGTTTGCAATAAATTGTCATATTACACTGCAACTGTATGACACCTCAGTACACAAGAAACATTTCACCATTTTATGTATTCATAGCAATTTACATGTAGTCAATAATCGTACGTACAATGTCTTCAAACACTCAATAATAAATACATCAATATTCAATACCATGGTATACAATCATATTTACAGTATCGCGATATCTGAAAATGGATTAACTTCATCTTCTCAATGTTGGCAATTTCAGTTTACATAACTTAGCATCGTGCTTGCAGAAGCATCTTTGCAAGAAACTGTTCAGCCCAGTATTGTAATTGTACAACTCTTTTAAAAAGTATCT
This sequence comes from Platynereis dumerilii, assembly GCA_026936325.1. Lineage (NCBI taxonomy): Eukaryota > Metazoa > Annelida > Polychaeta > Phyllodocida > Nereididae > Platynereis > Platynereis dumerilii. The sequence continues at coordinate 25,165,289 of JAPTHN010000009.1, read as the reverse complement.
CATAATTTCATTTTACATCTGTGTCACTCTACTGTGGTGACCACAATTATTTGTATCCTTGTCATCTATGCATCATTGCATCACATTTCGTTGTATACATCAATTCACACCTAGTTAGCAGTTCCAAACCTTACAATCCAATCTAGGACTGCTATACTAACAGTGGAATTTTATTATTCCTTTCGAAAAAGTGAACCATCTTTACTGTGTTACATCGTTTTAGCATTATTCTCATGCTATATATATATCATTTCAGCATTTTCTCATGCTTTATATATCATTTCAGCGTTTTCTTATGCTTTATATATATATGCAGAAACCTCTTTTGCTCCATTTCTCTAACTTCCTTACAGTACATCATCTATGTTTCTGTGCCTTGTATGTGACATCTTCTTACCTGAGAGACTGCTTTCAACTTTTTACCTTCAGCGAACGAAGTTCGAAGAAGGTATTGTTATCACTTTGGTCAAAAGTTGTCCGTCCGCCGGGCGTCCGGGCGGTCGGGCGTCCGGGCGGCGGGCGGATAGATAGTTTCCGGGCCAGTACTCAGCCCCTATTGAATGAATATGGATGAAATTTGGTACACATGTAGCCTATATGGTCTAGTTGTGCCTTTTGATGGTTTGATTGATGGAACTTTCGTAATTTTTGAAATATTGAGCAAAATATAAAAAAAATTTTTTTTTTGTTTCCGGGCTAGGACTCAGCTCCTATTGCATGCACATGGATGAATTTTGGTATACATGTAGCCTGTATGGTCTAATTGTGCCTTTTGATGGTCTCATGGATGGATATTTTGTACTTTTTCAAATATTGAGAAAAATGTTTAAAAAATGTTTTTTTCATGTCCGGGCTAGAACTCAGCCCCTGATACATGTACATGGATGACATTTTTACACATGTAGCCTATACAGTCTAGTTGTTCCTTTTCATGGTCTGATTGATTGATATTCCATACTTTTTGGAATATTGAGAAAAATGTATTTAATTTTTTTTTTTTTTGTATTTCGGGCCAAAACTTGCCCACAATTGCATGTTCATAGATGAAATATGTTGGACATGTCACCTATATGATTAATTTGTGCCTTTTGTGGGTGTGATTCATGGATATTCTATACATCTTGAAATATGGACAAAAAAATATTAAAATTATTATTTTTTGTTTCCAGGCCAAAACTTGGCCATCATTGCATGTAGATGAAATTTTATATACATCACCTATATAATATTTTAGTGCCTTTTGTTGGTCTGCTTGATTATTATTCTTAATGCTTTTTCAAATATTCTGACCCATACCTTACAACTTATTCCTTGTTTATGCATGAAACTGGTCCATATTATGTACATTGGTCTAGTAAGGCCTTTCCATCTTTCAACGCACCTTGGCCTGCATACGGGCATATGGCAGGGCGTATAGATAATTTCAGACCAAGATCGGGCCACTATTGCAAATACTACATGTAATTTGGTTCACATCACTATTATGGTGTAATGGTGTCCTTTTTAAATGTTATTTTTTCGCTGAAGGTTTGCTGCTACGCAGCCTATGTTTGCTTTAATGATAGGAAGTTATTGACTTCCTATTACCATGGCCAATGGTGTTGCAATATGAATGATTCTGCTTCTGTTCTAGAATGTGAAATGTGTGCACACAATTTAGGGACAATTTTTATAAGCATGAATCAAGCTTCAAATGCAACCGGGACAAAGATCTGTTCCTATCAGCAAATAGCATATTCTCTCTTGGAATGTCACTTTAGATCTAATTCACTTGAAGAACTTGTGTCTCTTCAGTGGTCTTTTTCTCTGTGTACCACTGCAGTTCTCGCATTATGAAACTCCTGCTTTGCTATATCATTTAAGTCTTGGCCATTTATCCATTCTGTTTCAGGTGTATTAACCCATTTGATTCTATACCACATGTCCTTGCCTTTTCTTTTACATGCAATCATTTTGTCAACTTTATGCCATTGATCTGTTTGTTTTTCAAGTCGAAAGAATGTACATAGTCCAACCAAAACATAGTGTTTACAGTGCCGCCTATAATAAAAAAATAGCAGCCCATTTTCTTGGCTGTAGTTGGAGTTAGGTATGGGTCAAAGTCTTTGATAAGTAAGTGAAACGCCGGCCCAATGTTAAAACATAGGGAAGGGTGGTTCACTTACTTATCAAAGACTTTGACCCATACCTAACTCCGACTACAGCGAAGAAAATGGGCTGCTATTTTTATCCCACTTGGCTCACACATCGGCCTTTATGACCCACTTTGTTTCCCTTTCATCCGATGAGAATTCATGCCTCCACAAGCGGTTTGGCTGAGGATGTTTAGCATTGATGCAATGTCACAATGTCATGCTTTTCACTTACTTACAGGCGGCGCTGTAGATTCTCCACCAAATGTTATATGGAGGAAATAACTCTCAGCACTCGCTTGTGAGAGGTTAAATAAAGTGTTGTTTATTAATCCAAAAGTTGATACAAACAGGTTCATTCATATTTCCAAGGAGCAACATAACATACATGTAGTCAACACAACGTGTAGCTAAATCAAACTGAATCCACACTATCAAACTGACTGTCCTGCTGGAAGACAGGCTTTTCTATGGTAAAAGTGAATCAGTGGAATTCCCTGTTTCGCACACAGAAAGTCCCGATTTAGGGATAATTGCTTCATCTAATGTCTTTACACTCAAGTCTCCAGCAAGTCCAGTATCTTTACAGTACAACATGTTTCTATATTTATTCTGTTATCAATTTCACTAACAATTTGGCTTTATACTCAATGCTTAAACTCACAATATGATAGTTGCATGGAGTACTACATAATGTTATAGGTCAACTGCTGTTATCATTTCTGACTTTTTTTTTCAGTATCTTAAAAGATTAGGCTTACACATGTCGGCGGGTTGTTGCAGCATGGGTTTGTTTTGCCCATAAGAGGCACTATTTCAGCTATTGTGGTTTTGATTTGTGGAATGGATATCTTTTGATGGTTGTTTAAGCAGGTTTACTCGAAAAATAAACATTAATTCAGATTTTACGTTGGACGCATCCTTTGGGAGTGAGGGAAATGTGCGAGAGTAGTTCTTTGGGAGTGACGCACCACATTCTTCACATTTTGGGAGGCAATGTAATGGTGCATTTTCCTAGCCATGACAAATTAAATAGTTGGAAATTTGCATTTAACTCAGGGGTTAGAGGGCGACCATTTAATATGACACAATGTCATGTATCTTTTTTGATATTCGGTTTGTCCATCAAAGTCGATATATAATATCTAGGGAGACCTTGAGTTTTCCTCGGCGGGAAATTATTTATTTTACGGTAAGGGTGACAGTCATTTCAAGTCCCCGAATATTCATTCCTAGGCTAAATCCAGCAACACATTGTGAAGAAACACTCCACCAGAAATTATTTATTTCCCAAAAAGAAAACTGAGCAAGAAATTCTTCATTTAAAACACAGCTCCAACCCGCCCCCTTGAGATGGCCCCCCTCAGTGGCGTATTTAGGGGGGGCATAGTGCCTATGCATAATATCTATTTTGGCTTAAATCTGAACTTGTCTATATTTTTCTTTTGTATTTAGGGACAGTTAAAATTTCTCAAAAAAGGAAGAAATGCACATATTTAAAGCTGTTTCCAGCAAAAAGAAGAAGAAGTAGTATCTTTAAAATATCAACACTCACTTGTCAGAGGCGAAGTGGTCAGAGGTTGAAGAAAGCAAATGGTGTAGAGGGCGCCCCAAGGAAATCAAAGAAAAGTGAAGTGGCCGAATATGAAACTGGCTATTTGTACCAAAATGCAAGGGAAAATCATGTAGATTATAGCCACCACAATTACACAAATTAAAGTTTTCTAAAAGTTTTTCCCCAAAAAAAATCAGGTAAAAAAAGTGCACTTAAGCGTTTAATAGAGAATATTTTGCAGTTCCATTTTTAAAATAATATAAGCACCAGCCCCACAGACAAGGTAAATACAGACTGTAACTGGACCTGCAAGGCAGATTGGTGCATTTAGCAGCTACCTTGAATTTAATGTTAAAATCATGTACCCTAAGCAGCTTGATAAGGTTAACCAGTAGGCTGCATTTAAAGCATCCCAAAGACTGTTGTGCACCACACACTCCAAAAGTATGTGGTGCTCCACTCCGAAAGTATGTGGTGCAACATGTGCCTCATAATAATCTGATTTTGACTTAATTTCTGCTGCTGTGCACCTGAAAATGTCTTAAACATGAGTATTACATACCCACATTTCCATTTTCATTGAAAGTCTGTGATGCACTCATTACATTATTGCACAATAATGGAAAAACTGTGCAATATTGCAAATGAAAGCATGCATGGTCATATTGTGCAGCCCAAATAATTTAAACAAAACTTTAATTTATTAACCGGCCTAACAGCGGAGGCCGGTTAATACAGGAGCTGTAAATGGATCAGGTGAAACCATAAACAGTAACCACAAACCAGTAACCACAAACCAGTAACCACAAACCAGTAACCACAAACCAGATGTAAACCACTGTTTTTCCCCATTGTGACCTTAATATTTCACTTACAGTTATGAAATTTGGTACAGGTATGGGACTCTGGGTATGGATTGGGAACATGTCGAGAAATCCAAGATGGCTGCCGTTTTGTGGCGGCCATTTTGGCAACCATCTTTCTTCATTCTTGAACTGCCCATTGTGACCTTAATATTTCACTTACAGTTATGAAATTTGGTGCAGGTATGGGCCTCTGGGTATGGATTGGGAACATGTCGAGAAATCCAAGATGGCGGCCATTTTGTGGTGGCCGTTTTGGCAGCCATCTTTCTTCATTCTTGAACTGCCCATTGTGACCTTAATATTTCATTTACAGTTATGAAATTTGGTACAGGTATGGGACTCTGGGTATGGATTGGGAACATGTCGAGAAATCCAAGATGGCTGACGTTTTGTGGCGGCCATTTTGGCAGCTATCTTTCTTCATTCTTGAACTGCCCATTGTGACCTTAATATTTCACTTGCAGTTATGAAATTTGGGACACGTATGGGCCTCTGGGTATGGATTGGGAACATGTCAAGAAATCCAAGATGGCTGACGTTTTGTGGCGGCCATTTTGGCAGCCATCTTTCTTCATTCTTGAACTGCCCATTGTGACCTTAATATTTCACTTACAGTTATGAAATTTGGTACAGGTATGGGACTCTGGGTATGGATTGGGAACATGTCGAGAAATCCAAGATGGCTGCCATTTTGTGGTGGCCATTTTGGCAGCCATCTTTCTTCATTCTTGAACTGCCCATTGTGACCTTAATATTTCACTTACAGTTATGAAATTTGGTGCAGGTATGGGCCTCTGGGTATGGATTCGGAACATGTCGAGAAATCCAAGATGGCGGCCATTTTGTGGTGGCCGTTTTGGCAGCCATCTTTCTTCATTCTTGAACTGCCCATTGTGACCTTAATATTTCATTTACAGTTATGAAATTTGGTACAGGTATGGGACTCTGGGTATGGATTGGGAACATGTCAAGAAATCCAAGATGGCTGACGTTTTGTGGCGGCCATTTTGGCAGCTATCTTTCTTCATTCTTGAACTGCCCATTGTGACCTTAATATTTCACTTGCAGTTATGAAATTTGGGACACGTATGGGCCTCTGGGTATGGATTGGGAAAATGTCAAGAAATCCAAGATGGCTGCCGTTTTGTGGCGGCCATTTTGGCAGCCATCTTTCTTCATTCTTGAACTGCCCATTGTGACCTTAATATTTCACTTACAGTTATGAAATTTGGTGCAGGTATGGGCCTCTGGGTATGGATTTGGAACATGTCGAGAAATCCAAGAAGGCAGCCATTTTGTGGTGGCCATTTTGGCAGCCATCTTTCTTCATTCTTGAACTGCCCATTGTGACCTTAATATTTCACTTGCAGTTATGAAATTTGGTACAGGTATATAACTCTGGGTATGGATTGGGAACATGTCGGTAAATCCAAGATGGCGGCCATTTTGTGGTTGTCATTTTGGCAGCCATCTTTCTTCATTCTTGAACTGCCCATTGTGACCTTAATATTTCACCTACAGTTATGGAATTTTGTACAGGTATGGGACTCTGGGTATGGATTGGGAACATGTCGAGAAATCTGAGATGGCGACCATTTTGTGGTGGCCATTTTGGCAGCCATCTTTCTTCATTCTTGAACTGCCCATTGTGACCATTATATTTCACTTACAGTTATGAAATTTGGTACAAGTATGGGACTCTGGGTATGGATTGGGAACATGTTGAGAAATCCAAGATGGCGGCTATTTTGTGGTGGCCATTTTGGCAGCTATCTTTCTGCATTCTTGAACTGCCCATTGTGACTATAATATTTCACTTAAAGTTATAAAATTTGGTACAGGTATGGAAATCCAAGATGGCTGCCATTTTGTGGTGGCCATGTTGGCAGCTATCTTTTTTCATTTATTGAACTGCTCATAGTGACCTCAATATTTCGCTTAGAGTTATAAAATTGTTTACAGGTATAGGCCTGTGGGTATAGATCAGGGACATGTTGAGAAATCCAAGATGGCGGCCATTTTGGCAGCCATCTTTCTTCATTTCTTGAACTGCCCATTGTGACCTCAATATTTCACTTAAGAGTTATGAAATTTGGTACAGGTATGGGGCTGTGGGTATCAGACGGGAACATGTTGAGAAATCCAAGATGGCAGCCACTTTGTGGCAGCCAATTTGGCAGCCATCTTTCTTCATTCTTGAACTGACCATTGTGACCTTAATATTTTACTTACAGTTATGACATTTGGTACAGGTATTGGCCTGTGGGTATTGATGAGTAACATGTTGAGAAATCCAAAATGGCGGCCATTTTGACAGCCATCTTTCCTTTTTTTTAGAAATCTGTTCAAACTGCATTGATTCTATACTAATAGTCTAGCATCTTCCAATCAACTATTTCTCCTATCTTCCAATATCAGTTGCTCAGTGGTTTAAGCAATGGCACCTTCAATTTCATTGCGCTAGGCCGGTTTTGAATCCGCGGATTCTTGTGTTGCAAGTCATCCTGTTTGAATGCCAAGTTTGTATATTAGTCCATGAACCAACTTTATTGGCATAACAAATCAAATTGTGTACAATGCTAAAGGTAGAATGCTTATGCTGTCAGGAAGATATCACTTGACTCTATTTATAACTAGTGAAACAAATGTCTACCAATTTTAATAAAGGAGTTACGGCCATTTTTGTAAAAAATTGAAAATGGCCTTCTTACCCCACCCATCGGGCAAGAAGCCCCCCATCATAATCCTATGGCAATATTTTTTTGCGAATGCATTCAGCTTGAAAGTTATTTCTTGGGTTCTTCTATCATTTTTAAGGCATTCTATTCACTTTTTCTGTATTTCAGAATTTTTTCTGTTCATACATTCATTTTTTAATATATTTTGCTCTGTTTCAATTTCGACCAATTTTTTCTTCTATACATTATTAAATGGTTCCTGAAGCAGCTTTGAGGCCCCAGCGTAGGGGGCCTCATGCCCCATGCCATGTGGGGCCTCTCGCCCCAAACCCATATATTTTAATTTGACCTCTATATTTCTAACTAAAAGGCAAAAACTTGATCCATATCATATTTATGTGATGGTTCTAAAGTGAAGCAATGCAGATATCCATTATACTTTCAAAAATTTCCGAAGTTATTTCTGACAACCGCTTTCAAAGAATTAGTCAAAGTTACAAAAACCAAGCAAATTTTTTTGTTTCTTTAATTTCTACTATGGTTTGGTGCTGTTCGCTTTGAAAATTTTTGACGTCACCTAAAAAGCCTCTAGCTTCAATCCTAACAATCAGAAAACGCACTAAAAATGTAAGTTTAGATATAAACCCGGGGGGGCCTCTCACCTAAGCCGGGCTTCTTGCCCCGACCTACTCTATACTTGTCCCTCTCTTCACTGCTCTGACACCTGATGGTGTAAACACTCAGTAAGGATGTGGTGCACACACTCAGGAAGGATGACTCTCCTCACAAAGGATGCGTTTTGATTTCCCACCCTATGAATATGAGGTTGACAGCTCTGACAGTGATATCGAAAGTATTGTCATCTCATTCAGCATAAAAAGTGTAAAATTCTACCATACTTGTGTGTACAAAAAGCCATCAGTGGCTCATGGAGTATTCTTAAATGCCTTGGGTGTAATGTTAGACAAGCTGACCAATTCTGGTAATGAAAATATTATTGTTGGTGATGTTAATATAAATATGGCCAAAGAAGGTAATGTAATGATGCTGAAATATGTGATGTTTATGGTTTGAAAAACATAATAGATTCACCTACATGTTTTAAATCTGACAAGAACCCAGGGGTTCAAAATGGAGGTGGTGTAATGTACTAAGTTGAAGTTCATATCCCCTGAAAATGACTATTTCCCTGAGTGCCAAGTACCAGATGTTGTTAATATATTGTGTGCTTAATTCAGAATTTCAAAAATAATCCATTTTCAGGCCACAAAATGACCATGTGGGAGATGCGATATGGAAAAACAATTAATTTCATAAAAGAACTTGGAAAGAGCTTTAAAATGATGCATGGATATGTGTGTGATCTGCCAGGTAGCTCAACCTCCTTTTTGTGGCAGGAGCTGCACATTCATTTTGGTGAATGTCATATAATAAAAAATGAGAAGACTGGGAATCTTCAGAGTAAGATATGCTCTATCCACTAATGAATTAACCGTCTCAGTATGGCACACTGGATGTAACAGAACTTTACCGACATCGGTACACCCATTAAAATCCAATGGGCTCCGACACTGGACTCAGACAAAACTGAGTTCAAACACAAAATTTACACTATATACGGCTATAAAAGTTACTAGTATGTTTAACTAAAATACTTTTTGAAGTTTAACAATTTATTCATTACCATTAATTTGTGAGAAACCAAAATTTAAGAAAAATGTCAGAAATCCAAATTTTTTTCCATTTTTGTTTTTATGAAAACTTCAAAGGATTGGCCCTAAAAATTAGTTAAGCAATTTAAAGAGGTATAATTTAGACACCTAAATGCGAAATTTCAGAGGTCTAACTCCAAAATTGACGGAATCATGGAGCACAGAAAAAATAACATTTTTTCACATTTTTGCTGAATTTGCTCTTTCTAATTTCTGTAAGAGCATTAAGACCTCCAAAAGGCACATTTAGAGTATTTAACTCACAATAAGGCAGATTTTCATGTTCATAGATACAACTGTTTCTGAGTTCTGCTCCGGAAAGGAAAAAATAATAATTATTTTTAATTTCCAATATTTTACAAAAACAGTACCGATTGCTTAAATATGAACACCAAAAGACACATATATTCTACAAGACCCATTCATGTGCCAAATATCATATATACAAGTGCAATAGTTTTGGCACAGTGGCCAATACACAATGTGTGATGCTACTCGTAGTGGATTCAAGCAAGATAAAAACGAAGTCACGTCCAAATAACAACATGCCGGCTATTCATTTCCATGCCAGATGCTTCCTCTATAATCATGCTAAGATGCATTCTTGACTCCAAACTTCTCCAAACAAAATGGCCAAGTCAAGGCCCAAAAGACATTCTGAAAATGCTCAAATTTCAAATTTCCCGCCAAAACTTCCCATTTTGTCAAAGTGACTGCATAAATGGAGATGTGTACACACCTCCATTAAAAATGGTACGTTGATTGATCCTGTGATTGTTCCAGATACCTCCAGGTTTTGTAAGCCATTTCGTATTCAGTTTTAAGTGTTTTGTAAGCCAGTTAATGTTTATGTGGAAGTAGTGATCGGCATAACATGGCTGGATGTACTGTAAAAATTTCATATCCAAAAAGTGAACCATCCTTGATCACTTACAGAAATTATAAGCATTTCAATGAAGCCAAGTTTATACAAGAACTTGATAACCTCCCCACAAGTGTATGTGACACATTTGATAATGTAGATGATCAGTACTGGGCATTTTCAATGTTATATAATTCTGTGCTGGATGAACATGCACTGCTAAAAAGTAAAATGGCCCGCGGTAGAAAGATACCTTATAGGCATTCTGATCTTATGAAGGCAATGTATAAGCGAAATCATTACAAAAATCTTTATTTTAAACACAGAAGTCCTGAAAATTGGGAAACCTATCGTTGCCATCGCAACAAAGTGACAAATATGAGAAAAAAAGCTATAAAAGATTATTTTGTCAAATATTGTTCAAAAAGCACTTCTCCCAGAGATTTTTGAGTTTTAAGCCTTTTTTCACAGATAAAAAGTCAAACACAAGAGCAGACATTGTACTCAAACATGATAATGAGTTTGTTTGTGACAGGAAAAAGGTGTGTGAGATAATGAATGATTTCTTTGTTTCAATTGCTGATGATATTGGTCAACCTGTGAAAGCTTTAGGTGAAGACCTTTATGATGTTTTACAATGTTATGATAGCCATGCTAGTGTTGTTAAGATCAAAGAGATCCACAGAGAACCAGATAACTTTGATTTTGATCAAGTGGAACCTGCTTACATTTTGAAACTATTGAAAAAGATAAACGCAAACAAGTCAACAGGCTTTGACAATGTACCACCTAAAATCGCTAAGATGTCTACTGAAAATATTGCAAGTCAAATATGTAAAATTGTTACTACAGGGAAACAAGAAGTGCAACCAAAGGATCATCTGATTTGTGGCCAAAATGGTCTTGTGACGAGTGATTTTTCTATGCACCATTGAGCAATGAGTATAAATATTGCCAAGGTGAAGACAACAATCAATTAGAACTTTTCATTTGACAATAAAGAGGTGATCAAGTTCAACAAAGCAAAATTGACAAAGTTGCTCACAGTTACGATAATGCAATTGTCTGACATTGTCAGACAATGCCCTGTCTCCAGTGCCGTAAAGATTACAAAAAATTACTGCGAAATATTACATGGTTTTGAATTATTTTTTTCTGCCATGATGGTGCACCTTGCAACAACTGACAAAATAATAATAATTTGGGGAGGGTTAGGTAAGGGGTAGGCCTAGCGTACTGGCCTGCCAATGACTGCCAGGTTCAGAATTCAAATCCAGCTCTTGTGGATCACTTGGTCATATGTTGGATGGTACTGGTAGTTCAATCACCCTTGACCTCATTGGCACGTCTTCCTCCTGTCCTAATTAGCCCACCTAGTGAGTGAATACAGGATGTAAAGCCCCAATCATCCACCGACTCAATCAATCATTCAATCAATCATTATCTCTGTACCATACCATTTCCCAGATCACTTTTACATTTAAAAATTTTACTTTGGTTTTTAAACGTTTTATAACATTGATTCTATGTTTTTTAAATGATAATGTTTCCTGGGCTCTCTCTATGCAATTGAGTACATTGTATCACTCTAGTTCACCCGTGGCCTAATTGGTAATTTCGCTTGTCAACTGGCTTTGAGGGCGCGGGTTCAAATCTCACCCCATGAACTCACTTTAGTCCGAGCCCATGGGACATTAAATTGAGGTGGGTTGTATCCAGTATTCTATGCTAGGGCAACTGAAAGACCCTGGGCTTCCCTGAATTAATATGGTATGTGCCAGACTCCCAGTCTTCTCATCTCATCATCATACGGCGATCGCCTGTCTCGATATAGCCCACTAAGGTGCTGCAGATGCGTAAAACACAAACAAACAAAACATTGTATCACTCTATCTATATCTCAATCTTTTCATATATCTATATATCTCAAGTCCAGGCCAATCAATCAATCAGTCAATTTCCTTGGGATCTGCCCTCCAAGTGATATTTTGTGCAAACCCTCCACTGGAGGTCCTCAGAATAATATTATGCTTCACCTAAAATATAAATTGACATGGTGAGGCTCTATCTCCATATAATTTTTACAGTGTAATTTCAGGTATACATCAGGATCATTCAAGGGTATTGTGTGTTGAAGTAAATAACAAGAACGAACACTCAGAGAGTGCATACGTAGGACTGCCAGCCTGCCATAATATAGCCCTAGGCCTACCTATAGTCACCTATCTATGTTCGTATACACCTGTTCCTTGATCTATCAATCTATCTATCCATCTATCTATCTATCTATATGTATCGAATCAGAATATCTATGTTGTGTCATATATCTTCTGTCATATATGTCTGTGTATCTCTTGTTCTTCCTTCCTTCTTTCCTTCTTTCCTTCTTTCCTTCCTTCCTTCCTTTCTGCCTTCCTTCCTTCCTTCCTTCCTTTCTTCCTTCCTTCCTCCTTCTTTTCTTCCTTCCTTCCTCCTTCTTTTCTTCCTCCCTTCCTTCCTTTACCTTTCTTCCTGTCTTCTCCTTCTTTCTTCCCTGCCTTGTCCTTCTTCCCCTTCTTCCCCTTCTTCCCCTTCTTCCCCTTCTTCCCCTTCTTCCCCTTCTTCCCCTTCCTTCCTTCTCCTTCCTTCCTTTCTTCTCCTTCCTTACTTTCTTCTCCTTCAATTCTTCTTCTTCCTTTCTTGTCCTTCCTTCTTTCTTTTCTTTCTTTCCTTGTTTCTTTCCTTTCTTTCCTTTAATAAATCTGTAAACAATCGCTCCATATGATGGGAACTGGTATCACAGCAGCTAGAAAAGCGTGGTAGAAGTATATTGAGTAGTTGCATTAGAGTGTGGTATTTGGAATTATATCTGCATTTTGCCAATATTGACATGGCCATAACTCAAAATCTAGACGTTCTGGATAAATTCTGATTTCAGATTTGGAATCAGCATGCTTGAATTAGGTTTACAGAGGTATTTTTCCTCAGGTGGCATTCGGAAATTTTTTTTTGTGTTGACTAGTTTTTTCAATAAAATCACCGAAATGTCACAGAGACCAGCCAAAATCGACAAGAGCTTTCAATGGACCACAAGTAAAAATGCTGCAAAAAATCAGATTGATACAATGCATAGATTTTACAGGATCCTGTGCACAGAGTCACAACCCGACTCGTCACATAAGGCCTGCTGGCAGTCCTAATAATCAAGTGTGATACACTGTCTGTGGTCAGGGGAGCATGAAAATTTGTGAGATAGCAAAGCTACTTGGGCACCAAACACTTTGTCATTTTGTTGCACTTCTTGTTTACCTGAAGTAACAGTGCCTTTCAAACTAGCACTTTCCCTAGTGATATGAAGAAATCAGAAGTTTCCCCATTATTTAAGAAAAAGGACCATATGAATAAGGAAAATTACCGACCAATCAGCATTATTTCAATTTTTTCAAAAATTATGGAAACAATTATTGCCGAGCAAATAACTGAAGATATGAATGAATTGTTTGACAAACGTCTTGGTGCTTATAGGAAAAATCATGGATGTAGCCAAGTTCTGAATTTAGCTATTGATACGTGGAAAAAGTCTCTTGATGAAAATAAGTTTGTTGGTACTTTGTTAATGGATTTATCTAAAGCGTTTGATTCGATCCCTCATTGTTTATTGTTAGCTAAATTAAAATGTCACGGATTTTCTGATAATGCATGTTCATTTATGGCAAGTTATATGACTGATAGGAAACAATGTGTGAAGATCAAAGACTGTAAAAGTTCTTGGCTCACTTTAAAGAGTGAATTCCTCAAGGGTCGTGTCTAGGGCCGTTGATATTTAATATATTCGTAAATGATTTGTTTTGTGTCATAGAATGTTCTGATCTATTTAATTATGTTGATGACAACACTCTGAGCGTTAGTCATAACAGCATTGAGTTAGTTATCGAAATATTGGCAAAAGACACTAAAAACACAATGCAGTGGTTTGTTGACAATTATATGCCAGTAAACCCTGAACAATTTCAGGTTATGTTCATGAAACCTCTAAGAAATATCACTGAATTACCAGAATGTATGACTATAGATGATGTTACCATAAAGACCAGCGAGAAAGTCAAACTATTGGGAATCACCATTGACAGAAATCTGAATTTTGATGAACATATTAATAACTCTGGTGCTATTGATAGAAGCTTAAATCTTAACCAAAACATGAATACTGTAGCCATTAGTGAAATATCAACTGTTAATGATAGTGTACTAAGTGTCATTGAATGTGATAGCATTGATTATGATTTGCTTGATAATGAGGTTGATACCTGTATAAATGATGATCATGTTGGCATTACTGCTGATGAGGTAAATAATGATTTAACAAGACTTAGTGCATGTCAAAATCCTTACGAAGGTGTAGAAGCCATTCGACGCTCAAATCCAAATAACATAATTATCGGGCATTTGAATATTAATAGCATGTATCCAAAATTCCAGGAAATAACTGAACTCCTTAACTATTGTAATTTTGAAATAATGGTTCTAAGTGAAACTAAACTTGACGGCTCCCATCAAAACTCAGCATTTGAAATTAAAAACTATTCTATGTATAGGCAGGATAAAAGATCAAATAGTGGTGGCCTCTTATGTTTCTAAAAGCATCCCGTCAACTATAGGACCCATAAATAAATGTACTGATGAATTTGAATGTATGACTATTGAGATAACATGCAATGTAACAAAAATCATTGTGGTATGTGTTTATAAAAATCCTAAAATGAACTCACAAGATTTCAAAATTTGTTTTGAGGATATATGTGAAAAAATTCTTAATAAGTGTGATCATATCATAATAATTGGTGATTTAAACTTCAATATGTTCCAAAATAATACACTCTCCATGATATGTCCCTCGTTTAACCTCACAAACATCATAAATGAACCCACCTGTTTCAAGTCTAATAAACCAACACTTATTGATGTCTTGTTAGTTAGCAAGCGTAGAAAAGTCCTAAAAGGCTTTTCAGTAGACACAGGAATTAGCGATTTTCATAATCTTATAGGAGGTGTACTTAGACAACACACACCTGCTCCACCGAGCAAGGTGATCTCTTATCGAAAACTCAGGAAGATAAATTATGACTTAGTCAATCTTGACCTGACTTCCGCAAACATAGAAACTATGATCCTAAATGAATCAAATGTGAACATTGCCCTTAATAAACTTCAAGATACTCTGGTTAGTATACTAGATAAACAATTAAACATGCTCCTACAAAGAAAAAGATTGTAAAACTAAGTGACTTTCCCTGTATGTCCAAAAAATTAAGAAAAGCAATCTTAACTCGCAATCAGTTTAGAAATAAATTTTTTAAAGATAGAAGCTCGCAACACCTTGCACTTTACAGGAAGCATAGGAACATTGTAACAATAATAAAACGTATGGAAATAAGAAATTATTTTGAAGAAAAATGCAAAAATGGTACAAAGAATAAAGACTTCTGGAAGGCAATTAAACCTATTTTCTCAAAGAGCAAAACTAAACCTGACAGAATACCCCTCAAAGAAGGGGGTGAAATTATAACTGACACCAAAAGCGTGTGTAATATCTTCAATAACTTCTTTAGGGAAATAGGCTCTAACATTGGGCCACAAGAAAATAATTCAAAAGATATTGAGGAAATAATACGAGATTACCGAACTCACCCAAGTGTAAATATCATTCTGAATCAAATTAACAATAACGAAACTAACTTTGACTTTGAACCTATAACAGAACCGACAGTTAGTAAAATCATAAAATCGTTATCGAGTAAAAAGGCATCTGGTTTTGACGAAATCCCCATTAGTTTTATAAAAAAGACTGGTATGATTCTTTCTAAACCCATAACGCATGTAGCTAACTTATGCCTACGACAACAAACTTTTCCAGAAAATTTAAAAAGAGCCAACATCACACCTTTGTATAAAAAAAAAGGACAAGCTCGATAAAGATAACTACAGGTCAATCAACTTACTTACAGCATTGTCTAAAATTTTGGAAAAAGTAATATCTAATCAAATATATAAATTTATTGAACCAAAGCTTCATAAATACTTATCAGGATTTAGGAAAGGATATGGATGTCAAGACATCCTTATCAGAATGACTGAAGATTGGCGCCAAGCAATTGACAACAGACAAAAAGTAGGAATCATAGCTATTGACTTATCCAAAGCATTTGATTGTATGTCTCATGGGTTACTTCTTGCAAAACTCAATGCCTATGGCTTCAGTATAAATGCTTGTACGTTATTGAAATCTTATCTTGTTGAAAGAAAACAAAGGGTCAAAATTGGTGACACATTCTCAGAATGACTATCAAATATAAAAGGTGTCCCCAAAGGTTCCATTCTAGGCCCACTCCTGTTTAATATTTTTATTAATGATTTTTTGTTTTTTAGCATGAACTCAAAAATTTATAACTATGCTGATGACAATACATTATGTTATATTAGCCAAGATTCTGATGAAATTAAAGTAAAACTGGAAGAAGATTGTGTAAAAGCAGTAGAATGGTTTCGTTGTAACAATATGAAAGCCAATGCGGATAAGTTTCAACTAATGATTTTAAATGAAGATTCAGATAACTTCCAATTACAAATCAATGATAATCTGATTAAATCACAATTAAGTGTTAATATCCTTGGTCTCGAAATTGATAATAAACTAAATTTCAACCTATAAATTGAAACTTTATGTAAACAGGCAGGTAAGCAAATAAATGCACTCAAGAGAATAAATCATTACCTTGACAAAAAATGTAAGACTGTACTGTATAACAGTTATATTAGCAGCAATTTCAACTATTGCCCATTAGTATGGTTATTCTCTGGTAAAACTAGCCTTGAAAAGTTAGAAAAAACCAACAAAAGGGCCTTACGTTTTATTGCAAATGACCAAAACGCATCTTATGAAGAATTATGTCGCAGTGAGGAGCAACTTAGTATTAACAAAAGATGCATTAAAACAGTTGCTATCCAAATGTTCAAAATAAAAAAGCATACCTCCCCTTCTTATGTTACTGAACTGTTCAACCAGCGCACCCTACACTATGATGTTAGGGATAATGATCAATTTGAACTTCCAAAATTTAATACTGTAACATATGGTAAGAAAAGCATTAAATACTATGGCTCGAAACTGTGGAATCAAATGCCCATAGAAACTAAACAAAGTAACTCAATAAAATCATTTAAACGTGCAGTCACTAACTGGCTGAACAACATAAATAACTTACAATTAATTGAGTTTATATAGCGACAAACTTATCACCTAAATTGTCAAAAAAGCCCTCAAATCAGCAGTAATGCCTCCATTAGTTATATTATGTTTAAAAGAATTTTGATGACTCGTAACTTAACAATTTTATATTGTTGCCTTGTAAAATAAGAGAAGTGATGACAAAGACAGGATGTAAAACATTTTTTAGATTATTCCTACAGGAAACATAAAGGTATCCTCGGTCCTAGCTAGATGCTGATCCTGCTGTTCAACTTTGAACCAGATCAGTTCTAGCCTTGGACCGAGTGTTTTGTAATAATAAGAATGGCACACAAAATAAGCAATATGTGGAGCAAAAAAAAAAAAAAAGTAATTGGAAAATGCACCAAAGTATGTTTTTAGTTTGTATATATGTACATATTACTTTGTAGATAGTTTCTTATTTGTCGTTTTATAATGTTAAATGTGTGTTTTTAAGTCGTACAGAAGCTTCATGCTTGGTTGTCCTTAATTTGTTATACACATTTTATTGACTGTCCTGATTGATTACGACTATAAATAAAATTTTACTACTACTACTACTACGATATACACAAAGGCATCGAATCAATTGAAAATTCTATTCCGCTTTAAGTCCTACTTTGGCATTAAGGAAATAGAAATGATGTATCGGACGTTCATTCTTTCTAATTTTAATTTTTGTCCAGTTGTATGGAATTTTTGCAGCAAAACATCTGCAAGAAAAATTGAAAAAATTCAAGAAAGAGCTTTAAGATTTCACACTGGTCAACACACTTTAAGTTATGAAGAACTCTTACAAAAAACCAACTCAAAAACCATGCTAATGAATAGGATAAAGTGTATTGCCATTGAAGTTTTTAAATGCATCTATAACCTAAATCCTGCATTTATGAATGATATGTTTGTTTTAAAAGAAATTGATAGAGATCTGAGAGATCCATGCTTATTGACTCTACCACGTTTTAACAAAATTATGTATGGCAAACAAGCGTTTTCTTATTACGGAGCCCATCTCTGGAATCTTTTGCCTCCAGTCTATAAAGAGTGCTTGAGCATTGAGCGATTCAAGAATGTTATAAAGAGATGGGAAGGACCTAAGTGTAGTTGTAGTCTATGTTGTCTATGAAAGGATCTGTGATATTTGTTTTATGTGTGAAATGTATAATTGCGTGATGTGTATAAGTGGCTAAATGTATGATTTTAGTCATTTTACATTTATTAATTTTACTAATTTTTTTATACTGATTTTATTGTTTTTAATTTTATAATTGTTGTTGTTTTTATATGTCGAATACTAGCTCAATGAGCTAATTGTTATTGTTATTTATTCGACTTTAATTACAATTTTATTCTATTCTATTATTCTATTCAATATTTTGCATGTGGGCGAATTTGTAAACCTGCAAAAACGAACATATACACGAATTTGGCATTCGTGCAAGAGCCAAATAGAGTCTTTCACGAATTTGTAGAAGTGTAATTACGAACATTCTAACCCTGAACTTAGCTAAAACTAACTCTAACCCTAATTCTAACCCTAAACCCTAATTATCTACCACTTCCACGAATGTAAGCAATGGCAGTTATACAAATGACGAATGCAGCACCTACACGAATGTTAGTTGTTACATATAGACGAGTAATTTGCTCGTTTTTGCATGTTGACAAATTCGTTTATGCTCGTTTTGGCACCTACACACATTCGTGTATGTGGCAAATGTTGAAAAATATATACATGTAGGAACACTAAGGAACACAAAGTGCCCCATTAAAACAAAAATTGAACTGCGGAACACAAGTACCATGAGAAACAAAAAATTCCCTAGGAAAAACAAAAGTGTCCTGAGGAACCAAAAAAGCACTTAGGAGCACAAGTGTCCATATGTGCTCTTAGGAGTACAAAAGGTGCCCTTAGGAACCAAAAAGTGCCCTGAGGAACCAAAAGGAACCCTGAGGAACCAAAAAGTGCCCTGAGGAACCAAAAGGAACCCTGAGGAATCAAAAAGTGCCCTGAGGAACCAAAAGGAACCCTGAGGAACCAAAAGGAACCCTGAGGAACCAAAAAGTGCCCAGAGGAACCAAAAGGAACCTGGGGAACAAAAAGGAACCCTGAGGAAGCAAAAGGAACCATGAGGAATCAAAAGGTGCCCTGAGGAACCAAAAGGTGCCCTGAGGAACCAAAAGGTGCCCTGAGGAACCAAAAGGTGCCCTGAGGAACCAAAAGGTGCCCTGAGGAACCAAAAGGTGCCCTGAGGAACCAAAAGGTGCCCTGAGGAACCAAAAGGTGCCCTGAGGAACAGAGTGAGAGAAAAACAATGGAGAGCATTGCGAGGAACAAAGAAATGCCCCGAAAAGAAAAATGTGCTCTGAGGAACGTACACAAGGGGTGGGGGGGATTGCCCAGAGGAGCACAAGACTTCCTTGAGGAAGAAGGTAGTGCCCTGAGAAACAAAGAGTCACACATGAAATCAAGAATGCTGTGAGAAAAAAAAGTACCCCAAGGAACAAAAAAGTGACCTGAGGAACACGAGTGCCAAGAGAAACGGAAATGCCGTGTACAAAGGTGCCTTGAGAAACTAAGAATGACGCATGGAAATCAATAATACAATAAGGAACATACAATGCCCGGAGGAAAACAAGAGGAATGAAAGAGGGCCTTAAGGAACACAGTGCCTAGAGAAATTAAAACATGCTCTAAAGAACACAAGAGTGCCCTGAGGAATAAGGAAGTGCCCTAAGGAACACAAGAGTGCCCTGAGGACTAACAAAATGCCCTAAGGAACACAAGAGTGCCATGAGGACTAAAGAAATGCCCCAGGGAACACAAGGAACACAAGAGTGCCATGAGGACTAAATAAGTGCCCTAAGGAACACAAGAGTGCCCTGGGCATTAAGGAAGTTCCCTAAGGCACACAAACAACGCCCGAGGAACAAAAGTGAGCCTAGAGAAATTAAAACATGCTCTAAAGAACACAAGAGAGCCCTGAGAAATAAGGAAGTGCCCTAAGGAACACAAGAGTGCCCTGAGGACTAACAAAATGCCCTAAGGAACACAAGAGTGCCATGAGGACTAAAGAAATGCCCCAGGGAACACAAGGAACACAAGAGTGCCCTGAGGACTAAAGAAGTGCCCTAAAGGAACACAAGAGTAACCTGAGGACTAACAAAATGCCCTAAGGAACACAAGAGTGCCATGAGGACTAAAGAAATGCCCCAAGGAACACAAGGAACACAAGAGTGCCATGAGGACTAAAGAAGTGCCCTAAGGAACACAAGAGTGCCCTGAGGACTAAAAAATGCCCTAAGTAACACAAGAGTGCCCTGGGTATTAAGGAAGTGCCCTAAGCCACACAAACAAGGCCCGGGGAACAAAAGTGTGCTCTGTGGAACCAATGAGTACGATGAGGAATGAGGTATACATGTCCAAAGAGGTCATGAGACAGATCCTTGATAGCCTAACAATGCTGCTTATGGTGCCATTTATGTTGTTGTTGTTTTTTTTTTTGCGCAATGCTGCTTTTGTGTCAGTGCCATTTTTGGTGCTCTGATGCCAATCTATTTTTGTGCTACATTATTTTATTTGCCTTGGTTGTTTTCAGGTTTTTGCCTTTAGCAAACTTTAGTTTGAAGAAGGTTTCATAATCAACAATGTTGTCCATCTGCCCCTATTGAATTTACATAGATGAATGTTTGCTAGAGGTGGCTGTTCCCATCAGAATAAAACAATAACAATAAAGAACTTATTTGGACTTGATTTCTACACCCCGACCAATCACACATTAAAAACCTATAAAATGACATCTGTTAAAGATCTTTACAAAATTGCAATAGCCCAATTTTTCCATCAACATCAATCCAAGGATCTTCCTCAGCCTCAGCCCCTTAGAAATTATTTTCAACCAATTTCCCATATAATAGACCGAACAACAAGACAATCCCATTTACTACACACCAATGGAGTCCACACTGAACAAGCCAAGAAAATGATTCAGCATGCAGGAACAATAATCTGGAATGAAGTTACCAACTACTTCAAAAATGACCTTTCCAGACTTTCCTCTCATGTATTCAAAAAGAACATCAAATCATCTTACTCTTAAAACTCTTATCTATTCAACTGTGATGTCACTTCTTCTCCTCCATCCCTATACTCCAGCAATGTCCACCACATTTTGCATGACAATTCCTACTGAAATTGCCTTTATGTGTGGCGCCATTAAATAGACACTCACTTCACTCACTTGCAACGACTCATCCTGCTCTTCTCAGTCAGGCAGTGTGTTTCGGTGGGAGGGACAGCCACAAAAGCTTGTAGACACAAAGCATTTTCGTGGGCTTTCCTCTAGATATGTGACCAAGACATCATGTCATACGGACCTACTGTTAACCCCCAGGGCCGTATTAACCATAGGGCAAATGGGGCATTTGCCCCGGGCCCATGACCTCGGGGGGGGGGGCATTTATCCCATTATGAAGCTGAAAAGAGTTGCGACAGTAAAGAAAGTGCGTGGGGTAACTGACGCAAGAACGTAAAAATTTATAGAATTAAGAGAGCTTTGGGGTGCAAGGCAGGCCAAGGGGTGGACTGGCCCTATGTGCAGGAGGGTAATGCCTTGGGGCCCACCGCCTGAGGGGGCCCACTAGCAATCTTAAAAAAACAGAATTATGAAAAATTACTTGAAAAGTCAAAATTGATTTTCCAGGCCTTATAAAAAATATCATCGATTAGAGCTTGATAAGGTAATAAATGTAATGTATTTATTTAAGTATTTATTTAAGTAATTAGAATTGTATTGTAATATTAAATAGTAAGCTAGTATTGTAATATTAAATAGTAAGCTATTCTGGGTATGAGTCAAGAGGAAGCCAGTTCCTAGAACTGGCTGCAGCTCATCCCCATATTTGGGGTGAGCCAGGGCCTCATATAAAAAGGGAGGCCCCTGCTCCTCAAGGAGAAGAGCTTTGGATGTACTATAAGCTTGATGTGTATAATACTTGAGCAATAAAGTGGATATCAACTTGACAGTGGAGTTAAGCTTATTTACTGGAAGTATATCAATAACATAAACATATAATATGGTGTAGCACCGGATTTTTAACACCAGTGGAATAATTAATAACTCCATCAAGTTTATGGAAATTAATTAAAATCTGGAAAATCCACTGTGTGGATCTCTGGTCCCCTCACAGGCCAAGTCCAGACCAGTTTATATGACTATCATGGATAAATATATCACCAAAACTGCATTAAGAAGCTAATTTATACTTGTGAACAACTTTTTCACATTTTGACAGAACTGCAAAATAGACAATGGTCTAGCCTCTACCTTGGATCCAGAAATCTATACACAGTTGATGCTGCTGCTTCAAATTCAAGTTCAAGTGAGTTCCAGATGGTCTACATAATTTTTAATCCACAGGCATCTTTATTGTGACTTTATTCATGTGTTCCACACATTTGTTGCACTGTGAAGAGTGTATAATTGCCGAAATGATGCATTTGTGAAGTCTAGACTGCTGCTTCCATCATTTTCATACCCATATTAGGGTCATGAACAGAGCAGACACTGAAGTATTGCATGATTTCATCAGATTTTACATGATCAATGGATTAAATCTGAAGTTTGGAAATATTTCTGTGGATTGGGATAATATGAAATCGATTAATCACTGAAGTTTCAAATACAATGGATGCTTGATAACAGCTATATATACCTGCATTGGCTATCCAGCCATCTGGCTGCTGCTTCCCTCCAATGCTACAGAGAGCCCTGGATCACTGGTGGTCTAATCTGCATCTATTTTTAGCTACAGAGGCCCCCAAATCATCTACCCATGCTATTTTCCTGGATGCTGGTGCTGCCTGCTGATGCTGCCTGCTGCCCCCCTCCACTTTGGACCAGCTGCAGATTGCACCCCACTTAGGAATGCCCTACCAGGAAACTTCCAGGAATACCCTCTCCTGTGATGTCATTTCATTTTGGGAAAACCCCCTCCTCTCAGTCTGTTTACAAACACTGATCAGCTGAGCTGATGCTACACATGGACTCTACAGATTTCTTCTCTTATACAGTTTTAAATTAGATTCGGACTTTGTGTATTTATGCAGTACATATGTGGACTCTTTATGATTGCAACTGCACAATGTGACAATGATTTCAAATTTAATTAATTGACAATTTTACTTCACTTTGTCAGTATTGTGAACTTTGACAATTTTTCAAACACAACTATATAAACCTGTACTTACACAGGACAATTACCTGCTGCAAATAATCATTTTAAAGAGGTAAGCCTTTATCTTCACTGCATCATGACTCCATAAAATTGTTACAATGTATTGATTAATTTGAAATGTATTTGTTTTTATGTTGATGTTTATGGTATGTGACTTTGGTGATGTCACAGGTCAATATGTGACATTTATACAATTACTTTACATCATGCTACAATAGGTCAATAGTTCTACACTTTGTTTAATTTGCGAATTTTTCAACATATTATTTTTCAAAATTATGTCACTTAAATTCACCAAATTATTTTTCAAAATTTTCAATTATTGACTTAATTTCACCAAATTAATTTTCACAAATTTTGATGAACTGAATTGATCAATTAAAGATGCCTGACCCAGTAGCACCAAGTAGCCTTGTTCGCCCCCCTACCTTTTCTGGAAAAGCTGATGAAGACTGCAAGTCTCACTGGCTCAAATTTATTGATTGGGTTGAACAATGTGGAGTGGTGGTTGGTGAGCAACACACGAAATTCAAATATACTTTAAATTCTGATGCCAGACACTGGTATGAGCAGAATAAGGCGGATTTCACAGAATTAGCAGTTTTAAAAGCAGCATTTTTAGATGCTTATAATACTGAATTGTCGAGGTCACAATACCTCAGACAATTTCAAAAATTGAGGCAAAAGCCCAGTGAAACGTTGGCTGTGTATAAAAACAGAGTCAAACACATCGCGATGAAGGCGACAATCACTGACAAAGAGATGATTGTCAATCAATTTATTGAAGGCCTACCTGAGGCCCTTCAAATGCATGTTGCAGGCCGCTGCCTGGACAACATTGAAGACGTATTTAAGGCAGCTCAAGCTGTCGTAACCGTCAATCCGACGGTTGGAACCGTGACGTCTGCTACGGCAACGTCATTCATGCATCAAAAGGTGCATACACCCGCAGCAACTGCTGACCCAGAGCAGTTAATGGCAAGCATGCAACATTTGCATGTTTCCCGCAGGGAGCAATCTCCATATCGCCGGGATAATAGGGAGCCATCTCCCTATCGCAAACAAAGTAGTCGTAACGACTACAACAGATCGCGCAATTATGCACGATCGCCATTTAGGCCTTCATCAAGGTCTAATAGCCGAGGTCGGAATTACGACCGCCAACGGCGTTCGCGACAGTCGCGAAGCCGCGATAGCTCATATGGCAGAACGCGGTATCCAACCCCGGGTCGCCAAAGCCGTTCTCAATCTAGAGAACGCCAACGTGTCAAATTTAATGACACAAATAATAGCAGTCCAGATTGCTATTACTGTCAGGAGGACCACCTTTATGGTGAGTGCCCTCATTTACGCAAATTATTGCGTAGCGGAAAATTGCGACACCGCAATTCGCATTTTTAGATGGGAACCAGACAGCCCGCACCATACTCTCTGGTTCCCCTGATAAGAACAATAGTTATTTTAGAGCCCATAGTCAATCTGAATTACTATGTAATGATGTTTCAAATGTTTTAAATGTTTCAAATGTATCAAATGTTAGTAATGTGCATGATCATCATTTTCATTCATCTGTTCACCCTTCACCCGTTCACCAATCATCTAATTGCAGGACTCCAGAGCCCTCTGTTGAGTCTGCTGAGTCTACAGATTCTGAATCCGTAGCCTCCAGAGATCTATCACCTATTAGAGACCAAACACCAACCATGACAGCAATACCTAATATGAACTCCATAGACAATGAATCTTCCATTCGGTTGGATAGAAGCAATATGGTAATTGCTCTTCTCCCGAACAGAGAAAAGGTTTTGTCTTTAGTTGATAGTGGAGCATCAGACAGTCTGGTCAGTGCAAATTTTGTGCAACAATCAAAATATTTGTCAAAATTACCAAAAATTGCCATTCCGCCATGCAGATTCAAAATAGGTAATGGTTCATATATCAGTTCACGTTTTGCAATTGAAATACCAATCCAAATTCAACATCAAAATTTTATTGTCAGAGCCCTTGCTCTTGATACTTTAGGTGGAATTGATTTAGTTATTGGAACACCAGCTTTAGCTGAAATCAATGCATGTTTAGACTTCAAATCACAAAGATTACGTTTCAGGCACACAACTTTTGTGTCACATTTGACTAGACCAGTCACTTTGCAACCACAACAAACAAAAGTAGTTAGCATTACATCATCACTTCCATCTTGTCTGAGAAATGCAACACTTTTTGTTAGAACATCACGATTCATTTCACGATTCGCTCCATCAAACATGCTTTTGAAATTTCACAATGGATATGCTTCCATTGTAGTGAGTAATCCTACAACATCACCGATTACTCTTGTGCCACACAAGCAATTTGGCATAGTTGATTTGAGATACTTGACTGAGATGTATTCTCCAGTATGTGCAACTGCTGTATCTGATACAGATACCCAGCTGTACTGCTACTCTGCAGTTGAAGAGTCTCATCAAAATGTCAATGGACCGAAGCAAAACAAAGCTTCCATGACCAAAACAAAGAAGTTACTGACAAATGTAAAAGATAGGGATCAGTTACACAAGCTCAAATCCGAACAATATCCATTTTTAGACAGTTCTGATCCTAGATTAAAAATGACTGACAAAGAAATCATTGAGAGAGACATATCATTCTACAAATCTCCATTGGATCCTGACCAACAACAGCAAGTCAGAGATCTCTTATTGCAACATAAAGATGCACTTAGCTTGCACTCTGAGGTTGGAGATACAAACTTAACAATTCATTTTGATCTCACTGATGATTCTCCTTTCTATGTCAGACCTTTTACAGTGTCAGCAAATGAAAAACCAATCATTGATCGTGAATTGCAGAAATTAGTACAAATGGGCATACTGAAAGAAGACCATAGTGCATATTCTAGCCCTGTAATGTTGCTGAAAAAGAAGAATACGACTGCGCTAAGATTAGTAACAGATTTTAGGGTATTAAATTCTCGCATTGTTAAACGCAATTTACCGTTTCCATTGATACGAGATGCCATTCAATCTATCGGCGAGGCACAACCAACAATCCTCTCAGTCCTAGATTTAAAAGAGGCGTATCATTGTTTGAAACTGAGCCCACAATCACAGAAATTTTGTGGCATTACATCATACTTTGGCGGGAAATCGTTTAAATATCTCCGGTTACCAATGGGCCTGTCCATCAGTCCATCGGCCTTCCAGCAACACATCAGTTCCATCCTTGAATCCTGCAATGCCAAGAAATTTTGTATCGGAATTTTTGATGATCTCATAATTTATTCAAAATCCATCTCTGAACATTATGAGCATGTCCAAACAATTTTGCAAGCTTTAGAACAAAATGGTTTAAAAATCTCACCTTCAAAAGCAAAATTGTTCCGCACCAAAGTTGTGTACATGGGACATGAACTGATTGTGTCCAAAAACCAGCAAGGAATTCGTGCTCTTAAAGACCGCACCGAAGCAATCAGAAAACTGCCAATTCCGAACACCAAGAGAAAACTTAAAGCCTTCATAGGTAAAGTGAGTTATCTGTCAATGTACTTACAAAAGCTGCAACTCTTGCTTCAGCCACTACATAAAATTGCTAGCAAAAAGGCAGAATTCAAATGGTTAGAGGAACATCAGACTGCTTATGATGCAATCATAAAGCTTCTTGTTAAACCTCCTATTTTATCACTGCCAAGAAGCACTGGTTTATTCAGATTGTACGTAGATACTTCAAAAATTGGTGTAGGCGCCAGTTTATGGCAAGTACAGGACGGTCAAGAACGACTGCTGGCATACTTTTCAAAAGCTTTGCCACTAGCAGCCCGTCATTATGGCATTACCGAACTCGAATTAAGTGGAATTTCGATCGCTCTGTCCTCATTCCGGCACCTGCTCAAAAGCACAGTGTTTGAAGTGTACACGGACCATGCGAGCATACCGCAAATTCTACGGTCAAAAGCAGAACCGAGCACGGAACGCATTAAACGCTTACTTGAGAAAATAAGCGGATATGCTATGAAAATTGGGTTTAAAAAGGGTTCTTCCCTTGTCATTGCTGATTATTTGTCGCGCAACCCTGTTGCATCAAGTGACAATACTTCTGATGAAATAGCATTTCCCATGCTAACCAGAAAAACAGCCCAAGACCATGGTATATCTGTCCCTACTGTTAGACAAACAGTAGACAATCAAACCTCCAAGCAAGTGTTTCTGCCAACAGCACCAGTGGTGCCACCTGCACCACCAGTTGTTGAACCAGCTCCATCTGTGGCTGCAACAATACCACATGTTGCTGCCGATGATGCCCCGCATGAAGCGATTCTGCCACCTGCTGATGACCCACCTGCTATGGATCCACCAGCTGTGAATCCACCTCCACCAGCTGTGAATCCACCTCCACCAGCTGTGAATCCACCACCAAGACAGCAACCAGAAAGAGTGCAACAGCCACTGCAACCAGGCAACAATGCCTTACATGCACCAATGACACCTGGTGGCCATTCTCTTGTCAATCCTAGATGGACACAACAACATCCAAATGTACCAGATGCATCAGAAACTGTTGATGAAACACACTCTGCACCACCACCTCATATAACAAGAAAGTCAATTTCTTTAGACTTAAACAATGATCTGATGACAAAACATCTGCCAAAACAATCAGACATTAACAAGTTGTTAGACAAAATTGAACATTCTCGCATACAAGACATGCATTTACCTAGAAACAAAAGAGAGCTTGCAAAAATGCAATCAAGATGTCCCAATTTCAAAGATGTCTATGAGTATATATTAAATGGTTTACTACCATCCCCAAAGCATGCAGCAAAAAGAATTCTTTCTCAAGCAGAACAGTACATCATGCTTGATAAAGTTCTCTTCAAACTTCCATCGAATGACATCACAAATTTGCGCTTAGTCGTACCTCAAGAAATGGTAAATGAAATTTTGTTTTTGTATCATGACAGCTTATTAGCTGCTCATCAAGGTATGGTTAGAGTCATAGCAACCATTCGTCAGAAATTTTATTTCCCTCGAATGTCTCAACTTGTTCTGAATTACATTAGATCATGCAGAGTTTGTCAAACAAGGAAAACACCGGTCAACCAAGAACGACCATTTCATCTCAACATACCAACCGAGTATGTTCCATTTTCAACTGTTTTTGCTGATCTAAAGGTGATGCCACCATCTAGTCATCATCATCGATATTTGCTAATTTTGGTGTGCAATATTACGCGATTCGTAATTGCTGTGCCTTTGCTCAACAAAGAGGCACATACGGTTGCCGAGGCCATTTTGCAAAAATGTGTCTTTCAATTTGGTCCTTTTAAGTCCTTTGTGAGTGATCAAGGCAAAGAATTTGACAATTCAGTCATTTCTTATGTATTCCAAGCTTTGCAAGTCAAACACAGGTTTGTTTCTGTCAACAACCATCAGTCAAACAAATCTGAAAGATTTATTTCCACCATATCGTCGCTTTTGACATCCTACCTTACAAACAACGGTAGAAACTGGAATTTGTATGTGCAATCAATTGTTTATGCATACAATTCATTCGCCAGTCCAACTCTTGGAAACTATAGTCCATTTTACTTGGTATACCTCCGTCATCCACCAACGGTGTTTAATTGTCATTCACCGATGAGTATAGCATCTGGCTACCAAGAATATGTCAAAATTTTGAAGCACCGACTAGAATCAATTAGCAAAGTCATGTTGGACATTCAGTCTAAGCTACAACATGAACAGGCGACAGTACAGAACAAAAAGGTCAAGAGCCCAACAGTTTACAAACCAGGAATGCTTGTCTATTTATTAGCTCCAAGCGCCAGTTCTTTACAAATTGCTTCGAGAAAGCTCCGACTGGACTATGTTGGTCCATTTGTTGTAAAAGAAATGTTGGACAGATCGCATGTGCTTTTGATGACACTGGAGAGACAGCAGATACCAAATGTCTTCCATGTTACCAGACTAAAACCAGCCTTTATCAGACAAGGCCATAAAGTCATCAACCACATTAGCGAACTTGCAAAAGGAAAGAACATCTTAAATGTGCAACCACAAGCAGAAACCACTGACAACTCAAGTGGTTTGCAACCAAATGCATACACCATTCAAAAATTTAGATACAAGAATGGTACATTTCAAGTACTTCTAAAAACACAAGAGTTTGTAAAACACAATCTGTGGTTTTCAATCATAGATGAATCATTGCCTGCGGCAATTAAGGAATCTACAATCAAAATTGTGGGTTCTTTTGACAAATTTTCAAGGTCAATGACCTTTTAAACTTGTAAACCTTTGAATTATTATTATTATTATTATGTATATATGTTGTGCATGAAATTTATTGAATTGTATTGATTGAAAATGAATTTTCAATTAGGATTTATTATGTAAGTTGTGTCAGATATGTGTTTGTGAATACACATATTTAATTCAGAAACCTCCTTTATCTCATGATAAACCTTCCAATGACTGAATGGTGCAATTTATTTTTTAACAGGGTCAGTTCTTTATTCTCACTCATACACAAAATGACGAGTGACACTGATACCTTACATTTACTGATTTCATACAACACAAGAATGTTGTACTTGTTTTACAAAGAAGGTGATTTACTCGATGTACACTCCTTTTTGTAATTTATCTTACATTATCCTACAAGTGATCTTTATTTGCTTTCATCACTTTACAAAACAAGAAAGTACTATTTTATGGCACCCATGTGATAATTGACTTGTTTCATAGACAACTGAATGAATGTTTCATTCCAGTTATTTTATTAGGTATGTGATCCAAAAGTGGACACCTTTGCCAAATTCTTAATATTAAGGAAACAGTTTCAATTATCTGATGGTACAGCATCGTTATGATTAATTACACACTGATGATCTATTATTCAATAACATAGGCATACAGTGTCAAGCCTTAAACTTATGCAGCCTTAGGAAAAGGTTTTTGTGAGTTGTGGAAACTCATGTCACTCTATGTATTAGAGTTCATTGTCTTTGAATGAAATGATTTGCGATTGATCTTATCATTTAATCAATTTTATATATTTACTTCTCATTTTCCATCTCATTCATTCCTCATTTCATTTCAGACCTTTGCCATTATCCTACCTTACCTTCCTTGTATACCTTATTCTTATACAAATTTTATCCTTATGTTAACTTTGAATGGAGGAACTCCCCATTGGAGACACCTCTTGGTGAGACCACCCTCCCCAAGTTCACTTATGTAGGTCTCAGTCAAGCTTTGCGACTGCGTCGAATTCTATCGAACCGGAATTTGGTTCAATTGACCACTTCTGTGTTGTCTAACATTGATGTCATTGCTGAATGGTCAAATGAATCTGGTTCTTACTTAAGGCCTACTGTCCCCACTGTCCCCACTGTCCCCAATGCCCCAGATCAACCTGTCGCTTCTCCCCTTTATCCACAATTAGCTACCACCCTTAGCATGGCATAAGGTCATTCATTGTTCATTTTTTATATATGTCATTTTTTATTTAATCACTATGTTACATGACATGTTTTTTTTTGTAATTCACTTAGAAACCTAACTTTTGTGGTTTATGATGTCTACATTGTCTATTGATGTCATAATTATACTCGTAAAGTATTTTTTTTTAAACCATGCTACATTTACAAAGGTTATGACAATCTTGTCATCTTTTTTCAATTGGTTTACTTATATCATGATATGGAGTTGTGTGCAGTGCTGGTATAGGTTTATCGGTAGTATACTTTCTATAGTGTATACTGCTATTTTACATTAAATGTTTTATATGTTTTATTATTTATGAATGTTTCATTACTTATGCTATATGTTCTCGTATGATTTTTATGTTTACATGTTTTTCACGTATGCCTCTCTTATAGAGAGCACAGGCACCCGAAAGGCATGTAATGTAATTAGTATATAATTTAAATGTTTTTATGTTATTAGTATACATGCATAAATTTTATACATGTATGGATCGATATTTGCTACTATGTCATATGCTATTATTTAATCTTTCTATGAATAATGTCTTGTATGATATCATTAGATATTATATGTTTTAATAATGAATTATGAATATTCATAATAGTAATTTAGAGTATAAGCTTGTGTGCGTGTGACGTAATGAAAAAGCAAGTTGTGTATCTTTCCATATTGAATTTCTAAATTATATATAGCAATATCAAGTTTGAAATTTAACTATTCATATGAAATTATCAATTTAATTTTCTTTAGACTAAATTTCAAAATAGACCAAAGGCATGTAATGTATTTATTTAAGTATTTATTTAAGTAATTAGAATTGTATTGTAATATTAAATAGTAAGCTAGTATTGTAATATTAAATAGTAAGCTATTCTGGGTATGAGTCAAGAGGAAGCCAGTTCCTAGAACTGGCTGCAGCTCATCCCCATATTTGGGGTGAGCCAGGGCCTCATATAAAAAGGGAGGCCCCTGCTCCTCAAGGAGAAGAGCTTTGGATGTACTATAAGCTTGATGTGTATAATACTTGAGCAATAAAGTGGATATCAACTTGACAGTGGAGTTAAGCTTATTTACTGGAAGTATATCAATAACATAAACATATAATATAAAAATGAAGTAGGGGGCCCCTTGCCCGTTTAATCTCCAGATACGGTAGACTGGGAGCAGCCCAAATGTGTTTTGAGCTTTGTGGGCGCTCCTCAATCCTCATGCTACTTAGGCCTATATTTTGCTTAAAAATGTCATTTTTCATTTTGGGGACCTAAAAGGGCATGGCCCCCAGGGTCCCCTACATCCCTCCTGAATGCGCCAAAAGCTGCCTCCTCTACTAACTGTAAAAAGCAGTAGTCTAAGGGCCCCCCCTCCTGATTTTCCTGCTGATGTTTTTGTCTAATTTTTTTATACTACTATTAATGATTTCATATAATATCATGCAGATAAAAAAATTCTACAATTACTGTGGTTTTTGATGCAGGTATATCGAGGTACAAGTTAATTCAGAATGCTAGATTGAAGACGACGATAACAGGTGCCCACCAATGATTTTGCTCAGGGGATTACTGTGGGGCCAGTCCGCCTCTGGGCCCTGGGGGCCCATTGAAAACAGTTTGCCCCTGGCCCAAAAATGTACTGATACAGGCCTGTAATAACCCCACCCATTCTTCTTTGAACAGTAGGCCCTCACGTATAACACCACAATCATACCCCCCCCCCCCCCCACCAACGTTTCCTGGGTATGGCAAGACCCTTGTCGAAGAGGTCTGAACTTAGCAGATGCATTGCAATTGATAAGCTGGATTAAATGCCAGAGGTTCACAAATACTGCTTGGAGCTGCAGAACTACAGAATTTATTGCAGAATTGCAGAATTCTGCAGTTTCCTCCCAAACTGCAGAACTTATTGCAGAATTGCAGAATTCTGCAGTTTCCTGCCAAACTGTAGAATTTATTGCAGGATTCTGATGTTTCCTCCCAAACTGCAGAATTTATTGCAGAATAGCAGAATTCTGCAGTTTTACTCCCGAACTGGAGAATTTATTTCAGAATTGCAGAATTCTGCAGTTTCCTGCCAAACTGCAGAATTTATTGCAGAATTTATGAATTCTCAGTTTTACTCCCAAACTGCAGAATTTATCGCAGAATATGCAGGTGCAGGAAGAAATTTAAATGTACTGCTCTTTGCGTGGAGTCTCCTTCAAAGAATATATTGCATATTTTTCCCGTTAAATAAAATCTAAGACAAAAGTCATTATTCAGAAATAAAAATATGCAGTCATTGTCTTTGCAGAAAGTAGGCTATGTACCATTGCATCCTGGGTGACACAGTCCAAGGGCCCGCCAAATTGCGAGCCCGCGAGTCCGAAGGCCCGCCTCTCCGAGGGTCCGCCACTCCGAGGGTCCGCCACTCCGAGGGTCCGCCACTCCGAGGGTCCGCCACTCCGAGGGTCCGCCACTCCGAGGTGCCCTCAGGGCATCTTGAGTCTGAGATGCCCTCAGGACACACCTTACGATCGTCTCCGAGGGCCGAGAGTCCGGGGGCCCGCCATTCCGAGATGCCCTGAGGGCACCACCTCTCTCTGCATGATGCACTCCGGGGAAAAATCTATCTATCTATATATCTGTCTATCTATCTTTCTATCTATTTATCTATCTATCTATGTATCTAGCCTTTGATGTATACAAACATATATATATTATCCACCATTGAAAGTTTATGAAATGGTAGACACATTGGCAATTGAGGGAAGGATTTGGTGGAAGAACATAATTTTGACAGCATGACAGTCAGGGCAAATGAATGTCTAACTGTGAGAAAATGATGACCTCCTGGCTGATCAGAGTGTTTTTACAATGTGTGTATTGGGGTAGCAGTTCTGGGGTCGAGTGGGGGGGTCTGGTGGGAATCTATAGTTCCGTATCTATAGGAACCAGGTGTATTGACTGAAGTTGTCAGTGTTTGTCCGTCGTTGTTTCTTTTTTTTTCGTCAGCTTGAAAAAATGTTATTTTACAAGGTGCGGCTTCAAAAAACCCAGGGGGGCAGGGTACTCACTATGAAAGGGTGTATATAGAGGCGCCGCTGGATGGTTGAGGTTTTTTGGCCTTCTAGGATTAAAATGGTCTTGGTTTTTGGAATTCAGATTAATTTGGTTGTCCTTTTTGCACCCCAACATATTTGGTACCGTTAGAATCACAATAAACGGCTATGGACGTTCATTTTACAACCTGCTGCATCAAAATAAAATTCCTTTGGGTCAAGGGATATACTGGATCTTGGGTGACTATACCAGGGATATATAGCCTCACCCATGGTATAACTGGTGCAGAGTATCAAAGTGTCCTCATTTAAAAGAACAGAGCCTCCCTTGGGGGGAGGGGGACCCTAATGGTACATACCAGCGGGATACCAGTATCCAACTACAGGGGCTCACCACCTGAGGTAACCAGGAAAGAGGGTTTTCTGCTCTTCTGCAGGTAGGAAGCTGCCAAATTCTGCAGTTTCAAAAATCTGAAGGAAGCTGCAGAACTACAGAACTGCAGAATTCTGCAGTTTCCTGCAGCGCTGCCGAATTTGCTGCAGAATTTTTTGAAACTTCTGTAGCTTCCTACAGAATTCTGCAGCTAGCTGCAGAAGTGCATAAAACCTCTTAAGCTGCATGACTCCTACAGAATTACAGATTTTGCTGCAAAAACTTTTCAGAAATGCTGCAGTGACAGAAGACTATCAAAACCACAGAATTCTGCTTTTTTTTTTTGAAACTGCAGAATTCTGAAGTAGTTTTTTTCGAAACTGCAGAATTCTGCACTTTTTTGCAGAACTGCAGAATTCTGAATTTTTTTCTTTTGAAACCAGCAGAATTCTGCACTGTTTTTGCAGAACTGCAGACTTCTGCACTTTTTTGCAGAACTGCAGAATTCTGCACTTTTTGCAGAACTGCAGAATTCTGCACTTTTTTGTAGAACCGCAGAATTCTGCAGTTTTTTTTTAAACTGCAGAATTGTGCACTTTTTTGCAGAACCGCGGAATTCTGCAGTTTTATTTTAAACTGCATATTCTGCAGTTTTTTTTCTGCAGAACTCAGACTCAGACTCAGACACTATTTTATTCCTTTACACTGTACATTACAAAATTACACATGTCATTTACAATTATTTAAATCAATGTAAAGGGGAGACACCTCCAAGACAGTCTTCTGTCGCTACTAAGGTGCCCCCCGTTGTTTAATGTTCATGACCCAGCAGGTCCTGACAACACCGTGCTGAACTTCCATAGCATTTTATATCATAGCATGTAATATTTAAAAAAAATAAATAAAACGAAAATTGAGAGATAGGGACAAGATGATTCATGAAGGATGTCTATACACTAAGTACAAACAAAACACAACAAGCTGAAATTATTTATATAGTTGTCAGTGGATTGACAAATGTAACAATTTCTGATAGAACAATGCATGTTGTAATTGTAAATAATATCTGCTTTCACATATTTGGTAAAACCCTCCATACTATCTGTAAATATCGACTTAATATATTCAGGACAGTTGTTATAAATAGCAGGGAGACGATACCTGATGCTTCTATTAGTAAAACTATGTCGATTAAGGGGAGTTGCAAAATTTTGTGTATTTCTTGTGGGATAATTATGAATTTCAGAGTGCAGAACTGCAGAAAGAAATTATATGCTCCTCAAAGAATAGGGTGTGATAAATAGAAAATGTAAAACTCCAATATCTCAAAAAGTTACCAACAGATTTTTTTAAATTTGATATATCAAAATGTTCATCTGACCTTCCTGTACATCACTGCGCTAACCGTTTTCTTGGTCAATTTTTTTTAATCCCAAGGTTTTTTCAAGCTGGCTGTGGCCTATCACAATTAGGTCCTTGATGCATTCAAATGAGAATCAGGGTGAATGTTGCATCATGCCTAATTATTTAATCCAATTTCACAGATGGTTCTCTCAGTTATAAAAGTGGGGTCAGAATACTTAAATCACATTAACCCATACATTTACCACTCTTGCCTCTGATTGGTCCAGTCAAGTAACTCAATGTCAGAGTATTTTAAATGCAACAAATCATGATATGACCATCAACATTTTAAAATGTATAAATTTGTGTCTCAAGTGACCACATGATATTGTAATAAATGTGTCCTAGTTTCAGAAATCATATATATTCCATTGTCCTTTGTTGTGAGGAAATAACTGATAGAAGCGGAATTTATTGATTTTTAATTCCATGAAATTGAAATAAAAATAGACTAAAAGGCAACTTATCATCAAAAGAAATATTTTTTGGATGACAAAAGACACATACTTTAAAGTCTTCAGGGAAGTAAAATCATAATAATGTGACAAATCACAAACAAGTCACAAAATAAAGTATCGGAATCTTTGCTACGCAACTACTATTTTCAGCCGCTTTTGAAACCATGCATGCATTTTATATTAAAAAATATGCAATTTTTCACATTTCACTTTGAGGGCTGGGTTTACAGAACCCTTGGGCCAAAATGAAACCATATAGGTCAGAAAGCCAACACAATTCCCCATTTAGTCAGGCCAAACTCCATATGCCTAGCTATTCTTGAAACCACCTTTAAACCAGTCCAAACAGAATGACGCATGCTCTTTTTTGTTAAAAAATATGAGATTTTGTACATTTCAACATTGAGGGCTGGATATTCTGAATCATTGGGCCAAAATGAAACCATATAGGCTGGAAAGCCAATCAAATTCCCTATTTAGTCTGGCCAAACTCGATATGCCTAGCCTTTCTTGAAACCACCTTTAAGCCAGTCCAAACAGAATGAAGCATGAATTTTTTGGTTAAAAAATCTGCAATTTTTTATCTTCCAACATTGAGGGATGGATATTCACAACCATTGGGCCAAAATGAAACCATATAAATTGGAAAGCCAACAAAATTCCCTACTTAGTCAGGCCAAACTCAATATGCCTAGCCTTTTTTTGAAACCACCTTTAAGCCAGTCCACACAGAAAGATGTACGCATTTTTTTGTTAAAAAATGTGTGATTTTTTACCTTTCAACATTGCTGGCTGAGTATTCAGAACCATTGCGCCAAAATGAAACCATATAAGTGTCAAACTTAATATGCCTAGCCATTTTTGAAACCACCTTTAAGCCAGGTCAAACAGAAAGAAGCATCCATTTTTTTGTTGAAAAATGTGCGTATTTTCAACTTTCAACATTGCTGGCTGAGTATTCAGAACCATTGCGCCAAAATGAAACTATATAGGTTGGAAAGCCAACAAAATTCCCTACTTAGTAAGGCCAAACTCAATATGCTTAGCCATTTTGGAAACCACCTTTAAGCCAGTCCTAAAAGAAAGAAGCATGAATTTTTTTCTTGAAAAATGTGCGATTTTTCAACTTTCAACATTGCTGGCTGAGTATTCAGAACCATTGCGCCAAAATGAAACCATATAGGTTGGAAAGCCAACAAAATTCCCTACTTAGTAAGGCCAAACTCAATATGCTTAGCCATTTTGGAAACCACCTTTAAGCCAGTCCTAAAAGAAAGAAGCATGAATTTTTTTCTTGAAAAATGTACTATTTTTCAACTTTCAACATTGCTGGCTGAGTATTCAGAACCATTGCGCCAAAATGAAACCATATAGGTTGGAAAGCCAACAAAATTCCCTACTTAGTCAGGCCAAACTCAATACGCCTAGCTATTTTTGAAACCACCTTTAAGCCAGTCCAAGGAGAAAGAAGCATGCATTTTTTGGTTGAAAAATGTGCGATTTTTCAACTTTCAACATTGCTGGCTGAGTATTCAGAACCATTGCGCCAAAATAAAAACCATATAGGTTGGAAAGCCAACAAAATTCCCTGCTTAGTCAGGCCAAACTAAATATGCCTAGCCATTTTTGAAACCACCTTTAAGCCAGTCCAAGGAGAAAGAAGCATGAATTTTTTTGTTGAAATCGTGCGATTTTTCAACTTTCAACATTGCTGGCTGAGTATTCAGAACCATTGCGCCAAAATGAAACCATATAGGTTGGAAAGGCAACAAAATTCCCCACTTAGTGATACCAAACTCAATATGCCTAGCCATTTTTGAAACCACCTTTAAGCCAGTCCAAACAAAAAGGCTCAGGCATTTTTTGGTTTACAAAAAGTGCGATTTTGTAGCTTTCAACATTGAGGGCTGAGTATTCAGAACCACTAGGCCAAAATGAAACCATATAGGTTGGAAAGGCAACAAAATTCCCCACTTAGTGAGACCAAACTCAATATGCCTAGCCATTTTTGAAACCACCTTTAAGCCACTCCAAACAAAAAGGTACATGCATTTTTTGTTCAAAAAATGTGCGATTTTGTAACTTTCAACATTGAGGGCTGAGTATTCAGAACCACTAGGCCAAAATGAAACCATATAGGTTGGAAAGGCAACAAAATACCCCACTTAGTGATACCAAACTCAATATGCCTAGCCATTTTTGAAACCACCTTTAAGCCAGTCCAGACAAAGAGGTACATGCATTTTTTGGCTAAAAAATGTGCGATTTTGTAGCTTTCAACATTGAGGGCTGAGTATTCAGAATCATTAGGCCAAAATGAAACCATATAGGTTGGAAAGCCAACAAAATTCTCCATTTATTCTGGCAAAACTCAATATGCCTAGCCATTTTTGAAACCACCTTTAAGCAAGTCCATGCAGAATGAAACATGCATTTTTTTTTTAAAAAACTAGCGATTATTTACCTTTCAACATTGAGGGCTGAGTATTCAGAATCATTAGGCCAAAATGACACCATATAGGTTGGAAAGCCAACAAAATTCTCCATTTACTGATACCAAACTCAATATGCCTAGCCATTTTGAAACCACCTTTAAGCCTGTCCAAACAAAAAGGTGCAGGCATTTTTTGGTTTACAAAAAGTGCGATTTTGTAGCTTTCAACATTGAGGGCTGAGTATTCAGAACCACTAGGCCAAAATGAAACCATATAGGTTGGAAAACCAACAAAATTCCCCCCTTAGTGAGGCCAAACTCAATATGCCTAGCCATTTTTGAAACCACCTTTAAGTCAGTCCAAACCAAAAGGTGCAGGCATTTTTTGGTTAAAAAATGTGCGATTTTGTAGCTTTCAACATTGAGGGCTGAGTATTCAGAACCACTAGGCCAAAATGAAACCATATAGGTTGGAAAGGCAACAAAATTCTCCATTTACTGATACCAAACTCAATATGCCTAGCCATTTTGAAACCACCTTTAAGCCAGTCCAAACAAAAAGGTGCAGGCATTTTTTGGTTTACATAAAGTGCGATTTTGTAGCTTTCAACATTGAGGGCTGAGTATTCAGAACCACTAGGCCAAAATAAAACCATATAGGTTGGAAAACCAACAAAATTCCCCCCTTAGTGAGGCCAAACTCAATATGCCTAGCCATTTTTGAAACCACCTTTAAGTCAGTCCAAACAAAAAGGTGCAGGCATTTTTTGGTTAAAAAATGTGCGATTTTGTAGCTTTCAACATTGAGGGCTGAGTATTCAGAACCACTAGGCCAAAATGAAACCGTATAGGTTGGAAAGGCATTAAAATTCAATATGCCTAGCCATTTTTGAAACCACCTTTAAGCCAGTCCAAACAAAGAGGTACATGCATTTTTTGGCTAAAAAATGTGCGATTTTGTAGCTTTCAACATTGAGGGCTGAGTATTCAGAATCATTAGGCCAAAATGAAACCATATAGGTTGGAAAGCCAACAAAATTCCCTACTTAGTCAGGCCAAACTCAATATGCCTAGCCATTTTTGAAACCACCTTTAAGCCAGTCCAAGGAGAAAGAATCATGAATTTTTTTGTTGAAAATTTAGCGATTTTTTAACTTTCAACATTGCTGGCTGAGTATTCAGAACCATTGCGCCAAAATGAAACCATATAGGTTGGAAAGCCAACAAAATTCCCTACTTAATCAGGCCAAACTCAATATGCCTAGCCATTTTTTAAACCACCTTTAAGCCAGTCCAAGGAGAAAGAACCATGCATATTTTTGTTGAAAAATGTGCGATTTTTCAACTTTCAACATTGCTGGCTGAGTATTCAGAACCATTGCGCCAAAATGAAACCATATGGGTTGGAAAGCCAACACAATTCCCTACTTAGTCAGGCAAAACTCAATATGCCTTGCCATTTTTTAAACCACCTTTAAGCCAGTCCAAGGAGAAAGAAGCATGCGTTTTTTTGTTGAAAAATGTGCGATTTTTCAACATTCAACATTGCTGGCTGAGTATTCAGAACCATTGCGCCAAAATGAAACCATATAGGTTGGAAAGCCAACAAAATTTCTTACTTAGTCAGGCAAAACTCAATATGCCTAGCCATTTTTGAAACCACCTTTAAGCCAGTCTAAGGAGAAAGAAGCTTGAACTTTTTTGTTGAAAAATTTGCGATTTTTCAACATTCAACATTGCTGACTGAGTATTCAGAACCATTGCGCCAAAACGAAACCATATAGGTTGGAAAGCAAACAAAATTCCCTACTTAGTCAGGCCAAACTCAATATGCCTAGCCATTTTTTAAACCACCTTTAAGCCAGTCTAAGGAGAAGAAGCTTGCATTTTTTTGTTGAAAAATGTGCGATTTTTCAACATTCAACATTGCTGGCTGAGTATTCAGAACCATTGCGCCAAAATGAAACCATATAGGTTGGAAAGCCATAAAATTCCCTACTTAGTCAGGCCAAACTCAATATGCCTAGCCATTTTTTAAACCACCTTTAAGCCAGTCCAAGGAGAAAGAAGCATGCATTTTTTTGTTGAAAAATGTCAATTTTTTACCTTTCAACATTGCTGGCTGAGTGTTCAGAACCATTGCGCCAAAATGAAACCACATAGGTTGGAAAGCCAACAAAATTCCCTACTTAGTCAGGCAAAACTCAATATGCCTAGCCATTTTTTAAACCACCTTTAAGCCAGTCCAAGGAGAAAGAAGCTTGCATTTTTTTGTTGAAAAATGTGCGATTTTTCAACATTCAACATTGCTGGCTGAGTATTCAGAACCATTGCGCCAAAATGAAACCATATAGGTTGGAAAGCCAACAAAATTCCCTACTTAATCAGGCCAAACTCAATATGCCTAGCCATTTTTTAAACCACCTTTAAGCCAGTCCAAGGAGAAAGAACCATGCATATTTTTGTTGAAAAATGTGCGATTTTTCAACTTTCAACATTGCTGACTGAGTATTCAGAACCATTGCGCCAAAATGAAACCATATGGGTTGGAAAGCCAACAAAATTCCCTACTTAGTCAGGCCAAACTCAATATGCCTAGCCATTTTTTAAACCACCTTTAAGCCAGTCTAAGGAGTAAGAAGCATGCGTTTTTTTGTTGAAAAATGTGCGATTTTTCAACATTCAACATTGCTGGCTGAGTATTCAGAACCATTGCGCCAAAACGAAACCATATAGGTTGGAAAGCCAACAAAATTTCTTACTTAGTCAGGCAAAACTCAATATGCCTAGCCATTCTTGAAACCACCTTTAAGCCAGTCTAAGGAGAAAGAAGCTTGAACTTTTTTGTTGAAAAATGTGCGATTTTTCAACATTCAACATTGCTGACTGAGTATTCAGAACCATTGCGCCAAAACAAAACCATATAGGTTGGAAAGCAAACAAAATTCCCTACTTAGTCAGGCCAAACTCAATATGCCTAGCCATTTTTTAAACCACCTTTAAGCCAGTCTAAGGAGAAAGAAGCTTGCATTTTTTTGTTGAAAAATGTGCGATTTTTCAACATTCAACATTGCTGGCTGAGTATTCAGAACCATTGCGCCAAAATGAAACCATATAGGTTGGAAAGCCATAAAATTCCCTACTTAGTCAGGCCAAACTCAATATGCCTAGCCATTTTTTAAACCACCTTTAAGCCAGTCCAAGGAGAAAGAAGCATGCATTTTTTTGTTGAAAAATGTCAATTTTTTACCTTTCAACATTGCTGGCTGAGTATTCAGAACCATTGCGCCAAAATGAAACCATATAGGTTGGAAAGCCAACAAAATTCCCTACTTAGTCAGGCAAAACTCAATATGCCTAGCCATTTTTTAAACCACCTTTAAGCCAGTCCAAGGAGAAAGAACCATGCATATTTTTGTTGAAAAATGTGCGATTTTTCAACTTTCAACATTGCTGGCTGAGTATTCAGAACCATTGCGCCAAAATGAAACCATATGGGTTGGAAAGCCAACAAAATTCCCTACTTAGTCAGGCCAAACTCAATATGCCTAGCCATTTTTTAAACCACCTTTAAGCCAGTCTAAGGAGTAAGAAGAATGCATTTTTTGTTGAAAAATGTGCGATTTTTCAACATTCAACATTGCTGGCTGAGTATTCAGAACCATTGCGCCAAAATGAAACCATATAGGTTGGAAAGCCAACAAAATTCCCTACTTAGTCAGGCAAAACTCAATATACCTAGCCATTTTTTAAACCACCTTTAAGCCAGTCCAAGGAGAAAGAAGCATGCATTTTTTTGTTGAAAAATGTCAATTTTTTACCTTTCAACATTGCTGGCTGAGTATTCAGAACCATTGCGCCAAAATGAAACCATATAGGTTGGAAAGCCAACAAAATTCCCTACTTAGTCAGGCAAAACTCAATATGCCTAGCCATTTTTTAAACCACCTTTAAGCCAGTCCAAGGAGAAAGAAGCTTGCATTTTTTTGTTGAAAAATGTGCGATTTTTCAACATTCAACATTGCTGGCTGAGTATTCAGAACCATTGCGCCAAAATGAAACCATATAGGTTGGAAAGCCAACAAAATTCCCTACTTAGTCAGGCAAAACTCAATATGCCTAGCCATTTTTTAAACCACCTTTAAGCCAGTCCAAGGAGAAAGAAGCTTGCATTTTTTTGTTGAAAAATGTGCGATTTTTCAACATTCAACATTGCTGGCTGAGTATTCAGAACCATTGCGCCAAAATGAAACCATATAGGTTGGAAAGCCAACAAAATTCCCTACTTAATCAGGCCAAACTCAATATGCCTAGCCATTTTTTAAACCACCTTTAAGCCAGTCCAAGGAGAAAGAACCATGCATATTTTTGTTGAAAAATGTGCGATTTTTCAACTTTCAACATTGCTGGCTGAGTATTCAGAACCATTGCGCCAAAATGAAACCATATGGGTTGGAAAGCCAACAAAATTCCCTACTTAGTCAGGCCAAACTCAATATGCCTAGCCATTTTTTAAACCACCTTTAAGCCAGTCTAAGGAGTAAGAAGCATGCATTTTTTGTTGAAAAATGTGCGATTTTTCAACATTCAACATTGCTGGCTGAGTATTCAGAACCATTGCGCCAAAATGAAACCATATAGGTTGGAAAGCCAACAAAATTCCCTACTTAGTCAGGCAAAACTCAATATACCTAGCCATTTTGGAAACCACCTTTAAGCCAGACCAAGGAGAAAGAAGCATGCATTTTTTTGTTGAAAAATGTCAATTTTTTACCTTTCAACATTGCTGGCTGAGTATTCAGAACCATTGTGCCAAAATGAAACCATATAGGTTGGAAAGCCAACAAAATTCCCTACTTAGTCAGGCAAAACTCAATATGCCTAGCCATTTTTTAAACCACCTTTAAGCCAGTCTAAGGAGAAAGAAGCATGCATTTTTTTGTTGAAAAATGTCAATTTTTCAACATTCAACATTGCTGGCTGAGTATTCAGAACCATTGCGCCAAAATTAAACCATAGAGGTTGGAAAGCCAACAAAATTCCCTACTTAGTCAGGCAAAACTCAATATGCCTAGCCATTTTTTAAACCACCTTTAAGCCAGTCTAACGAGAAAAAACCATGCATTTTTTTGTTGAAAAAAGTGTGATTTTTTACCTTTCAACATTGCTGGCTGAGTATTCAGAACCATTGCACCAAAATGAAACCATATAGGTTGGAAAGCCAACAAAATTCCCTACTTAGTCAGGCAAAACTCAATATGCCTAGCTATTTTTGAAACAACCTTTAGGCCAGTCCAAGGAGAAAGAACCATGCATTTTTTTGTTGAAAAATGTGCGATTTTTCAACATTCAACATTGCTGGCTGAGTATTCAGAACCATTGCGCCAAAATGAAACCATATAGGTTGGAAAGCCAACAAAATTCACTACTTAGTCAGGCAAAACTCAATATGCCTAGCCATTTTTGAAACCACCTTTAAGCCAGTCCAAGGAGAAAGAAGCATGCATTTTTTTGTTGAAAAATGTCAATTTTTTACCTTTCAACATTGCTGGCTGAGTATTCAGAACCATTGCGCCAAAATGAAACCATATAGGTT
Source organism: Platynereis dumerilii (assembly GCA_026936325.1). Lineage (NCBI taxonomy): Eukaryota > Metazoa > Annelida > Polychaeta > Phyllodocida > Nereididae > Platynereis > Platynereis dumerilii. Next base: position 25,121,212 of record JAPTHN010000009.1, on the reverse strand, counting down.
GGAAAGCCAACAAAATTCCCTACTTAGTCAGGCCAAACTCAATATGCCTAGCCATTTTTTAAACCACCTTTAAGCCAGTCCAACGAGAAAAAACCATGCATTTTTTTGTTGAAAAATGTCAATTTTTTACCTTTCAACATTGCTGGCTGAGTATTCAGAACCATTGCGCAAAAATGAAACCATATAGGTTGGAAAGCCAACAAAATTCCCTACTTAGTCAGGCCAAACTCAATATGCCTAGCCATTTTTTAAACCACCTTTAAGCCAGTCTAAGGAGAAAGAAGCTTGCATTTTTTTGTTGAAAAATGTGCGATTTTTCAACATTCAAAATTGCTGGCTGAGTATTCAGAACCATTGCGCCAAAATGAAACCATATGGGTTGGAAAGCCAACAAAATTCCCTACTTAGTCAGGCCAAACTCAATATGCCTAGCCATTTTTGAAACCACCTTTAAGCCAGTCCAAGGAGAAAGAAGCATGCATTTTTTGTTGAAAAATGTGCGATTTTTCAACTTTCAACATTGCTGGCTGAGTATTCAGAACCATTGCGCCAAAATGAAACCATAATGGTTGGAAAGCCAACAAAATTCCCTACTTAGTCAGGCAAAACTCAATATGCCTAGCCATTTTTTAAACCACCTTTAAGCCAGTCCAAGGAGAAAGAAGCATGCATTTTTTTGTTGAAAAATGTCAATTTTTTACCTTTCAACATTGCTGGCTGAGTATTCAGAACCATTGCGCCAAAACGAAACCATATAGGTTGGAAAGCCAACAAAATGTCTTACTTAGTCAGGCAAAACTCAATATGCCTAGCCATTTTTTAAACCACCTTTAAGCCAGTCCAAGGAGTAAGAAGCATGCATTTTATTGTTGAAAAATGTCAATTTTTTACCTTTCAACATTGCTGGCTGAGTATTCAGAACCTTTGCGCCAAAACGAAACCATATAGGTTGGAAAGCCAACAAAATTTCTTACTTAGTCAGGCAAAACTCAATATGCCTAGCATTTTTTTTAAACCACCTTTAAGCCAGTCTAAGGAGAAAGAAGCATGCATTTTTTTGTTGAAAAATGTGTGATTTTTCAACATTCAACATTGCTGGCTGAGTATTCAGAACCATTGCGCCAAAATTAAACCATATAGGTTGGAAAGCCAACAAAATTCCCTACTTAGTCAGGCCAAACTCAAAATGCCTAGCCATTTTTTAAACCACCTTTAAGCCAGTCAAAGGAGAAAGAAGCATGCATTTTTTTGTTGAAAAATGTGCGATTTTTCAACATTCAACATTGCTGGCTGAGTATTCAGAACCATTGAGCCAAAATGAAACCATATAGGTTGGAAAGCCAACAAAATTCCCTACTTAGTCAGGCAAAACTCAATATGCCTAGCCATTTTTTAAACCACCTTTAAGCCAGTCCAAGGAGAAAGAAGCATGCATTTTTTGTTGAAAAATGTGCGATTTTTCAACATTCAACATTGCTGGCTGAGTATTCAGAACCATTGCGCCAAAATGAAACCATAATGGTTGGAAAGCCAACAAAATTCCCTACTTAGTCAGGCAAAACTCAATATGCCTAGCCATTTTTTAAACCACCTTTAAGCCAGTCCAAGGAGAAAGAAGCATGCATTTTTTTGTTGAAAAATGTCAATTTTTTACCTTTCAACATTGCTGGCTGAGTATTCAGAACCATTGCGCCAAAACGAAACCATATAGGTTGGAAAGCCAACAAAATGTCTTACTTAGTCAGGCAAAACTCAATATGCCTAGCCATTTTTTAAACCACCTTTAAGCCAGTCCAAGGAGGAAGAAGCTTGCATTTTTTTGTTGAAAAATGTGCGATTTTTCAACTTTCAACATTGCTGGCTGAGTATTCAGAACCATTGCGCCAAAATGAAACCATATAGGTTGGAAAGCCAACAAAATTCCCTACTTAGTCAGGCCAAACTCAATATGCCTAGCCTTTTTTTGAAACCACCTTTAAGCCAGACCAACGAGAAAAAACCATGCATTTTTTTGTTGAAAAATGTGCGATTTTTCAACTTTCAACATTGCTGGCTGAGTATTCAGAACCAGTTTGCCAAAATGAAACCATATAGGTTGGAAAGCCAACAAAATTCCCTACTTAGTCAGGCCAAACTCAATATGCCTAGCCATTTTTTAAACCACCTCTAAGCCAGTCCAAGGAGAAAAAACCATGCGTTTTTTTTGTTGAAAAATGTGAGATTTTTCAACTTTCAACATTGCTGGCTAGTATTCAGAACCATTGCGCCAAAATGAAACCATATAGGCTGGAAAGCCAACAAAATTACCAACTTAGTCAGGCCAAACTCAATATGCCTAGCCATTTTTGAAACCACCTTTAAGCCTGTCCAAGGAGAAAGAAGCAGGAATTTTTTCTTTGAAAAATGTGCGATTTTTTACCTTTCAACATTGCTGGCTGAATATTCAGAACCATTGCGCCAAAATGAAACCACATAGGTTGGAAAGCCAACAAAATTCCCAGCTTAGTCAGGCAAAACTCAATATGCCCAGCCATTTTTGAAACCACCTTTAAGCCAGTCCACACAGAGAGATGTATGCATTTTTTTTTTTTTAAATGTGCGATTTTTCACCTTTCAACATTGATGGCTGAGTATTCAGAATCATTGCGCCAAAATGAAACCATATAGGTTGGAAAACCTACAAAACTCTCTACTTAGTCAGGCCAAACTCAATATGCCTAGCCATTTTTGAAACAACCCTCAGGCCAGTGAACAGTCGTAACTAAAAAGCGCATGCATTTTTTGCTAAAAAATCTGAGATGTGTCAGTGTCACGTTTCAATATTGAGGGCTGGGTTCTCAGAACCATTGGGCCAAAATGAAGCCATATGGGTGAGAAAGCCAACTAAATTACCATTTTGAAATGTAGGCCAATTTCAACGTGCCTAGCCTTTTTAAAATAACAGTTCGGCCTGTCCAAAATATAGAATTGTTGTATTCTTTTGCTTAAAAATCTGTGAGACATGTGCCGCATTTCAATGTGGGTGCTTGGGTGTCTTATTATAGCAGTATTTGAAATTGGACACAGAAAAATTTGACCAATTATAGGCCTATTAGATTCCTCACCATCAAATATTTGCTAAATTATTGCCCTTCTGCGGTAAATCCTTTGAGATTCATTTAGAAGAGCTTATAATTGGGCGTTTGCTGTTTGGGGTGACCATTTAATATTGGGGAGGGGCAATTTGACTTTTTAAAAATAAATTATTTCTTGCTTTGCTTTGACCAAATGAAAAATTCCTTTTGGGCAGTCTTTAAATAAATAACAGGGTTTTTTCTTAACTAGCTGTTGCTTGATTTAGGAATAAATAGGAATACTGCCACGGTGCCACCATGACCTTAAAATAATTAATCTCACGCTGAGGAGAACTTCATGCCCCCACCACCCTCGGATACCTGATAGTCGCCCTCTCAATGCAGATGCAACAAACCTTTTATTGATATAAAAAAAATGTGGCTGTCACCATCTCCCCAACCCCCACACTAAATTACAGTTACAGCTCAGCTGTGTCTTCTGCTGTGCTATTTGTATTATGACAATATATAATGTACTTGTAGGCCTAGGCCCCAGGGCTGGAAAAAATGTCAGTTTCCAGGCAATTTTACCAAGTGCGAAAAAATTTCCACAAATCATGAATTCCATGGTAACGGAATCACAGAAAAATCACAAAAATTACACTTTCATGATGCATCACAAAATTTGTGTTTGCAGAAATTATGACTTAGTGATCTATTTTGACTTCAATGAATATGAACTAACATTTGTGATACATAGAATGTCTGTGATCAGCCCGAGCAGTTTTTTACAACAGGTTGAACACAGCGTAACGGAATCACGGACAAAAACAGCAAGTTTTGTTACTTTTTGATTTCATTGTCTAATTTAAGAAAACTGCTCCAACTATGGAAAAGATAGACTGACCGTGATCATCCCAGGGATATACTCTAAAAACATTTTAAGATCAATTATGTTTGAGATTGCACAGATGAGAGTTGAGCTGCCCTCTTTGGGACAAGGTTCGGAAGAAAATTGTGTGATTCCGTCACGCCGTCTGATGTGATTCCGTTACGCTTAATTGAAATTGGCCTATACAGTAACAAAATCCGTGGCAAAAATTCTTAAAAATTTGTAAATTTCAAATATATTAGCAATCGGTGATGTCTACATCAAACAACAAGACACAACATATCCAGTTGTATTAAAGCCTTAGAAAATAGCATTTTTTAAATTTTTTAGGCCAAAATAATTGAAACTATTAAAAAAATCATATGATTTCCTGGAAATATTCAGCCGAAAATAATCTAACCGGCACAGATTTCTTAAGATTAATGAAAATACCAGATGCGCACACATATCTAGATAAGGAATAATTTTGTTTCATGTAAATATATTGAAAATTGTCTTTTCAAGGTCCCTTAATGTAAGAAAAGGTTACGTTTCTGAGCCATTCCCTATCATAGAATTCATGAAATGATTGTGAATCATGCGACTACTGAAAATCAAATTTGGACCTTTCTTTTCATTTCCAGTGATATTTAGAATTTCAAGGCAATGACATGCCCGAATTCCCTACTCTTTCCAGCCATGCCTAGGCCTATCAACATGCCTTCTACGTTAACATGGAAATAATTATATGATCAGTGATTCAAGGTGTATTCATTCACTGGCACAGGTCTGTGTGAGCTCAAATTACCTCACAGTGTTCATCGACAAGTAAAAGAAACAAAAAAGTAGGAACAACTGAATGGTAACCTGCAGATGGATCTATCCTTCAATTTTATCGATTTCTTTGAGCAGGCTGCAAATTGTATGCCCATTTTATTAGTCCGGCAATTAGTTCGTCCCGCGGCGCCCTCTTACGATTTTGCGGTGAAACGGAACTCTCCAGGACACCAGATAGGCTGTGGTGCGGCTATTATCTTTTACCGCTAATGGCGGCCAACATTGAGGGCTCATTTCAATGTGGTCTCCATTTCGCAATGTTGACGTTTGGGACCTTGAATAGGAGATGTGGCGCTGAATGTGTATTGGAACCATTCAGCTTTAGTAATGCAGACCGGACCACCTTTTAGAGGGTGGTCTGGTATTTACAAAAGTGGTCCGGTCCTGGTCTGGTCCAGGATGAGGTGGTCCGATTTTGTTACTGGACCGGTCCAGAAGCGGTCCATCGGCATTTCAAAAATTATGATAAAATGAGGGTGAAAACAAGCTATATGACAAATTTCATTTTTGGAGATGACAAAATTCATGCGATACTCTTCATGACATGAAAAATCACTGGACCGGTCCGGACCGGCACTTGACCGGTCCGGTCCAACACTGGACCGGTTTTTTGTAGGTGGTCCGGTTTTTTGGCGGTCCAGGGCTGGACCGCGGACCGGACCGGTCCAAAGCGGTCCGGTCTGCATCACTATTCAGCTTTTGCCTGGTATTTGGGCAGCTCATATTCATAACAAGGCCCAGAACAACTTGCACTCTATCATTAGATTGCATTGTGAAAAGAATCAGTTTCGTAAAAATTACCCAATGTGAATGTGATGTTGTGATTTATCAGTTCAGAACTTGTCTTTAGTGGATGCAGCAATGCCAATGGTCAGATGGTTGGCCAAACTAAGACCCCCCCCCTCCCCCAGGAACCCTCTGCCCCCTCAGTGTTCTCATTAGAGTTCAGGAAAAAAGAGTCCCTGGGACGCATTGAGGTCCAAGAAAATCCGTCCCCTCTTTAATCCAATGCGTCCTTCAAAACTTAGGGTTTAAGGAATTAAATGAGAAAAAAAAAACAATATACCGGTATATAAAGTGATGAATTTTACAAAGAACTATAATCTATTTCAAGAGTTAGATAATCCACCTAATTGTAAATTTTTAGAGAAATTTATACTTTATATCGCCTATTGTAGGGCGGTGTTCTTCTGGACTAGGCACTTGATGTATCAGACATGCACAAGTGTAGCCAAGTGTGCAGGTCAGGATGACCTAAGTGTCCTTGATAAAAGGAAAGTGTGCACTTCTCTGTGCTCCACTGTAATAAGCAGTCCAACTGACTAGGTCATCTGCATTTACACTTTCCACATAATATGCTGTGTGCAGAATTTTGATTAAATACTTATTTGATTGAATTTGTACTGTTAGGTAATAGATTCCTGCAAGTACATAATTATAAACAATATGCTTGATGTCATGGAATAATTTACTTAAATCTTTGCACTATTCATTGAATGTTATGTTCTGGATTGCAAATAAAGTTATCATTCCAAGTGCCAATTGTAGTGAGCTTAAAGTGTTTTAGAGTTTTAGATCCATCAAGAAATTTTAAAGCATCATAATTATTACAATGTCACTTCAGGAAACAGTATGTCTAGACACCAACATACCACAATATTCTATTAATAATGACGAGTCATCCAAAGAAGTTTAAACAAAATCTAAGCTGGTTTCATCTGGAAAGTCAGTTCTGAGATAACATGGAAAGGTGTTAATTGCAATCAGGGATTTAGGGTAAAGTAGGTGTGAAAGAAGTCTACCCCTTCTCTTAGAAGTGTAAATTGCAATTGCGAGACTCACAGAGGTGTCAAGTTGAACAATTGGCTGAGATGTCATGCAATTATGGATTACCTGTTACTCTAGGAATGTTTCTAGTCAGTTTATGCTATTCTCAGTGCGTCCTGGGGACGCACAGACTGTCTTAAAAGTGCGTCCTTTTGAAAAAACGTGCGTAAATTTGCGATAGGGACGGCGTTAATGAGAACACTGTGCCCCCTATTAATCAATTTAATGCATAGTGTTTACAAGTGTTAAATTTATATTTACTTTAGAGTAAGAGGGAGTTAAAATCAACATTTTTGCCTAATAGAAAAATGACCCAGCCTCCCAGGTTAGACCTGTTCAAAAAAGACTTTCTATTTTATTTTAATGCAGGATGCAGTGATTCCCATTCTCCAAGCTGTAGAATGACCAAATATGACATTTTTTCAATTTTGGACTTTGGGAATGCCTGCCTCATGAGCCATGAAGTTTTGATGTTTAATTTCGTCAAAAACGCCAAAAATATCAGAGGGGGGTGTTATATTTTGCCTCATATCTTTATCAGAGTTAACTGTAGAACAACATGGATGGTATCATATGAAAGCTAATTAAAATATCTTTCAATTGAGACCAATAAATTGGTATTTGAGACACTTTCAGTTCTCTTCAAAGCAGAAATGTGTTACTTTTAGGGAAAATTTTGATGTCGAGTGGTGTATTTTGCCTCATATGGCTGTCATATGCTCATCCAAATTTATCATAGAGTGCATGAGTGGTATTGTATGAATGACTATAAAGTTTTCTTTAAACTGAGGCCACATTTATAGTTAATTGGTATCTTAGTGGTCTCCAAAACAATATATTCTTCTTTTTCATGAACTTCTGAATGATCAGATTACACTATACAGCATGTAATGTTTCAGAAAAGTCCAATTTTTAAAATATAAAGTAAACTTGTACAATAATGAACAGAAATTATTCACATTTATTAGTTAAAGTATTTGTCATACTTAAGTACATGTATTTTTATGAGAAACGATGTTAAATAAATATTTACATACACATACAAAATAATGTACATATTTATAGAACTGTTGAGATCATCTGAGCCAGGAACCTTGTACAAAAATTATAATTGTGTGCAGCTAAAGATAGATCAGTAGAGATTAATCATGTTAATGGTAGGAGCAGATTAAACCTTATATCAAATTATAAGCTGTTTTCAGACCTTGTATAAAAAAAGTTGGCCGCTGCTGGAAATTAGGAATATTTAAAGTATTCTAATTTAAACTTTTTATGCCTAATTGTAGGGGGGAGGGTTGGTCTAGTGGTAGCGTGCTGGGCTGCCAATCGCTGGGTCCAGGGTTCGAATCCAGCTCTTGCCGGGTCACCTTGGCTTATGTTGGACGGCTGTTTCAATCATCCTTCACCTCATTGCCGTGTCCTCCCCCTGTCCTAATTAGCCTACCAAGTGCATAAATACAGGACGTCAAGCCCCAATCATCCATCCAATTATGCCTAATTGTGATAGAGTGTGACAAAACAAGCTGTTGTACAGGCAGCCAAAAGGAGGCTGTGAAGTTGCTTGAAGGAGGTTTGAGCAGTTGAAAGTTTGGTTGACTGAAAAAAAAAAAACATGTGCGCAGTTTCTACAGTTGACTAGAAACAACTTGGTCTCACAAAATTTTCTAGTGGGGGCTTATAATGGTAGGAAAGTGGACAGTTTTAAAAACCCACATTCAAAAGTTGTGTTAAATCTCTCAGCTACCCTTAACAAGTCATTATAGACAAAATCTAAGGAACCGTGTTACAGTGCAATTGCTGTTTAAATTTATATTTGAGATATAAGGCCCTCATGTTTGTCATAGTATTGGTGTATGAGGTAGTTTTAAGACATGAGTGATTTACATTTTACTGTGTAACCCTGCTATTGTCAATATCGTGTTAATCTTTGAACAACCTCAAACATGATTAAAGTCATTGTTCATTTAGTGGCACAAGACCTACACTTAGTTACCCATGTTACTATTACTAGAATTGGCAACTATAGCATACTGTTGTTCAAAATGTCAAGTCATGTGTAACTGCATTTTCTAAAATATGTAGCATATTTGCTCCAAGAATGTGCCAAGGTAACACAGGTAACACTGGCTGTTGCAAAATAACACTGCCAAAGTCATCAATAATATTTGTTTGCATTCAGCTAAGATCCAACCATGTATAAATTTCCTGATAGAAAGTCATTTTAAGGACAGGGTAAAAGTATTTAAATGTTCCAATCAACAATATTAATGAAGTAATTTAATAAGGTGAACGATTTTGTAAATTTTCTGGTCAATGCAGTGTTGCGATGAATTCGATCAGACAGGGACTTTCTTTCTGCTTTAGAGACATTAAGAAATATCTAAATAATTTTTAAAATGTTGTCCAGTTAAAGACAACTTTACAGGCATTCCAATGATACCACTCAGGCTGCTATATAATCAATTTGGATGAGTATATGAGGCAAAATACACCACTCGACATCAAAATTTTCCCTAAAAGTTACACATTTCTGCTTTGAAGAGAACTGAAAGTGCCTCAAATACAAAGTTATTGGTCTCAATTGAAAGATATTTTAATTAGCTTTCATATGATACCATCCATGTTGTTCTACAGGTAACTCTGATAAAGATATGACGCAAAATATAACACCCCCCTCTGATATTTTTGGCGTTTTTGACGAAATTAAACATTAAAACTTCATGGCTCATGAGGCAGGCATTCCCAAAGTCCAAAATTGAAAAAAATGTCATATTTGGTCATTCTACAGCTTGGAGAATGGGAATCACTGCATCCTGCATTAAAATAAAATAGAAAGTCTTTTTTGAACAGGTCTACTCCCAGGTCTTCTATACGCTGCATTTAATTTTTGCAAAATTGCAATAACTAGACATCTGTAAAATGCCTTTTGGAAAAGTGGAAAAAATATAATTAATTGGTTTCTTGCTTCCTTTGACTATAGATAGCTTTCTTTAATGGCTCAAATTGTCACACAAATTTAATAAATTAAGGATTTTCTGATGTTATAACAAAATTTTTTTTTTTCAGCATGGATCGTCCTGCGAGGCATGCTCAAAAGAAGGAAGATCCTGATTTCATTTGTCTCTCTCCCTTAAACAAGTAAGTTCTAGTTTTTAATGTCTACATCATGGGATTAACTTCTTTAATCTAGAGTCAATGATGGTAAATCCGTCCAGGAGGGTAAATCCGTCCACTCCCTATTGTGTGAATAAAAATACACCTTTTACAATTGATTGAGTTTTAAAAGCAAGAGAAACTCGTTTTTAACTAATTTTGCCGTTTTTATTGTGATTATAGCATTTTAAATGATATTTCAAGTCCATTTAAAACCTGAACATTGCTGAAGACAAAATACAATGAAATCCTGTGACGTCATCACTGCCAGTTTTTCAGATACAGGTAGTTGCTCTTGTTGGCTTATTTTCATGAATAAAAAAATCACCAAAGGTTAAGAATTGTTGTATGAGACGGGGAATTGTATTATTCCTATAGGATTTCTTAAATAACTGAATTCCAACACTTGGAAAAAAGATACAATGGAAATAAAAGTGGACGGATTTACCATCATTATTTTAAAAACTGGTTTGATTGGGTGATTGTAAATCCGTCCACCCACTTCAATGGTTTTTTAAAGGAACTTTTATTACTTTTAATGTGTATAAATGGCATAAAACGGATTAAAGGAATCAGATTTGGCAATTATACAACTTGATTGGGTTAAAAATTAAAAAAGATTTTTTAATTGCGATTGAGGCAGTCAATTGAAATTCTTGATAGTTAACTTAACCTCTGTTATTTGATTCTTCTATCATAAGTGTAATCATCACCCAAATGTTCTAATATCGACAGAAAATCCTTTATGAAAGTTAATAGATTGCAAAACTTGAAAAAATCATAAGATATGATAGGTATGTGCTGCACAGTGTTCTGTGGACGGATTTACCATCCTTGCTGGACGGAATTAGCAGCAACCTGGACGGATTTAGATGCCCTAACCTTCAATTTGTGTTGCCATGGTTTCACCAAAAATTATTTGAATATTCTACTTTTTTTTCTGCTAGTGATAGTACGGATTATGCCCCTTCCAATGTACTCATTTTTATTTTTGCATCTTATACCATTTTCCTGGAAATACAGTTTTAGCCAAAAGTGGACGGATTTACCCTCCTTGACTCTAGGCCTACTTAAATATCCCCAAGTTTTCCAATTAATTTTTTTGACAGTTACTATCCATAATGGATTATTACAAAACTGTTTTTACTGCAACTTTTTATTACTACTCCAAAGGATTTTATATTGATTTTATATTATTCGAAACGGAGGTTCGTCTGAAAAATAGGCGGAATATAATTACAGAAGAAGAAGAACTAAAAGAGTTTTCAAAAGTTAATTTAAAAATAGCTATTATGTTGAGAGCTCTATGAAAGACATTATTGCGATATTTGGCTGATTTCAGAAGTTTACAGCTGATTTTAAAAATTCACTATGAGGCAAGACTCAATGCATTTTCAGGAATCTAAGATTCAAGAATAGACTAAATTACTTCAGCATGTTCCGTATACATACATTTTTTCAAGAAAATTCAGAATGATCAATGAAAATTTTGTGTTAATTGTGAATATATGTACTCTTGGAGTCTCAGGCTTTTTTTTCTTGTGCCATGTTTTTTTTCTTCAGAAGAGCCAAACCCGCAGAAAAGAGAAGTTCCGTTGGTACCAGCTCAGAAAATAACAATTTACCTAAATCTCCTCTGAGAGTAGTTACGAAGTCAGCAAGAAGATCGAGTGTGAGGCTAAGCATAGATAGACAGTCGGACGACAGTGAGGGGTCAAGTAAAGGAAAGATTATAACTAAGAAAGCAGAGGGAGAAAGTAAAGAAGTCAGTCAAGTCAGTCGAGGAAAAAGCAAGAAAGAAAATGACCAAGAAACTAAAGAATCCAGAAAAACAGATAAAAAGGAAGAGAATGAAGCAGAGAGACAGACAGAAACGAAAGACAGAAAGACAGACAGTCCTGCCGTTCGCAGACTGAATAGGAACAGAGCTCGTCTGAGTTCCGCAGATGATTCAGAATTGGCTGACGGGTCGGAATCTGAATCCGGGACGATTTCTAAAACTAATCAAGAACGACGCTCGGCCAGGAATGTTAAAGTTGCCCCTGGTGTTTCCAATACAGCCGCAAAAAAAGACACGCCCAAAAGACCCGCTTCTGTATCTATACCAAAGGATGGTGTATGCGACGTTCCCATGGAAACGGAACAGACTGTCACCACGGCAACAGAGAAGGTAGCAGTTGCCGTGGAAACCAAGACTGATAGAAAGGGAGAGGTGGAACGTAGATCTGCAAAATTAACTATTAAAGGACCAGGTGAACAAAAGGAAAAGGAGACAGTTAAACCTGCTTCGACGTCAAAAGTTACCAAGAAAGATGAAAAAACTTCGGTACAAAAGGAAGCTGAAATGAAATATGAAAAAAGTCGAAGTACTTCAATAAGTGATAAAATTGGCCAAGACGATTCCGGTGACCCTGATGATAGCAAGGTTAGTGTACAGAGTTCATTGAATGATCAATATAATATTAGCAATGTCTGCTTTGTATTGTTTAGAAAACTATTGTATAACTTTTTGTTTGATTTTCCAATTTATCTGTTTTGTGTTTTTGTTTTGACAATCAATATTCGAGTTCCCAGAAATTTCACCATTATGCGATAACAAGATTGATTCTTTACTTGATGTTACGTATTCCACTTTTAGCATTCTTCTTAAATTATGACGTTTTGTCGTTTTCTTTCAATTGTGTAGTTTCTTGACTCTATGTCACTCATGGCCCACAGACTTATCGTCATTCTAAATAGAAAGAATGACGACGTTAACAGTGCATAACTCCTCTTGAACATGAGTTCAAGCCTATTTTTAGCTGAGAAGATCAAATTTGGCGCCACACCAGACCACATGACCTATGATGTCATATCCTACCCACAATGCCTCACATCTGCCTCTTTTCTTCTCAGCTCCAAAGGCATCAGACATGTTTTTGGAGCTGCCTGTTTTTGGCTGTTTGAGGCATTGACAATGGGTTAGGTTGTTGTCAAATGTTTCTTTTCAGGGTTCTTTCCATGTTTACAGAGCTAAGCATGGGTAAGGTAAGTAATTTTATTAGTTTTCTTGCCTCAAAGATCGTCGGTAGGACCGCTCACCTCAGCGTCCAACTCTCCGACTTTGCAAGTGATTCCAAGTGCTTTAGACGCTTTTCCAAGCTCTAACACTAATTTTCCTTGCTTCTGGGTGCCACTGCTGATTGATTTCCATCATTTCTGCTGCTGTTCTGGCTATTTCCTTGTCAGAATCGACCGTCGAAGTCCCCGGACTTCGGCCGGCCGTGGATTGTCAAATCTGTCATGGCGCTGGTCTGCCCACGCCGACTTTCAAGCTTCGTTTACGGGCGAAATTCTCCAATTTCTACCGTCAGGTTGGGGTTTCCGGACCCCAGAATATCGTTCCATTGACTGCAGTCTCCGGACTGCTTTGGGAATGCCTTAATTTTTAGTTTAAGGCCTGCAAAGACGACGTCTTCTCGCTCGTCTTCGTCTCTTGACAACTGTCATGGCCGCCGGTCTGACCCCGCTGCCTTTTCTCGTCGTTTACGGGCGAAATTCTCTCATTTCCCCCGTCATGTGGGGTTCCCCGGAACCCCGGACACCCATCCTTGGTGTTCCTGTCTCTGGCTAACTTTGGGAGTCTGTTATTTCTTTATTTTTGGCCTGACAAGCCGCCGTTTCTTCGTGCGTCTTGTGTCCACTCTAGTACTGTATTTCTCTGACTGTCATGGCCGCCGGTCTGACACCGCTGCAATTTCTCGTCGTTTACGGACGAAATCCTCTCATTTCGACCGTTGTATGGGGTTCCCCGGAACCCCGGACACCTATTCTTTATGTTCTTATCACTGGACTACTTCGGGAGTCGTTAATTTCTTTATTTTTGGACTGCCCAGTCGCCGTTTTCGGGCGTCTTGGGTGGACTGTCATGGCCGCCCAGCTTGACTCGCTCGGGCGGGGCTGTTTGCGTCGCTTTTAGACGCTTTCAGGGGCTCTCTGGACCCCAATTTCAATCCCCAATTTCAATCCTTCCTGGATTGGCTTTGGGACTACTTTATCGTCGCTTTTGGCCCGCCAAATCGACGTTTCTGGCCTGGGAAGACGACGGTTTTCGTTCGTCTGGTGTATTGGTCAGCCCGCCCGCCCTGACGCACGGCCTGCCATGTGCTTTTGCCGCCCCGGGCGGGCACTTTGGACCCAGTACGGTCCTCTTTTTGGACCTCCTGGACCATCCACTGTTCCAGTCCTTCCTAATGTGTATTCTGGACTCTTGTTTCGTCGTTTTTGGTCTGCCAAATCGACGATCTTGGCCTGTACAGACGACGTTAGTTACTCTTCGTCTGGTCAACTCGGCCCCTGTCATGGCCGCCCCCGTCGATCACGAGCGTCGAACCTGCCCCGAGCAGGCGTTTCAGGCTCTTGGATAGGCTCTCCGGAGCCCCAATTCGCCATCCCGGCTTCCATCCGGGCCTCACGTCCCTGTGGATTGCCTGATCCGGGTTTTGGTCAGATCCTTCCGTGTTCTGGTCCCTTGATGGTGATCTTCTACTGGCTGGCCAACAAGAATCCGTGGATTCCAAGTTGGTCTCCCTCTGCCTCAGTGCACTTGCACTCAGAGCATTGGGCCTGTGTTTTCTGCCTTCCGGGATCATGGACTCTCCGGAGTCTCCTCTCATCGCCATCCTTCTACCCTTGCTGGGCTCTTGAGGATTTGGTACTTGACTCCTGGTTGCCTGGCTGTTTTGAGCTCGGCAGTTTGGCGGTTCCCAGTTCCTGTACTGGGCACTTTCCTCTGTGTTGCCTGCCCCTTTCTGGCCGGGCAAGTTTTTGCGGTTCTCACTTCCCATAATTCGGATTTTGTCGGTTGCCCTTGGGCTCCCAACCGCCCGCTGGTTGGCAGCCTTCCTCCTGGGGGTATACTTCGCCTGCATGCTCTGGCATGAGTTTTTTCATCCGGCACAGCCTCCCTGCTAGACCGGCCTCCGGACTGGTTCAGCTGCCCTTTCGTAGGCCTCCAGGGTCTCCCTTCTCGGGCACTTCTTTCTCGCTACTCCTCTGCCGTCGGCGTTGCTGACTTTGGATCCGCTTGCTCTTGGCTCTCTGGTTCTTCAGATACCTTCCACTTGACTGGCCCATTCTGGCTTTAGTCTAGTCCGTCCGTCCCAGGCTTCCAGCTTGTTATGGGGTCCCCGGACCCTGTGGCTTCGCTTTGCCATCTCCAGGGTGTTGCTCCTGTCTCCGTGCCTCTGGGCTTCGGCCTTGGGGCGCTACGCCAGCCTTGCCGGCCCTTCTGTGGGTGTCCTGGTTCTGGGCTTCCTTTGGCTTCCTGGTTTTGCTGGACCCTTTGTGGAACGGCTGGGTCTCCGGACCTCGTGTCTTCACTGGCAGTTTCCTCCTCTGGTCTCCTGCGGTGAGCCGTGTGCGTCTGCACAAGGCTTCTCCTGACATGTGTGGCTTCTTTAGGATCCGACCCTTTTCCCTAGTCTCCGGATTAGGTGCCTTTGCTTCTGCTTCTGGCCATCTGCTGGCCCTCAGTGGCTCTCCGGCCTCCCCGGGCCATGGTGACTTCTTGGGCCACGCAGCCTTGGTGTGCTGCTTCTGGGTCACTTGACCTTAACTTTCTGTCTGGGTCTCCGGACCTCCACTTTCTGTCAGGGTCTCCGGACCTCATGGGTCTCTGGCCTTTGCCCAGCCCCCCTTCTGTCTGGGGGCGTGGCTGCTCCTTGGTCGTCTCGACTTTCTCCTCCCAGCCGGAGTATCTCGGGCTGTAGGTCCGGCTGGCTGGGTCTCCGGTTTCCTCCCCCTGGGCTTCGGGAATCCGGCCTTGCCTGTACGCAGTCGTCACCTGGGACTCTTGGTAGTTCCGGCTGCTCCTGTCCTTGGTTCTCCAGCCTTTAGCATCTTTCTGCCCTGGCTGCCGTCTCCCTCCTTTCTCCGGCTTGGGCCAGGCTTTGTTCTGCCTCCGCGCTTTCCTCCGGTGGTCTTGCACCCCCTCGGGCTCCGGCCCGGGGCTATGCAGTTAGGGAGGCTCCCCGTCCTGACTGCTGTCGACGCAACACTTGCTGGTGGACCGGCTCCTTCCGGTGTGTCTGCACCTGGCGGTTCCCGCCTCCTTTGTGTCTTGCTGTTTCCTCGGGCCGCTTCCGACCCGTCGTATCTTCTCTCTCGGGTGGCTGCTCCGGCACCACCTAGTTGGTTGGCCTGGTTGTCCCTGGTGGGCTCCTCTCCAGGGCTCTGCCGTTTTTCCCGGGTCCTCTCTGCGGTTCTGTCAGCTCCCTGGCTGGTCTGGTGCTGAGGACTCTGGGCCTCTGCCTGCCCGGTCTCCCTATGCGGCTTGCCTGTGTGGCTCTATTTTCTCCTCCGGGAGTTGTTGGTCGGTTGGGTCCTTCGGCTGTCTTCCCACCAGCCTCAGCTGTCTGCTTGTCCGGGTCAGCTTCTCCTTGGCTTACCAGCCAGGTTGCCTTGGCTGGTCTTCCTCCCCATGCTCCGGCATGGTTGGTCGTGGCCTCAGCATGCCCCTTTGGCCTTGCTATCGGCTCGGTCTGGGGTTTTCATTGCTGTGTTTCTGGCCTTTCGGGCGTCGTCTCCGCTGCGGCTGTTCAGCTGCTTCCTCCGACTCTTCCCTCCTGGACGTTGTCATGGACATCACCCTCTCCTCGTCCTGTCTCCCTTGGGCAGGCTCCGGCTGCCTTCTGCTTGCGGTGTGTGTGGTCCGTCCGCCTGGGCCTTTCACCTATCCACTTTGGATTTGCTGTCTTGGGGCCTCTGCCGTCCTTGGCATTATGCCCTGGGCTTGGTTCTGCTGGGGTTGCCCGTACCAGTACGGTCGTTCTCCCAGGTGGCCTTTACTCCTGGCCTCCAGCTCTTCCTGCGGGCTGCTCGTCCATTTGGGTCTGCGGTGCGGGCTCAGGACTTGTGCTTTTGCCCCACCTTTGACCGTCTGGCATGTTTCCAGTTACCTTTCTTTCCTGGAATGTGCCTTTCTGCCTGAGCCGTGATGCCCCGTCTTCGCCTGCCGCTGCTGGGTCACGCCCTCTTGCCTCCGGAGCTCGGCATACCCGTCCTCCTTCGGCTTGCTCCCTGGGTGTTGTCCTTCACTCCAGCCTTGGTCGCCGCGGACTACCATCCCTTTGATCCTGTAGGTCCTCGGAAGGCTCCTTCCTTCCTCCTGCGTGCCTTGGTTCATCTCCTGCTGGACCGTCGGCCTCTCCGGTTGGCTGGGCTTGGAGGATCCTGGCTCCTTCCCATCTCCCCTGGCCCTGGTTGTGGCCCTGTGGGAGACTCCTTTGCCTCCTGTTCTTTCTGACCGGTCCCGGCTCTGAAAAAGGGGGGGGGGAGCGCGCTTGCCTCGCGGCCTCGACTTGGCCGCACCAGTGGGATCTCGGCCAGCCATATCCTGGGGGTCCTGGCAACATTGCCTCCTCACAGGTCCATTTCTGCTTGGCTGGCTGCTTCTCAGCCAATTTGCATCTGGTTTGGCCACAGGCCACCACGGTCTGCCATTGTGGCCCCAGCCAACTTCTTGGGTGGGTGTCTTGCCTGGCGCAAGCACTCCTTGGTTCTTCCACCAGTATTGGTCTCCCATCCGTGGTGACACCACCTGTTTCTTCCTTCTCCGAATCAGTTGGGCGACTCTGTCGGCCTTCCCTTTCACCAGTAGGGGTTCGTCTGCGGGTTCTCTTCTCCCTGGACTGCCCTGCTCCTTGTGTCTTGGGACTGCATCGGGACTCTTCCGCTTGCAATGGCTGTCTTCAGTTCGCCTGTCCCTTGGATTCGGAGCGGGGCTCCCCGCCGATTGGGATCGCTCCGCTGCTCCTTGGGCATCTCTGGATTCCCTATGTGTTCTCCTGCTGTCTGCCCCTCTGCAGCCTGACCAGGATTTTCTCGTTGCCTCCAGCTCTTGCTCCCACAGCTTCCGGGCTTGGGCAGCTGGTCTCTGGCCCTGTGGTCTGTCATAGCACAGCGTGGGGCTCTCTTCTACAGCTACCTCCTTTCCACCCTGCTTGGCCGGGTTTTGAGGTCCTTGGGTACCCGTCTTCCTCGGTTGTACCTCCTCCTGCAGCTTCCATGGCCGTTCCACAGCCTTGGCTCGGCCGCACCACTTCTTCCCCTTTCCAGTCCCACCAGTGGCACTGCTCGGGGTCCTTTCTGTTGCCCACTTCATCTCACCCCTTGTGGGCTCTGAGTTGGTTTTTCTGCTTGGGTATCAGTCATTTGTTCAGCACAAACCGGACCACCATGAGGCCTCCCTAACCAGCAGCGCTTTCGCTCTGTCTGGGGTGTCAATGCCTCCCAGGCATGTGGGTTCCATCCCCACCGCCGTTTTGCTACATCTGCACTGTTAATGTCGTCATTCTTTCTATTTAGAATGACGATAAGTCTGTGGGCCATGAGTGACATAGAGTTGAGGTCCTCCCCTATCGGGATAGGACCAGTCTCTATGAGCTCATGGCCCACAGACTTATACCGTAGTGCTCCCACCCAACCATCCCCGCGATGGAACGTGTCTTTGCGTCTCGCTTCGTAGAAAAGAGGCAGATGTGAGGCATTGTGGGTAGGATATGACATCATAGGTCATGTGGTCTGGTGTGGCGCCAAATTTGATCTTCTCAGCTAAAAATAGGCTTGAACTCATGTTCAAGAGGAGTTATGCACTGTTAACGTCGTCATTCTTTCTATTTAGAATGACGATAAGTCTGTGGGCCATGAGCTCATAGAGACTGGTCCTATCCCGATAGGGGAGGACCTCAATTTAATTTTAATGGATTTGATTTTTCGTTTAATGTTAGTTTCATAAGTTTATTGTTAATTTACTATTTAAGTTGATATTAATTTTGGTGTTGGTTATGATCACTAATTCATTTCTCAGCACTACCACTAAGCGATTCTCTAATTTCTCTTTCTGCTAAGTGTTTTGTTTGATGTTGTGTGTGGCATAATATATCTGGAGGTGGAGGGCACGGACAGAAAGTTCTAACCCGAGTGTTGTTTCAGGGTGTGCGTGAGAAAAACAACAATTACGTCAAGACGAGATCTGATCTGAGAACTTTGAGAACTCCAAACAAGTCTCATTATGACACTAATCAAGCTATGAAGATTGTGAAGACTCAAGAGACCCAAGAGAAAGGAAGGAAAATGGAATCAGTCATTCAAAAGACGCAAAATGCCAGATCCTTGCCAAAATCACAAGAGACCCTGCAGATGAAAGTTTTCCCGATGTCAAAACCAAACCCAAGTGGATCAGGATCTCTCCATATGCCAGCAAATGAGAGAGCCATCCTGGATGCACTAAATGTCAAAATTGTCTTGAAACGTTGTGATGAGTTAATAGATGTTCCAGCAGTATTACCTGTGAAAGTAGCAGGCAGATTTACTGGATTGAAGAGTGTCAAGAAACTGCAGAATTCCAAGTCAACTCCTGTTAACAGTATTAAAACTAAGGAGCCATGGCCAAAAGATGAGTTTGAATTAGGACGGAGGACAAGTGTCAACCTCAATGGAAAACCTGGTTCTATAGTCAGAAATTTCTCCAAGGACGCTGCATCAGTCAGTCGTCTTAGTTGTACTAGAATCTTCAGTGCGCTGCCACCCGTGAAAGATGCCAAACAGTTGAACAGGGGTAAACTGCCAGTGAAATCAAATCAAGTATTAGTTAAGAGTGCCAAAACAGGAAATTTGTCAGCCAAAAATGCTGCTACACCAGCCAAAACTGGAAAAGCGACAAACTCGAGCAAGAGTACAAGATTGTCGCAATCTGGAGTCAGACAGAAATCCGCTGCTCCCTTTCGGAGGCGAAGAGGTGGAGATGTGTTTTCCAGCTATTTGCGGAAGAAAAACAAAAAACGAGATGAGCGCCGCAGAGCAGGCTTGCGGAGAAATCTTCGGAGTAGAATAAAACGTTCCAAGACAAATTCCAAGACTTCTAGTTCTTCCAAACCTTCCAGATCGACGTCAAACGAAAATCTGGTTGCAACGAGATTTTCTCTGCGTAAGAAGAAACAATCAGTGGTGTATTCACCGTCTGCAGTTGAGAGGACAAGTCTTCCAAAAAGAAATGAAATGGAACGTAGTAAGGAAGAATGGTTGGACAGTAACGACCCATTTGAAGGTGAGAATGAAGAGATGTTGGATTCCTCTTTTGAAATTGAGGCAGGAAACGAGTTACTGAAGAGACTCAAGGTGGAGTTTGATGACCAAGCTTCGTATGGACACAGTTACCAACCTCAGATTTACGCGGATCCTTGGGCTGATTTTTTGGGTCTGCAGGAGCAGAATTTGACGGAAATTGCGGACCAACAACAGCAACTACCTCCCCACCACGTAGGTGAAATAGGGAAGATAACCATTGCCCCCCCTCTAACAGCTAATCCCTTGGATTACCCCGAACTGTATAATGGTGAAAGTTTTTGTGATTATGATGATGACTTTGTTGGTGCTATTAATGTTGAGTATGATGGTGACGTTGGAACAATTTCTTTGGCTCTTCAGTCTACCGAGGTGACCCCCACGAAACCAGAGAACACAACGGAACTGTCTTATGACGACTTTTTGACTAAAGACTGTGGTGTTGACCGGTCGGAACATGTCACAAAATCTCCAACCTGTCACAAGAAGGTACAAGAGAAGACGAGCAGTCCCAAGAAGCAAACCAAGACAAGTGATAATAAGGAGCCACCAGGTGGCCGAAAGAGGAAAGCAGAGACAACGCCATCTGGAGATGCTAAACGGAGACGCTGTTCTTTATCAGGACGGGCTGCGGGTGTGTATTGAAATTTTTAAAAAATGAATACTAATTTTTATCATACTTAGTAAATTTTTTAATTATTAACATTATACAGAAAAGGAACTGGTTTTAAGAAAACATTTGTGAATTTTCTTCTTGCTATAATAATTTTTCAAAATTTCATAAAATTGAGCAGCCTGTGGTACAATTTGAAAAGTGTTGAGTGTTGACTGATATTTCCTGACTTTTTCTCCAATTGGGAAGTATAAATATTATCTTTCTTTCAACAGTCTTAATTTTAAAGTTTTCTGGGATTGAAGGTCCTTCAACCACTTCAGCTGTTCAAAGGCTTTAAAAAATGGCTGTTCTGTATTTAAATGGGTTCCAAGTAAATTATAACTTGAGAAACAAAAAAAAAAAACTTTCGGTCTATGATTTCAAATTTCAAGTTGTATGTATTTTTAATTTGGAAACGCTATTCCTTGTGATATTACTTTCTTGATTTAATATGCTTGTTTCTTGTGTGTTTTGGTTTGAGCATCAATCACCTTTGTAAGAAATAACAAGGTGAGTCAGTTAGGTGACACCTTTCAATTTTCTCGTACTTCATCTGCAGTGGCGCCCTCCAGTGCTGCAAAGGTAAAGGGCCAGAAGTTGCTGAAACAAGCTCAGAAAATGAAGAACCAGCAAAGAACGGAAAACCAGCCCAAGAGCAAAGTCAAGGGATGTCACAGATGCCAGAAAATCTCTTGTGTGGCCCACTTATCTGACAAGTAAGACACTTAAAAGATCTATCTTATACTGTAATGCATACATTTGTATTGCCTATTTTGAAAAAAAAAATGGATGTAGGGGTTTCAGTTTCATTTTAAAGTGGTGGGGCAATTTGGGCTTATACTTTCACCTGATGTTCTCCAGGGGAATCCTCCAAATTTTTCCTGGGGGGGGGGGGGGGTTGGTGTAGCGAATGCTGGGCTGCCAATCGCTGGGTCCAGGGTTTGAATCCAGCTCTTGCCGGATCGCCTTGGCCTATGTTGGACGGCTGTTTCAATCATCCTTCACCTTATTTCCTGCTCCTATCCTTATAAGCCTTGTTGCTGTGTACTCCTCCTACAGGTCCTAATTAGCCTCATATCTGTGTCCTCCTCTTGTCCTAATTAGCCTACCAAGTGCAAAAATACAGGACGAAAAGCCACAATCATCCATCCATCCAAATTTTTCCCTAAATAACACTGATTGTATCTCTCATTCTTGGTAAAAAAAAGTGGTGGGGCAAATGCCACACTTGCCCCACCAACACTGATGCCACTGAATGGGTATGTAGAACAGTCTGTGCTCCCCTTTCTTCCGAACTTTGATTACTGACAAATTACTTTGCCGTTACATCAAGATTGTACTGTTGCTGATAGTTATCAAGCTACTGACATTAAATCAAATTAGGCCTACTGTCATTCTATCGAGTTGTGATCATGGAATCCAGTTTAATTGTGTCACCAGTCGGAAGAGTTCAATACACTTTCATAACTACTTACAATGAATTCTTTTTGTAATTTATGAGCATGTATGGCTAATTACCCTCGGGAAATGATAAAGTTGACTTGAATTTGTTTTAGCCTCATCGCTCATTGAGATCTTGAGAAACGTCACCCTCCTCTCTCGGAGGCGGCTAAACAGTGAAGTTAGGGCCACATGTTTAGATTTCAAAGCAGCTTTGTTGTACTGATCTATTGATATTTGGTGAGTCTTTGAGGTGGGGTCACTTGGAAGTCGTTCTTAATTCTTTTTATTTCCTCCAGGTGCAGTGGTGATGGTAGCTCACCTCGATGGGTCCACGTTTCCCGTGGGGAGCACTACTGCAACCAGTGCTTTGAATTATTCAGGCTTGACAGGTAAACTGCCATTTTGCTTTTTAATATGCTCCTTTTGTTACTCCAGTCTCACATGTAATAGTTATCCTGTGGTGAATAGATGTCCTCGAGCTTAAAATGATGGGTGATATCTCTCTGTAGAGCAAATAGTCTTCATACAAATAGGAAAAGATAGGTGTGCTGTTTCAAATTATTCATTTGGCATGGAAATACGTGTCCGACGACTGTCCTCTTCCTGTACTAATTAGCCTACCAAGTGCATAAATACAGGACATAAAGCCCCAATCATCCATCTATCCATCTACATATGACATTTCTACTGCATAAGACTTCACCGATTTGTTGTTAGGGGCACGACAACTGATCTCAAAGAGCATTATGCCTACTGGCGATTGAGGTGGGAACGAAACGGCGGGAAAGCCACAGTCAGGAACTACATGATGGACCAAGTCATTCCATTCTGGGCCCAGTGTTCCAAGTGCCAAAAATGGCGGGAAATCCCACAAAGCGTCGAGGTCACCGCCAAGTTCAACAAGACTTTCACTTGTCAGAAGATCTCCACTGGAAAGGTATGTGAATGTGTAATGGGATGAACATAAAGCTTAGGTCAGAAAGCTGGGGCGGGTTGGTCTTGTGGTAGCATGCTGGACTGCCAATTGCTGGGTCCAGGGTTCGAATCCAGCTCTTGTCGGGTCAACTGGGCCTATGTTGGACGGCTGTTTCAATTATCCTTCGCCTTATTGCCGTGTCCTCCTCCTGTCCTAAATAACCTACCAAGTGCATAAATACAGGACGTAAAGCCCCAATCATCCATCCATCCATCTTGGTGCTCACAAGGGTTGATTGATGAGATAGGAGAGAGAGCAAGAGTTCTCAACATGTTAGATTGTTATCCATATGAGCAGTATAGCACCTTCGTAATAATAATTGACTGTAACTGATTCATGTTAGTAGAGAAGTACATGTACACCAAAATCTTTCTTTTTGTGAAGGAAACAATATTTCATTTATGTTTATCGAAACTTTTCCAGACTGGTGACCCTTGCTCCAAGAAAGAGGATCCAGTAAGTCAATTTTGACCTTCCTAAATTTTTGCTGAAATTTTTATTATTTTTTATTATAAGAGAAGATGCAACGTTGCTCCAAGAATTCTCATTTCATACAATAGCTGCTTCCTGTTTACATTTTCCTGCTCTGTGATTGGTACAGGTTTCACACTAGGTGACGTCACCTTAGCAACCTGTAACAGTATGATAGCAGTATGATCTGTGATGTCACAGAACAACATGTCCAGAATGCATAGCAGCAGGAAGAAATTTTTTCATAGTACATGTAATCACACTTCTGATTAGCGTTGCATCTCCTCCGTGGCTTATGTTCATTTATCTTTTATATAATTGCAGAGGGTGAAGCAGGTGTCTGATCCAAGATGGCTGTCTGATTCAGCAGGATTCCTTGCCCTCACGGATTCTGTCTCTGCCCAGTTCCTTGTCCATTACTTGCCGGATTCTGTGGGTCTCAGTTCCTACTCGTACAAGAAGCCAAAGGGGATCAGTGTAAGTTTGTGAGATTTTAAATTCCGACTGTCTGCAGAATCGGACTTCGTAAAGTTTCATTACGTCATTTTCTTGGAAGAATATTTCAACTGAACTTTAAAGGTGTGTTGTCCTCATATGCATCTTGAGCAATATTTCTATTTTGGCTGATGGTACTGTTTCTTATCAATTTTATTTTTGAAGCTGATTTATGAAAAGTGGAACAAAATGTCGACTATTTCTTCCTAGAGAAGTGTGAACAGCTTTTGAAGCAGGGTCTGGGAAAACCGATTATTGATCACCGTATTTATACAGAGCGATCTCTGTTTTCATCCTGTCTGCTGGAAAATGTCATCCACATATTATGGCATGCACACATGCCATATGTCGTGCACTCGTACAATATCTTGTCATTGGCTTGACGATCAATTATGGCAGTCAATGTTCATCTAACAGCTGGGACTACGCATAATGGGCGAATGGATTGACAGTTTTTAGGCATATCAGGCCTACACATGAAGAAAGCTGCATGCTTATTATTCAGTAAATAACGGCGATCTCTGGTCCTCCTATAGGACAGGTTATGTCTAGTTTGTTTACATTTTGGATATTGCAGTCAAGGATAGTTGATTTAATAAAAAATACCAAAATACCCATTGAGCCTTTCAATTTTTCTTTTTCAGTACAGCAGCATGAATAAGGACAATGAGGGGAAATTTCTCGAGGACGAAGACAGTTCAGATGTGGACAGTGACTTCGAAGAAGAACTGCAAGACCCCCCAAGTAAATCTTAAAATAAACATGAAATCTTTGCATATATTCCCGAATCAGAAATGAGTTTATGATCCGGCAATCACTTTTTCTTGAGTGGCATAAACACTGGATTGATATAAATTTATAACCTTTTTGGAAGTCCAAAGATTCTTTATTTACTTGCCACAATAATAGCGGTGATATTTGCACAATTTTGAAAATCGGAACATACAACAAAACTAAATCTTGTTTATGTAAATAATATAGAAAGCCTGAATTTGCATAAAAATACACCTGTCGATACAAGGTTTTTTAACCAATCAGAGGCTCGGGTGGTAGATTTATCCAATGTAAACTTGCAATTGTTGACATATTTATGTCAATTAAATAAGTTCTAAATTAGTTGTATGTAATTGCAGTAGAGGGCATCAGTGACTTCCTGCGGCCCTTCCACATCCCAGGGGGACCACTGAGGGCAGGGACCACAGAAGCTGACAAGATGGACCAGGATGAGAAGACAGCTTTTGCTCATTACAAAAAGTAAGTTTCCAATATATGAGATTTTTTTACTATTATTTTATAAATGTTTTTTTCTACTACAGTTATTTTATTTATGTTTATTTTATGGCTCAGGTAGTGACAAATATACAGGGTGCCCACTCCTCCTATATTTCCTATAATTCCTATATTTCTTAAGGCCTCCTATAATTTCCTATATTTTGGAAAAATTTCCTATATTTTTGAGATTTCAAGATATTTCGCGCGTTTAGACAGATATATGAATTTTTAGACACGTTTTTGACACGACATGAAGTTTTTGTCTTATGGTGGAAGCGATCACGTGATTTGCCGATGGTTTCGCCTTCGAATATTTCCTATATTGTCCTATTAAAACAGGCGAAAACCTCCTATATTTTACGGTAAAAAATTCCTATATTCCTATAATATTTTGTACGATGTTCGGTGGGCACCCTGAATATAGTAACTTATTTTTTGCATCAACTTCTCATTCACGGAAACTGAATTGTCTTCATGTCTGCCATAGACCAAGAACCTCCATGTATCTTACACTCCTCTTGTCTGAAGTAGCTTCCTTAAGGCATAAATACAGGATGTAAAGCTCCAATTATCCATCCTTCGAAAATGCTCAATTAAACCTGAGCACCAAACCGCTCAGTGCGCCTCAAAGATTTAGCGCAATATTAATTTCATATTTCTTCCACCCTTCAGCAACGCTACCATCATCAGAATCTACATCGCCCTCCGAAACCTCGTCCTGTCGCTTTGGAACTTGAACGTGAAAGAATGGTTGACGAAAGAAGTTTGCAAGCACCACCTAATCTGCAGAGGGTTGATAAAGATTTACTGTGTTGGATTTCTTGAAGAAGTTCTCAGCTATCTAACAGTGAAAGGAATGATCAACTACGGGCTTGTCAGACCCCCGCAGCAGCTGAGGGTCATCCCGGAGGGAGCCACACAGGTGGGTTGTGTATTTGGAATGTCATTGATTACTTATTTCCCTTGTAATAATCAGCGGCAGTGTGCTGGGCTGCCAATCGCTGGGTCCGGGTGTGAACCCAGCTCTTGCCGGGTCACCTGGGCCTATGTTGGACGGCTGTTTCAATCATCTTTCACCTCATTGACTTGTCCTCCTGTCCTAATCAGGCTACCAAGTGCAAAAATACAGGACGTAAAGCCCAATCATCCATCCATTCATCCCATGCAATAATCAAAATAGGTTATTTTACTATATCTTTTTCCAAAATCAAAGAAATTGTGTAAAATACACCCTTTTTTGGTAATTTCTTGGTCTGAAATAGCAAAATTCTGAGTTTACAGACGGATTAAAATGAATAACTGATATAAAAAGCAAGTTAGGTGCGGCACAATGCTGCTACTATTTTAGTCCAGGAGATTTATGAAAAAAATGGGGGTAACCCAAAACAAATTGCAATAGTAATGTGTCATATACCAAATGAAAGCTGAGGACCTCCTCTATAACATATCCAAAGTATACCAAAATCTAATTAGTGGAACATGGTTTTCTGGAGGGGGTAACTATCGGTTATTATGCATGCCCTAAATCTGCGTTATTGACATAACAATTGTGACTTAGAGGGAAGGAAACAGTACAAAACCCATTGTAAACCATCAAAATGGTTGCCCCAACTGATAGACCTCAAAACCAAACAAAATCATGAGATTCCTGACCACAGTCCTCTTGCATTAGGATCATTTAGGTCTAACCGAAGAATACAATAGCACAGATACACGGTTAGGTATATTTTCTACAATATTCAATGAATAACAATAAATTTGACATAGTTGGATTCCTCATAAAATTAGCTATCATTTGAATGCCAGCTTTGGGTACTTTTCTACATTTTTCAAATATATATTATGATTGTATTAAATTAAATATTGCCTTTTGAAAATGACGGGAACAGTCTGTACATGATCTGATGACGGATATATCAAGAGCTTGTAACTCATGGGAGAATTAGGAGGGCCAAAACTGTAGTTTTTTTATCCTTATTCTAACTTTGTTTTGTGAGCTTTTATATTAAGAGATATATAATAAGCGATAAGGTGTCAACATTTCTGCTAAATTGAGTCATATCTGGAGGTTTCAGTCAGAGCACAGGTCAGTTTACCATGAGGCCACAGAACTCAGAATGGTTTAATAACATGATGATACATTTATCAACTAGAAGGTTACAACTCTATTTTCTCATATTTATTAAAGAATCAGTGGGGCGATTCAAAGTTCATGGATGATTGCCATTGACCCCCCTAGTGTTCACTATGGTCAATTCCAGTTCAACTGCCTCAAACAAAAAAGTTATTGCTACAGAAGAAAAAATCGACTTAATCTTATATTTATGTGTCAAGATGTAGAAATAAGTAAATTATAAACACTATAGTTCTTATGTCAATTAAAGATGATGTGATATTGGTTTTCACCTTAAGTTTTCTTACAATGTACAAAAAATCCAGAAAATGTCAAAAATTTCTAAATTGATCAACAGCGATTTTTCTAATTGGTATTATTGCTTCCGTTGCAACTTCAGGGCAGACATTCTTTTTAACTTTCGTTATTTGTGAAGTTCATGGCAGGTCAATATAGTGGTTTCCAGCTTTTTAAAGCAAGGAGTGTGTTTTAAAAAGCAAGAACGACAATAAAAAATTACTTACAGCTATTACTTTACAATTACTTTTACTTATTTCTAAGAATTCAAAACAGTATTTGATAAAAGTGTAGCTTATTGTATATTGATCGATCTCCTTTTTCATCATTAATTTAAAAGGATTTGTGCAACTATTTAAAGTTGATGGAATGAATTGAAATTTAGCATATGGTTGTTTTACTAGTCAGTATAGCCACTAATTTTAAAGGTTCAAGGTGGGTTTTAGGACCTAAAGGATGCTGCAGTATATATTAAAGTACTTTAGCATACTATTTTTTATATATCCAGAATGATGTGCCAATGAAATTGATGTCAGAATAATGTTCAATCACTTTCAACATACATTGTGATTGTGGGATTGTAATTTGAGGATAATCCATGCAAGAGTACGAACAATTTCTGCCTCTTCACGGAGTTATTGGGATAATCATCTTGTAAAAGACACTTATGAAAGGAAATTGAGTGACTACCACATACAGACTGGCATCTACTGACTAGATTATTACCTTTTTTTTGTCTTAGTAGAGTTTTTTTACAGGCAATTTCATTAGAAGGCGATTCTAAGACTCTTTCCACACTAAATACATAGCATTTTTGCTTTATCTGATTGGTTTAGAAACAAGAGAACGTCACACAGCCAATATATCAAACGTAGCAAGTATATACTGTGCATTGATTCCTCACAGGCAACTGTGAATGACCAGAATCGCATGGTAATGAAATCACCTGTAACATGTAGACAGTGACTTAAGTCTTGAAGAGCCGGACAAGTTGAAACATAAAGTGAGGCTTTAGGCTTGTTTGGAAATTAAGCAACTATTGAATACCTGTGCAAGAAAATATAATTACTGAAGAAATTATTTGGAAACCAAACGATGCCGCTATTGACAGAAAAGATCTAGGATTCGTCAAGACTTTAACTTTTAAGAACACAAGGCTCTTGAATGCAACAGAGACCTACCAGTTGACAGAAATGCCATGAAGGCATCACATTTGAGTCAGATCATTGATATCACACACAGATGTGTGACCATTCAATGTTGAAATGTTGGTAAATACCACTTTGCTTGCTCAGCTTTATGGTTCGGCATTTTGTGCAAATGCAATGCATGAAATGTATGGATACAGAAAAAAGAAAGTGCATCAGAAAAACTGAAACATTAAGTTTGGATCAAAACAAAGATGCTCTTGTGCGCAAGAATGTCAGGTTAAATCACATTTATTATCCTTATGTTAATTTGTTTGTGTCTTTTGGTCCATCCTGGACCAACGTGTGTCAGATACAATAATGTCATCTTATTGTGAAAACCAACAAACAAAAAGTAATTTATTGAATAAATATTGGCAGATATCAGACTACCAACAATTACTCTGAAGCA
Source organism: Platynereis dumerilii (assembly GCA_026936325.1). Taxonomy (NCBI): domain Eukaryota; kingdom Metazoa; phylum Annelida; class Polychaeta; order Phyllodocida; family Nereididae; genus Platynereis; species Platynereis dumerilii. The sequence goes on along the minus strand of JAPTHN010000009.1, from coordinate 25,092,046 downwards.
GTGATGGAAATGGGGGAGGGGGGTTAAGCTCCCTTGATCAGATTGGTGGAGCTCTTCCCTCCTACAGCTCCCCAATGATCACAGGTCAAAAATACAGTTTCCTGTTTACTTTTTCAGTTCTCTAAGTACTGTTAGCCAAAACTATATTCTAAATTCTAATGGCAGGAATTTACTCTTTTAAAATTTGGAATGGTACGTTGCTGCCGCACCAACCATCACTGCCCTGTATTCTGATTGTAAACTTCTGCACATTCAAATAAGTCTGCAGGCTCCCGTTCCCCTTCTTCTTTATCCAAAGTCATATCTTCTTCATTTAAAAGGCCAAAAAATGTTCTGTTAGATGGATGTTTGCTCCTATTTTTTACAATTTAAAACAATATGCATAGCCTACCAACCATCCTAATTTTCGGATGTGAATCACACCCCAATTAATTTTTCCCTTTTCCAGATGAAATAGAAGGAAAGTATCACTCAAATTCTGTACCCTGTGAACTAACTGTATCTGGTGCTCTCATATTTTAGCACAAATATGCCACAAATTTATATTATTTCATCACTAGGCCTCAGGCCTTTTACTAGAGCCAAAATGTTGACGTCCTTATAATTTTTCTTGGAAAAACTAACCAAACAGTCAAGGTAGTTGAAGTAAAATTGAGCAAACATAGCAAAGTGGGTATGCATCTGAAAGCTCTCTTTATGAGGAATCCAAATAGGCTAAAATTGTTACTGTACATAAAATATTGATCAAAATACACAGAACCGCGAATATATGCAATATATTTTTCTTCGGTCAGACCAAAATGGACCCTTAGTACTGTGAAAATGCTTAGAAACTTCACCAAAATACTTGATTTTGATGTGTGTCAGTCAGAGCAACAATGTAAATAGTTATATTAGGATCTGGCATTATTTTTAATGGAGGTGTGAACACACCTCCATTTATGCAGTCTCATTGACAGAATGGAAGTTTTGGCGGGAAATTCAAAATTTGAGCATTTTCAGAATGTCTTTTGGCCATAACTTGGCCATTTTGTTTGGAATTGTTTTGGGTCAAGCGAGCTAACTAATTTGACTATAGAGCGTGCTTCTGGTATAGGAATGAAGAGCAGGCATGTTGTAATCTGGACGTGACTTTAGCTAGAATGCATATATAATGGGTGTCCCGTTTGTGTATTAGGCAGTAATGCCAGAACTATGGCTTGTATGGTTTTTATTTTTGGCACATTATTGTATCTTTTATCCTAGTTATACCATTTCGGGGACTAGTCCTCATGACATTATTTCTTTTCTAACAATTATTGAAAAATGTGAAAAAATATATTTTCTTGTGTATTGCGCAGTAATGCCAAAAACAATGGCATGTATATTTTTTATTTTTGGGACATTATTGTATCTTTTATCCTACTTCAGTACTACTTGTGCCTTTTAAGGGGTCTAGTCCACATACCATTAATACTTTTCCCACAATTATTGAAAAATATGAAAAAAATGTTTATCTTTTTTTCCGGAGCTAAACTCAAAAACTGCTCTGCTAATGTCATTGAAACTTGCAATATATTATTATTAAATACCTGAGATGTGCCTTTTGAGGGTCTAAAATTCTAAATGTTCTGAGAAAAATGGACTGGAAAAAATTCTTTAAAAATGTGAAAAATTTATTATTTTTTTTAAAAACTATGTGATTCAGTCAATCTTGCGGTTACATCCATGAAATTTTCCAGTTAGCTTTCTTTTAATATCTCAAGTTGGAATATTAATCGTATGATATTTTATGAAAATTTAAGAACTAGTAAAAATAAGAATTTTTGCCAATTTTCTGACATTTGAGTCTGAAATGCCAAAATGGTAATAGTTAAGTACAATAAGTTGTTAAAATTAAAGCATGTCATAGTTAAACATACTATGAAGGAATAATCAAGGCCGTTGCATGAGTTAGCAAAAAAAAAAAAAATTTTTTAATGTCTATTTCCTCCCCATATTTATTGATGCTTAGTACCAGGCTTTGGAATGTTTAGCAAAATAACATGACAGTGTATCACATCATTATCATAATTTTGAGCAATATTAATTTGGAAATATATAAATGACTCTACAAGTTAGCTGGTTGTGGTAGGTGGACTGACAGGTGTATAGAGCAGCATATTAGTAAGTAAGATATTTATTGACATGATAGTAGGGAACTAGGCAGGTCTTAGCAATATAGGGAGTTACTATGGCAGCTGTGTGGTCATGTGTTTTCAATCCAAACTTCTGATGATATTTTGCTTAGGTTCAGAGCCGGGGCTACCAATTTACACTGATTTAGAATATTTTTGGCGGACTATCAAGATCAAAATCCTAGGTGGGTGTCAATCAGATGAGATTTTAAATGGGTGTTCATTTCGATCATTTTTCAATTAGGTAAATGTGCAACATATGTTGAGGACTCTGCTCTACACACTGCACCATTAAGCAACCAGTGGGTTCGTGTTGATTGGATCATTTGGATGATCTGTTACTTGCCTGTTTTGAAGTCCGTCCCATGGAAGGAGTTAATGCAAAGACTAAAGAATAATTAGCTGAGTGCAAAAAAATTAGGAGATGATTGTCCTTCCCCTGCATTTCTCGAATTACCATACAGGCCAACCAACTTGGCTTTGATTGGTCCAGAAATTGTCTATTCTTAACAAATGCCGCCACCTCCATTTTGAACCCCTGGGTTCTTGTAGTTGTTCGGATTTATTACCATTATGTCAAAAAATTAGATTCTGGGCGAACATGACACAAAATACTTCCCCCCTCTAGAAAACCATGTTCCACCAAGTAGATTTTGGTATACTTTGGATATGTTATAGAGGAGGTTCTCAGCTTTCATTTGATATATGGCACATTACTATTGCAATTTGTTTTGGGTCATTTCATAAATCCCCTGGACTATTTCAGCGAAATCGCATTTTACAGGTGAACTTTTCCTCTAATTTTTCCTGTGTCCTCTTACCAAGTACATAAATACTGGAGATAAAAGTCCAAATCATTCAACCATTTTTAACCGACCTAACGTCGGTTATTAGAGGGGGGTGGGTAGTGAAAGGGGACTCATGTAAACCATGTCCATGTGTCCATGTCAACATTTCTTGTCAACATGTGTGTAAAAGTCCATTTGTGACCTTAGTTTTCAACTTAGAGTAATGAAATTTGGTACAGGTATGGTACTATGGGCATGGATCTGCTAAATGTTGAGAAATCCAAGATGGCTGCCATTTTGGCGGCCATTTTGGCAGCATGTAAACGATGTCCATGTGTCCATGTAAACATTTCTTGTCAACATGTGTGTAAAAGTCCATTTGTGACCTTAGTTTTCAACTTAGAGTAATGAAATTTGGTACAGGTGTGGTACCATGGGCATGAATCTGGGACATGTCGAGAAATCCAAGATGGCTGCCATTTTGGCGGCCATTTTGTCAGCCGTCTTTCTTCATTCTTGAACTGCCCATTGTGACCTTAATATTTCACTTACAGTTATGAAATTTGGTACAGGTATGAGACTCTGAGCATGGATTGGGAACATGTTGAGAAATCCAAGATGGCTGCCATTTTGTGGTGGCCATGTTGGCAGCCATCTTTCTTCATTCTTGAACTGCTCATTGTGACCTTAATATTTCACTTACAGTTATGAAATTTGGTACAGGTATGAGACTCTGGGCATGGATTGGGAACATGTTGAGAAATCCAAGATGGCGCCATTTTGTGGCGGCCATTTTGGCAGCCATCTTTCTTCATTCTTGAACTACCCATTGTGACCTTAATATTTCACTTACAGATGTGAAATTTGGTACAGGTATGGAACTCTGGGTATAGATTGGGAACATGTTAAGATTCCAAGATGGCGGCCATTTTGTGGTGGCCATTTTGTGGCAGCCATCTTTTTTTATTTATTGAACTGCTAATAGTGACCTCAATATTAGTGACCTCAATATTTCGCTTAGAGTTATGAAATTTGGTACAGGTACATTCTTGAACTGCCCATTGTGACCTTAATATTTCCCTGACAGTTATGAAATTTGGTACAGGTATGGGACTCTGGGTATTTATTGTGAGCATGTTGAGAAATCCAAGATGGCAGCCACTTTTTGGCAGCCATTTTGGCAGCCATCTTTTGTCATTCTTGAACTGACCATTGTGACCTTAATATTTCACTTACAGATATGAAATTTGGTACAGGTATTGACCTGTGGGTATGGATGAGGACCATGTCGAGAAATCCAAGATGGCGGCCATTTTGGCAGCCATCTTTCCTTTTTTTTAGAAAGCTGTTCAAACTGCATTGATTCTATACTAATAGTCTAGCATCTCCCAATCAACTATTTCTCCTATCTTCCAATATCAGTTGCTCAGTGGTTTAAGCAGTGGCACCTTCGATTTCATTGCGCTAGGTCGGTTTTGAATCCGCGGATTCTTGTTGTACTTTCGTTTTTGTAGGAACATGTGTTTGTCATTGGAGCTGGACCTGCAGGATTGAGCGTGGCATATCAGTTGCACAGGTTCGGAATCAAGGTGACTATTACGCAAATATTTTTGCAATTACCAATTTCACAGCTTTATTTTAGGTATTCTTATAAATAGCTGCATTCTACAAAGGTTGTTGGTACAAAGGATGTCTGATAGTTTATGCAAGAGTCCCGCAGGTCAGGCTAAAATTAATTTAGATATGTGTTGAAAATTGTGAAAGTAACCCAATGTCCTCCATGAACTTCAAGTATCAGATCTTCGCAAAGATTGCATGCTCATTTAGTGGCAAAACGTAGTTTCTGTGTCGCAGGCTGCAGATGATGGCATTCTGTTCTTAAGATGGTATTGAATACCGGCAAGCTTCACTAGTAAATTTTAACCAGACATTTTTTTTGAGAAATTATCTTAATTAAATTAATCATGGACAAATTTGCCTTAATTTCTCTTGTAGGTCACAGTTCTAGAGGCCCAGTCTCGGGTCGGAGGTCGTGTTTGGGATGACACTTTTGCTGGATCAGTCATCGGACGAGGGGCTCAACTTCTCAATGGCTGTTTGAATAATCCATTTGCTGTAATGAGCCAACAGGTGTGTTAAGTCCCGATTTAAGACTTTTCTTATGAAATCTATGTGACTCTTTATTTCCTATTTCTTGGTCCCAGATTCTAAATAAAGTCTGGTTTGGTCACCTTAAACAATGTTTGGCAGTAGTTTCAAACATCCTTCACCTCATTGCCGTGTCCTGCACCTGTCCAAAATGGCCCACCAATGTTCATTAACAGGAAACATGCCGAATCATCCATCTATCCATCCTTGAGTCTTTTCTTCAATATTTTTTGTCAGAGGGGAGGGTTGGTCTTGTGGTAGCGTGCTGGACTGCCAATCGCTGGGTCCAGGGTTCGAATCCAGCTCTTGCCGGGTCACCTGAGCCTATGTTGGATGGCTTTTTCAATCATCCTTCACCTCATTGCCGTGTCCTGCACCTGTCCAAAATAGCCCAACAAAGTTCATTAACAGGAAACATGTCGAATCATCTATCTACCCATCCTTAGTCTTTCATATTTCTTGTCATTTTCTTATGATTTTCAGCTCAACATAAAGACCCGGGGCATGAGGGACAACTGTCTCTTAATCCTAGAAAGTGGAAAAGTTGTTCCTCCCTCAGTGGACAACAAGATTGACTTCCATTTTGACCAGATGCTGGAAACGGTTGCCGAGTGGCGAGACGGAGTGGACTTAAAGGAGGACATCAGTCTTTTGGGTAAGAATACCACGAAGGGCTGCTCTGCTATATATGATGCATAGTAATTGTGTGCGTGCCTTAATGTTAGCCTATTTACTTTACCATTACTTGTGCTTTAGCCTATAACTGATATGATTACATAATCAATGGAAAAAGAAAAATATGCGTTCTTGGATTTTATATGTGGATACAAACACTGCAAGATCAGGAAATAGAGGCAGAAGAGCCTGCTTCCAGAAACGCTAAAGCTAAAGCTAAAGCTATAATAACGCTCATTCTATTTTGGAAAACCGAAGACCAATCCATGTCAAATGTACAATATATATGGCCGTTTTGCCTGTTCAAAATCATCTTAGAAGGATCAGTTAAATTAATGCCAAGCTTATTGATAGTAAAGTATCAAAATCATATTAGAAGGATAGCCGTTCATTCGCTCCTTTACAGAGAAGCTGGAGGAAGTCCACAACATCTTCGTGGCTGAATCGGGTCTGAACTTTACTGAGGTAAGGTTTAATGATGTAAATATTACTCTAATTTGGGGATGTGCACTTCAATTAAAGTATTTTAACACCTGTCTGTTTATTGGACTTATAAAAAAATAATGTTATGAATTTTTGTCAAGAATTGGTGCCGTACAGTGTGTCATTAAAATTGCACTTGGATTGGTTAGTAGTTTTAGTGAGCTCTCTGCAATGGTGTACATATTTCAGAATTTATTCTGCCTTAATTTATTATATATATGCTTATAATACATTACATTTGCTTCAGGAGGAAAAGGGGGTGATTCAATTCCACTACAGCAATTTGGAGTACGCTCTCGGCCAAGACCTTAGTCAGGTACGGTGATCTTTTGTATGTCTCCTAATTTCCAACTGGGCCCAAAGGGCTGCTCTTACCATATCCATCTGTCCATCAATCTATCTAATCTCTAATCAGGCTTTACCGGGGGCAGGGTCGGTCTAGTGGTAGCTTGCTGGACTGCCAATCGCTGGGTCCATGGTTCGAGTCCAGCTCTTGCCGGGTCACCTGGGCCTATGTTGGACGGCTGTTTCAATCATCCTTCGCCTCATTGCCGTGTCCTCCTCCTGTCCTAATTAGCCTACCAAGTTCATAAATACAGGACGTAAAACCCCAAACATCCATCCATCAATACTATCAGGCTTTACCAGTATTTATACCATGGCACCTGCTGTCCAGTTAACTTTTCCTACTCTGGCCAGTCCAATAGGCCATGTTAGATGAATTTGTCCTCCTGTGCCAAGAGAGCACTTCGCTTCTTTATCTTGATTAGATCCCTGTCTGTGTGTAAAAGCCTAGTTCATGCATAGATACTGGACATAAAGCCCTGTAACCTTCCAACACCTCTAAAGGTGGCCACTGGTCAGGGTAATTCAAGGTCAGGGAAAAGTCGGGGAAGTTTGAAATTAGTCCTGGAAAAGTGTAGTTTTGTGAAAATTCCATGAAATCTGACCAAGGTCAGGGAAATTGAGTAATCCCATTGCAGTGGCAACCCTGCCTCTCCTGTTACAGTATGTTTACCCTCTTTAAAACACTGACGATTTCTTGTAATTTTCAGATCTCAGCCCTGAACTGGGACCACAACGAAGTGTTTTCTCAGTTCTGTGGGCCCCACGTGATCATGGAAAATGGCTACAGCTCAATTCTGAATAAATTAGCGGAGAATCTGGATATCAAATTGGGAGTGGAGGTGAGGGTCATATGATTAACGTATTAAGTCATGTCGAATGATTAGCGTATTCAGATTTGGAACATTCACAATTAATCTAAAATTTAACAGGTGGTCCATTCCAAAGGCAGTTAAGTTAATGTGACCCGGGAACTATCTGTAAAACAAGTCACAGTTTCATTTGTGAAGTTGGTATATTATTTAACAATAATAAACTATTCTTTAAATTTGAAACTTTCAGGTCAAAGAAATAGATTACTCAGACTCCGAGGTGAAGGTCGTTGACAAAGAGGGTCAGGAGTTCATTGGGTCAAAGGTCGTTGTCACGGTTCCCTTGAAAGTTCTCCAGAATGAGGCTATAACATTTCTACCTCCATTGCCGAAGATCAAACGGACAGCAATCACAAAGATCGGAGCAGGAGCCGTGGAAAAGGTTAGGGGAAAATTCAATGGAATTTTTTTTGGGTTTATAGTTTACTGTGAAGCATAACATTTTCAATATGAGCTTAATCCTGACCTTTGGAAGTCCATAATGATTAGTTTTCTTACACGAAGGTCAAAATTTCTAATTCCTGGCAGTTCGGAATTTTGGAAATCTGGTTATAGAAACTAATCTTCATTACATATTCGTTCTTGATAGGTTAAATTCTAAACTGACAGTCCGTGCGACCGTTGATGCCTTAATGCAGGAGATTGAAATAATATTCCACTTAATTTTCATGCAATGAATGGATTTGCAAAACTGATAAAAATATAGCAATAACAACCCATGTGCGTAGAAGACAGGAGAGCAGGAGCAGGAAGATCTGATGCCCTTGAAGGTACTATCCCTGCCGGGTATAAGATAAAAAAATCATGGGTCATATGATCACTCCTGCCACACCTAAAAACGCATTTCCCAGCCCTCACACTCACCTCAACTATGCACCTATCTTTATAATTCTATCCTCTCATCCTGATAACAGCAGAAAACAGTTCAACTGCTCAGGAACTTCTTATCCGTATATTGGACTTGAGCCGTCTTATTTACGTTTTCTACGCCAACTGTCCTCTGCCACCTGGGTTGCATGAATCTGCTCATTAGTTCCGCTTATGACATCTCCAGCGACTGGCGCCACGGGTCCATTTTCCCGCCAAAAACATCCACACACTCCACAGCCAGCCACAGCTCAATAGTGCACAGTGGCTCACCCACTTCTACTCATCGGATCTGCGTCATATTACCCTCATTTTAAAGCTCTTCTCAAGCCCTTGCCTTCAAGTCTATCGTTTGGTATCCTGGTCTGCCACTTGCTTCACCATTTCACTCCTAAACCCACTGTCTACAGGGAATCAACACATTTCACTCACCCAAAATGCATTGCATGCAGGCAGCTGGGTTGCAGTGTAGGCCTACATAACAATGCACTGTCGTCCTGCCTTTTATCATGGGTAAATCTAGTAGTAAGATAATATAGTAAGAGAAGGTGCAACAAGGCTCCAAGAATTCTCATTTCATACGCCTTGGGCAGGAGGAGCAACCTCCAGTAAGTTACGTGACATTTTATTCTCAGGGCAGATTCTGACTAAACGACACTGGCGTGTTTAGGGGGCGGGGGCATTGGACCCCTCCAGGCCAAAAATTAACATGGAAGAGATAGGAAAAGCGGCAAAGTGCCCCGTATTCACCCAATGTTATGCCCCCCCCCAGGCCATTACTAGATATGCCCCTGCTAAACGATGTATTTTCTTGAACTCCCTCCAGGTGGCCATGGCGTTTCCTTCCAAGTTCTGGAGCAAGAAAGTTCCAAATTCCGATTACTTTGGGCATGTTCCTGCTACAGTAGAAGAAAGAGGGCTGTTCTCCGTGTTTTACGATCTCACTTCAAAAGTAAGTGATCTATTCTGATATGATGATCTAATATAAATATTATGAAGTAATATAATTATTATATAATCGCTTTTAAGGAGAAAATTTAATGTTGTTTTTCGTACCTCATATATTTTTTGGTGTAATGTCCCACTTCTCATGGTTGTATGATTTGATATGCAACATGGTATTAGACTTGACAATCATTATCATACCATTATTTTGAAAAATCAGTCTATCTTCACTAAATACAACAATTTAGTAATTGTTTACCTAAGCCTGAACGTCTATAAATTGCAAGTACATCTACAAATATGATTGATAGTACAGTTTTGCAAAAAAAGTAATAAAAGACTGGCATCAACCAAAAATATGACTCCAATGACTTGACAGTGCGCTGCAGTCCTCTGATGGCAGTTCTTTGTCTCCTCAATTCACCACTATTAATTAATTGTTCTTTATTTCGTGATATCTTTCAGTCTAATCCACAGAAAGATGAGAATATCCTCGTGACGTTCATCAGTGGAAAAGCCGTTGACTTGGTCAAAGACAAGAACGACAAGGCAATTGTAGACCTCTGTTGTGACAAGCTGCAGAAGATGTTTCCAGAAGAGGTCAGTTTCTGAAATCTGGAATTATATCTTAAAATCCATGTGTAATACCTTATGACAGCATCTGTAGATATGACCCCAATCTGTTGCTAGAGGTAGAATGGCGTTACTGTCAGACTTCGGTACGCACCAAAATGATTTTTGGTAGATTTCAGGTCTTTTTCGAAATATTATTCATTTGCTCTTGCCACTTTAACTGACAGGTCACCCATGCCCAATATTTTCTCAATAAATTTTTTTTTAGATTACACGTAATAACCATGTCACAACTTTCCTTTTACTTACCAGACAATTCCACGTCCTACAAAGTCATTTGTGACCCGCTGGGTTCAGGATCCTCACGTTGGGATGGCGTACAGTTACCTTGGCGTCGGAACAAGTGCTGACCTCTATGATACGTTGTCAGGGGAAGTTGAAGACACGCTCTTTTTCGCTGGAGAGGTAAAAATGAAGATTTTTGTCAGTTTACTCCCAAATTTATTCATTTTAAATGCCAGAGCTTTGTAGAATTTGCGTCTGATTAGTGGCTGCCTTTATAACCATACCCCATATTGTGGAAGCTACCCTATAGGGATGCACGGATATCCGGCAAGGTATCCGGTATCCGGCCGGATATTGGAATTTGCTGGATATCCGGTATCCGGCAGAATTAGGGTGTCAGAACCGGATATCTGAGATGCTCAAAAATAAGTGAAAAGCTAAAAAAAATCGTAATAAAGAACAAAATAATATTACAAGGACAGAGTCAAAAGCTTGACGGAACCATCCTCAAAATTTTAATTCAGTAGGAACAGTCCCCCGGCGGGACATGATATCTCTCGGCTCCCAGAAAAAATGTGTATCATCAACTTCAAATGTTGAAAAACTTCCTTTTTCGGACTTTTACTATCCGGTTCCAACTATCCGGTTAATATCAGGTATCCGGCAGTTGGTGTTGTAGGATTGTCCGGTATCCGGCTATTTTCACTATCCGTGCATCACTACTACCCTAATCTAAGATAGACCTTTAGGTTGATCAAGATTGTTCTCTTAGTTTCATTTATACATAGATTAAATCCGTCAAACTACTTCAATATCCATATAAAAATATAAACTCGAGAACATCAACATTTCAGCTCGGTCCCATGAAAAGCTGTTGTTTTTTAACGGAAATATACATATTGATTATGCTGCTCCATACTGAAATTAGTTGGTATCCGAGGTGTTTTTAAAAAGTGCTTAGCGCTGTTTTTCGTTCTTACATTTCTGTGTTATACGCATTTTATATTAAGCATCCCCTGCACAGAAGGAACAACTGCATACTAAATTTTTAAATGCTTGATGAGGTTAATATTTTTAAACTTACTTGGAACAGGAAATTAATTGTCATAACTTTTCATTTTCAGGCCACCAACCGCCAATTCCCTCAAAGTGTAACCGGAGCATATTTGAGTGGCATTCGGGAAGCGGAGAAAATCTTGCACTCTCTGGCGAGATGAATTCATCAAATCATGAAGATTAATTTACAAATATTCAGATTTGAGATGTTTTATTGTTATCATTGAACTGCAGGGTAATTATACAAAACTTATAGCTTATTTTTCTTTTATTTCTACTATTATTATTCAAGTGTTATATTGTTTACAAAACATTTACTTAGAATGTTTACTTACTGGTTTCCATGGTGATTCAGACAAATTATTTAGGGATTTTAACATTGGTAGTGAAAAGTTTTAGTTGTACAGGAAATATGTTCCGCAAGATATTCATTAATTGTTTATTGTTCAAAAGTTCCATGGAATGGTTTAAAGTTAATTTTTAGAACTTCACACAAGTTTACGTGATAGTGAAGTTTGAGTCTTTTTGACTGTAATTCTGATTCTTCAATCTTCATATAGTCAAGAGGCAGTTTACACTATGGATTTATCAGAATTGGCATTAAGCTGTTTGTAATGGTTTTGTGTCAAGTGTGGCAGTGACTGCTCCACGTAGAAATTTTTTATCGGCAACATGGCCCGTCATCAGGGGCGGCCTGGCCCAATGTGGTAGAATGGCAGCTGCCATGGGTCCATCCACTCAGGGATTGCTCCTGCAAGATCTATTTTAAGAAAAATTCAAGAAGCGAAACTTTGCTATCAAATTTATGAATTAGTGATAAAAGTCCCTGAATAGGTCAGGACCCTATCACACTTGGCTGAATATATCCATTGAAATTTTATGTATATATATTTACGTTTTTATTGACAAAAAAGGTCACATTTGACCAAACTGTCAGTTACAAAACAATAAAAACATGGTACAATGTACAGGGAAAACAAAAAACAACAACAAAACATAAAAAACTTCTATATACGCTGATAGTACTTCAAAGGGACCCATTGATTAATTTTGCCATGGGGCCCAAAATGGTGCCAGGCCGCCGCTGTTATAGATATAGGCTACTTCTTGCTTGTTTGAAAAGTTTTAATCATGAAGATCTCTCTATTCTGTGTAGATGTTTCATATCATGATAGATTTGTATGAAGTAGCTTCATTATTTAGTGTAAAATTGAGTGTTGGTGCAAGACACCTGGGTTAATCATGAAAGGAAAGCCACGTTTTTATTTGGGCATTATAAAGTTACTTATTTTATTTGTTGACGTGGTATTCCAATTGCTGTGAATCATAAATGATAGACTCGCTTTTGAGTGGGGACCCAAAAATTGCATGTTCAATGGTACTTTTATCAGCAGGCTACCGCGGCCTGCTTTAGTTGCGAGTGTAAGCAAGCAGGCTACAACATTTCGCTGAAGGTGCCAGTGGTGGGCATTAACTCGTTAATCGTTAATCCGTTAATAACGAAGCTAACAAATTTAGTAACTATTAACTAAGTTGACTTTTTTTTTCATGTCAACGGAAGTTAATAACTTTCGTTACTTAATTACAAGTCCGTTAGTTAATGAAGTCCGCTAATTTTACGTCCAAAAAAAGTAGCAAAAAGACACATTTTTGCATGAAAAAGACTTGAGTAGACAAAAGATAACTAAATAGTGAAACCCAGACAGACATTGTCTGAGTTTTTTCGTCTGGAAATTTAACCTGTGCCTGTTTTTGAGACAGAAGAGCCTCATTCTGGCACTTGAGGTAAATATTTAGACGAGCAGAGCCGTCTATAGTATTCCTGGATCCAGTCATTTTCCGCATTCAAATCACGAGTCAATGAGTGCACATCTCGTTCTCAATCGTGGGCTGCAAACGTCACAATACTTCATTGCTTACCTGCCCTAACACTCATCTGAACTATGAAGATGCGACATGCTCATCCTGAAGCATTTCATGTACTTAGATCCCCATTTAATGGCTTTATTTTGAGTGTTTACAATGCATTTTCTCGCTCGAAGTTGAACAATTACAAATGGTGCAATATGCGTCCAAGAAAGCGTAGCGTTGCAACGAAGCTAATCTGCATAATAATCTGCATAATATTATACGCTAGGGGGCTCTGCAGTAGCATTTCACACTCATTGTGCTGCCACAGACGGCGCTCGGAGAAGCACCTGATCTGTGTGACATCGAGGGGATCTTGGGATTGAGGCTCATGAATATTCATGAAGCAACGTCACGGTAACCGCCGAGTTTCAAAATCTCGACCGTTGCAGGGGACTATTTGCAGATCAGCTGATTTCAACCAAAATGGCGACAGAGTGGGCAAGAAATGCTGGAATTCACGGACTTTTAAGGCACAAGAACTGCACAGGACACCATGGTAATGCTTTTAGACAAAGTATACATTGTGTAGAAGCTGTTGACATCGATTTCTACCAGTTTTTAACACCTGACATTGGGTCACATTGCCATTCACTTTTCAGGCCAGAACTGCTGGTCAACTTTTCATGTTCAGCCATGTGGGCCCATGGCCAGATGGCCATGTGGGCTGATGGCATTAGCAGAAACACTGGTAGTAGCACAGCAATTTTTGTACCATTGATTGGAACAGCTGGTAGTGGTGTTTTGGGCTTTTTAGTTGAAAAGTGCCCCCTCCCCCCTTCATGGCACCCAGGGTAGCTCCTGGGGAGAGCACCTGTCTGGGGAGCAAGTCCCCTTAACCTGTGCCCTTCCCGGTGATCAGTCAAAACGGCAACAAACAAAAACGGCAACAGACAATAACGCCTACGGTTTTTTGGGCATTGTCAAAAACGCCTACAGCTTATTTTTCTTTTGCATGTCAGTACAATAACGGCTATTGGCCATTACAAAAACGGCAACTGCACTCTACAAAAACGGCTATTCCCGATTGACCAAAACGGCTAATTCTGGTTTACAGAATCACGATTGCAATACTACCTTGGTTGAAAGTTTGACTATCAATATTTGATCCAAACTGCCAATTGTCATCAAGTCTCATACCTGCACACAGATTCATACAAATGATAATTGCAATTTTGCTCTTCAAAGGCTGTCAGATGTTGGGAGTTAATTGGTTTTTTATTCACACCTACTTATGAATTGCTTAATTTCTGACACTTGACAGCTCTTGACCTGAATATTTTTTGACAACATAGAAATGTTGATTACCAACAGTAGGCGTTTTTGTAAAGTAGTGTAGCCGTTTTGGTATAGACCTGTAGGCGTTTTTGACATCTATTAGTAGGCGTTTTTGTGTTGCCGTTCTTGCATTGTCAGAAATAGCAGTAGGCGTTTTTGTCAGTAGGCGTTTTGACTGCTAATCCCCTTCCCCCCCCCCCCCCCCTCCTGTTCAACTCAGGAAAAGTTACTGTTAAACTGTTCAATAGGGATTGTAGTTTCAGTTAATGTAGTATAAAAATGGGTACAGGTTGCAGAAGCTTGCCTTCTAGACCAATATTCTTTTTTTATTTAACTTTTTTTGATTCCTGAATGTTTCATTAACTTACATTTTTTCCCATAATTTACAGACTTTATTTTGAAGCAGTTGGAGTGAGCAGTTCTTTTTTATTTTTCCAGATTCTTGTTCCGGTAAACTTCTGAAGTGTCACTTGCAATTTCTGTCTTTCAGTTTCTCAAGTTCCTGCAATTAATGTTTCCATTCAGAAGCTCTGTTTGAGAAGTTCTTTTTTTTTTTCAGATCCTAGTAAAGTTTCTGCTTTTCAGATCCTAGTAAGTTACTTGTGGAGACTCCGTCGCTTTCGTAAATTTAGAGTGTTCACAAGCTTAGTTCGATAGGTGATTTTTTAGTTTTCCAGATCCTTGACATATTTCTGCGTTACAAACCTACTGAAGTTTTATTACAGACAGAAGATACTTTTCAGAATTTTGCATTTCAGAAGCATGGTTTAAGAAGTTATGTTTCATTTCCAGATTATGGAATATTTCTGTTTCAGATCTACAGAATTAAGTTTTTATTTTCATTGCACAGTAAAGAGTCAAGATACTTGTCACGATTTTGTGTTTCAGAATATTGCTACTAAAAGTTATTTTTGTTTTCCAGATCCTTGAAATATTTCTGCGTTCATCTTTTGCTTTTAAATGCTTAGTATGAGAATTTGTTTCATTTTTCACATGCTTGAAAAATTCCTGCTTTTCTGTTATGCAGAAGTTTTTTTCTTAGCAGAGTCAAGCTAGATTTCTTGGTTCTGCTTTTCAGACGCTTAGTGTTCGAATATGTTTCATTTTTCAGATGCTTTAAAAATTCCTGCTTTTCAGATACATGTATACGTAGTTCTTTCTTTGCAGAGACTGAGTCCAGATAGATTTCTCGATTCTGCTTTTCAGATGCTTTGTTTGCGATTTTCTTTATTTTCCAGATCCTTCAAAAATTTCTCCTTTCAGATCTACAGATATTTCTTTCTTTGCAGAGTCAAGATATATTTCTCAGTTTTGCCTTTCAGATGCTTTGTTCAAGATTTTCTTTATTTTCCAGATCCTTCATAAGTTTCGCCTTTCAGATATACATATAATTCTTTCTTTGCAGAGTCAAGATATATTTCTCAGTTTTGCTTTTCAGATGCTTTGTTCAAGATTTTCTTTATTTTCCAGATCCTTCATAAGTTTCTCCTTTCAGATATACATATATCATGTATACATTTCTTTCTTTGCAGAGTCAAGATATATTTCTCAGTTTTGCTTTTCAGATGCTTTGTTCAAGATTTTTTTTATTTTCCAGATCCTTCATAAGTTTCGCCTTTCAGATATACATATATTTCTTTCTTTGCAGAGTCAAGATATATTTCTCAGTTTTGCTTTTCAGATGCTTTGTTCAAGATTTTCTTTATTTTCCAGATCCTTCAAAAGTTTCTCCTTTCAGCTCTACATATAAATTTGTTTCTTTGCAGAGTCAAGATATATTTCTCAGTTTTGCTTTTCAGATGCTTTGTTCAAGATTTTCTTTATTTCCCAGGTCCTTCAAAAAGTTTCTCATTTCAGATCTATAGATGTTTCTTTCTTTGCAGAGTCAAGATATATTTCTCAGTTTTGCTTTTCAGATGCTTTGTTCGAGATTTTCTTAATTTTCCAGATCAGTGGACAATTTCAGCTTTTCAGATCTACGGAATTTTTAACCCTTGCAGAGTCAAGATAGATTTCTCCATTTTGCATTACAGAAGCTTGGTACGAGCATTTGTTTTATTTCCAGATCCTTGAAAATTTCTGTTTTCCACATCTACTGTTTTTTTTTTCATGACATCTACGGTTTTTTTTTTCATGAAAGACTCGAGAAACTTCACAATTGTGCGTATCTCGCCTGCCATTTTTAAGGGGGAGGGGGAAGGGGTGGTCTCGTGGTAGCGTGCTGGTCTGCCAATTGCTGGGTCTCGGGTTCAAATCCAGCTCTTGCCGGGTCATCTGGGCCTATGTTGCACAGCTGTTTCAATCATCTTTCGCCTTATTGCTGTGTCCTCCCCCTGTCCTAATTAGCCTACCAAGTGCATAAGTACAGGACGTAAAGCCCCAATCATCCATTCATCTCCTGCCTTTTTTAATGTAATCGAACAAGACATGAAAGTGCCCCTAGATTTCTGAATTGGAATCCATTTTCTGGAAAGACCTATTCTTTTTAAACAATATTTAAATGTCATGTGCCTGTTAATTAGTTCAGTTTAGTTCAAAAGTGAGCAACCATCCAAGACATGACCAACAGTCAGTAAGTATGAAATGTATGTGAATATTGATATTCCAATTGAATTACAATTTAGATTCAAAATCAATTACAATTTACATTTTGCATTTGCTGTGTCATAGTCTTAACGCAGAATAATAAGATATAAAACGATTCTTGATAATGTTTGAAAATAGTATATAATTTATAATAATGTAAAATATATGGTCCATACTATCATTCCATAATGTCAGCACACATTTTTTTCTTTTCAGATGGTTATATCTTCAATCATTCACTAAGGACGGAGAATAGTGCTCTTCTACCTGTGTGCCCCTTGATGTCCTTGTTATTCAAGCTTGATTGTCAACAAGGAATTATACTCGTAAACCAGAACTAGAATTATGAATAATGGGTGAGAATTTATTAGTATGCAAATTTATATAAAGTCAAAAACACTTATGAATGGAAATTAATAACGAGAAACAAGTATTCAAACAAATCTCAGTTGGACACAAAGGGGATTTGGCAATACTGAATTTTGGGGATAATTTGGACACAGGAAGTCTTTATTACAAAGTTATAGGTTTTTTTTATTACAAAGTTATAGGTTTTTTTTTATTACAAAGTTACAGGTTATAGGTGTCGGATTACAAAAGCTATAGTTCAACTGAATTTGAATCTCATAGTATTGATAAGGCGTTGTAGCAGTTACCAGTACATGTATATAAAATGTATTCAAATTAATCCTGTTAATTCAATTTTTTTGCTACTTCGATGTCAAGTCAAAGTTGATGCTCAACATTTGTAAATTCAATCCAGGTATCTAAATTATGTGGCATGCCTTCTTCTTTACATTACAGGTTGTTTGTTGCTGCGTCCTACCCATTGATACCTCCCGACAAGTTTGGATAGGCATGCTGGTCAAGTTTGTCACTGTTTTTGGAAAGATATTTGGCAGGACCACCTTGAGAATTCGTGACTGCGGAGTTATTTGCCTTTGGTAAGATTTAGTCCAGGAACATTTTAATTTGTGGACTAGCTATCATAAAAATTGGGGAATTGCAGCAATTCGTAATGCCATTGTGTTTCTTTAGTCTTTTAGTGTCGATGATTCAACATTGACGCAATGTGTATAAAGATATAAAGATAACAATGTCAAAATTAATGCAAAACTAAAATTGTATCTAACTCTGCAGATCTACAATAGATCTAGAATATGGCACACTGCAGATCTATGATACATCTTTAGGAGCCTTTCTGCCGCTATGTTACTAGTTTATTGAATTTTGCTATTTCACCCTCTCAAAAACCGCAGAAAAAAGAAGGCAAAGCCATAACCATGATGAAACAACTTCTCCGATGGCAAACCAGATGTGGGTACCCCTGCAAGGCTATGGAAGATGTAACCCTTCAGGAACTTCAGCATTTATACAGACCACTAGAGAATCTGTGATGTGGTCCTTAAGCGATATCAGATGATTGTGTCAGTTGAGTTGGTGTAAGATGTGCTGTGGAAAAATAATAAGAATAAAAGTATTAAGTAAAATTTTCAGCAAATTGATTAACTGTAAAATAGTACAGCAGTCAGGAGTTCATCTTTTGACAGCTTTCTAAAATTGTTACAACTTAGCATGCAAATAAAATATTTTTTTGACATTTCAGAAATTTGTATATGAAATTTTTGGGCTTTCATTATTTGTACTTCAAGCGTTCAAACTTCAATGAGTTTAAATGGTAATTGACAGTGTCCAAAGGCCATGCTGCCAGCTATTTATGATTCATAACTTCAATTATTGTCATTTCTTTTTGTAACTTGTACTTACATTATCTTTTCAGAGGTACTAGAAGATGTCATTGAATGCTGGAGCTGATCTTGGTGATATTGCCTTCATCTTGTTGACTGTCTTAAGGTGCTACATTGTAATTGAAAACAGGTACTTGTGCATTTATTTACGAATTAGTGATAATGCACCAATTGCTCAAAATAACTAATTATTTGTTGTTTACTGCTGTGCACCATTGTGAATTGATTAAATTTTTTTATATTCATTGGAAGATCATTTATCCATAGTTTCTCCCATATGATTCTACAGTCTGTCTCATCTAACATGCGAACTGTAAATTAGCACTGTTTCTATGATCTGTATAGCAACAATTCATGAGTTTGGTGAGGTATGACTGGCACCAGCTTTACAAGAACTATGTCGGATGTGGCCCTGCAGTGCATTATTGTGACGTCACGTCAATTGTGGCTATCTCAGAGGTTGCGTCATGAATGCCAACAAGTATAAATGGATCGCCGTCAACGAAAATTGGCAAAAAAGGCATAAAAACATCGCGAAAATGACATCCACGAATTACAAATTGGCTAATCTATCAATGAGTTTGTGTATTTCTGTTTTGAGATTTGTAGATACTGAGAAATCAGGCCAAACACCAGTTCGTATGTTGATGAGACAAACTGTAAGTGTCTTCTGTGTTGTTTGTGTGACATATTTAGCTTTTCCAAGAAGAACGAATTGGAGTCAACCTAACAAACATTTGCTGGATACATGGGTGATTTGGTGATACCCATCAGGATTATTGTTTTATACTGAACATTTTGCAGCTCCAACCACGTTGTTGCCTTTTTTCCCCAATACCTGTTTTTGTCTTATTTCGGTCTTTTTTTTTCCAGAAATGGCCTGGTCTTTCAGAGCGTGTTGGTTCCAATGCAGGAACTTCGAAAGCTCACAATTGAGGTGACGATTAGACAGACGAGGAGCCGGGCACATCAGCATTTATATCGACTTCAAGGAAATATGTGAACTGTACCTTAGGCGAATGGTGATGTTAGTGCAAATTAAAAGTTGGCGTAAGGTGTAATAGAAAATTTTAAAAATAATTCGATAACATTATTAACATTACTTGTAACTTTTCTTGCAATTGAACTACTAAAAATGTGTATTACCCTTGTTGCTCGAAGGCAATCTGATTGAATTTAACTATTTTAACAGCAAAGCAGGCAGACTTTGTAAAACTGACTGTTGCAATGAAACATTAGTTATATGTATGTCAAGCCTTTTTAGTGAATTTTTTGTGATGCTCATGAGACAGCTAAATGTAAACTTAGAGACTACAGATCTGTGAGTTCAGCTGACACACATAATTATGTTTGATCAAGTCTTAGAATTGTTTCATTATTCAGTATTTTGTGTTCAGATGTTTGAACTTTCTTGCTTTGCCTTTTCAGAGATCATGAAAGATGTCATCCTTGTGTTAGGAGTTGATCATGGTGACGTTTCCTCTCATCTTGCAGGTACCACTTTGCAATTTAAAGCCGGTTAGTTAACTTTATAATCTTGTAAGTGGCAATGGGCCAAGTGCTCCAAATAACAAAGCAATTGTTTTGTTGTGCAGAATAGCAATATTCTGAAGTTCTGAAGGACAACTGCAGTTTGCGAGTTGTTTAATTAGCTGTTGACTGGAAAATGTAGCACTCGCATAGCCCGAAAATGTGATCCGCGGACGCAAGAACAACGCCGTCTCGGTAAATGGCTATTGATTTTGCTAGGCTGTAGTGTCCATCATGTCTGACTGTCTAACTTACAAATTTTTCTTTTGCTTGAAGAATATAAAAGTTGCTTAATTACTTGGTTAAAATTTTGATGATGCCAGCCATTTTTAGCTCAATTGATGTTGAAAACTACAGATATTTCAAAAAGATTCTCCGTTCAACATATTCGTATTTATTATTCCCACATATAGGTTTTCATGTTCGTATGCAGGGATTGAAGTCTGGCCTGAATGCAAATTCATTTCCCTTTCCGTTCCAGATGCTTGTTTAAGGCGTACTGTCATCATGGAGGTCTCACTGCTCTAGAGGCTGATCATTGCGTATTCAGTGTAGTGCCATCTGCTGAACCTCAAAATTGTCATGACCAGCTGACGTTCCGCTTCAATTCTACTTGGAAAATGAAGGACCTTCAAGGTAATTATTGTCTGAAATGCGCTTGACTGGATTTTAATGCTGCACTAAGTTACAGCATATTGGGTGTTTGGTTTACAATATCTTGGCTTTCTTTGTTGATTCATAACTTCGGACAGCCTAATGTAATGTTGTCCTAGTTTTGATTCAATAATTTAGTAAATTATTGAATGGATCTCTGTTTTCTTATGGGAATTTCAGACATACAAGCGGTAATGTTTGCAATACCTATCGTTCGCGCATCCGAAAACGTTAATCTCGTGTCAAAAACAAGTGTTAAACTGGTTACATTGTTCAGAGTACAGGACCAAAGTTATGCGTCTCGGACTCTCCGATAGAGATCACTCAGGGTTGTGCCTTGATCTATTAATCCATGTTGTTGCGGCACCCATGGTGACTGCACAGTACATACACAAGTGATGTTGGCTCAGAAAAGGAAAAAATATTTACATAAATCAACATGCATGTTCAAGTCAAGCTGATTTGGTTGGAGAATATTTGTCTTTCAATTGGAATCACCAGCCATATTCCCTTGTCTATGTACTTATTTCGCTCGAGGCAATCTCTAATTTAGATCTGTCAAAATTGTCAACAGACTCATTGGATTTATTGCTCACCCTCACATTACTGAAGTCTTCTTGTCAAGTAGTCTTAAACGTCGGATTTCATCTGAAAGTTTGTAATTGCACTAGTGGACATATTAATTATTTTCTCTTCACGAAAAGCGATAGTTCAACCAGGTTTATAGCGGATATATTATCGTTGTCCATTCTAAGGTGTCTAAATTTATCTGCCTTTGGACGCACTTGGATGCGGCCGGCTGCTCAGTGCTCATGTGTTTACCACTCATCTACATGTGCCCTGCGTGTCTGGACTCGCAAGCAAAGCTGACAGGCTGGCACTAGTGTTGCTATTTTTAGCATCAATCCTAAATTGTCTACCTGGCAACTTCTCTGCTTTGTGGTGTCGCAGTTGTCTGCTCCACTGATATATAGATCAGCCCGAATTAGAGCACCATAGCCGCTCCTGCTTCAAGATGGAAACCGGAAGAAAAGTAAGATTCAACTTTTGGGCCTCAACCAAAGAGACCAAGAGGACCTTTCACACCCCGGGCAACACTCCACAGCTTCAACTATATCAGTCAGGGTAATTATCACCAGCTGATGACAATCAATGTCCTCAGCCTCACTTGACAATCACCCTAGCACTGTCATCACCCTCCCATGACACTCTCAAAGTGTCATGGCATAGCCATGACTCTGGAAGTTCTCAAAATCATCTTTGACTGGCTTTTTAAAAAGAACTACTGCAACTATCACTTCAAAACTTGACATAAAGTTGTATCACAGTATCAACTAACTCTATAACTTTTGGCAGACCTATCCATTACATAATGAGCTAAAGAACCTGAAGGCTCCAGAGAAATTAGGAAATTGTCATCAACTGCTGATGACTTTGCAGTATTTCGTGAAATTGGATAGAATTAAGTCGCGCAACTGACATGCTGCTGTGTGGTGAGGATGTCTGCAAAGAGATCAGACTTTTTTCTGAGACCCAACTGATCAACCCCACACACTCAGTCTCAATCATCCTGTCCGGGCCAGGACTTGGCTGGAATTGCAATTGTCCTCATATGCTGGTAATTTCCCTGACTGTATATTGCCTTAAGCTGCTCCATGCCAAGTTGAAGCCTTCACTTCAGCCGTTGCTGAGCTGTGTCCTGGGATCTTCACCCATGCAGATTCCAACAACGCCTTGACAAACACAAACCACAGCCACAGCTACAGTCACCATTGCAACTCTACTTTGAGGGTCCCGGGCAAACTCCACTGGTTGAAGGACCACAGCCAAGACAAAGTGGAAGATCCAGCCCAGAGAATCTCCTCCAAGTCCTACTGGCTCAGTTGAGCTTATCCAGACTGACACAGACTTCATCTGCAAGGAGAGACACCCCGGCGAGCTGCCCAAGAAGAAGACCGTCAAGGAAGGACATCATGGGCTTGTCCTCTACAAGAAGGGAAGGTCCACAATTTAGTAGACAACACGAACAGAAGCTTGAGCCTTACTTGACTGGATGATGAATATAGCAACATGTTGAATCCTTCCATTCATCACTTCTGTAACATCCTCAATTAAGAATCTCTTAATCCTGGAAGATATCACCATAAATCGTCAGTGATTGTTGATTTTCTGCATTATTATTGTAGCTGTCATGTATGAGATTCTCTGATTTATGTTCATCTTGCCCACCCATCCTGAAGGATATGACTGGAATTGTAACTTCCTGCAGAAGAGCTTTTGCATCACTTTTGACTTCAAAAAGGTCTTACAATGCGAGCTTCGTGAAGAAGACATGGTTAACATGATTATTCTGACTTGAGGATCCATGACATCCAAGCCCTCTAGTCACTTAACAAATTCAGTTTTGATGCCACATGTTTATATAAATGATTCATTCTTTGTAATAATCTCCTGAATTTATGAAGAAAGATGAGACCGAGTTAACATTCAAGACGAAGAAAGACATATATGTGGACTGCATTATTACAAGTTTGGGCATCAAAGATGCATTGAATTACTTCTCCAATTGGATATTTCTTCTCTGAAGCTGTATTTTATCTGCGTTCAGGGGCAATCAACTCTGAAGAACTGAAGTCACAGTATGAATTGGAGAAAGTCATAGACAGTGACCTTAAGAAGATTCTATATGACAAGAAAATCTGCGTACAATTCCTGCCAAAGACTTCAATCTACATTTCACTGCTTACAAACGATATGCAGGATTTCTGAAGCCAGAAGAAATTCAAGCCTGAAGCCTCATGGATATCGGATGTACCCCTTCATTCCTTTGTTGTGGAAGACACAAAATTACCCTTCATATTTCAAAAGAACAAGAAGTTCACCACTTTTCCTATTAAAGATTGTCGACAAAATACATTCTGGTTTTTCTAACAACAGGCCCTTCGATGCGACAAAATTTTTGTATTTCATCCATCCGTTAACTTGCCTCTAAATTAGCCCTGGACCCCTGGGACAGGGGTCATGAATCCTCCCATTGGAAACTCATGAGATTTCAAAGACAGGGTGAGGGAGAATTGAGATATCTCAAAAAATATGTTGAGTTTGTTATTTTCAATTATACCATCTAAAACTAGACAAAATTTCCTACTTACAGCACCTATTTATATTTCTCTAGATGTTAAAATAGTTTAGCCATTATCCTGTGAATCTAAAGAAATGTTTTTTTCCTTAATGCATTGAAGAAATGACTTTATCTGAATGGTCAATTTTTGACTGTGATCATGATGTCACAGAAAACACCTCGTGACGTCATAGGAGAGTCTGATGACGTCACCAGTGTCATCTCATTCACATTGATAAATTTTGTTTGCTTTTTTATGGACTTCTTGATATTCAAAGTGATTTATTTGTCCTTTCCCTTTGAAGAATCACTTTCAAAGGTAGTGCCGTCACAAGCAAAATATCTTGAGAAACAGAATTCCAAATATTGCGAAGATTGATTGAAAAATGATCAAAATCTCAATTCTCCCGATAGCATTTCAAAATCTCAAGATTTTGTGTGTGGGACGACCCATGACCTATGCTACGCATGGGTCCCAGGGCTACCTCTAAATGGCCCATGCTGGTGCTGATGGGCCGTAAAAGACAGACTGACTTGCACTTGAGGAACTTGCAACTGAAAATGCAAGTTAGCTAAGTGATCAGAAAGTGTGTCATCTCTTTCTCTTACTGCAGAAATTCCTTCTATCCCCAGAAATAACCTTTCACAGTCAATTAAGCAGATTTCACAGAAGTAATTGAGGTGGAGACCTCCAACAGAAGACAGAAAAATGTCTGTACATGTATCCCAATTCAAGGGCAGTTTATTGTGAATTAGCAAATGATGTCTCTGAGGAGTCCTTCACACTTGTATTTCGTAGATTCATCTCAAGGCACTTCGCTCCTGAGATCATGATGTCGGAAAATTCTTCAACATGTACTGCTTCCTCCAAGACTCGTAAGTCGTCAACATCTTTGCTGTTCTTTTGGTGTAGCTTGACACTTGTAAAAAACCATTGTCTCCATCTGGCCTTCTTGGCAGGAGATTTACTCATCTTCCTTCTCCTGATGAAGAAATCAAGAATCTGGTTCTCCTACAAGTATCAGAAAGAAATTCCAGAGGAATCAAATTTGTGGAAACCTGTGAAGAACAGTACTGTATTAGGAGAATATCATCAAAAGAGAGTGGTTGCCTGTCAAGAATTGAAGTTCATTTGACCATGGGAAAGGCCCATTGACATGCGGGAATAGGTCAGACGACAGCGCAGATTTTGAAGTGCAAACGTTGACACCCTGAAGTGCTCTGCACATAGAACTACAAGTACAAGAGAAATATACCCTCAGGCAAGAATCTTTGCTGAAGTGGGCAAGCCAAGCGGTGAGGATGAAGGACCTGCAAAGGACGGACAACGTTGAGAACGACCAGGGAGCTGTTAGACGGGTCTCAAGAACAATGGCAGAGACGGAAAGATCATCTTGCAGTAGTTGTGGAAGGAGGTTCAAGAGTGAAAAAGGAGTAAGGATTTACCTAGATGGAGTATCATCCTCTTGTGGAGGATGGACAGATCAACTGGCTCACCACCTATCAACCCGAATTGCGGCTCCAGTGAGTGGTGTACTCAAGAAAAAAATACCTGTACTTCTGAAGAAGTGCTTTATCTTGAAATATTTGAAGAGATACTGAGCTTTTAAATTTTAGTTATGAGCTGACAGTTCTGCAAAGTGAAAATTTACCTCCTGCCTCTGTTTTTTTACACAGTGGCCATTTTTAATGATGCATTTTGGGTAGTGAAAAATGCATTGTGGGAGACAATTTTTTTAAATATTTTTTTCTTAAGTTAATAATTTTAACTGTTATAGCCAACAACTGTCCTAACAATTATTTAGCATTGTCACAAATAAAATATTTCACTTAAAACACCCAAAATTAACAGAAAAAAATTGAAGTAGAGCAAAGTTTATCTGTGACATCACAGAAGCCAATGGTGACATCACAGCAGCCAATGGTGATGTCACAATGTGATTGTGACATCACAGAGGCAGTCAGCAAACATGGCAGCTGTGATTCAGCATGGATTTTTCTTCGTTGTTGATTAAATTCACTCTTGTGTCAGATCAAAAACATCTAGGCGACTGTTCTCTTCAAATATGAAGTGGTAAGCTACTCAACTTTGTTTATGCTAAATTATATAATTGTAAAGGCTGTGGTATTTAAGTATTTCGGATTGTTGGAGTTCCTGAGCCGAGATCTGTTCATCATTCCCCAGAATGATGAAGTCCATTATCTAGATTTACCAAGGGAAAATGTATTGCAAGAAGCATCTTCAACAGTGCAAAAATGTTGAGGCAACTGCAGAAGCATCCAATAAGACACAGGTGGATAAGAAGTAGGAAGATCACCACAGGGTTTGGAACCTCCCAAGAAGTAGACGCTAACCTTGCCCTAAGATTGGATGAAGAAGAAGTTGTGGAAGAGAACCTATGCCAAGCAACTGAGGAGGATCAGGTCTATAGCATTGAACAAGAGAAACTGACAAGCCAAGATTCCCACGCAAGGACTCGAGAACCAGAGCCATGAATAAAAACCAAGACTGAAGTAGCATGGACAGCATGGACAGCAGATGGCTGGAACGAGGGCTTCGGAGACCAGAGTTGTGGAGTCTGAGGCTTTATGGTGCAGTTGGAGTTGGGAGTAGAAAATTAATTTGGTCATTCTTGACTCCAAAAAATAGTTTTAACAAAAACACACTTGTAATGATTCGCAATGATTTGAAATCGTACACAAAATTTCCAATGGAAATAATGGAATCATTGTACACAACTACTCACTTCAGAGTCGGGTAGTAAATGATCCAACTGTCGACTCTTGACTTTCTGAAAAGTGACTCCCGACTTCTTAGGTCTCCCGAATTATTACTCAAGACTTTTTACTCTCAAGTCTGATAAATTGACATATTTGCACACAAATATAACATGGTTAAAAAGGGGGAGGGAGCTTCTGGCTGGGACTGGAAAAGCAGCTAAACACCATTTTGGAAGCAACTCTGCAATAATTTATGAACATTGCAACTCTGTTTTGGGCTTTGAGGAGCTAAGAAAAAGGAATATTTGTAGCAAGATAGGGGGACTCAGTTAAAGTCTCATAGCAGACAGCTGTGAGGCATCGCTAAATGATGGAGGCAAGCAAAAGAAGAAAAAAAGAATAGCTCAAGCAGATCAAAGAAGATCTTCACAAGCAGATTGTACACCACAGACAGGCCGAAGAAAGAATCAGAGAAATGCAGGCCGAAGAAAGAATCCCTTAAAGTTTATATCTTGTTTACTAGTCAAGAAGACTTTAAGTGTGCTATAGGAGAGGTTAGAGGAAAGTATTAAAGAAGCCCTCTGCAACAAAAACATGCACAGCAGTTGGGACTTGTGTTGTGCTGGTGTACCCCGAATCAGCCGGGGCTCAACCACCATCTTTGTGGAGGGAGCTGCACTTTTGGTTTTTGGAGACCGCCATATGATGATGGGATGAGAAGACTGGGAGTCTGGAACATATCCTATTGATTCAAGGATGCCCAGGGTCTTTCAGTTGCCCCAGCATAGAATTATTTATGTCCCCAAAATATGCTGTTGTCCCTGATGACGTCACAATTGCAGGATTTTTTTTTGGGACTGCTCAGTCCAGTAAAGCCCCATTCACACAGCCAAGAGTAACCCAAGAGTACCTTGACAAGAGCTAAATTCAGAAATCACGAATTCACTCCCAGAGTACAGCTTTCTACTCTCAGAGTGAACATTTTGCTCCCAGAGTGAAAGCTGACACTCCCAGAGCGAAAGTTGATGCTCCCAGAGCAAATACTTCACTCCCAGATCAATTCCATACTCTCAGAAAATTTTTAACCGTTCAAAACTTTCCAAGAGTTTTTCACAAGTGAGGCAATGATCTGGGAGCATTTAGTGTTACTCTTGGAGTGAAATTTTCACTCTTGAGTGTGAAAACTATGCTCTGGGAGTGAATTCACAATTTCTGATAGGTTACTCTTGCCGTTATACTCTTGCCAAAGTCTTGGCTGTGTGAATGGGGCTTAAGGGTTAAATGAAGAACAATCACCTCACTACTTGTTGTTCAATTGTGAAATCACCACTGGTGATGTCATAATGGTCAACTTGTCATTGTGATATCACAACTGATGACGTCATGAGAGCATACTGACAATGGACTTGGTGACGTCACCATTGCCTGCTCTTTCATGGTTTGAACACTAAAATTACAGCTGCCTGTAATGTAAGCCTGGGGTGGTATTAAATAGCCTTCTAAATTAAGGTTTTTTTTAATCTATTCTATTGAGAAGGTAAAAATGCTATCTTAGCAGCATATCTTGAAAATTCAAAACATCTGATTGCATATTTTGTGACCGTTTGGCAACAAGTCAACTTAAAAGGAAAATATAACTTATATTTGATGGAGAATATAACAGATATCCGATGGTAAGTCGTCCAATATAGAGTATAATTGGATGAAGAAAAGTTATATTGGATTCGGCTGCGCCTCATCCAATATAACTTATATTCATCCAATTATACTTTATATTGGACTCCTTCCCATCCAATATTTGTATAATATTTTTTAAGGTCTCCTATAATTTCCAATATTTTGGAAAAATACCTATAAATTACTATATTTTTCAAGTTTTCAAGATATTTTGCGCGTTTTTGTCTGCGATATTAAGTTTAAGCATCTTTTCCCCCAGATATTTTAATTTTTAGACACGTTTTTGCCAAGAAATGAAGTTTTCGGCTAATAGCGGAAGTGATCCTGTGATTTGCCGATGGTTCCGCTGTTGAATATTTCCTATATTGTCTTATTTAAAGAGTCGAACACCTCCTATATTTTCCTATATTTTATGGTGAAAAATTCCTATATTCCTATAATATTTTGTGCGATGTTCGGTGGGCACCCTGTGTATCCTTTGAACATAAACATCGGATTTGACTTGGAAATCTTCTATGTAACTTTCATTACGTTTCATAGAGGCAAAATTTAGATATGCCATATTTTCAAATATTTGGGTGTCTGACGAAATTACACAAAATCTGCATTGGGCCTTTGAGACGTTAAAGATTCAAATTATTCTGCGTCAATCATTAGCATTCTATCATTTGTCAACTATTCATCTCAAAACATTTCTCTTGTATGCTGCGTATGTCATGCAATGTGTATTAATTGTCTCCATTCGAATAACTTTGATTTAGCATAAATTTTTCAAAGTTATGCTCTCAAAAATCTACAAATTGGCTGATCGTTTTGAAAATGCCTTTAAAAGTTGTCTTTTTCCATCTATTTAGTGTAGTGAAACTGGTCGATAAGTTGTGTTTTGGAAATTGACAAACTATTGAATAAGGAACTGCACATCCTAATCACAATGCTATTCCAATGGGAAGTCGTGGAAAGAACTTCTGATTGCTAATTATTTTAAAGTAAGGCATGTTACTTCAGTTTCCTTTGCAAAGACCTAAATAGACAGTACAGGGTTAGTGCTAGAAGAATTTTTTTAATGATCGGAACCGTTTTGATGTTTTGGGGAGCAAAAATTTTAAAAATGTATGCTAAATCAATGTTATTCCAATGGAGACAATTAATACACATTGCATGATATACGCAGCATGTAAGTGACATGTTTTGATAAGAATAGTTGACAAATGATAGAATGCTAATGATTGAAGCAAAATAATTTGAAACTTCCAACTTTTTTAAGGCCACATGGGGATTTTCCGTAATTTCATCAGACGCCCAAATATTTGAAAATATGGCATGACTCAATTTTACCTTCATTGAACTTAATGAAAGCTACATTGAAAATTTCCAAGCCCATTCCAATGATTATGTGAAAATGATGCAATGGTAGGTCCAATAGTTTTCATACCAGTGTGAAATACGTAACTTGCATAATTTCATCAGACACACTGTAAACAAAACAGGTCGCTAACAAGATTATGATCTGCTTTTCCAATGATTAATATGAACAATATTGTTACAATTATCACAGATTTAGTTGTGTTGTGTTACTTGTGTATGCCATTTATAAGATTTGACATATTAAGCGCTTTACTTATCTTTAGGCAAAAATGTTAAATAGCCTTAAAACTGTCACTATGATAAAACAGTTAACTGTTAGATTAACAGTTCAGCTGACTCCAATGTCATTTCAATGCTAATTCAAACAGTTAACTGTCACGGTTAACTTTTACAGTTAACTGGCTGGAAACTAGTGTCCCGCAGCCTTTGGGCTGAGAAAACTTGTCTCTGGCTCTGTTTCCTTCCTCGGCCTCCTTCCATGTCTGCCTCCATCTCCCCTTCATGGATAGACAAGAGGTCTGTCATCCTAAATGCGGTGGTTGTACATCCTTCTGCAGACACCTTGTCTGTTTCACGCTTCCCGGCTTGAATGGACCCCCCTCCGGTCCGATTTCCAGTCCCTGCAGAGGCACTGGTCTTTGTCCAGTCCTGCTACACAACCTCTGCCCGAGTTGGGGGCTTCAAAGGTGCTCAAAGGTGGTAGTCCTGTTTGCCAGTGTTTGCTAACAGTCTTCATTGCACACAGCGAGCTTGAAGAAACTTTGGCGTTAAAAAAATTGACCAAGGAAATGGTTGGCAGATGTAGATGAAAGTCATACAAACATTTTTTATTGTATCAAAACAAAAAATCTGTTGGGAATTTTTTGACGCATTGGAGTTATACAATTTTTATATAGCGTGGAATATCCCATTAAAGAATGCTCAATTTTGCATATTTTGCTATTTTTCCTGTTAAATAATGTCTAAAAATAAAATTCATTATTTAGATGTAAAAGTATGCAGTTATTGTCTCTACAGAAAGTCTGTACTGGTCACTTCATCCAGACTGTCAGGGTGTGATAAACCTATAACAGTAAACATTTCCGCCTTGAGGTCTGAAAAATGTAGGAAATATGTTGTCAGATTGTGTTAAGTTTAATAACTCTGGAAAATTGTTATAGCAGATTCAGTCTCATCATCTCAGGCTATTCCATTGAAAAGTCTGGTTACATTTTTGACCCCCGCCCCCCCCCCCAATGCATCAAATGTGCATTTTTCCACACTTATCACACTTTGTCGGCCTCGATGAAGTGGTCTATACTTTCTACTGTGATATTGACTACATACTTCTACTTCTGAATAATGACTTTTTCTCAGACATTACCTGGCAGGAAAAATGGGCTATTATGAGACTTTTGATTGAGATTCCATGCTAAGATTAGGGTGTGATAAATTATAAATGTAAAATTCCTAAATGTCCAAAAATTTGTCTGACCTGCCTCTACATCATTGTGCTAAGCGTTTTCTTGGTCAATTATTTTAACCCAAAAGTTTCTTCAAGCTTGCTGTGTGCAGAACCCGGCTGTCTATGAGGCGTTGTGGACCAAGGTCCACCGGACCCTGTGACTGTCTTATTCTACCAACTTCTCCATCGGTGCTCTCATGAGCACTGATTGTTCTGGGACGGGAGGCTTTTCTTAGGAGCTGCAACACTTCTTAGGTCACCTGCCGGACCCACGAGTGGGCGGCCCTCCGACCTCCTGACCTCTTCGACGGCTCTTCTGGGTAATGCGGCTTTTGCTCTTTGTTCTTCGGCCCGTGAGGACCAGCAGATGCTCCTGATGTTGACCCTTTCTTCCCTCCTCCACAGTCCGCTCTTGAAGGAGGAAGACTCTCCTCTTTCTTCGCCGAATGGGAGGCCCTGGAGCTCTCTCCTTGGCATCAGCGGCTTCTCCAGACATGTCTGACCATGTCGTTTTCGCGTCTGCCCCCGTTGCGGGCAATCCTCGTTCGGTTCAACTGCCTCGCGACCTGGCCAAGCACTCGGTTCTTCTGGCGGAATTGGACGCTCTCGTCGCCTATGAGCAAGCTCCTGATGGGAGCTTGGGGTTCCGTACCCAAGCGCAGGGGCGGGTTCCAACCTGTGATAGATCTGAAGCAGTTGAACGGACGCATCCGGTGCCCTCATTTCCGGATGGAGTCCGACTGGATCATTTGTTGCCAGCTCCGGGCTGGCGAGTGGACGACAAGCATTGACCTGTCCGATGCTTACCTCATGTTCCAGTGGCTCGGCCTACCGGAAGTATTTTCGCCTCCACATTCTGGGGACCTCCTTTCAGTTTCGGGCCATGCCATTCGACCTGAACTTGGCCCCTCGGGTCTTTACCCAACTCCTCGCCCCTGTGGCGATTCATCTTCGTTTCAAGGGTGTCCTGCTTCACCAGTATCTGGACGACCGGCTATTCCGAGGAGCCAGTCCGGAGATCGTTGCGGCTCACACAGCCCACGCTGTCAAGCTGTTCACCAATTTGGGCCTGCTCATCAATTTGCAGAAGACCGACTTGACTCCTCGGCAGGAGTTTGTCTTTCTGGAATGGACCTCGATATGGTTTGCGCTTCTGTCCCCTCTGGGCGAGCCGTTCCGCTGGCTCTGTGCTTTTGGTTTGACCTGTAGTCCAGGCTCTGGCCTATAACCCCGCATACATTTTGAGTCCCATAGAGTTTGATGGCTGAACCTTGTAGCTGAGTCTCCTAGCTTTCAGAATTTCACAGGTGGACGTTCCGATTTTACTGCGAACAGCCGCTAGGGGGCGTTTTTCAAAATGGCCGCCGTTTTCACTCTCGCCATTCTATTTTCCCTAATTTTCAAGATATAATTTCATGCAACACCACTTTATAGGGGTTTTCTGACATGCAGAATCCATTTCTGACCTTACTTTTTTGGTACAGTTAGTATATAATGGGCATGAGCACAGAGCTCGTACCAGTTTTGATCCAGGAGGACTAAAATTTCAAGTTGATTGAAAATTGTTCTTTTCAATGAATTTTGAAAAGTGAGTCCCTGGGGCCCTTACTCAGTGAAAGAATTTTTTTTTCTTAAGGATTTGTGTATAAGAATGGTCATTAAACATTTTACCCCTAAAGTGTAACAGAATCTTAAAAGTGAAGTTTCCTTGTTTCTTTTTCAGTTAATGAAACTTTTTTTTGGCGATATATTTAGATATTTTGACATTAAAATCCAGGTTTTTGAATAATTAGCACTTGTGTCTAAAAATTTTCCTTTCCAGAGGAGAATGTGGAAATTGACGTGTAACTGTGACCGAAAGGCATTTAGGTTAAAAAGTCTGCTATAAATTTTTTTAAATTATATTTTTCAACAAGCTGGTGGTTTCCTTTGAGTACAGGGAAGATTTTTTGAGGTTTTCAAACATTTCCAATAATATTTGCTTGTTCTATGGCACTTTCTCAACGTGTAACAGTGACATGTAATGATCTATTAGACTTTAAAGGTGCATTTTGAACTCCATGAAATTTTTTTTTCTGGATTATGGTTCAGTCTGATTCTTATTGTAATTTATATAAGGTACTGTTAATACAATTCAAAAGAAATGAAAATATATCAGTCACAAAATATAATTTCAGATATTTTGTGAGTAACTGTGACTAGAGTGCAGCACTCTGAACAACTGGAAAGTACCCTTAACTTTCTCATGGTTCAAAAACAGGTTACAAGGAAGCATAAGCCATGGTGTATCACTTTTTGTAAAAATTTGTGAGTTGATTTAAGTTTTGAAAATTTTTCTTGGTAACTGTGACCGAAGTATGTCACGTTACATGTTGAGCTTGTTTGTGACGTCTGTTCAAAAGATTTTCTGCAGGTTAAAAAGCCTTCCTTCAATACAAAAGTTAAAAACAATTATTCACATGTTACATAAACTGCAATTTATGATGATTGCAGATATTAATTTTTTTCTCTGTGTATTCAGTGTGACTATTTTAATTTTTTTCGTGTAACAGTGACCGAATGAGGAACAAAGAAGCCTATTTAACACATATGCAATATGTTCAAGGACAGTAAATCTAAAGTTTGTAGTGTTAAAAACCAAAAGCTGACCAAATTTGCAGATATTTTCCAAAATGAATGGAAAGTCAAACTTTTTCTAGTTCAAAGTAGCAAAAATGTCACTGTTACATGTCACGGTTACACATGATCTTTTCCTGCCATAATAGATTATTTCTGCATCAATGGTCATGAATTTTGGAAATATTACTCTTTTAGTTTATTTTGGAGCAAATATAAATCACCTGTGCAGGAATTCATAAACATATTACTCATTCAATTTGTTACTTTCTTTGTAACAGTGACAATGTCACTGTTACACGCTGGCCGGGATAGCCACAGCAGCATTATTCTTATGCCCTGAATAAAAAGTAACATTGGATTATGCTTAACTTTCATCTTGAAACAAATGTAAGGCAATTAAGCAGACTATCAAAGTTATTAAACTTAAATACAGAAGTTGGTTGTGTAACATGTTACACCTCAGGCTTTCAAATAGGCCAAATATTCAGGTTAACAATTTAATTTTGGTCTGATGCTTTATTATTTCTTAGTTTATTGTGGATACAAATGCATTCATGTTGAAATAGTAACATTTGGTATGGTTTATAATAATTGCTAAGTGTAACGGTGTGACTCACTGTGACTTTTTACATTTAAGGGCCTCCAGTTCCTATTGTATTCATGCAAAGCTGATGAATTTTTGAATATTTGAAGTTGGTAACCCAGATTAATGCTTGGTGAAATATCATTAAATTTAATGAAATATAACCTATGTGTGACATGGGGTTTAAAATTTACCGTGTAACGGGCAAAAGTGTGACCGAGTCATGTAACTCAGTTTTTTTAAAACTAAAATGTACACCTTGCTATCATGAGGCATACCACACAATTTCATTCATAAAGATGCAACAAAAAAACTTTTTTTGTGAAGAATATTCAAAATTTTAAGGTGCTGAAATGTTGTTGATGTACGTGTAACATTTTGAAGGTGAAATGTTACACGGTCTTAGCGGTGTTCTGGGCACTTTACTAAATCTAACAGAACTTTGAAATACTGATATTTTAAATGCCTCAAAGGTTCTTAAAACATAATATAAAAGTTACATTAGTCATTATTTGCTTATAAAATTAAACGAAGGGTAGAAGTTTAAATGTTGGGAAAATGAGTCAAATTTCCTAGAAATTTGCCTGTTTTCTGAGCGTAAAATGCCAGTATTTCACTAATATTCAACGGAATTTTCAAAAGCTCACAGTTACTGATACCCATGAATATATTTGATAACTTGTGAATAAAAGAAAAAAAATTCATTCATACAAGGGTAGGTTACAGGCCCTGGAAAAAGTGTGACATGGATTTCCACAAAAGGGTGCCAGCTCTGTGCTCTTGCCCATATCCTATGATATTACAATGCTTTATACACACTGACGAAGGCCGATGGTCAAATTCACTAAAATTGTCATAAATCAGGCTGTTAATACCTGGTATTCCCCTTATTGTGATATGTAACCCACCCCAGCCTCTGGACTGATTGATTCTGCAGTTGGTTAAGGCCTGAGAACATTTACTTTGGGGTAGTACCAGGTTTATTTTGGGTTATTGTGGTCCGAAAGTGACTGAAAAGCCAAAATGGCCACTTAAAAACCACAAATTTCATTATTTTGACAAGAAATCTGGGTAGAACCAACTTCCAATTAATGTATTCTCTGCTTCTTACATGATTTCAGAGTGTTCTGTCTAAATAGAATAATGACCATGGTGGAAAATCTGGATATAAGTGTCAAACTAATGTTAAATGTCTGTCAAAATGTTCCAAATTACTCTCAAGATGTGACATTATTTGACCTTATAGTCCTCTCATTCTTGGATGTTGTCACTCAAAACTACCCAATTGATTTTCAATTGATTTCTTGAACAGCTTAATAAGGTTTGTGAAGATTTATTTTGAATAGAACTGGGTTTATGTATACAGGGTTATGAATGGTAGAAAATGACTGAAAAGCCTAAATGATCACTTAAAAAACCACAAATTTGGTTATTTTGACAAGAAAATTTAGGGTTGAACCAATTCCCAATTAATGTATTCTCGTCTTTTTACGTGATCTCAGAGTGTTCTGTCCAAATAGAATATCACTGGTGGAAAATTTGGATTTAAGTGTCAAACTATAATGTTAAAAGTCAGTCAAAATTTTTTGAAGTTTGATATTAATTGACCAAAATACTCATTCCTCATGCTCATTCTTGCATGTAGTCACTCATAACTACTACCCAATTGATATTTTGAGCAGCTTACCAAGGTTTATGAACATTTATTTTTGGGGTAGAACTTGGTGAATCTGGGCTTATAATTGTTAGAAAATTACTGAAAAGCCAATATGATCACCTAATATCCAGAAATTTGATTATTTCATTTTATTTTGTTGGTAATATCGCAGTGAGAAACGGCTATTGATTAATATATAACACATTACTTAGATTATTTCAGAGCATTTCTTAAGATTATTTCAGAGTGTTATTTACAGAGTAATCACCATAATGGAAAATAAAATAAATGATAATGTTAAAAGGCTGCCGAAACAATGGAAGTCATTTTAATCACTTTATCAACCAGCTATTGAAAGGGGCATGTGGTTCATGACTGAAATTCAAAATGTATTCCTAAAATGAAAATTGCCATCATAGAGATTGTCTCAATAACAAAAACCGCATTTTGCCCCATAAAGTAAATATTGATGTTTCTTGGCAGGCAAAATATGGCTGAGAAGCAAACTGACTAATTACCATAAAAACAATTTCGGTCACTTCAATGTTGACTATCTACTATTTACTGGTAGAACTGACACTTGAATAATGGTATATAATGCATTTTTGTGTGCTTACATAATTTCAGATTATTCTTTGCAGATTAAATGACACTCTATAGGAATATTTGTTGTTATTGTTCCAAAATAGTGTCTAAAAGCTGCCAAAGCATACTTAATTTTTCTTTATAAATGATTTTCAAGTGATGAAATGTTCATCGACTTGTAATGTTAATCATCAGGATATCTAGCCTAATTCCAATTTTACAAATTCAAGGAGACAATTGGAAAACAAGACTCTCCATGCAAACATGAAATACTTCATATGCCCATCACTCTTACTGATAACCATTCAGCCAAATGCTTACGAATAACCGAAAAATGAAATGCAGTGTGGAACTCTCTGCAAAGAGGATCCTGCTAACAACTGCCATCCATCCCGATGAGAAATATATTGTATTTGCAGACTGACAAAGGAATTGTAGATTTTGCATTCCTTTGATTCGAACGGCAGAGTAGCCTGAATAGTGGCAAATCTAATGTCTTTGGATTTTGCACTGGAAGTGTACTGCAGCTTAGATGACATATATGTTGTTTGAGAGTCAAGGAGTATGAAACACGCACAATATGGATGTTTAAAACCCAGAATCTTCAGGGAGACTCAAGTGATTTATCAATTTCTAAATTTTCCTAAAAGTCTGTAATATTGAAAGGCCAAGCATTATTATAATATTCAAAAAATTGCTCTGTACAGCTCTGGTGATTTATTTTTCCTCGCGATTGATAGCTTTATTGGGAGTCACTTCCAGTGTACAATCAGGCTGATTTTGTTGTTCAGTCAACTGAATGTCGATTTCCCAGTTGGTCATTTTCTTTCCAGTTGTTTTCTGCCAATTATAACCCCAGATGCATGGGTTCTACTACCAAAATAACAAATATCTAACCCATTGTAAGCCATACAAGAGATCAATTGGGGAGTTTGGAGTACTACATTGAAGAATGAGAGGACTATAAGGTCAATTTATGTCACACATTACGAGTATTTTGGAACATTTTATCTGACATTTAACATTAGTTTGACACTTAAATCCAAATTTTCCTCCATGATGATTATTCTATTTGGATAGAACACTCTGAAATCATGTAAAAAGACAATATACATTAATTCGGAGTTAGTTCTACCCAGATTTTGTTGTCAAAATAACAAAATTTGTGGCTTTGAAGTGATCATTTTGGATTTTCAGTCATTTTCTGCCAATCATAACCCCAGATAAACCAGATTCTACTAAAAGTAAATGTTCCCAAACCTTAATAAGCTACACAATAAATCAATTGGGTAGTTGTGAGTGATTGCATTCAAGAATGAGAGGGCTTTAAGATAAATTATTGTCATATCTTAGAGTAATTCGGAACATTTTGACAGACCTTTAACATTAGTTTGACAGATTTTAAACCTTGGCCATTATTCTATTTGGATAGAACACTCTGAAATCATGTAAGAAGCAGACAAAACATTAATTGGAAGTTGGTTCTACCCAGATTTCTTGTCAAAATAATGAAATTTGTGGTTTTTAAGTGGCCATTTTGGCTTTTCAGCCATTTTCGGACCACAATAACCCAAAATAAACCTGGTACTACCCCAAAGTAAATGTTCTCAGGCCTTAACCAACTATAGAATCAATCAGTCCAGTGGCTGGGGTGGGTTACATATGACAATAAGGGGAATACCAGGTATTAACAGCCTGATTTATGACAATTTTAGTGAATTTGACAATCGGCCTTCGTCAATGTGTATAAAGCATTGCAATATCATAGGATATACTAACTGTACCAAAAAAGTAAGGTCAGAAATGGATTCTGCATGTCAGAAAACCCCTATGGTGTTGCATGAAATTATATCTTGAAAATTAGGGAAAATAGAATGGCGAGAGTGAAAACGGCGGCCATTTTGAAAAACGCCCCCTAGCGGCTGTTCGCAGTGAAATCGGAAAGTCCACCTGTGAAATTCTGAAAGCTATGAGACTCAGCTACAAGGTTAAGCCATCAAACTCTATGGGACTCAAAATGTATGCGGGGTTATAGGCCAGAGCCAGGACTACTGGTTCGGTTGCGCTCCGGCATGCCTCTTCAGCCTCCGCCTCCCAGCCTGACTTTGACGACTGATGCCAGCCTGCAGGGTTGGGGGGGCATTTCTGGATGGTCGGATGGCATATCTCCTTGCTGGAGCTGCATGCCGTCTGGCTGGCTGGCTCTTCTTGCCCTGGAGCTAGTGTTGTCAGTAAGCCTTCGCCCCAGGCGATCAAATTTCCGTCTTGGCGACCAAGAAAGAAAAAGGCTTAACTTGGTGAATATTAGCTTGACAGAAGTTGTTTTGATCTCATTTTAAAGAAGAAAAAACAAACACAGGATGCTACTTTTGATATACTTAGTTGCTTAAATTACAATCTCATCTTGCAATAAACTTCACCAACATCGCATTGTATGTAAATGCTGTGACAGTATTTCCTGTGGTTATAAAACTTGTATGTATCACTAACTCTGGGATCGGCATCCCCGTCTGCCTCCGTGGTGACGTCTTCTCCGGAGCCGCATGTGTAGATTTATCATTAGGATCTGGCTGTTCTGTCCCTCTACATGTGACCACTCTCCGGAGTAGCCTCCAATCGGCAGGCTTTTTGGAAACTGTTGCCACGGGAGATGACTGCAGTCATCATTGTGCCTGTACGAAGCTCATTGGAGGGTCTTCGCCCATTGGTGTGCTGAGGGGGAGCTCCGTCCTGCCTCTGCATCTGTTCCTAATGCAGTGGACTTCCCCGTCTTTCTGATTCTCTTTGAAGTCCGTGAGTTAGCCCTGAAGACCGTGGCCAATTACTGTACACCAATTGGCTCAGCTCGGTGTATGGCCTTCTGCTATTGCTCCTCCCTTACTTGACCAAGCTTATTCTCACTTTTTCCTCGTCTCGTCTTCCGGAGCGCCCCCAGGTGCCAGAGTGGGGCCTCTCCCGCGTCCTGTGAGCGCTTCGCTCTCCTGCCTTTGAGCCTCCTGTCTGGGAGTCTTTTGAGGACAAGTGGCATACTACCTGGAAGACTGGTCTTCTTGGGGCTTGCGTCCTCCTGTCGGCGCAGCGAGCTTCAGGCCTTGTCGTAAGATCCTCGCGACTTATTGTTCTCGGCTGATGGCCTTTTTCTGCAAACAGTCCAGGGCTACCTGGCCAAGACCTCCGTCCCCAGGATGGATCCGACCCCTTTCTCCATTCCCGCTTTGGCTCTATTCTCCGGGAATGACTCTCAGAAGGACTCCGAGGATCATCAGCTCTGTCCGGTCCGGATGGTCCGGCGTTATTTGGGCCTCACCGGCGGACCCTCTCCCTAGGCTCATTTGTTTCAGAAAGTCAGCGGGACCACTTCCATGGGGGTCTCATTCTGTTGATGAGAACCTTCAGGCCGGTACTGGGCGTGCCACGGCACCTTTACTTCCTTTTACCTGGCTGATGTCAGGTTGCAGCCTTGTGGGCGACACCGCATGTGACCCTGGTACCGGGAGCTCCTGGCCTGCAGCTTCCTCCTCACCACTGGGGGGTTGTTGTGATCCACACCAAAATCCTTCTTCCACCTCTGGCCCATAGACTTATAACTCCTCCTGTCCTAATTAGCCTACCAAGTTCATAAGTACAGGACATACAGCTCCAATCAGCCATTGGACTTGCTTCTAGCACAGTTCATACATGGCACAAGTCTATTAGGTGAAGCCCCAATCAATTGACCTTAACTCTCGTGTTTAACTGTCATGTTTCTGAATTCCTAACAACTTTTTTTTCTGTTATTTACAGGTTCAATCCTACAAGGCCCAGACACCGTAGTCATGAAGATGATGATCGAAAAAGCCATGCAAAATTGCAAATGTTAATCGAACTCCACAAAGATCCGAGCATACCTTTCAGAGACACTACGGCATGGACAGTGGGCAGAAATAGCGAGATAGTACCGTACGCTGTCCCAAATGAACATTTCCTGAACCCTGTTAAACGCCCTGGTTGAAGGACTGATGGCTGAGCCTTTTGTCGCTTTCATATTTGTTTGGTAGGTTGTTGAATTACTAAATGTTGCTATTGTGGTTTCTTTTGGAAGTGTAAGAATTCACTGTAACATTGCAATTAATAGTGTTGTGTTCTAGTTGACCATTTGAGCCTGTTTCCGTGCCATGTCCGTCCCTAGTCTGCCATGCCCTTTTTGCATGAAAACATAAAAAAATTAGGTGTTCTCATTTCCCGAAAAGTGTATGCCCGAATCAAATTATTGCTGGAACACTGAATTTAAGGATTTGATTCGACTTGCTTTTAATAACAGTTCGAAATTTAAAAGTAAGAAAAATCTTGAGGTTAAATGTACATTCTATGGATGCTGTTATTAAATTTCAGTATCCTGCCTTAATGTATGATGGTCTTTTTGATGTTGGAGAAGTAGGCTTCACTAAACAAACTTTACTCCTTTCAGGCATTCTCAAGCCTCGCAGAAGCAGCCTACGAATCGGCCCTTGGAAATGAAGACTACAAACCCCAGACGTATTGCTTGTCCAGTTACTTTCAAGCAATTATACAAAAATTATTGGACACCAATAGACCTGACGGGAGGCTGCACAACTTGCGAAGTGCAGCTTACGAAGGTTTAATGGAATTAGTCAAGAACAGTCCTAAGGTGAGAATTGGAGATATTGATAGATGTATTGATTGACAAGAACTTGGCTTTTAGGGTTGAGTCTGTTAAAGACATTCAATGACAGGTGGTCGGATATAATGTCTCTAATCTGAAATTTGGTTCGCTCTTTTAATTGACAAGCATGATACCTGTTAAATGTGGATGGTGGGGGGGGGGGATAAAAAATGAAATGTACATTTTGAACATAAAACCCAGCCTACAATGGTACTCGTATTTAAACCTGATATCTGCAATATTGCACCAAAAATAGCATCGGTATTCTATGTTTAGAATATCTCATGGGTTAATTTGGCTCTCTGGATGAAGATGGGCATAACTTTGAGAGAACTCCTTTCAAAATAGTTTCAAATTATTTACCAGTATTTCCTAATATGCTGATATTGTGTTTGTTTGCAGGACTGCTTCGCTACAGTACAGAAAACAAGAATGGTTATCCTAGAGAGATTAGAACGCGTCTTGCAGATGGAAGGACACATCCAGTCATCCAATGACAGAGTTCAGTTCAACGACCGCCAGTCCTTACTATGCACCACCTTGCAGGTTTGTATATCTTGTTACTTATTCTTAATGTATGTTATTCTCTGAGGGAGAGCTCAGCCATGGCTGGAAAATGTAGGGTATTCGGGCATGTCATGGCATGGAAATTTCTAAATTTTTGAGGAAAGGTCCTAATTTATGTCTCGGAAGTAGTCGCTTAATTCCCAACCATTTGAGGGGAGTTTTGTAGTACATTATCAAATTGCTTGGAAATCCGCCTTTTTTCTGGCACTGGTCCAGAGGTTGTTGAAAGTAATCAGTCATGTGTGAAAATATGAATAGATAATAAGAGTCTTGACTTGTTCTAATTTGATTGTGACTTGTGAGTGAGATTGGGA
Source organism: Platynereis dumerilii (assembly GCA_026936325.1). Lineage (NCBI taxonomy): Eukaryota > Metazoa > Annelida > Polychaeta > Phyllodocida > Nereididae > Platynereis > Platynereis dumerilii. The sequence continues at coordinate 25,049,833 of JAPTHN010000009.1, read as the reverse complement.
ATTTGGGTCTCTTTATGTCTGAAGTTCTGAACATCCCATCAGAGATTAATGAGCTGATGACCGATTGCCAAGATATATATATTGATGATTGTGTCAACCGACCCTACTTTGCGCATTGGGCTTAATAAGAGGGCTGCTTACCATATCTATGTATAGATTTTATCATGGCCGCAATGCTGTGTGTAAAAATTGTAACTTAGATTTTGATATTCAGGTTTAAGTTGTGGTGGTATTCGCAAATATTGTCTTTACCTTCACGCTCATAATTACACATTTGGAAGAATACCTATAACTCAAACATATATAGCTCGAAATCACTACCATATATTCAGATGAACATTTATTCATTTAAAATAATTTCCTTTCTTTTTTTCCACAGGTCCAATCGGTTATGTGAAAGTGTCGCAAGGATACTCCCATTACTTGACAGACAGAGCTTTGCGCTTTTCATTCTTCTTCGATACATTACAAGAGTTACAAAGACAGATTAAATGCCTTCGGGATGATATTGTCGTCGCCAGCTTAATGTTTTGAAGTTACAGTCAAAGAATATTGAGTGCTTACAGAAATGCTCGGGAACATGCTTGTCAGACTGTTGCAGGCTCCTTTTAACTGAATATTTAATTATCTTTTCTTCAATGGAACAGAAATGATTCTTTGTTAGGCCTAATTTTGTCAGAAGAGCTTGGCTACCCTGCATGTATCTCATATTTTTTATATAAACTCAGCATCATTAAAAATGCATCCATGTTTAAACAGCTTAAAAACTAGATTAGACATGGGGTGTAACAGGAGCCTGTGTTGCTCTAGAAAATGCATCCATGGATTAATTTCAAACAATCTTGAGTCATTAGTTAAGTAGTTGATATGAAAGTCTGGCAAGTTACGTTAAGTTAAAGCCTGTAGTTAAAAAGTCATGACTCTTTTACAAGACACGTGTTTTTAATGTTGCTGAGTTTACTTCGCCAGGAATTAACAGCTTTTTGTCATTGATAAAGAAGCGTTATGCCTTTGAAGTTTCATATGTTGCTGCTATGATGATATCCTGGAATTCTTCCATGTATATTGTAGAAGATATATATTATAGGCCTATATTTGTTTAAGTTACTTAATTAACACAAAGTTCTCGTTAATACGAATTACCAAACTTAATGGGATACTTGTCTGCCTTTGTCATAATTTGTTGTTTTTATTACTTAGGGGTGTGCAAAAGCATTTATTGTGAATTGTCATCTATGTGCTAAGTAGAATTCAAATTACTATTAACAGATTGATCTGCATTTAGTTTCATTATGAGCATATACTACTTTATAGTGAGATATTGAATCTCTACAATATATTTGTTAAATGTCAAGAAGGTATCAATTTATTTGAATTATGTGGAGAAAAGTGAACATTTTCAATTGCTATATATATATACCTGTGAAAGAAATTGCATTATCATCTTAAAAAGGTCTTGAACCTACACAGTGTATCTGATTAAATGTCAAATATAATTTGGTCGATTGTGACATAAGTATATTGTATGTGAGCAAATATTGTTTGTGGAATGAGTGGTGCATCATGTTTTAGTGACCATGTCTCGCGTAAAAATTCAACTGTCATGTGATGTTGGAGTGAATGTATATGAACTTCCATACTTTCTAAATATTTTAATGTTCGGTTCTTGCAGACACAAAAGTGCAGGGTATTTGTCTATTTGACTGTTGTGCTCAAATTTGGAAAGCTTCTTTCAAACATGGCAGGAGTATAAATGATGAATTTACCTTCATAACATCGAGTAGAATTTTAGCCATCATTTTCAGCGACGTCTCGTCTTTATCAGTGACGTTGTTTTGGGGCTGAGGTGTCTCATGACTCGCAAGTCACAAAAAAGCCACAGATGAAGACGACGGGACGTCGCCGAAAATTATGGCTAAGATTCGACTTAATCTTCTGAAGGTAAATTCATCTACTGTATGGATCCGAAGATCAAGAAACTACACTCTAGATGACAGGAGCATTGTTGATTGACAAGAGCAAAATTTCATTTTTGTTACAAATATATATTAATTCATGTTTTTAAGTCGTCATTATAGATTCAGTATTGATATAGATAGCTTCGAAGACTGGATTCTGTTAGATCATGTAACAAATATTGTCAGTTAGAAATGTTTGTTATTTTGTGAAGAATAGAACTTTGGAAGTATTTATCGCTATCATAAAACACTTTATCTGACTTCTGTTCAAGCCATGAAGTTAATTTGATTAGGTATGATAATGAAGTGCTGTATTGTGTGAAAGATTAAACTATGGCTACAAACTGTGTGCAGTATCTTGATAAGCTTTCAAATTGCTTATGTATGAATCTGTTAATCCATTTTTTTTTGGGACGAACATTCAAACATGCTATTAAAATTGACACAATACTTTAAAAAATTGTGCTACTACTGTAGAATGCTTTAAATTATGTCTTGACTTATACTTGACATGTGGTTGTTTTTGAAATGTGTAAATCTTTGCTAGGCCTGAGCAGTTCTCAGTGAATTGCTTGTAAAGTTGTAATGATCAGTGTATTTTTATGCAGACTTGCTCGAAATATAACATGTATGAAAGTGGCTGTTACTGATTATATTATGGACTGTCTTCTATTCTTTTTGTGATACATTCTTGCATTTGAATAATTTGTGCTCTTAGATCTCCGCCTGTAGGTCATCATGTCATCTTGTTATAATGTTTTGGTAAAGGCAAATATGTATATATATATAATATAACTTGTTTACATTATCTGTCTGCCATCTGCTATTTATGTAAAGGAAAGGATGTGTATTGAATATATGGATTATTAATAAACTATATTTGAACTGTTTGTGAGATTATCATTAAAAGAACAATTAACCTGAATACTGGTGTTTTTGCTTTATTTACCCATAAGAAATCTAAATATGTGCCTCATGGATGGCCACACGAATCCGGTTCCTCAGTTAAGCCTCTGTTGCTCTGATGAGTTCCGGGCCCTGCTTGGCATAACTTGAATATAGTTGTAAATTGTCTCAGTCACTCTCTGAAGTGCATCAGTCGGCTCCTCAATATGACATGTTTCTGCTTGAGTTTCGAGCCGATGCTCAGTACTAAACATTATAATCTGCATTGATGTTAACTATCAATGCGTGCGGAAAGCGTATATCTGCAATGTATGGACTGGCCAGCAACACACTTCTAATATTGCAATGTGCTTGGCCAATTATTTGATGGCAAACATGCTCTTGTGAAATTCAAGGGGTACGCTCTGTCTGACTGAGTGGCAGCAACAATACCCCAATATGCCTAAAAACTTCATTGCATGGAAAAGTGAATGCATGCAATTTGATATATTGCTCAGCAACACTCGATACAATGAGCTTGTTGAGTAGGCCAAATTATGAAAAAAAATAATAGTAACATTTTTAAAATGATTAAATCCTGGGCATTTAGCCTAACTTTATGTACATGCTACATGGCTGTCAGCAGATATGCAATTATGCATACCAGCAAAAGCATTGATGGAAGGCAAGCAGTGTGACAGTGCAATACACATGCATAATTATAATGTCACACTGCACTCCTGCAGACTTGTGTTGCCTTAATCAGTGCAGGTAATTATCATATGACATGTAATATGGCCTGATTGGTGTATAAGCAACATACAACATTTAAAGCATTAAACTGAGCTAAATTGACAGCTACAGCAGCAGCCTGCAGCCGAGGGTTTGCTGCCAGCAACAGAAATCCCCCAAAACAGAGGCCAAGCTCAGCTATTTTTAGATCAAAGCACCATGTGCAGTGAAATGTCAATAATGGCCAAGTAAAAGGGTGAAATCGTCCTAAATTTCATTATTGTGTCTTGATAAGTGCTATTCTATACTATTCATGCTTTAAAAGTGTCTAAACAGCCAATGTAAACAGATCTACTTTGTTGCCCAATGATCGACCTACTATAGTCCCGTGACGAGGTCGCCTGGCGCGTAGTACCACCGATTAGCGGAGCTTGGTTAGCGGTAACCACGATGTTAGACAGGCCAGACGGCCCCGTCCGTCGCCGGTAGGGGACAATGTTTCACACTACTATGCTCCACCTAGTGGATAATCAGAATCTTTAGGGCATGGTTTCGGGGTGATTTATGCCTTTGAAAAATCTGAAAAAAATATCAGTATCTACCTTTTGCCTTTAGGAAACCCATTGAATACTTGAAACATTTTTATCAGGCCGATTTTCTGAGAAATGACAGGAATAAGAACATGTCAACAGTCAATGATGGCAGTCAATGATGGCAGTCAATGATGGCAGTCAATGATGGCAGTCAATGATGGCAGTCAATAGATAGATAGTTAGATAGATAGATAGATAGATAGATAGATAGATAGATAAGGGGGCTACCATTTAATATCTCCTAAGAATAAGAGGGCAAACATTTAATATCTACTAAGGTGCTAGACATGGGGACTTACCCCCGCGGACATGGGGACTTACCCCCGCGGACATGGGGACTTACCCCCCCGGACATGGGGAATTACCCCCCCGGACATGGGGAATTACCCCCTCGGACATGGGGACTAACCCCCGCGGACATGGGGACTTAACCCGCGGACATGGGGTCTTACCCCCTCGGACATGGGGACTAACCCCCTCGGACATGGGGACTTACCCCCGCGGACATGGGGACTTACCCCCGCGGACATGGGGACTTACCCCCGCGGACATGGGGACTTACCCCCGCGGACATGGGGACTTACCCCCGCGGACATGGGGACTTACCCCCGCGGACATGGGGACTTACCCCCGCGGACAAGGGGACTTACCCTTGCGGACATGGGGACTTACCCCCGCGGAATTGGGACTTGACCCCTCGGACATGGGGACTTACCCCCTCGGACATTGGGACTTACCCCCGCGGACATGGGGACTTACCCCCGCGGATATGGGGACTTACCCCCTCGGACATGGGGACTTACCCCCGCGGACATGGGGACTTACCCCGTGGACATGGGGACTTACCCCGTGGACATGGGGACTTACCCCCGCGGACATGGGGACTTACCCCCTCGGACATGGGGACTTACCCCCGCGGACATTGGGACTTACCCCCTCGGACATTGGGACTTACCCCCTCGGACATGGGGACTTACCCCCGCGGACATTGGGACTTGCCCCTCGGACATGGGGACTTACCCCCGCGGACATGGGGACTTACCCCCGCGGACATGGGGACTTACCCCCGCGGACATGGGGACTTACCGCCTCGGACATGGGGACTTACCCCCGCGGACATGGGGACTTACCCCCGCGGACATGGGGACTTACCCCCGCGGACATTGGGACTTACCCCCTCGGACATGGGGACTTACCCCCGCGGACATTGGGACTTACCCCCTCGGACATTGGGACTTACCCCCTCGGACATGGGGACTTACCCCCGCGGACATTGGGACTTGCCCCTCGGACATGGGGACTTACCCCCGCGGACATGGGGACTTACCCCCGCGGACATGGGGACTTACCCCCGCGGACATGGGGACTTACCCCCTCGGACATGGGGACTTACCCCCGCGGACATGGGGACTTACCCCCGCGGACATGGGGACTTACCCCCGCGGACATGGGGACTTACCCCCGCGGACATGGGGACTTACCCCCGCGAACATGGGGACTTACCCCCTCGGACATGGGGACTTACCCCCTCGGACATGGGGACTTACCCCCGCGGACATGGGGACTTACCCCGCAGACATGGGGACTTAGCCCCTCGGACATGGGGACTTACCCCCGCGGACATGGGGACTTACCCCGGCGGACATGGGGCTTACCCCCTCGGACATGGGGACTTACCCCCTCGGACATGGGGACTTACCCCGCGGACATGGGGACTTACCCCGGCGGACATGGGGCTTACCCCCTCGGACATGGGGACTTACCCCCTCGGACATGGGGACTTACCCCGCGGACATGGGGACTTACCCCCTCGGACATTGGGACTTACCCCCTCGGACATGGGGACTTACCCCCGCGGACATGGGGACTTACCCCCGCGGACATGGGGACTTACCCTTGCGGACATGGGGACTTACCCCCGCGGAATTGGGACTTGACCCCTCGGACATGGGGACTTACCCCCTCGGACATTGGGACTTACCCCCGCGGACATGGGGACTTACCCCCGCGGATATGGGGACTTACCCCCTCGGACATGGGGACTTACCCCCGCGGACATGGGGACTTACCCCGTGGACATGGGGACTTACCCCATGGACATGGGGACTTACCCCCGCGGACATGGGGACTTACCCCCTCGGACATGGGGACTTACCCCCGCGGACATTGGGACTTACCCCCTCGGACATTGGGACTTACCCCCTCGGACATGGGGACTTACCCCCGCGGACATTGGGACTTGCCCCTCGGACATGGGGACTTACCCCCGCGGACATGGGGACTTACCCCCGCGGACATGGGGACTTACCCCCGCGGACATGGGGACTTACCGCCTCGGACATGGGGACTTACCCCCGCGGACATGGGGACTTACCCCCGCGGACATGGGGACTTACCCCCGCGGACATTGGGACTTACCCCCTCGGACATGGGGACTTACCCCCGCGGACATTGGGACTTACCCCCTCGGACATTGGGACTTACCCCCTCGGACATGGGGACTTACCCCCGCGGACATTGGGACTTGCCCCTCGGACATGGGGACTTACCCCCGCGGACATGGGGACTTACCCCCGCGGACATGGGGACTTACCCCCGCGGACATGGGGACTTACCCCCTCGGACATGGGGACTTACCCCCTCGGACATGGGGACTTACCCCCGCGGACATTGGGACTTGCCCCTCGGACATGGGGACTTACCCCCGCGGACATGGGGACTTACCCCCGCGGACATGGGGACTTACCCCCGCGGACATGGGGACTTACCCCCTCGGACATGGGGACTTACCCCCGCGGACATGGGGACTTACCCCCGCGGACATGGGGACTTACCCCCGCGGACATGGGGACTTACCCCCGCGGACATGGGGACTTACCGCCTCGGACATGGGGACTTACCCCCGCGGACATGGGGACTTACCCCCGCGGACATTGGGACTTGCCCCTCGGACATGGGGACTTACCCCCGCGGACATTGGGACTTGCCCCTCGGACATGGGGACTTACCCCCGCGGACATGGGGACTTACCCCCGCGGACATGGGGACTTACCCCCGCGGACATGGGGACTTACCCCCTCGGACATGGGGACTTACCCCCGCGGACATGGGGACTTACCCCCGCGGACATGGGGACTTACCCCCGCGGACATTGGGACTTGCCCCTCGGACATGGGGACTTACCCCCGCGGACATGGGGACTTACCCCCGCGGACATGGGGACTTACCCCCGCGGACATTGGGACTTACCCCCTCGGACATGGGGACTTACCCCCGCGGACATGGGGACTTACCCCCGCGGACATGGGGACTTACCCTCGCGGACATGGGGACTCACCCCCGCGGACATTGGGACTTAACCCGCGGACATGGGGACTTACCCCCTCGGACATGGGGACTTACCCCCTCGGACATGGGGACTTACCCCCGCGGACATTGGGACTTACCCCCTCGGACATGGGGACTTACCCCCTCGGACATGGGGACTTACCCCCGCGGACATGGGGACTTACCCCCGCGGACATGGGGACTTACCCCCTCGGACATGGGGACTTACCCCCTCGGACATGGGGACTTACCCCCGCGGACATGGGGACTTACCCCCGCGGACATGGGGACTTACCCCCGCGGACATGGGGACTTACCCCCTCGGACATGGGGACTTACCCCCTCGGACATGGGGACTTACCCCCGCGGACATGGGGATCTTACCCCCGCGGAAATGGGGACTTACCCCCGCGGACATGGGGACTTACCCCCGCGGACATGGGGACTTACCCCCGCGGACATGGGGACTTACCCCCGCGGACATGGGGACTTACCCCCGAGGACATGGGGACCTACCCCCGAGGACATGGGGACCTACCCCCGCCGGCATGGGGACCTACCCCCGCCGGCATGGGGACCTACCCCCGCCGACATGGGGACCTACCCCGGCCGACATGGGGACTTACCCCGGCCGACATGGGGACTTACCCCCGCGGACTGCTAGGGTGCCTCCCCCCTGGGGTGCCCAACCTCCTCGGCTGCCCCACTTAGCATGGTGTCATGTACTGGTAGCAGAGCTCTGTTTGTGCATCTCATGCACACCATTCTAGTTAATACTGGCATACTTCTGTTGCATAAATACCCAGTAACTCCCGCCCCCCCTCGTAAAAAAAAGAGCCCTTTTGTCATGCAAGAGATGGATTATTTCCTTAGTATTAGTGAACTTCGCAAAAACAAGGTTTTGGCTTGCGTATTATGTAACACAGGCGATCATTTAGTCCCTGTGGGACAGCATAGGCGATCCATTCAATCTCCACACTACCTCTAGTTGTAAAATTCAAGACCAAATAAAGTTACTCTGATTCTGATAGATAGATAGATAGATAGATAGATAGATAGATAGATAGATAGATAGATAGATAGATAGATAGTGAAACCACAAGAGAAGTTACTAATACATCTAACAGTCCCAGCAGTCTACTCACTTACAGGACGTACTCTATAGGGTGGCACGCTCCACCCTATATCTCATTCTGCCTATCACTGCATGCCCGCTGCTCGTCTTGCATATGGAAATATGCTCATCTAGTTGTCTCATGTTTTTATCGAAGTAAAATAAAAAAATTAACTTAACTTTTTAACTTTAACTTCAGTTAACCTTTCAAAAAAGTTAACTTATTAACTTTAACTAAGCTAAAGATTTCGTTAACTTATTAACTGTTAACTAAGCTAACATTTTTTGTTAACTTGCCCACCACTGGAAGGTGCTGCCAATCAGGTCCTCGCTCACATGCATTTTTGAAGCAGCCTAGTTCAGTTCTGCTGCCTCCATCTGGGCGTGGACCTGATAGGCAGCAGTGGGGACCTGAAAGGCAACAGTCCCACTGCCCCAGATTCCAATTCGATACCCAATTCGACTTGAATTTCATCAGTCTGCAGCCTCGCTCCCCAGCTATACAACAGACTGTTGTCAGTCAGACTTATCAGTAGGACATAGTGCAATTTTTGGGTATCCACTATCTTTATCTATATATTCATGATTTGTTATTTCATTATCTTTAGTCTGTGAAATTCCTTAGTGTTTAATCGTCAGATTTGGAGGATGCCAACTCTAGAGCGGTTTTGCTACACTTATACGGATCCCGTGAAGGTATGAGTTGCCTGCTTGCCGTGACAACAATTTAGATTGATAGCATCTTTATACATACAATCGTACATGTACAGGCTACATAAACCTGTAGCAAAACTTCTCTATTGTCCGGTTTATCAACTTGTATTTCTCGAAAAAGTTCGCCATATTTGGTAATTGTGCAACATGTTACAAACCTCTGGCTGCACGTTCTCCTTTGCAAATACAAGTTCTTGCCAAGGAGGGCTGCACTTAATATATTTTACTGCAGCTGTGTTCTAGTATTAAATAAAACGTAAGAGGGCGTCAGTTTTTAAAATGTTGGTAATCTAGAAGGCTTTGTAAATTTTTTGTAAATGTAGAATTCAGATCTACCAGTCGAAATTTTCTACAAGATGCACCAGCTACACACAGGTAAATTTAATTCCAACTTGGCCTCAAAAATTTTGGTTTGTGGTGCTGTTGTGGACGGGACACTCAGTATTTTTCAACTAAACCTGAAGGTGTTTAAACAATTCCCTATCACACCAATTTATGGAATACGAAAAATAATTTTAAACTTTGAATGAAAATTTACCTGGCAAGGAAGGAAAAGTCCTATCTCAAATTCTCAATTTTGAAAATTGCTTTGTATTTCCCAGGTTGGCCTACTTTTGCAAATTTTAGTCATTAAACTATTTTGGATTTTAATGAGATGTAGATTCACCTCTTAAATTGATGCACCAGACATTAAAATGTGTACTATATTCTCCTGCATTCTATAAAAGTGATAAGATAAACCTCCATTCTCCATTGATGGGAAACCTGTTTAATCCTCAAGCCCCCGGGTCAACCCCGAGATCTGCTTAGAAGTTTTTAGCTTGGTAGGTCGAATTGTTTTACGTGTTGCAATATTTTGTGCGCTTGTGATGTTCTTTTGGAACATTTTGAATTTGTTATTGTCACATATTGATGACTGGACTTCAAAACTTAGTTTCAATAAAATTAAGGTTCTTTTGAGGTGTGTGTTAATGTTTTGATTCCTTGAATATTGAATAAATTACTGGATGTGGCCATTTTACCAGTACGAGGGGTGTCCCAAAAGTTCTGACCAATTTTTTTGGCAGACCTGTCTATTTAAAGCAGCTGTATGAAATTTTCACAGAATCAATTTCAGGTATTTCACTATCCATTTTGAAAATATGGTACCTGTTCGAACATTTTAAATAACTTTTCTGTTGCCATGGAAACAGAAGGTCAGTGCACCCAGCGCAGCTCATTTTTTTAGGCCAAATCCAAGTGTCTAGGAATTTACTGTAAATATGCAATGAATGATCATGAGAAATATTATTTGGAAACCTAACAGTATCTCAAAGTTTTTTATTCACATTTAAAGTCACTGTGAATCAGTTTAACCCATGTGCTAAGGCGATCACCTGGGTCCTCCAAACTGCGCTGTTCCTAAATTGTGGAATTTCAGTGTATGTGGCGACTGCTTCATTTCTCGTTATGACTATTATTTCTTTAATTTTTGAACTGGTATATATATTTTAGTATCACGCAAAGTTACAGAAGGCCAAATCTGGTAATTATAGCAGATGAGATTGGGTTTTGAACCTATGGTTCCTAAGTACTGCCTCTTGACAGCAGATTGTTTCAGCCAAACCATCTCAAGCGCTGTTAGGCAACTGCCGGAAAAAGCCTTTGGTAATTGCCTCAGCTGATCAGGTTGAAATAAAAATAAATGTTTACAATATAATGGAACTTGGAAGATATCTTGAAAGACTGCAAGTTTATCAGGAAATACATTTTCTTGCAATCATTTGCTTTTTTACTATAAATTCTCTGACTTTTAACATAGCTGATTTGCTGAATTTCGTCTGAGAAATTGAGCTGCGCCGGGTGCACTGACCTCTCGTAACCATGGTAACAGAACAGTAACTTAAACACTTCTTACAGTCTTTTTTTTTTCAAAATATATGGTCAAATACCTGAAATTTATTATGTGAAAATTTCATTTAGCTATTTCAAATAGAAAGGTCTGCCAAAAAAATTGGTCAGAACTTTTGGGACACCCCTCGTATGTGAATTTCATCAAAAGGTTAACTTTAAAGTTTTGTTTAGCCCTTACCACCCAGAGAATCTACCCTAGACGAATCCCTCCATCGTCGCATATTATCATTAAGTTTTGCGTCAGAGCGTCTCATCCAATCAGCGTGCAGGATTTCTCTCCAGTTCAAAACTTTACCGGCGATTTGCGTGGAGACTATTGGGTCCTCAGAGACCTTACACCTATCATTTTAAAGGTCTCAGAGAGACCTATCTGTTGGTATAGGAATCACACCCGTAAGGGTTACGGGAAGGTGCGTAACAGCGAAATCGGCCTCATTTGCATAACATGCTTGAAAGTCTGTTCATTGGTCAGCTTTGTGGGTTTGTCCGACTAAATCACTGAAGGCTCTGCTGAAGTGGCCCTTACCGGACTTAAATGACATTTGTGTGCATCTCAACCTAACCGCATGATGGACAATTTGTGTCCCTCAGCACCTGCTGATGATGTCACAATCATCCTGGATGATTGTTTAGTTCCGGGTTCCCAGTCATGGAAAGTCCGGGAAAGTCATGGATAAAATAGTGGTCATGGAAAAGTCATGGAAAATCAAAGTATTTTGAAAAGTCATGGAAAATTAAAATTTTGACTACGATTCGTGCTAAAATTTAACACATTTGGGGCTTGTGATAATTGGATGGTTGATTGATCGGATGGCCGGACAGTGAACGATGGTCATCGCGTGAATTCGTTTCAGGGTGAATCTCAACCTCAATGAGTAAGACATTATTCATGGAAAATCCGAAAATTGGTCATGGAAAAGTCATGGAATTCCCATCGTAACATTTTGTGGGAACCCTGTTAGTTGGAATAGCCCAGTCTGGTAAGGTTAAAGACCATTCAGCTGTGACCAAGAATTGTCCAAGATGCTCCATTGAGCTGAGGAAGAAGTGACCAAATTTACCGCAATGACTGAAAGTGTCATACATGTAAAAATAATTCTTCAGAGACAAAATCAATAGGATCAGGGTACACAGATACAGAGGAAAATGAACCGTTTCAAGTTTTGTATTTTTGTAGTAATTGGAATATTGATTAAATTACTGGATGTAGTCATTTTACCAGTATGTGAATTTCATCTAAAGGTGTTGACTGTTGGCAAACTTTTCAATTCCATATCCCTGTAAGCTGGTTGGTGCATCTTGGATTGTTGGTGTTTTTATTGTTAATGAAGTCCAGAAACTGAAGTTCCATAGGAGTATAAATTGCTCTTTGTATTGAGTTATGTTATACCTCCCACTGTTGTCCAATTTGGTTTACAGGGTTTGTCTTGCTTTAGGCCACACATAATTGATCTTTAGCTTCTCGGATCCTCTCAAGGCACTTATTCTAGGGTTGGTCGGTAGGACAAAAAAAAATAAAAAATTTTTTTTTCTCCATCGGCAGGAAATCTATTGTGTCGGCGGGTCCGCGAAGCTAAGAATCTATTATGTGTGGCCTTATTGTGAAATTATTGTCATGTTCTCTGCCTCTGGAATAAAGGAAAAGTTTCTTCATCTCTTGACAGCTGTCTATTACTGTGTCCTGGGGTTCGTTGCCTTTTCCTGTGTTCGACAGCAGTTTCAAAACGTTCAGTCATTGCTATGTCCTGTCTTAATTATCTCACCCGAGGAATGCAGAAATACAGGATATAAAACCCCCAATCTTCCATCAAGCCATGCACTTGAATCTATGGTTCTTGGATCATTTGTTTTGTGAGCTTATCCACACTTTGACCCATTTCGTTGCCTTCCCAATCTTATGCCGTGGCTTGTTTTAGGGGGCCATGACTTCTAAACACTTCGAAACACTTGGCAAATTGAGTTGGATCAGAATTTTGATTTAGAGCAATGACTTTAACTTTAACATTTTCAAAGGTATCTGCTGGGTCATCTAGTCCTCCCTAGACCCAGGAGTCAGTTAAAAATCAAATCTTGACTGACTAAACAGGAATTCGACTGATTAATTAAACTAGTTGGCAGAATTACAACTGACTAAATCGAACTTTTCAAAAATTACTTTTAAAAATAAAGGGTGAAAGGCAAGAATCACGAACAATTTGATTCAGATTTTCATAATTACATAATTACAACTATTTAAAAAAAATTGTTTTAAAGACAACAGATCAGACTCTTATTCACTTTCGAAATTATTAAATCAAAGTGGTTTTCATCCTTGGATAATTATGCTTTCTTGGTCAATATTTAGTTGAAAAATTCAGACTGATTTTGGCAAAACACACCAGTGACCAGTGACCAGTTGATCCTAATGTGACTGACTAGTTGAAAATGAAATTTAACTGGCTTTTTCAACTAATTTGACTGACTCCATGGTCTAGTCCTCCCCCAGTGCTAATTAGTCTACCCAGTGCTTAAATACAGGACATAAAGCTCCTATCATCCACCCATGCATCTGGTCAATGACCATGCATTTCATATTAATTCCAGTTCACTGAATTTCGATTTAGCATGGATGAGTGAAGTTGCTGTAATGATCTGCCTTCGTGTTGGTCAGTTGATGTATCTGAAGTAAACACTGAATGTGGATGGCAAACAAAGGTATAGTTTACACTTGAATCAGTGATTTCATTGATTTGTGGTATTGTCATTGATCTGCCAATCATTGATCTGTCTCTACTGATTGGCAGTTGCTATGGCTACCTTGGAACCCTCAAGTACATTTTGGTTCTTTTGATTGTACAGATATTGAGATGTCAAATATCTTGTTGGCTGCAATGAGATGTGATTTCTCCAACGCTGTTCCACTATAGAGGCTCTGGATGGGGTTCTATGTTCCCCTTGCCCCTTGGCCATCTTAATTTTTGAATTCCCTGGCCACAATATCCCCCAGTCCAGGCTGGAAATTATGGAAAACTAGGAAAATAGATTGTTAGTTTCCAATAAATGAGTTTAATGGTCCCACTAATATATTTGAATCAAACTTGATAATTTACATTTTTCATAATTAATTATTGGGAGCAGAGTTGGGAACTTGACAACTTAATAACAAGTTGTTTTGCCTAATGAATTTGCTGCTAAACATGACCTTGCTGAATAGTAGTTTTAGGCACTTTCTGCCATGAACTGACCCAAATATAGTATTGGACTGCATTGCATTCAGGATGGTAGTTATAGTATTGGACTATTGCATAAAGGATGGTAGTTAAAGTATTGGACTGCATTGCATTTAGGATGGTAGTTATAGTATTGGACTGCATTGCATTTAGGTTGGTAGTTATAGTATTGGACTGTATTGCATTTAGGATGGTAGTTATAGTATTGGACTGCATTGCATTTAGGTTGGTAGTTATAGTATTGGACTGTATTGCATTTAGGATGGTAGTTATAGTATAAGACTGTATTGCATTTAGGATGGTAGTTATAGTATTGGACTGTATTGCATTTAGGTTGGTAGTTATAGTATTGGACTGTATTGCATTTAGAATGGTAGTTATAGTAATGGACTGTTTTGCATTTAAGACGGTAGTTATTGTATAAGACTGTATTGTGTTTGGGACGGTAGTTATGGTATAGGATTGTACTGCATTAGGATGGTAGTTATAATATTGGACTGTATTGCATTTAGGATAGTAGTTATAGTATTGGACTGTATTGCATTAAGGATTGTAGTTATGGTATTGGACTGCATTGCATTCAGGATGGTAGTTATAGTATTGGACTCTATTACATTTAGGTTGGTAGTTAAAGTATTGGACTGTATTGCATTTAGGATGGTAGTTATAGTATTGGACTGTATTGCATTTAGGATGGTAGTTATGGTATTGGACTGTATTGCATTAAGGATAGTAGTTATAGTATTGGACTGTATTGCATTAAGGATTGTAGTTATAGTATTGGACTGTATTGCATTAAGGATTGTAGTTATAGTATTGGACTGTATTGCATTTAGGATGGTAGTTATAGTAATGGACTGTTTTGCATTTAAGACGGTAGTTATAGTATAAGACTATTGTGTTTAGGACGGTAGTTATAGTATTGGACTGTATTGCATTAAGGATAGTAGTTATGGTATTGGACTGTATTGCATTTAGGATTGTAGTTATAGTATTGGACTGTATTGCATTAAGGATAGTAGTTATAGTATTGGACTGTATTGCATTAAGGATTGTAGTTATAGTATTGGACTGTATTGCATTAAGGATTGTAGTTATAGTATTGGACTGTATTGCATTAAATTGCATTAAGGATTGTAGTTATAGTATTGGACTGTATTGCATTTAGGATGGTAGTTATAGTAATGGACTGTTTTGCATTTAAGACGGTAGTTATAGTATAAGACTATTGTGTTTAGGACGGTAGTTATAGTATTGGACTGTATTGCATTAAGGATAGTAGTTATGGTATTGGACTGTATTGCATTTAGGATTGTAGTTCTAGTATTGGACTGTATTGCATTAAGGATAGTAGTTATAGTATTGGACTGTATTGCATTAAGGATTGTAGTTATAGTATTGGACTGTATTGCATTAAGGATTGTAGTTATAGTATTGGACTGTATTGCATTTAGGTTGGTAGTTATAGTAATGGACTGTTTTGCATTTAAGACGGTAGTTATAGTATAAGACTATTGTGTTTAGGACGGTAGTTATAGTATTGGACTGTATTGCATTAAGGATAGTAATTATGGTATTGGACTGTATTGCATTTAGGATTGTAGTTATAGTATTGGACTGTATTGCATTTAGGATTGTAGTTCTAGTATTGGACTGTATTGCATTAAGGATAGTAGTTATAGTATTGGACTGTATTGCATTAAGGATTGTAGTTATAGTATTGGACTGTATTGCATTAAGGATTGTAGTTATAGTATTGGACTGTATTGCATTTAGGTTGGTAGTTATAGTAATGGACTGTTTTGCATTTAAGACGGTAGTTATAGTATAAGACTATTGTGTTTAGGACGGTAGTTATAGTATTGGACTGTATTGCATTAAGGATAGTAGTTATGGTATTGGACTGTATTGCATTTAGGATTGTAGTTCTAGTATTGGACTGTATTGCATTAAGGATTGTAGTTATAGTAATGGACTCTATTACATTTAGGTTGGTAGTTAAAGTATTGGACTGTATTGCATTTAGGATGGTAGTTATAGTATTGGACTGTATTGCATTTAGGATGGTAGTTATGGTATTGGACTGTATTGCATTAAGGATAGTAGTTATAGTATGGGACTGTATTGCATTAAGGATTGTAGTTATAGTATTGGACTGTATTGCTTTAAGGATTGTAGTTATAGTATTGGACTGTATTGCATTTAGGATGGTAGTTATAGTATTACATTTAGGTTGGTAGTTCTAGTATTGGACTGTATTGCATTTAGGATGGTAGTTATAATATTGGACCGTATTGCAGTAAGGATGGTAGTTCTAGTATTGGACTCTATTGCATTTAGGTTGGTAGTTAAAGTATTGGACTGTATTGCATTTAGGATAGTAGTTATAGTATTGGACTGTATTGCAGTAAGGATTGTAGTTCTAGTATTGGACTGTATTGCATTTAGGATGGTAGTTATGGTATTGGAATCTATTACATTTAGGTTGGTAGTTCTAGTATTGGACTGTATTGCATTTAGGATGGTAGTTATAGTATTGGACTCTATTACATTTAGGTTGGTAGTTCTAGTATTGGACTGTATTGCATTTAGGATGGTAGTTATAGTATTGGACTCTATTACATTTAGGTTGGGAGTTCTAGTATTGGACTGTATTGCATTTAGGATGGTAGTTATAGTATTGGACTCTATTACATTTAGGTTGGTAGTTCAAGTATTGGACTGTATTGCATTTAGGATGGTAGTTATAGTATTGGACTCTATTACATTTAGGTTGGGAGTTCTAGTATTGGACTGTATTGCATTTAGGTTGGTAGTTATAGTATTGGACTCTATTACATTTAGGTTGGGAGTTCTAGTATTGGACTGTATTGCATTTAGGATGGTAGTTATAGTATTGGACTCTATTACATTTAGGTTGGGAGTTCTAGTATTGGACTGTATTGCATTTAGGTTGGTAGTTATAGTATTGGACTCTATTACATTTAGGTTGGGAGTTCTAGTATTGGACTGTATTGCATTTAGGATGGTAGTTATAGTATTGGACTCTATTACATTTAGGTTGGGAGTTCTAGTATTGGACTGTATTACATTTAGGATGGTAGTTATAGTATTGGACTCTATTACATTTAGGTTGGTAGTTCTAGTATTGGACTGTATTGCATTTAGGATGGTAGTTATAGTATTGGACTCTATTACATTTAGGTTGGTAGTTCTAGTATTGGACTGTATTGCATTTAGGATGGTAGTTATAGTATTGGACTGCATTGCATTTAGGTTGGTAGTTATAGTATTGGACTGTATTGCATTTAAGATGGTAGTTATAGTATAAGACTGTATTGCATTTAGGATGGTAGTTATAGTATTGGACTGTATTGTATTTAGGTTGGTAGTTATAGTATTGGACTGTATTGCATTTAGAATGGTAGTTATAGTAATGGACTGTTTTGCATTTAAGACGGTAGTTATTGTATAAGACTGTATTGCATTTAGAATGGTAGTTATAGTAATGGACTGTTTTGCATTTAAGACGGTAGTTATTGTATAAGACTGTATTGTGTTTGGGACGGTAGTTATGGTATAGGATTGTACTGCATTAGGATGGTAGTTATAGTAATGGACTCTATTAAATTTAGGTTCGTAGTTCTAGTATTGGACTGTATTGCATTAAGGATTGTAGTTATGGTATTGGACTGCATTGCATTCAGGATGGTAGTTATAGTATTGGACTCTATTACATTTAGGTTGGTAGTTAAAGTATTGGACTGTATTGCATTTAGGATGGTAGTTATAGTATTGGACTGTATTGCATTAAGGATTGTAGTTATAGTATTGGACTGTATTGCATTTAGGATGGTAGTTATAGTAATGGACTGTTTTGCATTTAAGACGGTAGTTATAGTATAAGACTATTGTGTTTAGGACGGTAGTTATAGTATTGGACTGTATTGCATTAAGGATAGTAGTTATGGTATTGGACTGTATTGCATTTAGGATTGTAGTTCTAGTATTGGACTGTATTACATTTAGGTTGGGAGTTCTAGTATTGGACTGTATTGCATTTAGGTTGGTAGTTATAGTATTGGACTCTATTACATTTAGGTTGGGAGTTCTAGTATTGGACTGTATTGCATTTAGGATGGTAGTTATAGTATTGGGCTCTATTACATTTAGGTTGGGAGTTCTAGTATTGGACTGTATTGCATTTAGGTTGGTAGTTATAGTATTGGACTCTATTACATTTAGGTTGGGAGTTCTAGTATTGGACTGTATTGCATTTAGGATGGTAGTTATAGTATTGGACTCTATTACATTTAGGTTGGGAGTTCTAGTATTGGACTGTATTACATTTAGGATGGTAGTTATAGTATTGGACTCTATTACATTTAGGTTGGTAGTTCTAGTATTGGACTGTATTGCATTTAGGATGGTAGTTATAGTATTGGACTCTATTACATTTAGGTTGGTAGTTCAAGTATTGGACTGTATTGCATTTAGGATGGTAGTTATAGTATTGGACTGTATTGCATTTAGGATGGTAGTTATGGTATTGGACTGTTTTGCATTTAAGACGGTAGTTATAGTATAAGACTATTGTGTTTAGGACGGTAGTTATAGTATTGGACTGTATTGCATTAAGGATTGTAGTTATAGTATTGGACTGTATTGCATTTAGGATGGTAGTTATAGTATTGGACTGTATTGCATTAAGGATTGTAGTTATAGTATTGGACTGTATTGCATTTAGGATGGTAGTTATAGTATTGGACTGTATTGCATTTAGGTTGGTAGTTATAGTATAAGACTGTATTGCATTTAGGATGGTAGTTATAGTATTGGACTGTATTGCATTTAGGATGGTAGTTATGGTATTGGACTGTTTGCATTTAAGACAGTAGTTATAGTATAAGACTATTGTGTTTAGGACAGTAGTTATAGTATTGGACTGTATTGCATTAAGGATTGTAGTTATAGTATTGGACTGTATTGCATTTAGGATGGTAGTTATAGTATTGGACTGTATTGCATTTAGGATGGTAGTTATAGTATTGGACTGTATTGCATTTAGGATGGTAGTTCTAGTATTGGACTGTATTGCATTTAGGATGGTAGTTATAGTATTGGACTCTATTACATTTAGGTTGGTAGTTCTAGTATTGGACTGTATTGCATTTAGGATGGTAGTTATAGTAATGGACTCTATTAAATTTAGGTTCGTAGTTATAGTATTGCACTGTATTTCATTTAGGTTGGTAGTTATAGTAATTGACTGTTTTGCATTTAAGACGGTAGTTATAGTATAAGACTATTGTGTTTAGGACGGTAGTTGTAGTATTGGACTGTATTACATTTAGGTTGGTAGTTCTAGTATTGGACTGTATTGCATTTAGGATGGTAGTTATAGTATTGGACTGTATTGCATTAAGGATTGTAGTTATAGTATTGGACTGTATTGCATTTAGGATGGTAGTTCTAGTATTGGACTGTATTGCATTTAGGTTGGTAGTTATAGTATTGGACTGTATTACATTTAGGATGGTAGTTATAGTATTGGACTCTATTACATTTAGCTTGGTAGTTCTAGTATTGGACTGTATTGCATTTAGGATGGTAGTTATAGTATTGGACTGTATTGCATTTAGGATGGTAGTTATAGTATTGGACTCTATTACATTTAGGTTGGTAGTTCTAGTATTGGACTGTATTGCATTTAGGATGGTAGTTATAGTATTGGACTGTATTACATTTAGGATGGTAGTTATAGTATAGGATTGTACTGCATTTAGGATGGTAGTTATGGTGTTTGACTGTATTACATCTAGGATGGTAGTTATAATATTGGACTGTATTGCATTTAGGATGGTAGTTATAGTATTGGACTGTATTGCAGTAAGGATTGTAGTTCTAGTATTGGACTGTATTGCATTTAGGATGGTAGTTATAGTAATGGACTCTATTACATTTAGGTTGGTAGTTCTAGTATTGGACTGTATTGCATTTAGGATGGTAGTTATAGTATTGGACTGCATTGCATTTAGGTTGGTAGTTATAGTATTGGACTGTATTGCATTTAGGATGGTAGTTATAGTATAAGACTGTATTGCATTTAGGATGGTAGTTATAGTATTGGACTGTATTGCATTTAGGTTGGTAGTTATAGTATTGGACTGTATTGCATTTAGAATGGTAGTTATAGTAATGGACTGTTTTGCATTTAAGACGGTAGTTATTGTATAAGACTGTATTGTGTTTGGGACGGTAGTTATGGTATAGGATTGTACTGCATTAGGATGGTAGTTATAGTAATGGACTCTATTAAATTTAGGTTCGTAGTTCTAGTATTGGACTGTATTGCATTAAGGATTGTAGTTATAGTATTGGACTGTATTGCATTAAGGATTGTAGTTCTAGTATTGGACTGTATTGCATTAAGGATTGTAGTTATAGTATTGGACTGTATTGCATTAAGGATTGTAGTTATAGTATTGGACTGTATTGCATTTAGGATGGTAGTTATAGTAATGGACTGTTTTGCATTTAAGACGGTAGTTATAGTATAAGACTATTGTGTTTAGGACGGTAGTTATAGTATTGGACTGTATTGCATTAAGGATAGTAGTTATGGTATTGGACTGTATTGCATTTAGGATTGTAGTTCTAGTATTGGACTGTATTGCATTAAGGATAGTAGTTATAGTATTGGACTGTATTGCATTAAGGATTGTAGTTATAGTATTGGACTGTATTGCATTAAGGATTGTAGTTATAGTATTGGACTGTATTGCATTTAGGTTGGTAGTTATAGTAATGGACTGTTTTGCATTTATTACGGTAGTTATAGTATAAGACTATTGTGTTTAGGACGGTAGTTATAGTATTGGACTGTGTTGCATTAAGGATAGTAGTTATGGTATTGGACTGTATTGCATTTAGGATTGTAGTTATAGTATTGGACTGTATTGCATTTAGGATTGTAGTTCTAGTATTGGACTGTATTGCATTAAGGATAGTAGTTATAGTATTGGACTGTATTGCATTAAGGATTGTAGTTATAGTATTGGACTGTATTGCATTAAGGATTGTAGTTATAGTATTGGACTGTATTGCATTTAGGTTGGTAGTTATAGTAATGGACTGTTTTGCATTTAAGACGGTAGTTATAGTATAAGACTATTGTGTTTAGGACGGTAGTTATAGTATTGGACTGTATTGCATTAAGGATAGTAGTTATGGTATTGGACTGTATTGCATTTAGGATTGTAGTTATAGTATTGGACTGTATTGCATTAAGGATTGTAGTTATAGTAATGGACTCTATTACATTTAGGTTGGTAGTTAAAGTATTGGACTGTATTGCATTTAGGATGGTAGTTATAGTATTGGACTGTATTGCATTTAGGATGGTAGTTATGGTATTGGACTGTATTGCATTAAGGATAGTAGTTATAGTATTGGACTGTATTGCATTAAGGATTGTAGTTATAGTATTGGACTGTCTTGCATTAAGGATTGTAGTTATAGTATTGGACTGTATTGCATTTAGGATAGTAGTTATAGTATTACATTTAGGTTGGTAGTTCTAGTATTGGACTGTATTGCATTTAGGATGGTAGTTATAATATTGGACCGTATTGAAGTAAGGATGGTAGTTCTAGTATTGGACTCTATTACATTTAGGTTGGTAGTTAAAGTATTGGACTGTATTGCATTTAGGATGGTAGTTATAGTATTGGACTGTATTGCAGTAAGGATTGTAGTTCTAGTATTGGACTGTATTGCATTTGGGATGGTAGTTATGGTATTGGACTCTATTACATTTAGGTTGGTAGTTCTAGTATTGGACTGTATTGCATTTAGGATGGTAGTTATAGTATTGGACTCTATTACATTTAGGTTGGGAGTTCTAGTATTGGACTGTATTGCATTTAGGATGGTAGTTATAGTATTGGACTCTATTACATTTAGGTTGGTAGTTCTAGTATTGGACTGTATTGCATTTAGGATGGTAGTTATAGTATTGGACTCTATAACATTTAGGTTGGGAGTTCTAGTATTGGACTGTATTACATTTAGGATGGTAGTTATAGTATTGGACTCTATTACATTTAGGTTGGTAGTTCTAGTATTGGACTGTATTGCATTTAGGATGGTAGTTATAGTATTGGACTCTATTACATTTAGGTTGGTAGTTAAAGTATTGGACTGTATTGCATTTAGGATGGTAGTTATAGTATTGGACTGTATTGCATTTAGGATGGTAGTTATGGTATTGGACTGTTTTGCATTTAAGACGGTAGTTATAGTATAAGACTATTGTGTTTAGGACGGTAGTTATAGTATTGGACTGTATTGCATTAAGGATTGTAGTTATAGTATTGGACTGTATTGCATTTAGGATGGTAGTTATAGTATAAGACTGTATTGCATTTAGGATGGTAGTTATAGTATAAGACTGTATTGCATTTAGGATGGTAGTTATAGTATTGGACTCTATTACATTTAGGTTGGTAGTTCTAGTATTGGACTGTATTGCATTTAGGATGGTAGTTATAGTAATGGACTCTATTAAATTTAGGTTCGTAGTTCTAGTATTGGACTGTATTTCATTTAGGTTGGTAGTTATAGTAATGGACTGTATTGCATTAAGGATTGTAGTTCTAGTATTGGACTGTATTGCATTTAGGATGGTAGTTATAGTATTGGACTCTATTACATTTAGGATGGTAGTTATAGTATTGGACTGTATTGCATTTAGGTTGGTAGTTATAGTAATGGACTGTTTTGCATTTAAGACGGTAGTTATAGTATAAGACTATTGTGTTTAATACGGTAGTTATAGTATTGGACTGTATTGCATTAAGGATTGTAGTAATAGTATTGGACTCTATTACATTTAGGTTGGTAGTTCTAGTATTGGACTGTATTGCATTTAGGATGGTAGTTATAGTATTGGACTCTATTACATTTAGGTTGGTAGTTCTAGTATTGGACTGTATTGCATTTAGGATGGTAGTTATAGTATTGGACTCTATTACATTTAGGTTGGTAGTTCTAGTATTGGACTGTATTGCATTTAGGATGGTAGTTATAGTATTGGACTCTATTACATTTAGGTTGGTAGTTCTAGTATTGGACTGTATTGCATTTAGGATGGTAGTTATAGTATTGGACTCTATTACATTTAGGTTGGGAGTTCTAGTATTGGACTGTATTGCATTTAGGATGGTAGTTATAGTATTGGACTCTATTACATTTAGGTTGGTAGTTCTAGTATTGGACTGTATTGCATTTAGGATGGTAGTTATAGTATTGGACTCTATTACATTTAGGTTGGGAGTTCTAGTATTGGACTGTATTGCATTTAGGTTGGTAGTTATAGTATTGGACTCTATTACATTTAGGTTGGGAGTTCTAGTATTGGACTGTATTGCATTTAGGATGGTAGTTATAGTATTGGACTCTATTACATTTAGGTTGGGAGTTCTAGTATTGGACTGTATTGCATTTAGGTTGGTAGTTATAGTATTGGACTCTATTACATTTAGGTTGGGAGTTCTAGTATTGGACTGTATTGCATTTAGGATGGTAGTTA
This sequence comes from Platynereis dumerilii, assembly GCA_026936325.1. NCBI lineage: Eukaryota > Metazoa > Annelida > Polychaeta > Phyllodocida > Nereididae > Platynereis > Platynereis dumerilii. Next base: position 25,025,816 of record JAPTHN010000009.1, on the reverse strand, counting down.
TAGTATTGGACTCTATAACATTTAGGTTGGGAGTTCTAGTATTGGACTGTATTACATTTAGGATGGTAGTTATAGTATTGGACTCTATTACATTTAGGTTGGTAGTTCTAGTATTGGACTGTATTGCATTTAGGATGGTAGTTATAGTATTGGACTCTATTACATTTAGGTTGGTAGTTAAAGTATTGGACTGTATTGCATTTAGGATGGTAGTTATAGTATTGGACTGTATTGCATTTAGGATGGTAGTTATGGTATTGGACTGTTTTGCATTTAAGACGGTAGTTATAGTATAAGACTATTGTGTTTAGGACGGTAGTTATAGTATTGGACTGTATTGCATTAAGGATTGTAGTTATAGTATTGGACTGTATTGCATTTAGGATGGTAGTTATAGTATTGGACTGTATTGCATTTGGGTTGGTAGTTATAGTATAAGACTGTATTGCATTTAGGATGGTAGTTATAGTATTGGACTGTATTGCATTTAGGATGGTAGTTATGGTATTGGACTGTTTGCATTTAAGACGGTAGTTATAGTATAAGACTATTGTGTTTAGGACGGTAGTTATAGTATTGGACTGTATTGCATTAAGGATTGTAGTTATAGTATTGGACTGTATTGCATTTAGGATGGTAGTTATAGTATTGGACTGTATTGCATTTAGGATGGTAGTTATAGTATAAGACTGCATTGCATTTAGGATGGTAGTTCTAGTATTGGACTGTATTGCATTTAGGATGGTAGTTATAGTAATGGACTCTATTAAATTTAGGTTCGTAGTTCTAGTATTGGACTGTATTTCATTTAGGTTGGTAGTTATAGTAATGGACTGTTTTGCATTCAAGACGGTAGTTATAGTATAAGACTATTGTGTTTAGGACGGTAGTTGTAGTATTGGACTGTATTACATTTAGGTTGGTAGTTCTAGTATTGGACTGTATTTCATTTAGGTTGGTAGTTATAGTATTGGACTGTATTGTATTAAGGATTGTAGTTATAGTATTGGACTGTATTGCATTTAGGATGGTAGTTATAGTATTGGACTGTATTGCATTTAGGTTGGTAGTTATAGTATTGGACTGTATTACATTTAGGATGGTAGTTATAGTATTGGACTCTATTACATTTAGGTTTGTAGTTCTAGTATTGGACTGTATTGCATTTAGGATGGTAGTTATAGTATTGGACTGTATTGCATTTAGGTTGGTAGTTATAGTATTGGACTCTATTACATTTAGGTTGGTAGTTCTAGTATTGGACTGTATTGCATTTAGGATTATAGTTATAGTATTGGACTGTATTACATTTAGGATGGTAGTTATAGTATAGGATTGTACTGCATTTAGGATGGTAGTTATGGTGTTTGACTGTATTACATTTAGGATGGTAGTAATAATATTGGACTGTATTGCATTTAGGATGGTAGTTTTAGTATTGGACTGTATTGCAGTAAGGATTGTAGTTCTAGTATTGGACTCTATTGCATTTAGGATGGTAGTTATAGTAATGGACTCTATTACATTTAGGTTGGTAGTTCTAGTATTGGACTGTATTGCATTTAGGATGGTAGTTATAGTATAAGACTGTATTGCATTAAGGATAGTAGTTATAGTATTGGACTGTATTGCATTAAGGATTGTAGTTATAGTATTGGACTGTATTGCATTAAGGATTGTAGTTCTAGTATTGGACTGTATTGCATTTAGGATGGTAGTTATAGTATTGGACTCTATTACATTTAGGATGGTAGTTATAGTATTGGACTGTATTGCATTTAGGTTGGTAGTTATAGTAATGGACTGTTTTGCATTTAAGACGGTAGTTATAGTATAAGACTATTGTGTTTAATACGGTAGTTATAGTATTGGACTGTATTGCATTAAGGATTGTAGTAATAGTATTGGACTGTATTGCATTAAGGATTGTAGTTATAGTATTGGACTGTATTGCATTAAGGATAGTAGTTATGGTATTGGACTGTATTGCATTTAGGATGGCGGTTGTAGTATAGGACTGTATTGCAGTAAGGATTGTAGTGATAGTATTGGACTGTATTGCATTAAGGATAGTAGTTATGGTATTGGACTGTATTGTATTTAGGATGGTAGTTATAATATTGGACCGTATTGCATTTAGGATGGTAGTTATAGTATTGGACTGTATTGCATTTAGGTTGGTAGTTATAGTATTGGACTGTATTGCATTTAGGATGGTAGTTATAGTATTGGACTCTATTACATTTAGGTTGGTAGTTCTAGTATTGGACTGTATTGCATTTAGGATGGTAGTTATAGTATTGGACCTATTACATTTAGGTTGGTAGTTCTAGTATTGGACTGTATTGCATTTAGGATGGTAGTTATAGTATTGGACTCTATTACATTTAGGTTGGTAGTTCTAGTATTGGACTGTATTGCATTTAGGATGGTAGTTATAGTATTGGACTCTATTACATTTAGGTTGGTAGTTCTAGTATTGGACTGTATTGCATTTAGGATGGTAGTTATAGTATTGGACTCTATTACATTTAGGTTGGTAGTTCTAGTATTGGACTGTATTGCATTTAGGATGGTAGTTATAGTATTGGACTCTATTACATTTAGGTTGGGAGTTCTAGTATTGGACTGTATTGCATTTAGGTTGGTAGTTATAGTATTGGACTCTATTACATTTAGGCTGGGAGTTCTAGTATTGGACTGTATTGCATTTAGGATGGTAGTTATAGTATTGGACTCTATTACATTTAGGTTGGGAGTTCTAGTATTGGACTGTATTGCATTTAGGTTGGTAGTTATAGTATTGGACTCTATTACATTTAGGTTGGGAGTTCTAGTATTGGACTGTGTTGCATTTAGGATGGTAGTTATAGTATTGGACTCTATTACATTTAGGTTGGGAGTTCTAGTATTGGACTGTATTACATTTAGGATGGTAGTTATAGTATTGGACTCTATTACATTTAGGTTGGTAGTTCTAGTATTGGACTGTATTGCATTTAGGATGGTAGTTATAGTATTGGACTCTATTACATTTAGGTTGGTAGTTAAAGTATTGGACTGTATTGCATTTAGGATGGTAGTTATAGTATTGGACTGTATTGCATTTAGGATGGTAGTTATGGTATTGGACTGTTTTGCATTTAAGACGGTAGTTGTAGTATAAGACTATTGTGTTTAGGACGGTAGTTATAGTAATGGACTGTATTGCATTTAGGTTGGTAGTTCTAGTATTGGACTGTATTGCATTTAGGATGGTAGTTATAGTATTGGACTCTATTACATTTAGGTTGGTAGTTCTAGTATTTGACTGTATTGCATTTAGGTTGGTAGTTCTAGTATTGGACTGTATTGCATTTAGGTTGGTAGTTATAGTATTGGACTCTATTACATTTAGGTTGGTAGTTCTAGTATTGGACTGTATTGCATTTAGGATGGTAGTTATAGTATTGGAATCTATTACATTTAGGATGGTAGTTATAGTATTGGACTCTATTACATTTAGGTTGGTAGTTAAAGTATTGGACTGTATTGCATTTAGGATGGTAGTTATAGTATTGGACTGTATTGCATTTAGGATGGTAGTTATAGTATTGGACTCTATTACATTTAGGATGGTAGTTTGGTCATTCCATCTCAAATCAACCAATGGTCCCCACCTCACCTTCTCCGATTTTAGTGAAACTAGCCACAGATCAATAACACAATATGGAAGGAATTTGTGTGAAATTTCAAAGTTGTTTCTCAAAAATTGAGCAAGTTGTGGCCAATTGAAGATTAAAAATGTGGTCCGAAAATCGGAAATTGTCCATTTCTAAAAATTTAATATCTCTTTTGTTTGTTCATGTAACAATCTGACAAAGCCCATGTACTTACATATGACCCTGTTGTAAATTGTAGTTCAAGAATTTTTAACCCAGAAGAATTTGCCACTCTTCCAGAATGTTTTAAATGTGTATGATTTATCACACCGAATTCCAGATTTCAATAATTTCCATCTCCCTCAAGTGACTTTCAAAATGTCAAATATTCCGTACATTTGTTCTTTGGGGTGATTAGAATTAGTAAAAAGAAAATTGCTTCACTAGGTATTGATGGCAGCGATTTATACCCCGCACAATTTTGAAAAAATTGAAATTTACCATTTTTGGGAGAAAAATTTCACCATGTGGGATAGGTAGTACAAACTACTGACGCATTTCATAAGAAAGCATACGAGAAGGGCTTTTGATTGATATGAGCCACGTTTTGTGTATATGAATTTTTAATTGTGAAATTTCACTTTGTATTTTGGTCGTTTACACCTTTTCAACATTATGTTTGGATTTCAAATGACAGCAAAATCATGTGGGATAATAAACTTGAGTTTAAATGTTGGCTGAAACTTATATTTCAACCAAGGTCTTCAATTTGATGTCACATCTTACCTGTGAATTTCCTTTTCTAACTGTCTACTAAAATTTTTTGGGAGAATAATTATCTAGAAGGAAAAATTCTGAAATTTCAAAAGCTCATGCAGGACAGGTGATATGATTTTATCATTTGGAAAAATAGTAGGTCCTCACAAAAAAAACAGAAAGATTTGTTAAGGGTTGCTTTAAAAAACTTTTTTAAGTTTTTGAGGGTATCCTAGTCAATTATTGGGGAAAGTGCAATTTTACCTAAGATAAAGATGGACAGCTGACAAAATTATTTTCAAATTTTATGCCTTGATCAAGGGCTTTGATCTACCACTAAATTTAATTGGAAACTTCATGGTTTTGTATTATATGCTTTTGCCATTTATGGTCATTATTGTCAGTGTCATGCTGATAACTTACTGGATTTGACAACCACAGAATGTAATACACTTGTCATATTTGGTTCTAAATTAAAGTTCATAGTATGGACAAAGTATATATCCATCTATTTTCATTATATGACATGTCCCACATGGCATTAGCTGATTTTAAAATTTGTGCAATTTTTTAATTATTTTGCATTGTTATGATACAAGATAATTGTACTTGAATGTACTAACTTGGCATATTTGGGATTGGGTAAAAATCCTAAGTCAAGGCAATACTTATATCCTATTTTTGCAACCATATAAGTGGTCCCAAATGATCTTTTGATCATTTTATATCGGCATAATTACAGCCTAAATGACTATATTTAAAGCTTGAATATGAAAAAGAAAAATTCATATACACAAGACGTATCTTATATGAATCAAAAGCCCTTTGCATATATTTTCACGTGATATGCATGTGTTGTTGCTATGACCTATCCCACATTGTGATTTTTCACTCCGAACATTGGTAAATTTGATTTTTTTAAAATTTGAGCTTAGTCTGTATCACAGCAAACGTCAGCCAGGGACATGAAATCGACATTACCCTTCCTTCTCACCCCAAAGAACAAATTCGTAAAGTATCTTTAATTTTGGAAGTTTTCTGACCGAGTGGGAAATTATTGAAATTTTAGTTTTAGTGTGATAAACCTTCCAACTTTGAAAATTTGTGGAAGGTCATCAAACTTTTTTTCAGCAACTTGCTTTCAGCCATTTTGTTTATTGAGATATCAAGCATTTATTTATAATATTATAGGGCATTATCTTGAGAAATCAATAAATGACAGCAATTTCTAGATGGGACAATTTTCAATTTTCGGTTCTAATTTTCAAACTTCAATCGGTCAGTACTCTCTCAAATTTGCAGTTACAGAACTGATATTTTGCATACATTCATTCCATATATAGTTCTTCAAATGTGGGCAGTTTCGTGAAAATCTGAGATGGTGAGGTGGGGCACTTTTCAAATTTTGGTTGATTTCATGTGGAATGACCCAGTTCTAGTATTGGACTGTATTGCATTTAGGATGGTAGTTCTAGTAATGGACTCTATTACATTTAGGTTGGTAGTTCTAGTATTGGACTGTATTGCATTTAGGATGGTAGTTATAGTATTGGACTCTATTACATTTAGGTTGGTAGTTCTAGTATTGGACTGTATTGCATTTAGGATGGTAGTTATAGTATAAGACTATTGTGTTTAGGACGGTAGTTATAGTATTGGAGATAGATGGCGCCGCTAACTTGACCAGTCAAGGTTGAATAAGCACATTATATTTCAAATATTTTTGGAGGACATGAGGGATGTACGTGAATTTAAAATATTGGACAAAATCCGTGAATACATGGTGATCATCCAACAACCAGGACAATGATGTAACAATTGGATTTAACAGTTTTTCTACAAGGAGCCAGTTTGACAATTTTGACAAAGATTTTGTTATGAATCCAGTCGTGACGCTACCAACCATGCAAAGCTATTTTTAGAGTCAACTGAGGTCTATTTTTAGCTGCAGCTGGAGGCTGTGAACTTGTGACGCTACCAAGCTCAGAGGCTGTAAAATTGTGACGCTACCAAGCTCAGGGATTGTGACGTCATCTCTGAGAGTTGAATGACCTTTGCGGAATTTGGAGATCCAGGATTACCGTGATGTCCTCTCATAGAGGTGAATGACCTTTGCTGAGGTTGAAGATCCAGGAGCAATGAGCGCAAGCAATATGACAGAAAAGGCCCTTACGAAATAACATTGTTTAGTGTCCGATCTGTACAATTGCGAATTTATTTAAAATGGAACAATTGAACAATGATGACAAATTTGAAGGTGACTCTGTAATCATTGGTTCGACAATCAATGAAAGTCAGCTGTTAGCTGATTTTTACAGTCCCAATCATACCATCATCCACATACCGGAAACTTTAATGGGAGATAATTCTCTTATTTTTGAGGACTCTGGATCTTTTATACAAACAATTCCTGAAACTCAGAACACTCCCACAGTGTCAACATTGAGTCACTCAATGGATTCAATGTTTTTACATACAAATCAAGAAGCGAGCCTTGCCTCTGATAGTTTTCTGAATGACTCTGCATCTCTTCTTCCTATTACTAATGGAATAATTGATGAATTTCCATTATTAGTCTCTTCTTCAATGGTCCCACCTGAGGATGTCAATGCGATACATACAAGAACAGTTACAGACTTATTGCATGCCAATGAACGCATCAAATGCTTACTCAAAGAAATAGATGAATTGAAATTGGACAAAACTATAAATACAGCCCATCTATCCCTTGATCAGCCAGAAATGAAAAAGAGGACCGATATTCAACCGATCAGTAATACAAGACCAGATCAAAATGAAATGCTACTTTTCAGAGCCAGTGGGAGACATCAAATACTCTCAAATTTCTTCTTGGACAAGTTGATTATTAAAGGAGTAACATTCAACAGTGCTGAACAAGCCTATCAGTTTAAAAAAGCACAATTTCATGGCAGACAGGATCTAGCTATCAAGATTCTTCTAACAAGATCACCTTTCCAAATTAAAAAGATTGCAAATGGAATTATCCAGTGTCAAGCTTGGCATGAAGTCAAAACAGAAATAATGCAAGAAATCCTAAATGAGAAGGCAAAACAGTGCTCTACATTTAGAAAATCCCTTGTGAAGACTGGTTCCAAAAAACTCATTCACAATGTGGAAAGTGACAGTTTCTGGGGTTGTGGAGATAACTTTCTGGGTCAAAATGTTCAGGGGATGCTGTTGGAGGAGCTACGGATGAGCATTCAGCTTGAACTGCCAAAACCCCTGCAAACTGAACAAAAAGGAAAACAAAAATCAACAGAAACAGTTGACGATACTTCAACTAGTCAAAGACAGAAAATCGCCCCTCAAAGTGCTGTTCCTCCCTCCCCCTTTGCCATGGCCCATGTATCCGCAACGATCAACAACACTCGTCCAAAGATTGTAATAATAGGAAATTCAAACGCACGTGGAATTTCCGAAGGACTCAATGAAAGAGGTCTCGATGCATGTGGTTATGTGTTCCCCGGTGGAACAATTTCCCACATCACTTCTCGCATACGTAATATGACGTCCTCCCAGAGCCCGGACTTCGTCATGCTCATGGCTGGAGACATTGAGGCTGCCGATGGCCTAGCTGCAGCAACAATATTTGCAAGATACGAACACTTGATAGACGGGGCTAAACGAGCATTTCCTTTTTCTCGAATAATTATTTCGGGTCTTGCTCAAACTGGAGGTCACACCCAATGAGAGACTTTGAGAGATGTGAATCGGCATTTAGAAATTTTAGGTAATGACGAGAGACTTCTTGAATTTATCTGTAATGAACAAGCTAAATTGCGTGACCACATACATCTGTCAAGTAACTCTGTCAACAAACTCTCGTTCAATGTGTCGCTTTATGTAAAGAAGGTTTTTCTGTGAGATGGTTTCAGCCACTTTCCGCAGCTTGTTGCAATGAAACATTGTCAGTAAACTGTAACTATAATGAAACAAAACCATCTCAGTACATCTATGAAGGTCAATCGGTTTCCTTATCTAATACTGAGCATGAACGGTCTGATAATAAGTTAGACACATATGATGAAAATGATTTGTCTGATTTACCCAAAAATATGGTTTTTCAAAGAAATGTGTTTGATAGTGATGAAGGTGGATTAGGTAATCTTAAATTGATGTCATGGAATATACAGGGTGTTGGTTGTAAATTAAAGTTAGACGAGATAAGAAATATGATAACCTGTATTGATGTCATTTTCTTGTACGAAACTATGAAGCTGGATTCCTTTGACCCACAAATGCAGGGTTACAATTATTTCCATTATCAAAGAAAATACAAACATCCTAAAGCCAGAAGGCCCTCTGGTGGCATTGCAGTGCTAATCAAAACAGATTTATTTGAATCAAAAACCTTAACTATTGAAAAAGCCAATGAATGGGTTATATGGCTGAAAGTTAGGAGATCAACTCATGAAATGTTTATTGGTGGTGCCTACATTCCCCCTGAAGATAGCACAATCTATCTTAAGAGCCAGTGACAGAGAAAATCGAGGATTTGGCTTGCTGTGGGGGTCGGCCGAATCACTTGAAACTTTTCAATGTGAATGAATATGGTCTCACTAAGAAAAATCTTGAAGCATTCGAAAAAAATTCATTTGGTTGTTGTGATAGGACATGCCAGAGATATTAAGCAAAATATGCAAAATTGCTCCAGGAGAGAATTTGGAAATTTCACATTTTTACTGAATTTCAATGGACAATATCTTCTCAACGGCACATGTTACAGCTTAAAGAAACATAGCATCAGATAGGGCATACACATGGTTTTCAAGGCCACATATGATATTTGTTGTCCTAGTCTTATAGGATGTAGTGTAATTCGAATACAAAAGCCTTTTTGCCCATTTTTTCAAAAATACTGATTTATGGAAAAAAGGTCATATTTGATGGCCAATTGCCAATCTGAGGGTCTCAACTTGACAATGTGAATAAAAGGGTAGTGAAGACAAACATGTCAACTGTCCACTCAGTCAATAAAATTTGGTATACTTCTTTTGGAATTTCACTGGTAAAGATTCCAAAATGGCCTCCAAATGGAATTTCAACTTTTCATTTATTCGTAATTTGGAGAATATTCATCCAATTTTCAGATGTGATACCTCTAATCCACGGTTTTCAAGGTCATATACTTCATTTTTGACACTTTTACATTTATAAATCTAAGATGGCTGCCAAAATGGTGGCCAAAATGGCTGCCATTGACATAAAATTGATAATTTTTGTTTAGGTTTCCTCAATTTACTTTAAAATTGACAATTTCTTTAGGTTTCCTCAATTTACTTTTGTGTGGTATCTCTAATCTAGGGCTTAAATGCCCAGAAGACACATTTTTGATTCTGTTACGTCAAGCAAACCAAGATGGCAGCCAATTTTACCGCAAATATGGCTGCCACATGAATGAAATTGTCAGTTTTCGTTCATTTTTTCATCCAGTACCTCTATTCTAGGGTTTTTAGGGTCAGAGATCTCATTTTTGATACTTTCAGAAGAATTTATTCAATATGACTGCCAATATGGTGGAAATTATGCCTGCAAGTTACATGAAATTGTCAATCAGAGATTTTTTATTGATATTTTGAATGTAATTCCTTTACTCTGGAGTTCTTAAAGTCAGAAAGTTTGTTTTTCAGGCTTCATGGGCTATTTGGTGGTAATCAGTGGTTGCACTCAGGTTACTAACCTCTGAGACCAGAATTTGATTGCCAAGAGTTTGACAATCCTTCCTACTGTGGTCCCATCTGAACTTCATTATTATGCCGGGTAAGTGCAAAAATACAGGATATAACCTGTATCAACCTCACCCTAGCCAATGAGCCACTAATATTTCACACAACAAATTATGGAATATCAAAAATGTTGTTGAAATTAACTAATGGGATTTTTGGCCATCTGTTGTTCAACTATTTTGTGAATTTGGTTTTTTACCAGACCAAAGATGAAGCTGCATAGTGGACAACCTTTTTTCTGAATGTTTGGGAATGAGGGCTAGTGTTTGGCAAATTTCTTCTGAATTTGTGCAAATATTATCAATGCTCGGCTGCACAAGTGGAGGTGAATTCTGACAAATATTTGCAACACATTTACCAATTTTTCAGTCTTTGCATTGGTTTTCCGTATAGAGCAAATTAATTACATGCAGTGATATTATCAAAACAAAAACGTCTGAAAGTAGTGCAATTTGGCATTGTTTCAAATATTTTTATCAACTTTTATGTCCATTAATCTTGTGGATTTTGGGGAGGAATTTGTCTTACTATGACCTGCAAAATAATCGTTTGAAGATTTTGATCATGTATACCAAATAATATAATTACATGACCTTCAGACACAGCCCAAAAATTCAGGAGGTTCATGGAACATTTGAAAAGCTCCTGGGAAAGTTATTTAATTGCCTACTAGTTTAAGTAAGCCATCTACAATTTCTCCACCTCTTGGAAGCTATCATGACTTCATTAGAATTTATCAAATTAAAGTGGAAGGTCTGAGCAATTGAGGTAAATTGGCCAGGGCATTTTGTTTGCAATTAATTTGTCTCCTGCAAGTATAATTTCATAGCACACTTAATGCAGTCTGACAGCTGTTTTGCCTGATTTACTAAATATTTGGTGTTTTGCAAATTTGACTGGGAAAGTTCAAGCAGTTGAATGATTAGTAGATAATGATCCAACAAGAAATACTAAGCTTGCTTATTAACAAATATTTTAATATCATGGTGTCTTGTCTTATGTTGTAGATCACTATCAATCTGCATCTAAGCATGATTGACTGAAAATGATGTAAAAGAATAGGAGCAAAAATTCTTTATTTTGCTTTCGGAACCTTGTGCAGATTCTGCAGAATGGTTTTTCTGCACTTCCCCAACATTATTTTCCTTGAAATATCATTTGGGTTAATTCCGAGAACCTGAATAGGATATTTCAAAAATCAATTTGCATAAAATATGCCAATCATTAAGGTACCTCACATGCTTGTGTCTTATCTTTCACGTTGCTTCACAACATTGCGAAAACATTGCCCCAATATTGCATTCTAACGACATTTTGTCTGCACGCAAATGCCTAAAGTGCCATTATGTAACTTTGCAGCCAGCTCCAATTACAAATCATTACGGTGCTCCTTAATCCTTATTGATCGCCAGTAGATCTTTAGATCTACCAGCGATATATGTTTTGAACATGTCCGAACCTCGTGGTGCGTGGTGCATAGACAAATTGTGTGGTGGAATGCACTTCAGAATCTGTCATCTATCATGTCTATGCCTCATCTTGCCTGGCAGTGGTTGGGTGGATAGGAGTCGGTGGCTAGAGGTCGGGTGGAGGGAGTCGGGTGGTTAGTAGTCGGGTGGTTAGGAGTCGGGTGGATGTGGATATAAGTCAGGTGGATAGGAGTTGGTAGCAAGGAGTCGGGTGGATAGGAGTCGGGTGGACAGGAGTCGTTTGGACAGGAGTTGCTTGAAAATAAGTGTTGGGTGGATAGGAGTTGGGTAGACAGGAGTCGGGTGGGCAGGAGTCGTTTGACAGAAATCGGGTGGATAGGAGTCGGGTGATTAGGAGTCTGGTGGTTAGGAGTGGGTGGATAGGAGTCGGCTGGCAAGGAGTCGTTGGACAGAGTCGGATGGACAGGAGTAGGATGGACAGGAGTCTGATGGACAATCGTTTGGACAGGAGTCGTTTGGACAGGAGTCGGGTGGACAAGAGTCGGGTGGACAAGAGTCGGGTGGACAAGAGTCGGGTGGACAGGAGTCAGGTGGACAGGAGTGTTGGGTGGATAGGAGTCGGGTGGCCAGGAGTTGGATGGATAGGAGTAGGGTGGTTAGGAGTCTGGTTAGAGTCGGGTGGATAGGAGTCGGGTGGATAGGAGTCAGCTGGCCAGGAGTCGGTGGACAGGAGTCGGGTGGACAGACTCAAGACATTTATTTCTTCCTGAAACATACAGGTTGTTACAGTAAAGAGGGTGGACATCTCTAAGACAAGATTTTGGACAGGAGTTGGGTGAGCAGGAGTCGGGTGGACAGTCGTTTGGACAGGAGTCGGGTGGAGATGAGTCGGGTGGGTAGGAGTCTGGTGGATAGGAGTTAGGTGGATAGGAGTCGGATGGACAGGAGTTGGATGGACAGGAGTAGGATGGACAGGAGTCGGGTGGATAGAAGTTGGGTGGTTGTCTATAGATCCCATTTTTGTGATGATTTGGTGCAGTTTTTGTCTGATCTTGTATGACGGCTGTCTATGCTGAAACGTGACAGACTGAAATGCATAAATTACACTGTCACTGCTGCCTCTATTCAACTCAAATTCTCAATACACATATTTTGCTTGTGTATATATATATATGTCAATATTCATCAGTAAAATAGGCGATCATTCAGTCCCTGTGCCAGCATTGAGCAATCCATTCCATCTCCACACTAATTCTAGTTTATTCAATGTTGTTGTTGCTATTGCATATATATTGGTTTATGCCTGCCCTATGAAGAAAATCCATCATAGATTTTTTATTTATAGGTCATCTATGTACAGATTTTTTTTGTGTCCCAGAGTAAAAATTCTGCCTCATTTGGAGTTATTTGAAGCAGATGCGATGGTCATGATTAACTCATACAGACTATCCTGTTTCAAGAACAATTTCTTTGGATATGTAAAATATTTACAAGCATTATTTAGATTTTTTTTTAATCGTTGTCTTAACCTATAAAAAAACTTATATATAAGTATTCTTAACAGTTCATCGATTCAACAAGATAAGGAATTTCTCTGGCGAAATTTTTGCGTGTAAAACGTCACCAAAGATTGTGTACATCATTTTCAATGCGAAACTTGGCCTAAAAACCTTAATAGGCATCCGATTTTCAAAATTTAAAAACCTGCATATATCAATTAAATTCCTTCAAATTCCACTTATTCGTTTTGCTCTATTTGCAATATTAACTTCGCAAAAACCTCTTCGGCGCATTATGCTGCTTTTTTTTTGGCACTTATTTGGCTATGTAATATTTTCATAAAACAAGGGGAGGGGCTTTGGAGTTTTTCTAAGGGCATTTATTTCATAGAAATGCCTACTTTAAGACATTAAAACCTTTTATTACACGCCACATACCCTCAGGTTCATGATAAGATCGATGCGGTACCCTTTTTAAGGGTACTTTTCTTGTTTATATATGTGCACACTGAATTTCAGAATTATATCCAGTAAAGCAGTTGAGAACCAGACAAGGAATGAGAACATTCACATTTTCATAAAGAAATACGCTTTGTGTCAAATAGGTCAATTTTGTATGCTATTCATGCCTTAAGAACATAAAAGCTATAAAATAAATTTTACATTGAAAAATGAAGTGTTAATTACCAACAACTGGTTACACTGTGACATTTCCAGACTTTATAACCAGGTTCAAACGTTCTAATTAGCATTCTGAATCTGAAAACGACAGTTTGCATGGAAATGTCATTTTTGGTCACAGAGGTTAACTTCATATGTTTTCCATGCTTATAGTAAGCCATGAAAACCAAATTTTATGATTGATATTGGAAGATGAAGTGTAAATTGGTAATTCTATGTCATTGGCATAGCTGGGGGCCAACTGTCAGATTGGCAGCAGGGATATGAAAACAGCCATTTTCACCGAAATTTCACCGAAATTTCGTTTTAGTTAAATAGGTTAACTTCATATGTTTCCAACGCTTATTGCAGGTCATATAAACCAAATTTTATGATTGGTTTTGGTAGATGAAATGTAAATTGGTATTTTCATGTCACTGGCATAGCTGGGGGCTGACTGTCAGATTGGCAATTTTTATATGAAAATGGCCTTTTTCACTAAAATTGCGATTTTGTTCAAATTGGTAAATTTCCTGTACTTCTCATGCCTACAACAGACCATATAAACCAAATATTATGATTGCTTTTGGAAGATGATGTGTAATTTGGTAATTCTAGTTCATTAGCATAGCCTTGGGCCAAATTTCAGATTGGCCATTGAGATCTATAAATGGCTATTTTCACAAAAATGTTTTTCGGTAAAATAGGTAAATTTCCCATGCTTCCCATGCTTAGGGTGTCAAAAGTATACCAAATTTTATGATTGATATTGAAAGATGAAGTGTATATGGGTATATCCATGTCATTGACATATCTGGGGGTAGACCCTCAGATTGGCAATTTGGATCTGAAAATGACCACTTTTTACATCCTTTTTCGCCTTTGAAATAGAGCAAGTTCCTTGTATCACCCACACCCTGGTGGCCAGTTTAGGAACAAAAAATTAAATTTCATTTGAAAGGAAATCCATTTTTCTCAATATCTGAAATGAAATTATATCATTACATCACCTCAGGTTGACTACACAGTGATTTTAAAATTGCCATTTTTTAACATTTCCTTTCTCTCTAAAAGCGAAATTATGGGTTTAATAATGGAGGTGGCCTACCATGGCCACCCCTGGACCAAATGACCAAAAATTTTGTGAATGTTGTTTTTGACCCAAGTACTTGACATGTGCCAAATTTCATAAAAATCGGTGAGATTGCACAGCCATGATTTTGGCAAAAATCCTCAATTTTCTCTGTCACTGGCTCTTAATAGTAGATATGGTTATGACATAATGAATAAATTAAGGGATGACCTTGCTTGTTTACTTGAGCGGACACCTTTTGTGCCACTTTGTGGAGATTTCAATAGTAGAACTGGTGATAAGAAAGATTTTGAGGAAATAGTTCATGGGAAAAACTCTCAAATCTCTGACTTCGGTCGTGGGAATTGTGATGCCATGGCAACAAATACTAGCTGGTCAAGAAAACCCAGGCAGTCAAAAGACAAAAAGACAAACAATTACAGAAAAGATCTCATTAATCTATGCCGGGCAAGTGGTTTAAGAATTATGAATGGTTTATTTGATGAAATTAGAACTGATCGATTTACATGTCATACACCAATGGGACAGAGTGTTGTTGACTATTTGCTTTGTAGTGAACCAGTGTATTATTGTCTTCATGAATTTGTCATAACTGATAAACTTACGGAGTCAGACCATACACCTCTCAGTTTCTCTTTTAAATTGCCTACGATAACTAAAAAAGATAGTTACACTGAAGGTGATAGATCTCGTAATAAAATATTCAAATATGTGTTTGACAGCAGTAAAATTGAAGAGTTTCTCTCTAACTTTGACAGTGAAAATGCCCAAACAACATTGTATAAGTTAGGCTGTGACATTGAGTCTAAAGTAGATACAGACACTGTTGTTGATACTGTATACCATTATGTAAGAGATAGAATACAGCCAATATTTAAGAAGACGAAATATAGGTCCACAAAATGCACATTTCCAACCAACAAATGGTTTGACAGTGAATGTAAAAATTTAAGAAAATCTTTGAATGAGTTTGCCAAACAAAATGACTTAGCTTTACATTTTAATAAAACAAAATATTATTACTTACTCAAAACTTACAAAAGAGTAATTCAAAAGAAGAAACGGCAATTTCAAGAAAAAAATCGAGAAGAGATACAAAAACTTATGGGTAAAAATCAATCAGATTGCTGGAAGTACTGGAGTAAACTAAAGTCTTTGGGGAAAAACCGAACTAATTACCCTGATTTAGAAACTTTTCACAATTGCTTTAAAAAACAATCTCTTCCACCTGAACGAGATTATTTTGACAATGAAAACATGACTCATGTAAACAATCTGGTACAAACTTCTGAGTATAGCTGCTGTAATGACATTGCTCGTCAGATTTGTGATAATGTAATAACTGAGGAAGAAATTGCCCTGCATTTTAAGAGACTTAAAAATAATAAAGAGGCGGGTATAGATGGCATACCGGCAGAATTCTATAAGTACGCAAGTGAGAAACTTGTAATGCCATTTTGCGCTGTATTCAATCACATTTTTGATAACGGGGAATATCCCTCTCAGTGGTCTGAAGGACTCATCAATGCCTTATATAAAAAGGGAAGTCGTTCGGATCCTGATAACTACAGAAAAATCACCATTAATGTTGTAATGGCTAAAATTTTTGATTCTATCCTGAATAGTCGGTTGTGTTTCAAAAATGATGCTCTGAACCTAGATGACCCTTGTCAATTTGGTTTCACTCCTGGAACCAGTTGCACTGACTGTGTTTTCATTCTAGATACAGTTATAAGTTATCAGCGAGCAAAGCGAAAACCAGTTTTTTGGCTGGGAAAAGACGACCAAGGCGTAATATGGGTTTATAAAATTTAATTAGATTAAAATTTGATGAATGTTGATTAGATTAGATACAAAATATATTAGGTGGTAAATTTTGACATTAAATAAAATAGTAGATGGTAAAATATGAAAGAGATTGAGATTATGAGATAAGAAATTGTAATATAAACAAGGAAGTTATGACTAGCTAACAAATGGTTATAGATGACTAGTGACTAGTATCTAGGAGTACATGAGTATAGGTAGATATAAAACAGATATATAGGTACATATAAAACAGATATAAGACAACAGACAAATATAAGTACGGAGAATGTTGAAATTGTGTGTACACAATAAAATTTTGGGGTCAATCAATTTTTCCCAGCCAGCGTCCGTACCCATGGGGAGGGAGGGCGGGAACTGTTTTGAAGAGGTAGATTGTGTTGATGCGATTGAATCGATGCGTCGTTGCGAAGTGCCAGGATGTGGGTCAGATTAACGTCGTCTTCCCGCCAAAATCCCGTGCGCAGGCTAAACGGGTCCATTTGGCTGGGAAAAGACGACCAAGGCGTAATATGGGTTTATAAAATTTAATTAGATTAAAATTTGATGAATGTTGATTAGATTAGATACAAAATATATTAGGTGGTAAATTTTGACATTAAATAAAATAGTAGATGGTAAAATATGAAAGAGATTGAGATTATGAGATAAGAAATTGTAATATAAACAAGGAAGTTATGACTAGCTAACAAATGGTTATAGATGACTAGTGACTAGTATCTAGGAGTACATGAGTATAGGTAGATATAAAACAGATATATAGGTACATATAAAACAGATATAAGACAACAGACAAATATAAGTACGGAGAATGTTCAAATTGTGTGTACACAATAAAATTTTGGGGTCAATCAATTTTTCCCAACATCGTCATGGAGAAACCGGCATGGCGATGGAGCCCAAAATTGTCTTCAGACGGAGGACAAACTGGTCAACACCAAGTTTGCCGAGGCATCTGAACTCGTACCGCTGGGGAGACGCCGGCGAGAAAGGCAGCATGCAGGTGCATAATACCGCAAAGACACAGGCTAGTGGAGTGTAATACCACTTGTAGTAAAGTTGTGTGACAAACGCCAACACGCAGGTTCTGTTAGCCGTGTTTAATACCACTTGTAGTAATTTTGTGTGACAAACGCCAACACGTAGGGCCTGTGTGGCAAACGCCAACGCCGGCCTGGGAGTAGCACAGCACAAGTGCGGTAAACACCGACACTTATGGCTTATTTCTTGGCAGAATGATCTCTGCTGGCCTTATGTAACGTTGGAAGGCCGAACTCTTCCAGCGACCCGCGGCACGGATGGTTTGGTCTGACTGGCCGTCAGCAGCCATCTGGGTGGCCCGTCCGGCCCTGAAAGAGTGGGTGTTATAATGGTGAGCTTGTAGTGAGCACAAAGTGGCTGTGCTTTTGAGGACTGCGGAAAACTGGGAGCGAGTGACGGTACAGTGGTCGTGATGAATGAATAAGGGGCCCGGAGAGGTGCCTCGTTTCAATATGTATGTCTCCAGAGCCACGACCGGGCAAATTGGTCGGTGAGGTTCCTGTGCAATGGTGACAGTGGGGTTGTCACCGCGACTGTGCTTGTAGCTTCGAAAGGTCAGGCGGATTGTGCCTGATGAGATGTTTATCTGGGAGTATTGCAGGAGATGGTTGCTATTTGAGGCCAAGGTGACTTCACCAGCACGGAGGCATCCATGGAAGGTGAGCAGGAAAATGGCTCGCCAGAGAGAAAGTTGATACGGAGTAGGGACCGCGAAGGGGAGAGCTTGCAAGAGAGTGTGTAAAATGTCCCTGGTGATTGGCAGAAGTTGCGAACCCGAGCTGGGTTGTTGGTTGCGGATGCCCTGTAGGGTCTTAGCGACCATGAATGATGATGTGGGATCCGGCTGGTGGTGAAGTTTATGGACAAAGGCTATAGCTGAGATGTAGGTACGCATGGTTGATCGAGAGAGGCCAATATTGTGGAGATGTATTAGGAAAAGGCAGACATGGTTAATGGGCGCTGGTAGGACAGGTGTGGTGGCAAGTCTAGTAGAGATGAAAGTCCGAAAGGTGGCCCAATGGTGTTCATATGCCCTCGCAGTAGATGGCTGTATAGAGGCCTTCAGGGTGGCGTCCAGTTGAATCTGAAGTTGGCGGGCTGTAGGTGCTGTGGGATCGGTGTAGGAAAGCTGTGGACTCCAAACTGTCTCAGGAGAGATGGAGGTACCTGGTGACGAGAAATGGCATCACATAAGACATTAAGAACACCTGGTATGTGGGTTGAACGTAGTTGGATGTTATAATTAAGCAAGACAAGGACTAAAGGGCGTAGAATTTGCATGATGAAATGACATTTGGAGGACTGCTTATTGAGGATATGGACTACCGCCATATTGTCAGAGAAAAAATTTATGTTGGAATTGGCTAATTTATGGGCGAACATAGAAATGGTGACATATATGGGATACAGCTCGAGTACTGTAATGTGCAAGTCCTTCCAGGGATGGGGCCAGTAGCCCTGGATCCATGACTTTCCGTAGGTGGCTCCAAAACCGGATTTCGACGCATCGGCACAGAGGGAGATTTCTTCGGAAGTTACTCGAAATCTTGGGCGGATGATGGCACAGCCATTGTGATGAGAGAGGAAAGTGGCCCACATAGATAGGTCTTCTTTTGCGGAGTCATTCAGTCGGATTGCCTGGTTTGGGTTGGTGAAACCGATGGTGAGGTCATGGAGACGTCTAAGGAATGCTCGTCCGGAGGGAATGACGGAAGTGGAAAAGGAAAGTTTACCGATGACAGATTTTAGTTCTCGAAGGGTGGTTGCAGATTTAAGGGAAAGTGCTGAAAGGTCGTCCGAGTACAGCTTGAGCTTGTCTGGTGGTAGACGGGCCTCCATCTGTATGGAGTCCAGTTCGATTCCTAGGAACGTAATAACGTTGGTGGGTGGCTCAGTTTTGTGAGTAGCTATTGGGACTCCGATGTAAAGGCACAGGTCCAGGAAAGTTTGTAGGTAATGCTGGCACTGCTGCTCGTTGTGGTGGATGAAAAGGAAGTCATCCAGAACCTTGACTATATTTTTAATGCCAAATTTGGATTGGAGGATCCAAAGTAGAGAGTCAGAGAAGCTCTCGAATATACGGCACGATGTAGCTGCACCCATGCTGAGCATTTTTTCGTAATAAAAGTTACCGTCGAAAGCAAAGCCGAGGAGATGGTATTGTGAAGGGTGAACAGGAATGATCCTGAAAGCGTCGGCAATGTCGGTTTTGGCCATGAAGGCGGCTGGAGCCTGTTGTTGAATGTGAGCTATGGCGTCATTGATGTTTTGGTACTGGACGGTGGAGTGGGTTTTGGGGATGTTGAAGTTGACAGAAGAAAAGTCGTACGGATAGGAGAGATTGTGGAGGAGCCTGTATTTGCCGGGTGTTGATTTTTCCCGAAGGGCGAGGGGGGATGTTTTGAAATTGGGAAAAGGTGGTTGTTTGAATGGACCGGCTATGCGGCCTAAGGCCAACTCGTGTGCTATCTTTTCCCGAACGACTTTTTTATTTTGTATGACCGAGATGGAATTCTTTGATGATAGGGGTTGTTCCGGGCCTTGGAAATGAAGCTGGAATCCTGAAGTGATGCCCGAAATGATGTAGTCTCTTCGCGGATACCCTTCAAGGAGCCCCGCCAGTCTTTTTGCCATCACGGGAGTTGCGATGGCGGGGTTGGTCTCGCTTGGGGGAGGAGTCTCGGGCATCCCGAGAATCTCTGGACACTGTGGCTGCAGGCCCATTGTAGGATGACCGAGGGTTGCAGCGCATGAAGAGGGGGTGAGGGCCTCGGCAACGGGGGCAGGTGTGCTTGTATGAGCACGCACGGGAGGCGCAACGTTGGTGCTTTGAATGGTACGCGAAGCAGTACCCGTTGGGGACTTTGTCGTCCTTGTTGTGGTTGTTTGTGTTGTGACGAAAGGATGAGTCCTGGTTCTGACGGGGGCGAAATGCCCGAAGCTCCAGGTCCTGTCGGATCTCATCCCATTTGCAAATAGTGAATTCGCGGTCGCGTCTGAACTCACTATCGTACCATGCCCAGTTGCACCCGTTGCGCATGAGGTCCCTTATGTTTTGTGCGTAGCTCAGGATGGCCTTGGTTTCCTGTGGATATTTATCAGTGTATATTGCAATAAAAACATCCATGGCCTGGGTCCAATCCTGTTCCGAAAGTTGTTTCTTCTTACGGGAGGCCAGGCGGAATTGTGGTTGTCCGTCCTCGGTAGTTAAGGCTAGAGTGTAGTCGGTGGACCGGTTGGAATGAAGGAGGTCACCGAGCTCGATATATTTGTGTTGCCAGATTTTAATCTTTAAAGACTGGGGGACATTCTGGCCTAGGGGAGCGGCTGTGGAGCGGAGGGGGCGGGAGGTGGGTTTATAGGTAATTGAAAGAGGGATTAGCTCCTCACCTTGTGCACCTTGGGTTGTTGGATAAGCTGTAGAGCTGTGGATGTCTGGCTGTGGACGTTGTTGTCTGTTGATGTCGAATCCTGGGGCAGTGTGGCAAACGCCAACACTAGCTGGTGGAATCAGTGGAGTGTACGGAACCTGGTTGTCCGCAGGACCTGTGATGGTGTGATGGATAGAAGCTAGAGTTGACATGAAGACCTGGTGCTGCTGCTGGTAGAGGTCCTGGATGGCGTTGAGAGAGGTGGCTAAGGCCGCCATGTGAGGAGGAACCTGTGTAGGAGGTGGGTTTGGCAGTACAGGTTGACCTCGTGGTGGTGACAGGGAGCGATGCAGTGGGCTACGGTGTCGTAGCGGTGGTGTTGGGCTCCTTGTTCGATGACGTGGCGGTGTTGGGCTTCTTGGTCTGCGAGGTGGCGGTGTTGGGCTTCTTAGTCGGCTAGGTGGCGGTGTTGGGCTCCTTGGTCGTCGACCTGTGTTTCTGGTTGGGCTTGAGTATGGGGGTGATGAGCGAAGTCGTGCTGGACAAGTCCGAGTCCTTTGGGGCCTGGATTGTGTGGCCGCCTTCCGCTTGCGTTGAGGCATTTTTGCTGAAAAGAGATGAGATGTTGGTAAGTGCATGTCATTGAGGAAATCTATTGATGTTGGAGACTTGGAGTGTAAAACCAAGAGAAAAGCTACATGTATTGTACAGCGGAGGAGAGAAGAGTATAGATTGAATGGGGTGTAGGACCCAGGGAGGCTGAAGGAGTTTACAACCAAACAGCCTAAATAAATAGTATGGAGTGTAGAAGCAGATGAAAACCTGGTGTGTATTGCCAGGGAAGGCTGATTGGAGTGTACAACCAAGGAGCCGAGTTGTCATGATGAATTACTGGATTAATGGGAAGAATGTTGTATAGGATCCAGGGAAGCTGAAGGAGTTTACAACCACACAGCTTAAATAAATAGTAAGGAGAGTAGAAGTAGTGGAAACCTGGAGTGTATTGCCAGGGAAGGCTGATTGGAGTGTACAACCAAGGAGCCGAGTGGTAATGATAAATTACTGGATTAAAGGAAAGGGGACTCAGGAGTGTACCACCGGAGTCACAGTAATTGGAATTGATTTTGAGCAAGAGTATTGGCAGTTGGAGTGGTGTGAAGAACTCGGAAAGTAAGAACAATAAGTATAAGGAATTTATTTAAGTAAACATTGCACATCAGGATTAAATGCAGTTGGTATTGGATTGTTGAGGCCAGGCCTTGAGTCAAAAATGTCATTTAGCGTCTGGTAAAGGATTGGAGCGCCTGGAAAGTAGCCTTCCTGATAGACTTGATATAGCGCTTCCTTCCAGCTGGGGTGTTAGGATGTATGCCATCACGGGACCATGCTTGGCTTGGATTTGTCCAAAAGCCTTTATGAACATGGTAGGAGACATGGGGGTGGGTCTGCGTGAAATTTTGGAGGTAATTGTTAAGTTGGAAGGCAGCTGTTGTGAAGAGGTCAGGGGTGAGATCCTGGAGATGGGCCTGACGGTTGAGGATGGAGCACAGCATTATTTGGGCAACATGGTAACGGTTACGGAGAGTCTCTGCAACCTCCATTAGCTTGACAGCCACTTGAAATGGTTGGGAGCCAGATGCCAGATCATTAGAGCCTAAATCCAGGATGGCAAAGTCGGGCCTAGCTGCTGTCAAAAGTCTGTGGGGGAGCACATAATCTGGGGAGCAGATGCATGCCCCACGTTGGCCATGGATGTAAAATTTGTCCACAATGTGCTGTAGAGAAAGTTTCTGTGCAATTTGCCTGGAAGAGTCATTGCCATGTGGATCCAAATGGTGCAACAGGCCCTGCGTGAAGCTGTGGCCTATGAGGATGCCAACAGGTGGAGCCATTGTGAAACTGGCGAGCACGTGTCAAACAGCCAAACACGTGTGTGTGGAATGCAGCAACAAAATGTCAAATTTATGCTTACGATCGCTGTTAATCCGGCCGTGCAGGAGTGGAAAGAACTGCTGAGATGCTTTGAAACGAAGTAACACCTGGCTGAGGTGGGTGTAGAAGGTATTTATGTGGAAACTTAACTGTTTTGAAGAGGTAGATTGTGTTGATGCGATTGAATCGATGCGTCGTTGCGAAGTGCCAGGATGTGGGTCAGATTAACGTCGTCTTCCCGCCAAAATCCCGTGCGCAGGCTAAACGGGTCCAATTTGTGTTTTATTGATTTTACAAAAGCATTTGATTATATTAATAGGAATACACTGTATTTCAAATTAATGCAGCAGAAAATTGGTCAAAAAATTCTCAAAATTATAATTAGCATGTTTGACAAAGCAAAAGCCAGAGTCCACCACAGTGGGAATACTGGTGATGATATTGACAGCATATGTGGGGTCTTACAAGGCGGGATTCTTAGCCCCAAACTATTTAATGAATTCATGTCTGATCTACCCCAGTATCTTGATAAGGCAGATGGAATAACACTGAACAATTTTACTGTAACACACATTATGTACGCTGATGATATTGTACTTGTATCAGATTCTGCGAAATGTCTACAGAATAGCATTGATTCAGTACAGGAATTTTGCAAAAAATGGCATCTTATTGTAAATATAGGGAAAACCAAAGTGATGCAGTTTAATAACAAATCGGTTAATTCTTTCTTCTGCAATGGTAATGAGCTAGAAAATGTAGATAACTTTAAATACTTGGGTCATATGCTTACCAATAAGCATAAACTACATAGCAAAATGACTGAATACCTTTCAACACAAGGACATAAAGCACTTTTTGCCCTACTAGCTGATTCTAAGCAAGTGTTGGGACAAATGGATCCAACTGTCTCTTTACAAATGTTTGATACTTATGTTTTGCCAATTCTGGAATATAATAGTGAAATATGGACTAGTGAAAAACCAGTATTGGAATTAGAAACTCTGCAACTTGGATTTCTAAAAAATATGCTAGGCGTACGAAAACAAACTCCATCCTTAGCGATTTATGGTGAAACCGGTAGATTTTCTTTGCATGTAAGACAAAAACTTAGAATGATGAATTACTGGATACGATTGGAAGGTGCACCTGATAGTAGCCTATTGAAAAAATGCTTGCTAGCTCAGAAAGATATTTATATGAAAAGAGTGAATGAAAGTAATTGGTTCGGAAGATTAAGCAGAATATTAAGTTCTTGTAATATTGAAAATGACATTGTAAACCGTACTGACTTAAGCATGATTGGCGTTTACAGAGCAGTGAAACTGAGGCTGTATGAAATTGAGCAGGAAAAACTTATTATCGCCATAAATGATAGTACACAGCAGCCAAAACTTAGGACATACAAATTGTTTAAAATTGATTGTAGACTTGAACCATATCTTAAGCTGAGACAAAGTCGAAAAATGTTAATCAAAATCGCTAGATTTAGGACTAGTTCACACAGTCTACATATTGAAACTGGAAGGCATCATAAACCAATAATTCCTGCAGCAAATAGAATATGTGAAAAATGTACATTAAATGTAGTGGAGGATGAAATTCATTGCCTTATAGTGTGCCCTGCTAATGAGTTGCTTCGTGTTAACCTTTTTTCGACAGCAACAACCTTAATAAATGATTTTCTGATTTTGAATGATAATGATAAATTTACATCAATAATGAAAAACAAAGAACCCGAAATGTTAAGTTGTCTAGGAAAATTTCTCCTTGGAGCTGATGTTTGAAACAAACTATATCCTACATCGACACATGGTTTTGTGGAAGTTTATGAATACATGCATGTACCCACATACATATATATATATATATCTTAAAATTTTGTGAATATCTCATGCCTGTATATATTGACTGCAGCCACTGTTTTCTTATTATTTTCTATTTTAACTGCACAAATGTGTGTTTATTGATAGGCCTATATTACTAGAACAGGAATATGATAATTTGATAATATTGTGTCTTTTAAACCAAATGTTTCATTATTTTAATATGTCTCTTTCGCATAAGTATAGTTGTAAATCTGTGTTTGTAAATATCCATTTTGATATGTGTATTTATGTTGAAGCGATATTGTTTATTATAGGTTTGGGGTTTATTTTTATATAAAATCAATGTATGTAGATTATAATTACAATTAATGTTCTTAATTGCTTTATGTATTCTTGTGTTCGTTAACTCCTGTGGCTGGAACCTGTGAATATAATAATATTATGTGATTTTGTATTTTTTATGACAATTATATCAAATATGATATTTGCCGTCAATAAAAAAAAAAAAAAAGTATTGGACTGTATTGCATTAAGGATTGTAGTTATAGTATTGGACTGTATTGTATTAAGGATTGTAGTTATAGTATTGGACTGTATTGCATTAAGGATAGTAGTTATGGTATTGGACTGTATTGCATTTAGGATGGTGGTTGTAGTATAGGACTGTATTGCAGTAAGGATTGTAGTTATAGTATTGGACTGTATTGCATTAAGGATAGTAGTTATGGTATTGGACTGTATTGCATTTAGGATGGTGGTTGTAGTATAGGACTGTATTGCAGTAAGGATTGTAGTTATAGTATTGGACTGTATTGCATTAAGGATAGTAGTTATGGTATTGGACTGTATTGCATTTAGGATGGTAGTTATAATATTGGACCGTATTGCATTTAGGATGGTAGTTATAGTATTGGACTGTATTGCATTTAGGTTGGTAGTTATAGTATAGGGTTGTATGGCATTCAGGATGGTAGTTATAGTATTGGACTGTATTGCATTTAGGATGTCAGTTACAGTATTGGATTGTATTGCATTAAGGATGGTAGTTATAGTATTAGACTGTATTGTATTTAGGACGGTAGTTATAGTATTTAATTGTATTAAAT
This sequence comes from Platynereis dumerilii, assembly GCA_026936325.1. Taxonomy (NCBI): domain Eukaryota; kingdom Metazoa; phylum Annelida; class Polychaeta; order Phyllodocida; family Nereididae; genus Platynereis; species Platynereis dumerilii. The sequence continues at coordinate 24,999,884 of JAPTHN010000009.1, read as the reverse complement.
TTAGAATGGTGGTTATAGTATTGACAGTTTTCGATAAGTCAAAGGAATACAATGGATGTTATTTTTTCTCTTTGGTGTGTCAATGATTTTCGTTGGTTGAAATTTTGTTCAGCATGCCATCCTTGTATGACTGATATTTAGATTTCTATTGCTATGTATGAATGACGGCATGGATGTACGAGCTCACTCTGTAAGAGTTTCACTGTTTGAGATCAGTATAGTATATTTTGTCTTAAGCAAAGGACTATTCATTAACTACATTTTATACAGCGTGTTGGCAGTGTAAGTATATATGCATGCAAATGGAAAATGCACATCACTGTTCTGAAATCTTCCAACTGACACCACTTGTCTTGTGATTCTTGTAATAACAGTCCAGACACAAGAGGGAGCCAAGATCAGTACAATGCTTTCACCACCAGGCAAAATGCTCCAACACCAATTGAGAGAAGCCAGCTGCCAGCCTGCTACAGCTTTTGCCAGCCCTTGCTGCCTGCCTGAGGGGCAACTACAGTTGTTAGGCATCTTAACAACAGAACAGTGATGCTGAAACACTCTCACTCTGGACTACTAACACGAGGATGAAATATTCAAGGATGGGCTGAGGGTGCATGTCAACACCGTTTACTTTACCAAACAGTTTTATCATGGATTTCATCACGGACTAATCACTAATTGTGAGTACTTATTAATTTATATTATTAAATTTATTTATATAATTATATCTTTTTGATTTGGTATTATGTGATAATATATGTGCCATTATTGGTTCAATAACTACCATGGATAGAGATTCAACTACATGTATGTGATATATTTGTGTGATAGATTAGATAGATAGATAAGATAGATAAGATAGATAAGATGGATATATATAATAGATAGATAGATAAGATAGATATATTAGATAGATAGATAGATAGATAGATAAGATAGAGATATATAATAGATAGGTACATAGATAGATAGATAGATAGATAGATAGATAGATAGATAGATAGATAGATAGATAGATAGATAGATAGATAGATAGATAGATAGATAGATAGATACGAATTTATTGTCATGCATTATATGTGTTCAGTTATAAAGGTGCAGGTTATCCATTACACTTAATTGACATCAATTGATACTCTAAATGACCCCCAATCAGGATATGATCCTGGATGCATTACTATTTGATAAGGTTGTTCTGAAGATTGTCTTTTATTGTGCTATTGCCTTTTTGTGGGAAATGCATTGTATTGATCTTTTGATATACTCATTAATAGGATATGTGCCTTTCTTGTTGTGGTAATGATAGTTTAGTGGAGTGTTATTGATCACAATAGGTACTATAGTCCTAAAGAATACTGGATTTGATAGAAAGATAGATAGAAAGATAGAAAGATAGAAAGAAAGAAATAAAGATAGATAGATAGGTAGATAGATAGATAGATAGATAAATAGATAGATATACTTTATTGATAGATAAATTAATTTAAAGATAGATAGAGGGATAGATACATATATTGATAGACATTTTGATAGATTGATAGATTGATTGATTTACAGATAGAAAGTGAGAGAATTGGGGAGTGAATGCGAGTGACGGAGATATCAGGAAGGACTGATTGATGAGTAGCTCAGACCAACTAGGCCAATGGTTACGGTCATCATGTTTTATTCTGTGGTTGATTTGGGTTTCTTTCCATCTGCTCATTGCTGTTTAGAGAATAAAAAAAGTATCACATCACAGATATTCATTGTTGTTACTGCCAGAAAATTATGTTGGCCATTTAATCAAATTGTTTAGTTTTGCTATTATTAAAAAATAATAATAAATTAAAAAGGAAAAGGATTACCCCTACAATGCCAATTATAACATGAGCAATTGGTTGTCATAACAACCAAGGAATTCCTTTAATTTCCTCTACCAATGATGATCCTTCTTCCCTTTGATCGTTTCTTTTCTTCAGCCAATTAATTAGGAGTAGTTATTGTTTGCTTCACAATAATACATGATGTTCAAAAACACGCCTATAACATTGATAAATAGAGAAAATTAAGAAACTGACAGAAGATTTTAAAGAGTAGAATTAGAGAACCACCGATCCGATATCTGATATTGATCCCTGATAAACAAATACCAAATAACAAAATTTGTCTGATTTGTCAGTTGAGTAGCCTTCCAGTTTCAACATGCATGGTATGGATGGAGAGGTAGCTTGATTGATAGATATATGGTAAGTGCGGCCCTCTAAACCCAGTTCTGGGAACTCACAAGGGTTGATTGATGAGGTAAGATGGGGAGTGGGACAATAACAAGATATTAAGAAATTTAATCTAAGTGCAAAAAAAGCTTACTATTAGTCATGCGAGAGTCCTCAACATGGTACTCATTTATGCCATGTGTGGCGTCCAATACATGCTCAGCACAGACACTGATACACGGGTCCGCCAATTTGACATTTCGTCCAAACGTCCAGCGTCGATTTTGCTATTGTAAGTCCACAGCAAAAGGGTTTAGTTGCCCACCCAGGGTTTGAATCCATGGAGACAAAGAGCCAAAGACCGTAAGTGGAGCAGGTCTGGACCGTAACCGCTCAGTCGGCCAGTATCATTATCTGAAGTCCAAAACAAAACATCCAAATACTGGAGAAAAACACATTGATACATTTCAGCCTCATGATTTTTAAAGTGTACATTACCAGACTCATTCTGAGAATACAGTAAATTGCCAAAAATAGATTCTCTAATTTTTCAAGCAGTTTCTTCAGATAAATGCCAAATCATCTGATGTACATAATATATGTCTTGCTAAATTGGTCTCTCAAATTCTAAAATTAAATTTCTGTATTATAGATCTATAGCAAAAAGATATTCTTTTTATGAAATTTATTTTTCATGTTTAATGCATCAGGGATCTACTTTTCACTATTTATGCCTATAATGTCATTCTCTCATTTGAGACGAATCCTTTATCAGTGTTTGTTTGTGAATCAGTCAGAGATATTCAACCTGAATTTGTCATGTATACTTCCTCACGGATTCCACTTTTCACTATTTTTATTTCCCTAGTCTGATCACATTCAGGTTTAAGTAACGAACAAGAAAGATTAAAACTATTTCACTCAACAAAAACAGTTTAAGTAGTTGTGTGATCCATTTAGCTCACCAGTAGGTCCTTGTATCACTGTCGGTGCCAGGCAAGTAAAAGATCCCTCACATGGGGTAAATGTGTAACATCTCTCCATCTCATCAATCAACCCTTGTGAGTCGGGAGCGCCCAGAACTGGGCTTAGAGGGCTGCACTTACCATATCAATCTGTCTCATATTTGGTGCTTCAAGGAGTCCACTTTTCACCATTCATATTGACCTTCGGTGATCACATTCAGTAGTTTCAAGTAGTTTTATGATCCGTTTAGTTACATAACTCAAGTCATGTTTGATGGCTGAACGAGTCCTGTTACTACAGTTTGTCTCCCAACATGCGAACTGGTGTTTGGTCTGATTCCTCCTTATCTACAGGTCACACGGTAGAAATACACATTCTCACGGATAAAAGAGCCAATTTGTAATTTATTTATCACATTTTTGTGATGTTTTGGTGCTTTTTTGTTAGATTTTTGACGATGACTGTGCGTTCTAGAAATGAGACAGACTATACCATTCATATTTTCATGAAATTAATTTCTCATTTTTGGTTCCTCAAGGATTCCACTTTCCACCGTTTGTATTGTCTTTGTCTGAACTATTTCCTCTTACGGTGCTTGTAAGTCTTTGTTGTTAGATCAATTGACGTCACTGCTCAGTAAACTGCTCCGTAAACTTCAGTAAACTGTAGCATAATATCATATGATGTCGGTTGCTTGTCAAAACTATTGATTATGCCTGGGACATGGCTTCTATGTGGCTGCCGATGATTACATGACTGGGAACTGGGGAAAGGATTGATTTTGTTGGATTTCTGTTTACTGTCCAATTACTCTGGCCAGCCCTTTATGGAGTGTTTGTTGTTGTTGGTAAATAAACAGTGATAGCAAAATGGAGTCCTTCTCTTGGAGAAGTTTGTGAAGGTCAATGGAGGAGGAGGGTGGTCGATTTGGGCTTTACTTCCTCAATTTATGTTCTTAGGCAGGTCAATTATGTGCACTGTAAAATATGAATAAACTTAATTAGGACAAACTACCCTACACTGGTGTCCAGTGATGAACATAGGTTCAGATGACCCAGCTAGAATTTTGATTTCTGTTTACTGTCCAGTTACTCTGGTCAGCCCTTGTTTGTTGTTGTTGGTGAACAATGATAACAAAATGGTGTATTTCTGTTGATGAAGTCTGAATGTCAATGGAGGAGGACTGGGGGAGGGTGGTAGATTTGGGCTTTACATCCTGTATTTATGTTCTTCGACTAATTAGGACAGTAAGGCTTTGTTTGTTTGTTTGTTTGTTTGTTTGTTTGTGTTTTACGTCTCAGCAGCACCTCAGTGGGCTATATCGAGGCAGGCGATAGCCGTATGATGATGAGATGAGAAGACTGTGAGTCTGGGACATACCCTATTAATTCAGGGATGCCCAGGGTCTTTCAGTTGCCCCAGCATAGAACACTGGATACAACCCGCCTCCATTTAATGTTCCATGGGCTCGGACTAAATTGAGTTCCGGGGTGGGATTCGAACCCACGCCCTCAGAGCCAGTGGTTGTGCAAACAAGCACTCTTAACCATTAGGCCACGGAGGAACTGTCAGTAAGGCACAATCATGAGAGGAAGGGTGATTGAAACTACTATCCACTGGTGTCAGGCAATCAACATAGGTCGGGATTACCCAGGAAGATTTGGGTTAAAAGTCAAAACCCAGGACACAGTGATTGGAAGCCCAGAGTAGATTCTAAGACAAGTTTCTGTCAGTTGTCACTCATGAGATTTGCATTTAAGAAAGCTAGTTTCAGAGGAAGTTGTGAATGGAGCCTTTATAATAAAACTGTGGAGTGTGTCTCTCAAATTCAGAAATACTTGCTAAAAAGCCTGAAATAATTGATAATCCTTTCAAAAGGCACATTAGGACAAAAAATAGTCCTTTATATTGTACTGTGATGGCATGGAAATTCTCTGATGTATTATTTTTTAAGTATAGGTTGACAATTAATTCATTAATATTTGGTGAATGACTGACCCTATGTCACTTTTGTCTGACCGAGTGCCTGTTTATCTGACAAATTATCCCAACTTGTCATGTTTCATCGCACCAGTAACCGTTTACGTCATTGCATATTGCATGATTTTAAGTAAGCGATGATTTTCGTCAACCCATGAACACAATAGGATGTCTATTTTGTGGGCCAGTAATCAGTAACAGTACCCAAACAACTTCTATCATTGTTAGCAGTACAGGAGTTTTGAATAATTGAGAGTCAATGAGCTGTGTTCAGAAGGCCGCCAGCAGCCACCTGATCTGTTTTTAACACGAATGGCAATTGACGATGAATGAGGATGTCCAATTTTGTGATGAAGCTTTCCAAATAATCAGAAGCAATGCTCGGACTATCCAAATAAAAGACCAATATGACAATATGTATATGGAAACAGATCTGACAATGATTGAAATATATTGTGCACTGCCGTAAGAATAGGTTATTCACCACCTGAGAGGGAATATGTGATTTATCCAATGAGGGCTTTAGCCCGAGGTGTGATAAACACATATTTCTGATCCCATGGTGAAAAACTGGCTTATACAATTAGAGAACAGTCAAAACATGGGACGATATAAGAAATACTTGATGCATGATATGTGTACTATAACTAAAAACATTCAATTTGAATACCAGGGACAAAACAATATTCACGTATCCCAAATAAAAAGAAAAGACGTGTATGGCAGATTTTATGCTATCTTGAATATTTGTTTCGAAGGTGTTTATATAAATATTTATATATAGGAATAGATTGGCATTTGAAAATATCACACATTATCCATGTGTATTTATCCTCTTGTATTTTACATGTTCATGTTGCACTAAATTTAGAAGCCCCTACTACCAGTCTGCCATGGATCTGTCGCTACTGTTACCACTTACACTTGTATTTATAACAGTCGACGAGTGGCAAGTACTTACATTCATCTGCTAGTGGACATCTATGACCTCACAACATGTCCTATCCATTCAATTGAAATGAACTGTCAATTAGTCTTTGAACAGTTTGTGACCTTCTTCATGCTCAGTTGGTGACTTGTTTTTATAGCATTGAAAGAATAAGATATGACCTCACGAGTTGCTAATGAGTCATAGAAAATAACAGGGCATGCATAGGGATATGACCTCACAAGGAACATTTCAGTCAAATTCTGTAATCACTTGACGTATCGATTTGTTGACTGCAACAGATTTATGCCATTTGACACCTCTGTTCAGCAACTGAGATTTGACTGCAATAAATCCCTCATTATCCGTATGAATGTTTGTTTTATGGTATAGGCTATTTATTTCCATGAGATTGGCAATAATTATTATGTGTTTATCAGAGCCTGCCCTGAACCCTCCGCCGGGATAGGTGATTCACCACCACCACGGGAGAAGGAGCATGTGATTTATCATACGAGGGCCTTAGCCCGAGTTGTGATAAACACATATTCCTGATCCCATGGTGATTAACCGGCTTATACCATGAGACAAACACACAAACAGGTAAAGATGGGGTGATAGGAGGACAACAAAGGATATATGCAAAAATAATCGCAATGAAATACCAGTTGGTAAAAACCCAATGCAAGTGTATCTAGCCCTGGACCCCTGGGACAGGGATCATGAATTGTCCCATTGGAAAATCTTGAGATTTGAAAGACAGGGTTTGGGAGAATTGTGATAACTCAAAATATATAGAAAGTTTGTTCATTTAAACCATACCACCTGAAAGAATGCAACATTTCCTACTGACGGCACCTATTTCTATATTTCTACATGTTGAAATAAATGAACACTCACCCTGTGAAGTTAAAGAAATTATTTTTTTCTTTATACATTGAAAAAATGGTGTCGTCTCATTGGGTGAGAGAGAGTGATGTCACAACAAACGTTTATGATGTCATAGGTACTTTTGGTGACGTCACAATGGTGACATCAAACATCAAAGTGAGGCTGATAGCTGTTTCTCACAAATTTTGGCAATTTTCTCATTTGAAATCAATTTTTACTATACAAACCTTTGTGGAAATGCTTTCAAAAGTGGTGCCGTCAGCAGTAAAATATGTAGGCTACCCAAATCCAAAATGTCATTAAATTTGGAGAAAAATTGTTTAATATTGACCCAATTCTCCTGACGCCATGTTGAAATCTCAAGATTTTGAATGGGACAACCCATGACCCCTGCTACGCATGGGTCCCAGGGCTAAGGTGTATCATACTTTGAATAGGCCTATGACACCTTTGTGTTCAAGTGATCAGTGGAAGTTATTGATTCCAAACCTATAAACCTAGACTGGCAATAACAAAACATTGTATTAATTATTTATCTGCTTTAGCATATTTAGACTTGTTTGAGTACTCAGTCACAGTTGAAGAATTACAAGCGCCTTAAGAAATGCACCAGAACGCTCTTCGTGAGGTCTTACACTGCCGGCCAAAAGTTTGGAAACTGTTTACTGATGCTATTGCATTAGCGCTACACTTACAGATGATTTCATATTTGTAGACATTTGTGGTAGATAATACATCATTTTTCCTGCAATTTTCATTGGTTGAATGAAGGTATGACAACACTCTCTCCTGAAAAGTGACATGTAATAGATAACGCCCTCGTTTGTGACAATATGCAATATATCCGAGGGCTTTAGCCCGAGGATTATTGCATATTGTCACAAACAAGGGTGTTATCTAACTTATACCACTAAGTACAAAACAAATTAATTTAAATCCCTTTGTTTGCCTTCAATCCTTCTTGTTTGACAACATTTCATTGTATTTGTTGCACATTCATCATGGTCACACAACCCTTTGAATGAGAATCCAGTTTTAATCACATTTAAATGGGTGTCAAGTTCAGAGTCTATTGACCTGAGGCTCAAGACAGGGGATTATAGCCAGCAATCAGTGCAAAACAATACAACAAGATTAAAATTTTGTCACCTGTTTCTTGAAAGAGCCTCATGAACACTGTCAAAGTAGAAGATATCAGAGCTGAGCCATGGACTTATTGCCAAAAATATCTCAATTGAGACATTTTCAGGTCTATTTATCAACATGGAATTATCTATTTACTGAACCTTCATTGCAAGGGATATACCTGGAGAGGGCAAAATAAACGTATTGCCCTGTAGACGACAATATGCAAGGTAAGAAATCAAAATTCTCCTAAAACCATGTCAACACAGAAAACTTTTGCCAACTTACCTGGCAACTTTGAAGCCATTTATTTCAGTATCAAAGAAGTCTGAATGTGTACTATAGCATAGATATAACCAACAATGATTACATAGAGAGTTCTGCATGGTGTTATGTTGCTGACAACAATTAGATTCATAGTAATTTGACTTTTTTTCAAACATGTGCTTTTCACAAGACATTGTTATGATCAAACAGGAAGTGGAACAACAGTGCCACCTTACCTACACATGATTCATGTTCCTCAGTTCATTTGAAGGTTGGCAGCCCTGAAGGCAACAGGTCAGAATTCTTTGTTCTCAGGAAGTAATACAATACATTAATTTTGTAGATAGATAGATAGATGGAAAGATAGATAGGAAGATCGATAGATACGTACATAGAAATAACACAATACATTAATTTCATAGATTAATATTATAGATAGATATAGATAAACAGATAGATTGATAGACAGATAGATAGATAGATAGGTAGGTCGATAGTGCAGCCCTCTCAGCCAAGGTGTCTTTGGGGAGGTTGATTACTACAGTTGCTTAGCAAATGTTATTTTGAAGTTATGAAAAACATTTGAAAAATAACAGAAGCAAGAAGCAGGGGTTCGGGGGCGGCAGCACCCTAAATAAGAAGAAGCAGGGGTTCGGGGGCGGCAGCCCCCGAATTAAGAAGAAAAAACAATTCTTGTAGCTTGCCAAATGGGGGCAAAATTGTTGGTCTGCTGCACCGCTATTTTTTTTTGCAGCTTGCTTATCCCAAATGAAATATTTTATCAAGTGACCTTAAATTTGATCATTATTTCAGATATTGGTATAAAAAAGAGTGAATAGAGTCTTTTTATTGAGACCAGTTACACTTGATACAATCTTCCTCCTTGTTTACTGTCTGTGTTGTTCAGTTTTAATCCTGTGTTGGTCAGTTTTGTTTCAGTGTTTCCTTCAATTTTGTCAACTTGTAGTCAGCCAAGCATGCAATATCATGGTCAGGTGTATGAGCTGTGATATGCATTATATCAGAGCGAAATCCTGCCTTCTGATTGGCCAGAAAAAGCAAACAGTGGTATAAAGCGTTTTACCTGGGTGACCATGGCATTCTAATCCATTGATCTCCTCAATGGAACTGACACTTACTGTTTCAAGTGAGAGTTTCTGTTAGTGTTTCACACATGTCTAGTATGCACATTCTCAGTGTAATACCGTGCATTGAGATGATTGGGATCAGATGATCCACATGATGACTATTTTTACAGAAAACAAACAAACACATGCATGTGACATTTCCTCAGAGAAGGGTTCTGCTGGCAACGGGTTACCAAGAGCTGGGACCCTGGTTTGATCCTCACTATGATTTTCTCATTAATGTTGGCCACATCACTGGATCATCCTCTTATCCTTAGGGACGATGCAGAATATGACTCTGGGGGGGGGGGGTTTTGATGGAACTTTCTGTGAAAAATTATAACCCCCCCCCCTTTGGTTTCACAAATATTTGTAGTACCTCGCTTTCCTTTTGTTAGAATTTCATTCAACAAGCATGTTGTGAAAAATAATTACTCCCCTTGAAACCTGCGTGAATAATTGGTACCCTGTCTGGAAAAATTCCCATTGCCCCAAATCATACTAAGCATGTGCAAAAAGGTGGTTCCCACTCAAGTAAAACCTTAGAAACTACCACTCCCCCCCTTGACCCAATCGTAAAATTTAATTCTGAATAGTCCTTTACTTTTATCACAGACAATGCTTTTGGTCAAGGCATGATAATTTAGCGTTCAGAGATTTGAAGCCATTCAGAGTCACCAGAGACTGATTTTATATCAGCTTAAGCAATCAAATGTAACACAGGAGTGTGAAATACAACAGTTCATGTGGATTGCGGTTTGACATGTGTGAATAACTGTCACAATACCAAGGTGGCCTTTGCAGCAGTTTATTGGTTGAAACTATGACAACATTTTTCCAGCCAGCATCACTTGCTTGAAAAAGTGACATGTTATGTGCAGCTTGACCAATCACATGGCAGGATTTTCTGATGTCAGATCAACAATTTTGCAAAATTTTCTGTTATTTGATTTATGTCTACAAATATGAAATCATCTGTAACAGCTTCTGGGTGCTCGAATTCTTATTTGATCATGTTGAAATCGACCAATATTAGTGTGAAGGGGGTTATGGGAGGTAAATAATGAAAATTGTGTTAAAAATCCAACACTGTTCTAAAAAAATAGGGGTGTGTCAAAGTCAGTAAGCCATCACCATTGTTATTGAATAGACTGTTGTGTCCAGTTGTTTTGACCTATAACATTGGAGTCTCACAATTTTTTTTTCCCAAATTGCAATACGAAAGATCTATCTGACAAAAGGAGGCGCGCGCGCCCCTTGTGCCCCCCCCCCGGATCTGCCTATGCATGCTTGTTATCAAGTTATTCTTCATGACTCGCATGCAGCCAGTGAGGTCATATCATATACTTCCAATGCCATTAGGCAAAGTTACTAACTTGAGTCATACCACTCTGCACTGAGGTCACAACTCACAAGTTGCCCAATGACAAAGTGACAGTTCATTTCAATGCAACGTATGGGCCATTCTCAAATTTCGGGACAAAATGGCCTGGAAAATGTGGTAACGGAGTGGACTTTTGATGCAAAAAACCAGCGTTTTGAGCTATTTAAAAATAGAAAAGAAAAAAAAAATTATGTAAGTCTTATTTTCAGAAATACTTCATCTCAGATCAATCATTTTTTCAATTAAATATCGACTTTTTGTGGTAATGGAGTGGACAGGAACGGGTAATGGAGTGGACAGGAACGGTTTGGTTTTCGTTTAATAGTGCATTCTATTTGGGTGATACAAAGTTTTGATTGCATTCTATTGAATCCTGTCACCCTCAGCAATATATAACTTTCTTTGAAAAAGTATCACTGGTAAGCTCGGAATTGGAGGTAACGGAGTGGACATTTTAGTGGGACCAAAAAATGTTCGAATGAAAATTATGCCTTAACTTGTTGAATACCTGTTTAATGAAAATCTGCAAAGCTGTGGTAGTTTGGCGCATGTGCATCTTATGACATTGAGTGGAAATTGCTCATTAAAAAAAATAGCGAGCCGAGCTATGCCTGGTAACGAAGTGGACAAAAAAATTAACATAAACTAGTGACACGTCTTTTACATCAATTAATTCAATGAAATGAAACAAGAAAAGAGTTAAATATGATGAATATATTAATTCAAGTCTATAATCTCATGAATTGTGCATAGAAACTTTGGAAATGACGGTACTTTAAGAGGACAATTAACACTTGATTTTGTCATGTCAGGTCCAGTGACAGGGAAAAACCACTGATTTGGCATGGATTACTGGACAGTGGACACAATGCACCAAAAAAGGTCTAATAAATGACTTTTTGTTCCAAATGCAGTGGTTCTAAATAGAAATATGAATAACAGAGGTGGAGTAACGCTTCAGATATTAATTGCATTCAAACTAATGTCAGGGAACTGGAGTGACGCAAATTGTCCCGAAATTTGAGAATGACCCGTATGGGGCTTGTTCTGACATCATCAATTTCCATAAACCGCTAAATGTAGGTACTTGTCATTCCTCAACTGAAACAGATCTCACTTGTGTTGTGTTTCCACTCTCTCTATAACCTCTGAAGTTTCATGTTGCTAAAATTGGCCGAATCACAAATCAGTCCATTGGCTGTGTCTTCTGCTTCATTGAATCTAATTTAAATCCAACAATTTTGCTCACTTGAAGCAATGCCAGTCTGGGAAAGCCATTTTGCAAATTGAAGCAAATTTAACACTCGAATTCTGAGTCATTTTGCAAATATTGTATGTGTGAATAATGATGAAATATAATCCCCCGCAGACTTTTTCAAGCTAGAAATTACATTTATTCCCAAACGATTTTCAAAATGGTAGGCAGACATGCATTCTTAACAGTCTTAATAAAATGTATTGGTTTATTCATAATGTATCTGTTAATAATGTATTTGTTATGACTACAGAGACATACATTGTCCAAGGTACATCTGGAATAAGGCAACTGTAGAATATAGATCTAGATATATATATCAGTTAAAAGTATGTTACAGATACACTTGAATGTGGTGTGCCTTGTTGCATACTATGTGTGTTTGTCTTTAACAATATAATCATCCTTTGAGGTGGAGTGTGGAGGTCAATAAATGTTGGTTTGTACCTACTAAGAATAATGCCCGAATAACCGCAGAAATCTAAGTTCACCAAACTTTCAGCCCAAATCTGGCCTAAAAATTGTTTTTCCAAAATTTTTAGGGTGGGGGCTGAGGCCACCTTGCCTCATGCGCCTGTGTCTATCGAATAGCCTTATGGAGTCATTCGAAATTTCTGCATTTTCAACTCAAGAATACTTAACTGCTCAGTGCGTCCAATTCTCACAATTCATAGCAGACGCGACTACGGAGTCTAAACTGCTTAAGGCAGGCAACACACTTTGATGTCACAAGACCCGAAATATTAGAAAAAGTCAGTATAATCAGGATCATTTTATACAATCTATTGAAATTCTATACTTAAATCCTTAGTATTATTAAAGCCCCAGTAGACTTATCCATTCGCCCACACAGAATTCCCACAGGACCTCAGAGGGAGGACTTACACTGTACTCTAACCCTTATCTATCCCTGCCACATGTCCTCTGACATATTGAAGCTGGAACTGAACATTTGGTGGATGCAGTAATGAATGAGGCAGGTTTCAACCCTCAGGGGGCAATTTACCACAATTGAGAGACATTTAGTATAGGCCTACTGCAGCTTCTGGCTTTGCGAGCTTTGGTGGGAGCCATTGGGCCATGTGGTTTTGATGAAGCGCAACCGTGCTTAAATTAAAGACCGCATTATTGATCTATGATGGCCATGAGTATACATATATTTATTAACTTAGTCCCCAACTCTCCAAAGGTACTGGCATTGCTCACATGGACGAGAGCCTCTCATTGAGAGGTGAATTTATGTATCATCTCTGGTTCTAGTCATCTGATGTGAATCCTTACAATGTTGAAATACTTTCACCGGAAAACCATCCATAGCCATCATCAACTTTTTAAGGGGAACGGTGTTGAACAATTTGGCTAAACACTATACATGTACATGATGCAAAATACTATTGAAAGTATAGATATAAAATTATATGTATTATACCATTGCTGATACCTGCCCCAGGATGTTGAGGTGTTTCCAGATGGGAAAGGTCCACTGTAACTCAGTCCCATGGTGACTCCCACCATCCCACCCCTGGCAACACAAGAGAGCTGTGAGCAAGGTCTCCACAAGTAGAATTTTATGTATTTGCTATTGTATATTACTATCTACATATATATAAAGGAGAGTTAACTTTTTCCAAAACGAATGTCTGCTATGTTGTGTGCTAAAAGAGCTGTTGTTATAGAGTTTAGATGGGAGATGAGACATTATTTTTTGCACCATCAACTTTAGTAGTCCTGTGATCACCATGGTCTGGACACTAACGGCTTGATATGATTAAAACGCTATATCCTAAATATGAAAAAAAAAGTGGTCTGCAAGTCATCGGGCATTTAAAATAAACCAAAATTGGAGGCTTTAATGCACTATATGACCACTCAGTTTCAAATAATTTGGTAGTTTTATTGGTATAGTATTTTCATCTTGCCCTAATTGGTGTTAAAAAATATCTTCTTAATTAAACACACCCTAAACTGTTAGAAACAGGGGGCACTGAGGCAGCCATATTAATATTTTGCCATAATACCACATGTGCACCAACTCCCAACTAGAAGGACCATTGCTTGGGCTTGGTTAAGGGAAATGTAGGCCAACACATTCACAGTAACGCATCCACGCAACAACGGCTCTTTTACCTCACTAGATTGTTGACATTCTTTTTGGATCCAGGAAACCTCCAGTAATATACGACAGCAAACATATAAAATTCTTCATGTGGAGACCTTGCTCACATCTCTCTTGTGTTGCTAGGAGTATGAACCACTAGATCAGACTGAGTTGCAGTGGACCTTGCCCATGTAGAAAAACTGCAGTGTTTTCTGTAGCAAGCATCCAGCTGTACATGTGCTTAATAATATCTGTTCTTTTAGTTTTATTCTTATATCATTAAAAAGAGTTTCAGGTCAATTTGTTGAAAACAGGGCAGTGGAGATGTAGCATGACTTAATTGTACCCAGCAAGCATCTCGCCACAACAGTGCGAGACAAGACTTGGGATACAATTTTGTACACACACCGGTGACACGAACATATGTATAGGCCTACCCACTATGTGCCACAGAAGCTCACACGTACAACTCACACAGCAACTGTTAGAACTCACTCCGTGTTATAGCCGCCTCCCTCGAGTGTCGTTGGACCAACAACTAATTTGCAGGGGATTAATTTTCTGCGGTCCTATCCCGACAATTTGCTGCGGTACTATCACAACATCACACGGCGGGAAGTTAATGGTCAGATGGAGGTGACAATAGTTCATCAGCCGCAATTTCATATGGATCCCAGCAATGCTTTTTAGTCTACATGTACTAAGCCATACTATACAGTTGCTTCCGTTAAGAGACATCTGCACTGTGAAGTAGTTAGTTTTGTAGTTAGTTTTGCCGCTTTTGCGTACTCTGGAGAGTTGAAGTTATAAAGAGTTCCTCCGGGCAGACAAACAGACTGATATCAGACCTGGATTGATGTATATATTGATAGACCAACGGATAGACCAACAGGCAGATAGATATATAGAGAGATAGATAAACATAGATAGACAGCTAGATAAATGGTAGATTAATGAGCAGTCAGATTGACAGATAGATAGATAGATAAGTCTACTGACAGGCCAGGTTGATATACAATGTACACAGATAGATCAAAAGAGAGATAGATAGCTACATAAATGGTTGATAAATAAGTAGATAGATAGACCAATTATTGTTAGATAGATAAATTGGTCATTTACACACAGTCTGGTAGCATTCCTTTTCCAGGCAACATGAAGCTTCAGCAACTGGGGGACTGACAAAGAGACGAGAGAAGCCGCCTTATTTTTGCTTTGGAGGTTTGGCTTCTCCGGCTCTTTGCTGTTGCCCGCCCCACTTTGAGGTCCACAATAACAACGACAATCCCTCTTGTCGGTGCTGTTTGTTTTGGCAATTGCTGGCCCCTACACCAAGAATCCATTAACCAACTTGCGATGTTCACGTTCAGGGAGTATCTAGAAATGGCTGATTGGGGCCATAACATATGCTGCAAATTTGTGGTCGCTTGTTGCGTTTCCTATCTTCCCCATGTTAATTTTTTGGGCCTCGAGGAGGGGTGCTTTGTCTCCCCCATAAATACATAGGCCTATATGCCACTGTTCATGATGTTGTCTCATTGTTGAGTTGTTGGCGTTCCCTTTATTGGGTTTCTTTTTCATGACACACGGTCCGTGCACTGCGGTATTACTTTTATGCATACAAACCTTTATTAATTTCTTTGGCAGCATTTGACCGCATCGTGTTTTATGTCTTTACGGCAAGCAATAACACCTCAATAACAATACCAGCCCTTCAGAGAGAACAAACAATGTCAGGGGCCTATCCGTCACCAAACGTAATGAAAGTTTGCTCAGAACGGATATATAGAACTAGATCTATTACGTATTGTTGCAGGGTCAATTACATATATGAATCTTTTAAAAACCAAAAATTAATGTTCTAATTGTTCGTGATAATGATACATGGCAGAAAGGATGCAGCGGCGTTGAAGCCAAGACGGTCAGTGAGGATAAACTAACAATATTGAAAAAAGTGTGTTTGTGATAGAATGGTACATCAGTAGATAGTTAAGATAGATAGATAGATAGATAGATAGATAGAGTAGAAGGAGATGTGGTGCTATACATTTGCTGGGGCTCAATGGTTCTTTACACTTGACTCCCGGGGGGGGGGGGGGGTACTTCGCGGACTTTTGCATAAGGATGCGCCACGGCAATTTTGAAAACCAGAACTATTTTAATCCAGAAACTGTGCCTAAACCACAAACCATTTTAATCCTTCACTAAAAATTTTTAAAAACCAATTTAATCTTTATGGTTTTTAAACCATTTTAATCCTCTTTTGAAGCCGATTCTAACGGTACCAAACATGTTGGGGATGCGAAAGCCAGAACCAAATTAATCAGAATTGTCAAAAAACCAAAACCATTTTAATCCAAGAAGGCCAAAAAACCATTACCATCCAGCGGCGCCTCTATATACACCCTTATAGAGTGAGTACCCCACCCGGGACTTGACTGTCCCATCCCAATAACCACAACAATCCCTTTGGTCAGCCTTGTTTGTTTTGGCAATTGCCTATCTCTGTACCCAGAATCCATTGACCTCCTCTTGGTGCTGCCTTCAGTTCGGTGCTGCCTCAATGTTCTTGTCCTGCCTCATGATATTCTGTGTGTTGCTTAAACTGGCTTTGCTGCCTCTTGATGGAGGTGTGTGGTGTTCACAGGATTGAGGCTGCTAGCCGCTGTTTTGGTTAGAATATGTACACTTGTCAATATAACTATACAGAGTATGAAAATTCTGTGGAAGAACAACCGTTCGCTTTAGAAGGACCTAAGGTAGTGTGCAATATTAATAGATACATGGATGGGCAAAGAGAAAGCTAGATAAATGGATAGATAAATGAGTAGATAGATAGATAAGATAGGTGGAGAGACAGATAGAAACAAAGGTGGATAGACGGGTCAAATTGATATTGACAATATAGAATTGTAGATGATATAGGGATCAATGGATGGATAGATTTATAAAGACATTTTCCATCTCCAATCATCATGAAGGATGCCACAGGTTCTTGAATTTGTGAGACCAGAATATGGAGAGGAACAGTTAAATTCTCACACACTCTCTGCAAAAAGCCATCGAGAGGGATTTCCTGCTTGTTAACCTGTCACATTAATGAAATTGATGCGCAACGTTAATTGCCAATTTGTCTTGCTCCAAAGCTGCAAATGGTGATCTGTTTTGGGTAGAATTATAGTAGCTCTGGTAATATATATACCACTATATCTTGAGTCAGATCCATAGGCACAACACATTACTTCCGACAAACTAAATTTGGTACTTACTCTGAAACATCATGCAAGAATTGAGATCTTAATGTGTTATTAAAACATTTGTAACATCTTTTGGGCATTTATATTGTTTGTCTCTTGTTGAAATACTATTATAGAAACGATATGCCGCTGGTAAGAAAAATTGCCAAAATTTTGGCAAAAGCATCTAGAAACTTGATATAATACTGGTATGAAAAAAAAGAAAAGAAAGTATCTCAATATCTTAGACTTTCCAACCTTCAATGACTTGAAAACTACAAACTGTATACATACTTGCCAAGTCCCAACATTGATCAAGCAGCAATCTTTAAAAGAAAATGTCAGTGGTAGCAGCTGTTGAACTCGCAGGAATCAAGATCCATGCTCCGATTACTGACGCATCAATCTTGAATGTAAACCTCAGGGCTAATCCCAAGACGTATCCTCAGAATTAATCTCAGGATTTCCCCGTTTCTACACTCTTAAGACTCTGCATTATTGACAATTTATTGTTACAAGAGAGTTGATGGGCAATGATGCATGGGATAGGATCAATTATGCATCATCAAAACAAAAAATGTCCGCAGAAGAGAAAAGGGAGGGAGAAGAGGGAAGGAGAACAATATCCACATGGGTAAGAGCTGAAAGGCAGGTTACCTGGTGGTAGCAGTGGCATAACCAGAGGGGGCGGGGGGGGGGGGGAAACAAGTGCCCCGCTTGTAGCCAGCCATCCTCCCCCCTGTCAGAATTGGAATATTTGGCAATTCTAATTTTCTGATGCTGTACATTCACATGCTTTACTACATTTCATTTCTGGGCCATTCTCAAATTTCGGGACAAAGGGTATAGCAAAAATGTCCTGTAACGGAGGGGACAATGTGGTAACGGAGGGGAATTTTGACGTAAAAAATTGACTGCAGGAACAACAACAAAAGGAAAAACAATAAAATATTGGTGTTACTATTATTTTCAGAAGTACTTCATCTCATATCAGTAGATTTTTTGGTCCAAATGTCGATTTCTTATTTTGATCCGGTAACGGAGTGGACAGTAACGGAGGGGAACAATTTTTTGTTTTTCGCTCATTACTGCTTTTTATTTTGGAGATAAGATAAAATAATTGCAGACTATTAAAAGCTGTCACACTCAGCAATACATACATGAAATCACTCTTTAAAACTATCATTTGGTAAGCTTGGAAATGAAGGAAACGGAGGGGACATTTTGGTGAGACCAAAAACATTTTCTATGAATATTTTGTCTTAATTTATTGAATACATGTTTTATGAAGTCTGCAAGGCGCACATGCGTCTGATGATATTCATTGAAAATAGCTCATAAAAAAGAATAACGAACTGAGCTATGGCAAGTAACAGAGTGGACAAAAAAATTGACATAAATTAGTGACACGTTTATTGTATCTATTTAATCAATGAAATGAGACCCAAAAAAATTTGAATGTGAACTAAATATAAATTCAAAGTTATATTCTCATGAATTGTGCAAAGAAACTTTGAATATAATGGTACATTAGGAGGAAATAAACACTTGATTTTGTCATGTCAGGTCCAGTGACAGGGAAAAACCATTGATTTTGCACGAATTCCTATACATAATGCACAAAAAAAAGTCTTTTTGTTCCAAATGCAGTGGTCCTAAATAGAAATATGAATAACAGATGCAGAGTGATGCTTCAGATATTAATCGCATTCAAATCAATGTCAGGGAGCTGGAGTGACGCAAATTGTCCTGAAATTTGAGAATGACCCTTCTATGTTTTCTGTCTCATTCTGCCATGTAAATCCTGAGAGCAGGGCCTCGGGCCCTTTGTCGTCATCAATGGCATTGTCATGTCAAAGTTGGTGTGAATCGAAAAGCATTTCACAGATGCAAGAACCACCCGAAGTTATGATGCCCAGTGTTTACATCGCTGCCAAAAATGCCCATGCTTTAATCTTATGTCTCACTGCTCTAAATAGTTATCTTTAATCGCCCAAATTCCTCTTTGCTGAGCAGAAGATTTCTGAGAAGCATCTTCTTCTTCTTAGACATAGTGGGGCGCACCACAACCTGAGATTTATGCTTGTGTGTTTGTTAATCGACTCCTGCCAAGAATACTCAAAGGATATAGATTTCCTTTCGCATGATGTGTTCATTTTTGCTGCACAATACCTGATTATATTTTGGTGAATGTTGGGCCCTTTTTGGCTCTGAAGTAAAAGAAAGTCAAAATTAGGCCTCTATCGTGTAATGGAATACACCTCATTGTTACTCTAAAGCTTCAACTGATAGTATAGTTTCTATGCAATTGATATGTCTGTTGACAAATAAAAAAGATCTGAAGCTAAGATTGATTGGATAAGCAGCCATTAATTGCATTTGATGATGATTACACTGACCAACGCCAATCAAGAAGCAATGACAATCTATTGAATTCTGTAATTAATTAGATTCAATTACGATTCAGACTTGCTGAACAGACTGTAGAAATGTACACTCTCTTGGGCTGCTAGTTCATTTTACTTTGTCATACTTTGCAGGAAAAATAATCCTTGAGAAAAGAAAAAATAACAGACAGATGGATAGAGTCATAAACAGATAGAAAGACGAACAGATAAATAGATGGATAGATAGATAGATTTATTGATTGCCATATCCATTTTAAATAGCTCCAATTGGCCCATTTATAAACAGTTTCTCTGATATGGTCACCCGTAAAAACAAAATTCTTAATTACAAAAACTGATTAGTGTTATATATTGATTGATTGATTGATTGATTGCCATATCCATTAAATACTAAGCTCAATGGGCCCATTGAAAATTTCTTTCCCTGATATGGTCACCCTTTTAACATATACGTATATATATTCTAAATTACAAAAACACATTTTAATGTTGTATAAATTACTTGATTATTGATTAATAACAGATATCAAGAATTAGAAAGTTGTGTTCAGTCTGAGTCTTCCTTTGAATGCAGGCTGAGGTTTGCGATCTCCGAGCGCTCATTCTAGTTTTGAAGTTTACATGGGAGATGAGACATCATTATTTTTCGCACCATGAACTTCAGTAGTCCTGTGATCACCAGGGCCTGGACTCTAACGGCTTGATCATAACACTATCCTAAATATGAAAAAAGTGGCCTGCATCATGGAATCGTAAGTCATCAGGCATTTTGAAAAAAGCCAAAATTAGAGGCTTTAATGCACTATTTGACCACTCTGTTTCACATAATTTGTTAGTTTTATTGGTATAGTATTTTCCCTTGCCTTAATTGATATTAAAAAATTTCCTCGTAATTTAACACACCCCAAACTGTTAAAAACAGGAGGTAGCCATATTAATATTTTGCCATAATACCACATATGGACCAACTCCCAATTGGCAGGACCATTGCTTTGGCTTTGTTAAGGAAAATGTACACCTTCATAGTAGGGCATCCGCACAACAACGACTCTTTTTGCTCACTAGATTGTTGACATTCTTTTTGGATCCAGGAAACCTCCAGTAATATACGACAGCAAATATATAAAATTCTACTTGTGGAGACCTTGTTCACATCTCTCTTGTGTTGCTAGGAGAAGGAACCACTGGATCAGACTGAGTTACAGTGGACCTTGCCCATGCATACAGAAAAACTGCAGTGTTTTCTGTAGCAAGCATCCAGCTGTACATGTGGTATTTAATAATATCTGTTCTTTTAGTTTTATTCTTATATCATTAAAAAGAGTTTCAGGTCAATTTGTTGAAAACAGGGCAGTTGAGATGTAGCATGACTTAATTGTACCCAGCCAGCATCTCACCACAACAGTGCGAGACACATAGAACAATGAGGTGGGAGTTTCAATGCTAACTGAGTTCGATTTGCTTGGCCACTTTTGGGCATGTCTAACACCAGATGGCTCCCTGACAGTATCTAAATTTAGCTTTCAAGTACTGCCATGCAGCAGAATCGAACCCTGGACATCAAAATTACAAGGCCAGCATGCAATGCACTCAGCCACTGAGGTACATGGCTTTATTGTGTGAAAAAAAATCATCCCACCAACATTATGGAATCTTTAATCAAGATTTAAGAGCAGGGCAGGGAATGGACACACATAGAGTAGCTTGATTATGCACATTTGAGAACAGCTGAAGAAGGTGGAATTTTCTCTTGAGGTGTCCGTTTCCTGCTCTGCCTGATATCAGTCATTTTACAAAGTGGCCAATCAGAGACTTTCAAGGTTACATGTAAAATGTGGATTTCCCAGATGCAGGCCAGCATAGAAATCCCACAGAACGTTGTCCTGCTATCCAAATTTGTTTTTTTTATCTACTACAATCCAGAAGGTGGCGCATAAGGCTAACTTCAAAAAATCATTTTTTCCACCAGGGACCTGATTTTTTTGCACCATTACTTGTTTCTATGTGCGAGACAAGACTTGGGATACAATTTTGTACACACACCCGGTGACACGAACATATGTATACCCACTATGTGCCACCGAAGCTCACACGTACAACTCACACAGCGACTGTTAGATCTCACTCAGTGTTATAGCCGCCTCCCTGGAGTGTCGTTGGACCAACAACTAATTTGCAGGAGATTAATTTTCTGCGGTCCTTTCCTGACAATTTGCTGCGGTGCTATCACAACATCACACGGCGGGAAGTTAATGGCCAGACGGAGGTGACAATAGTTCATCAGCCGCAATGTCATATGGATCCCAGGAATGCTTTTTCACCTACATGTACCAAGCCATACTGTACAGCTGCTTCCGTTAAGGGACAGCTGCACTGTTAAGTAGTTAGTTTTCGCGAATACTCTGCACGGTCTCAGAGTTGAAGTTATGAAGAGTTCTTCGGGCAGACAAACAGACAGATATGAGACCTGGGTTAATGGATAGATAGACCAACTCAGTATAGATAGATAGATAGAAAAACAGATAGACAGCTTAATGGATGGTAGATAATTGAGCAGACAGATTGACAGAAAGACAGAAAGATAAGTCTATTGACATGCCAGATTGATAAATATAAAATGTAGATAGATTAACAGGGAAGAGGGGCTGAGTCAGTTTGATAGATACATAAACATGCAGATAGGTAGACAGCTAGATAAATGACAGATAAATGAGTAGATAGATATACCTATTATTGTTAGATGAATTGATCTGTTACACACAGTCTGGTAGCATTCCTTTTCCAGGCAACATGACAGCTTCAACAACTGGCAGACTGACAAAGAGACAAGAGAAGCTGCCTTATTTTTGCTGTGAAGGTTTGGCTTCTCCGGCTCTTTGCTGTTGACCGCCCCACTTTGAGGTCCACAATAACCACGACAATCCCTCTGGTCGGTGCTGTTTGTTTTGGCAATTGCTGGCCCCTACACCAGGAATCCATTAACCAACTTGCGATGTTCACGTTCAGGGAGTATCTAGAAATGGCCTGAGAGGGGCCATAACATGTGGTGAATAGGCTGTCGCTGTTGGAATTTCCTATCTTCCCCATGTTAATTTCGGGTATGTGAAACAGGGGGGATTTGTTCCACCAAAATATGTGTAGGGCCTATGCCACTGTTCATGATGTTGTCTCATTATTGAGTTGGAGGCGTTCCCTTTATTGGGTTTCTTTTTCATGACACACGGTCCGTGCACTGCGGTATTACTTTTATGCATACAAACCTTTATTAATTTCTTTGGCAGCATTTGACCGCATCGTGTTTTATGTCTTTACGGCAAGCAATAACACCTCAATAACAATACCAGCCCTTCAGAGAGAACAAACAATGTCAGGGGCCTATCCGTCACCAAACGTAATGAAAGTTTGCTCAGAACGGATATATAGAACTGGATCTATTACGTATTGTTGCAGGATCAATTACATATATATGAATCTTAAACCAAAAATTAATGTTCTAATTGTTCGTGATAATGATAAATGGCAGAAATGATGCAGCGGCGTTGAAGCCAAGACGGTCAGTGAGGATAAACTAACAATATTGAAAAAAGTGTGTTTGTGATAGAATGGTACATCAGTAGATAGATAGATAGATAAGATAGATACAGTCAGCACAGAAATTATTTGCACGCTTTGATTTTTCATCATATTTCACAGAAAAATGGTAATATGATAAAAATCACTGCCCTATGTTTTAGAGTAGTGTTAGTTGGTTAGGTTCCCATGCATTTCATTTTTTACCAAAATTCATTTTCTTGGAAAATGTGAAAAAACTGAATTTTGAAAACCAAAAAATATTTGCACGCTTCAGCCAACTGCCAAAAACTGATTTTTTAATGATGATACTCAATTTTTTCTTAGGAACTAATGTTGTTTATGGTATATTTAGCTCATTTACATCAATCAGGAATTATTTGGGGTTCGCAGGTGGGATTACAGGTGTTACTCAAGGAGTACACCCATTCCCATGTTTTTCTCCTACATTTAGGTATAACAATCACTTAAAAATAGCAATTGTCATGAAATTGGTCTGTGAAGTCCTTTAAAATAGTCAAATTGTGAGAAAAAGATAAACTATGCAGGTTTTTGTGAAGAACTATGTTCAATATCTCATCAGGAAATGTAAAAATTGGTGATTTTGTGCTGAGATACGACTGATGATTTGCCTCTGACGAGTTATTTAACCACTGGCTTATCAATAGTTGTTAAGAAAGAATATTTAGAGTTATTTTTATTAATATTTGCTAACAAATTAGGGTTTTATTCGATTTTAGCATATATGTAAGTGTAGCATATTCATTGCATTGTCATGCATCGATTATTAAGATCCACCAAAGCTTGTCTATACAATAATTATGGCCTAAATTATTATGACAGTGAATAGTTTTCATTGTTAAAAGCTTATTTTTACAAAAGAAATCCATTATTGTGAAATTTTCACTCATTGAGGACCTTCATGGGGGTACTCTATGAAGCAACACTTGTTGCAGGCTGCATAATGGTAATGATATGGTGCAAAATTCGAAAACGACTTGTCTTAATTATCTCAGCTTACTTTTTCCAAAATTATTACAACCTATTGTTCACAGCTCACAGTCAAAATAGTCCCCAGGGGCAAAATTGAGTCCTGTAATTAAGATTTTTCCAGTTTGATTCTACTCGTATTACTGTTTTCCGGCATTTTGTGGTTGCATGTAGAACACTATTACCTACCAATACCTGCCAAATTACTTTTTTAGACAAATAGACACAATTATGGAGTTTACTAATCAGTCTCATGTGAGTTGCTTGTTTCTAGCCATATTTCTATAGCCATAAATAGAAAAAAAACATGGGATTGAGTGCTTTCCCTTGGTAACACCTGCAATCCCACCTGTGAACCCCAAATAATCTGATATGATGTAAATGAGCTAATTATACCATAAACAACAGTAGTTCCAAAGAAAACATTGAGTATCATCATTAAAAATTCAGTTTCTGGCAGTTGGCTGAAGCGTGCGAATATTTTTTGGTTTTCAAAATTCAGTTTTTTCACATTTTCCAAGAAAATGAATTTTGGTAAAAAATGAAATGCATGGGAACCTAACCTACTAACACTACGCTAAAACATTGGGCAGTTCTTTTTATCATGCTACCATTTTTCTGTGAAATATGATGAAAAATCAAAGCGTGCAAATAATTTCTGTGTTGACTGTAGATATATAGATAGATAGATAGAGTAGAAGGAGATATGGTGCTATACATTTGCTGGGGCTCAATGGTTCTTTATACACTTGACTGTCCCTTCCCAATAACCACAACAATCCCTTTGGTCAGCCTTGTTTGTTTTGGCAATTGCCTATCTCTGTACCCAGAATCCATTGACCTCCTCTTGGTGCTGCCTTCAGTTCTGTGCTGCCTTAATGTTCTGGTCCGGCCTCATGATATTCTGTGTGTTGCTTAAACTGGCTTTGCTGCCTCTTGATGGAGGCGCGTGGTGTTCACAGGATTGAGGCTGTTAGCCGCTGTTTTGGTTAGAATATGCACATGTGTCAATATAACTATACAGAGTATGAAAGTTCTGTAGAAGAGAACAACCTTTCAGCTAGACAAGTACCAAAGGTAGTTTGAAATATTGATCGAAGCATGGATAGACTGAGAAGTAGACGGCTAGGCAAATGGGTAGAAGAATGAGTAGATAGATTGATTGATAAAATCTAGAAAGATAGATGGAAAGATAGATAGAAAGATAAATAGATAGAAAGAACGATAGACAGGTCAAATTGATATATTGACTATATAGAATTGTAGATGATAAAGGGATCAATGGATGGATAGATTTATAAAGACATTTTCCATCTCCAATCATCATGAAGGATGCCACAGGTTCTTGAATTTGTGAGACCAGAATATGGAGAGGAACAGTTAAATTCTCACACACTCTCTGCAAAAAGCCATCGAGAGGGATTTTCTGCTTGTTAACCTGTCCCATTAATGAAATTGATGCACAACGTTAATTGCCAATTTGTCTTGCTCCAAAGCTGCAAATGGTGATCTGTTTTGGGTAGAATTATAGTAGCCTACTTTTAGCTCTGGTAATATACAGTCAACACAGAAATTATTTGCACGCTTTGATTTTTCATCATATTTCACAGAAAAATGGTAGTATAATGAAAAGAACTGCCCTATGTTTTAGAGTAGTGTTAGTAGGTTAGGTTCCCATGCATTTCATTTTTTACCAAAATTCATTTTCTTGGAAAATGTGAAAAAACTAAATTTTGAAAACCAAAAAATATTTGCACGCTTCAGCCAACTGCCAGAAACTGATTTTATAATGATGATACTCAATTTTTTCTTGGAATTACTATTGTTTATGATATATTTAGCTCATTTACATCAATCAGACATTATTTGGGGTTCACAGGTGGGATAACAGGTGTTACTCAAGGAGTACACCCATTCCCATGTTTTTCTCCTACATTTAGGTATAAAAATTACTTAAAAAATAGCAATTGTCATGAAATTGGTCTGTGAAGTCCTTTAAAATAGTCAAATTGTGAGAAAAAGATAAAACTATGCAGGTTTTTGTGAAGAATTATGTTCAATATCTCATCAGGAAATGTAAAAAAAAAGGGCTCTTGGTGATTTTGTGCTGAGATACGACTGATGATTTGCCTCTGATGAGTTATGTAACCACTGACTTATCAATAGTTGTTAAAAAATAATATTTAGAGTCGTTTTTATTAATATTTGCTCACAAATTAGGGTTTTATTCGATTTTAGCATATATGTAAGTGTAGCATATTCAGTGCATTGTCATGCATCGATTATTAAGATCCACCCAAGCTTGTCTATACAATAATTATGGCCTAAATTATTATGACAGTGAATAGTTTTCATTGTTCAAAGCTTATTTTTACAAAGGAAACCCATTATTTTGAAATTTTCACTCATTGAGGTCCTCCATGGGGGTACCCTATGAAGCAACACTTGTTGCAGGCTGCATAATGGTAATGATATGGTGCAAAATTCGAAAACGACTTGTCTTAATTATCTCAGCTGACTTTCTCCAAAATTATTACAACCTATTGTTCACAGCTCACAGTCAAAATAGTCCCCAGGGGCAAAATTGAGTCCTGTAATTAAGATTTTTTCAGTTTGATTGTACTCATACTACTGTTTTCCGGCATTTTGTGGTTGCATGTAGAACACAATTACCTACCAATACCTGCCAAATTACTTTTTTAGACAAATAGACACAATTATGGAGTTTACTAATCAGTCTCATGTGAGTTGCTTGTTTCTAGCCATATTTCTATAGCCATACATAGAAAAAAACATGGGATTGAGTGCTTTCCCTTGGTAACACCTGCAATTCCACCTGTGAACCCCAAATAATGTCTGATTGATGTAAATGAGCTAAATATACCATAAACAACAGTAGTTCCAAAGAAAAAATTGAGTATCATCATTAAAAATTCAGTTTCTGGCAGTTGGTTGAAGCGTGCAAATATTTTTTGGTTTTCAAAATTCAGTTTTTTCACATTTTCCAAGAAAATAAATTTTGGTAAAAAATGAAATGCACGGGAACCTAACCTACTAACACAACTCTAAAACATAGGGCAGTTCTTTTCATCATACTACCATTTTTCTGTGAAATATGATGAAAAATCAAAGCGTGCAAATAATTTCTGTGTTGACTGTATATAAAACCACTAGATATGTAGATCTTGTGTCAGATCCATAAGCAAAACATTACTTCAGACAAACTAAATTTGATACTAACTCTGAAACATCATGCAAGAATTGTGATCTTAATGTGTTATTCAAACATTTGTAATATCTTTTGGGCATTTATATTGTTTGTCTCTTGTTGAAATACTATTATAGAAACGATATACCGCTGGTAACAAAAATTGCCAACATGCTGGCAAAAGCATCATGCAATACTGGTATGAAAAAAAAAAAAAGTATCTCAATATCTTAGACTTAGCAGATTTCCAACCTTCAATGACTTGAAAATTACAAACTGTATACATACTTGCCAAGTCCCAACATTGATCAAGCAGCAATCTTTAAAAGAAAATGTCAGTGGTAGCAGCTGTTGAACTCGCAGGAATCAAGATCCATGCTCCGATTTCAGACACATCAATCTTGAATGTAAACCTCAGGGCTAATCCTATGACGTATCCTTGGAATAATTATTCTCAGGATTTCCCTGATTCTACACTCTTAAGCCTCTGCATTGTTGACAGTTTATTGTTACAAGTGAGTTGATGGCCAATGATGGGATAGGATCAATTATACATCATCAAACAAAATGTTCTTATCAGGAGAGAAAAGGGAGGTAGAAGAGGGAAGGAGAACAATATCCACATGGGTAAGAGCTGAAAGGCAGGTTAGCTGGTGGTAGCAGTGGCATAACCAGAGGGGGCGGGGAGGGGGGAGGGGAAACAAGTGCCCCTCTTGTAGCCAGCCATCCTCCCCCCCCCCCTGTGGGAATTGGTAATATTTGGCAATTCTAATTTTCTGATGCTGTACATCCACACGCTTTAATACATTCCATTTCTATGTTTTCTGTCTCATTCTGCCATGTAAATCCTGTGTACTGCTTCCATTATTATAGTTTTTGTGTCCGAGAGCAGGGCCTTCCACCTTTGTCGTCATCAATGGCATTGTCATGTCAAAGTTGGTGTGGATCGAAAAGCATTTCACAGATGCAAGAACCACCCGAAGTTATGATGCCCGGTCTAGCGTCCAAAGGGAAAACCTAGGAAGTCGCATTTAGGACATTCTGAGAAAATTGACTTTAAATTCCAGTCCATGCAGTAAGAGATAGACTTACTGGGATTTGCCAGTGTCATTCTGGGGTAATGGGCCACTTCTCGAAAATCTTAACTTAATAAATGTATAGAAACATGTCTCAGAAGTCCTATTTTGACCTTAACTCAATTTCGCCCATAATGTGACTTACTAGGTTTTCCCTTGGGACGCTAGCAGTGTTTACATTGCTACCAAAGATGCCCTGGCATTAATCTTATGTCTTACTGCTCTAAATAGTTAACTTTAATCGCCCAAATTCCTCTTTGCTGAGCAGAAGATTTCTGAGAAGCATCTTCTTCTTCTTCCCTTTGGCCCTTCCGCCCTGAGACATAGTGGGGTGCACCACAACCTGAGATTTATGCTTCAGCCAATTACTAAAGAATAAAGATAGACAGATGGATGGATAGATAAATAGATAGATAGATATATAGATAGATAGATAGATAGATAGAATGTAACTTTTAACAATTTATAGAGATGTGTCAATGTAATGATCATATCCCATTGAGTTATAAGGGGTTATATTTTTATTAAATTGCTGGAGGATACGGTGCTTGCATAGCCTGCTATTTTTCATCTAGTATACCTTTACGCATATATATTTCTCGATCGCGCAAATATCCCCCCCCCCCAACCCTCCTCAAAGACCGCTTGTCCCCCTCATGCCCCCCTCTGGAAAAAACCTGGTTATGCCACTGGAGGGAAGGGTAACTCTTACGAAGATAGATATGTGGATAGCTTAATAGATGTATACATGATAGATAGATATGGAGATGTACAGTATAGACAGATAGACTGACAAATAGATGTATATATTAGGAGATGCTATTGGCGGTGATAGTTCTTTACACTTGACCCTCGCTCCTCGTCTGCAATAACCACGGCAATCCCTATTGTTTCCGTTGTTTGTTTTGGCTATTGCCTATCTCTGTACCCAGAATCCGTTGACCTCTTGATGCTGCCTCTTAATGCTGCCTCAGTGCTTTGTGCTATGGCCTGTGATGTTCTGTATAGGCCTATGCTGCCACTTTAGTCTAGATCCATTAATGTGCTGGGTGTTCAGTCTGACAGGATTGAGGATGTTTCGATTTGAACATACAAGGGTGACCCATTTCAGTATATACCTAACTAATGCAAACGGAGCATGAGAATCCGGCTCTATGGAAAGAGTAGCTAAGATTTAAGATAGATAGATATATAGATACACAGATGTAAGATAACAATATTCCACAAAACATTGAGAAATTGCTAAAACATTGGTAGAAAGTGCCAAGAAAATTTATTAAGTACAGGTATAGAAATTTGTCTTCTCAGACAAACAAACGCCAATCCTGCGATGACTTGAAAATAAGACAATGTATACTTACCTGCCCTATTCTAGCAGTCACACCCAACATGATGCAGAAATCTTTAAAAGGAAAATGTCAGTGGTAGCAGCTGCCGAACTCACAGGAATCAAGATCCATGCTCCGATTTCAGATGCATCAATCTTGATTGTAAACCTCAGGGCTAATCCCAAGACGTATCCTCAGAATTAATCTCAGGATTTCCCCGTTTCTACACTCTTAAGACTCTGCATTATTGAAAAGTTATTGTTACAAGAGAGTTAACGGCCAGTGATGGGATAGGATCAATTATGCATCATCAAACAAAATGTTCTTATCAGGAGAGAAAAGGGAGAAACAATGTGGGCATGAATGGCAGGACAGGATGGGTAACTCTGAAAGAGATAGATAGGTGGAAAGATAAGATACATGTAGATAGATAGAGGGATAGATGGATAGATAGACTGGTAGACTGATAGATAGATAGACGGATAGATAGATGGACCAAGAGGATATATATATATGTACAGATAGATAGATAGATAGAGAGAGAGATAGAGAGATAGATCAAGAGGGAAATATGGTGCCATTTACTTGGGATCAATGGTTGTTTACACTTGACCGTCCCTCCAAAGTCAGCAATAACCACAACAATCCGCATTGACAACGTTATTTGTTCTGGCATGGCCCGTCTCTGTACCAAGAATCCATTGACTTTCTTACGGTGTTGCCTCTTGGAACTGATAGACGCGCATATGATGTTAACTGGATTGAGGGCGTTTGTTAAGAACTTGCGAGCATCTCAATATAACTTGTACATGCATGGGAACCTCTGTGGAGAGAATAAGTTAGATAGACAAGATACATGTATATGGATAAGATAGATACTATAGATAGATAAGATAGATCAGATGGATAGATAGATATATAGATAGGTAAGATATATAATATATTATATAGGTCTCGTTTGGAGATTTCTGAAGTATTTTTCTGATCGATGTGGCCTCGTTGTATACAGCCTGTCCGCGAAATGTATGATGGCCCAACCAGGAAATATGCTCAAGACAACAGGCCTAAAGAAGAGGAAAACCTCACATTCTGCAATTCAACACAACTGGGCTCTGGTGATGGTCTAATGTTGCCAGACCCCTCTAAAAATCCTTCTGCTCATTCAAACGTTCCAAAATGGCTGGCAGTTTGATTATGGGTTGCCTGATCCTGTCAGCCAGGATTTGACTTGAGGCTGTTATCAGAGCTCATTAATACAAACACATCTGAGGCAACAGAATCTGGTTCTTTAAGAATGTGGAAATCAAACTGACAGGAATCGAATGTGTTCTATTGGGATGTTCTGTTGGAAGAATCCATTCATTAAATTGCAACCCATTGGAATTCTTTGGAATGTTAAGCGTTCGGCCATTTGTAAAGTGGCCCATCAATAGGCCCAAGTTGTTCTCAATTTTTATTCCACTTTTTTGGCCAACAGGAAATGCCCTTCTTAGTCTGTTCCATTGATTTACCACCAGAGCTAGCATGATTTAGCTTCGTAATTTAGTTTCGAACACAATTATTGATCAGTCCAATCACTGATTTTGGTTCCGATTGAATTTAAATCAATCAATATCATCCCTATACAACTGGACTCGCTCGGTTCAGTGAAAAATAATTCTCAATTTGTAGGATTAATTTTGTCTCGTGTTGATTTGTGCTTTCCATTTGTGTGAAATTGTGTTCCCCTTTGGCATGTACTGTTCGCAATGATATTAATATGATTCCATGACAGCACGATAACGGCATGAATCAGGGAGTCAGTCGTGAAACATTTCAACATTTGTTGTATTTGAGTGTGTTGAGTGAATCATTGCTCTTTCACCAACAGCTTTTAGTCGCTTCCCTGAAATTACATTTCCATTTAACAAAAGGCAGCATTTATAACCTGAATTAGAGACGAATGTTCTCTTTCAATACTCTATGTCAATATATCAATATGACGTTATGTGTATGCGTATCACAATAGCAGATGTGTTTTAATTCCTTCTGTGGAATAGTAAATTGAATTGTACCTGATGCTTTACAACTATTTAAAAATGGCATTAATTAGAGGATGATGATCCTTTTCCTCATTTATGTGTCATCTTCCTCTCCTTATTAGATGAGTGGAAAAATATATGACGGAAAGCACCAATAATCCATACATCAGTCCATCCTTCAATTGCTATATTGTATACCTCTTTATAGGTATTACTTAAACACCAATTTTGATGGTTCTAAGTTCTAACATGCTTTTTTGTCAGTTGGATCCTGAGTGGAGGGAGTGATCAATCTGACACTAAATGTGTGTTAGAACCCGCAAAATGAAGTGCCTACTGAGTTGAACCTCTTAAGCTGCTTAAACCATCTTAAACTGAATATTTAAATAGCAATTATTGCAAAATATACCAACCAACTGTTTGATTATGTCTGTTTATTTTTAAAATACGCTGTTTGCCAACAGGCGCTAACATGCAAAATTATCTGTCAGACTCTAGCTTTTCACAGCTTAGACTTATCTCAGTGAGGTCTAGCCAAAGTAAAATCTGTCATTCTGAAGCCAACAGGAAGTTATGCCATAATTATAATAAGCATGACACTCTTGAGGTTCAATGATATTATAATTATCTAGCTCAGCTAGACTAGCTGGCAAAGGTTAATGATGGTTAAGTGCAAATTCTGTGGCTAGAATGATGAAAGATGGAATATGAAATTGATGTCAGGTTCCATCATATTGGGGCAAAGACTGCACTCCAATATAATAGGAGCCAAGGTTGGCATTATGCATCATATTTAATCATAATGCATCAGCGAACTGATGGGTTTATTGTTCACAACATTTTACACTTGGCGAGTTGAGACAAGTCATGTTGATAGCGCGGGAAAAATAATGTTTTAAAGCAGAATATTAGTTTTTGTTGCAGAATGTTGGTTTAATGGTTTTCCCAGTAGAATATTGCTGTCAGGGACAGAATGTCTGCTACTTAACTAAATCCCCTCTTGTTCCTAATATGGTTCAATTTTATTCCAATTTCAACCCTCTTGTTCTAAGTCGAATGTCTGTTAGGCCTATTCTCATTAGAACTACCCTGTTCTATGTAGAATGTCTGCCAGGTATACTGAATGTCTTTTGTTCCAATTAGAACCCTCCTTTTCTACATTTATATACTGATTTATATGATAAGGGATACATGGGAAGAGAAAACTTAATTTTCAATCTCCATGAAGGCTTCCAAAGGTTTTTGATGAGACGGGATACAAAAACTCAAGGGAAAATCTCACCCAATCTCTGCCAAAAGATATAATGTTGCCAGGCCCCTCTTAAAATCCTTCTGCTCATTCAAACGTTCCAAAATGGCAGGCAGTTTAATTATGGGTTGTCTGATCTTGTCAGCCAGGATTTGACTTGGGGCTGTTATCAGAGCTCATTAATACAAACACATCTGAGGCAACAGAATCTGGTTCTTTTAGAATGTGGAGATCAAACTGACAGGAATCGAATGTGTTCTATTGGAATGTTCTGTTGGGAGAATCCATTCATTAAATTGCAATCCACTGGAATTCTTTGGAATGTTAAGCGTTCAGCCATTTGTAAAGTGGCCCATCAATAGGCCCAAGTTGTTCTCAATTTTTATTCCACTTTTTTGGCCAACAGGAAATGCCCTTCTTAGTCTGTTCCATTGATCTACCACCAGAGCCAGCATGATTTAGCTTCGTAATTTAGTTTCGAACACAATTATTGATCAGTCCAATCACCGATTTTGGTTCCAGCTGAATTCAAATCAATCAATATCTTCCCTATACAACTGGACTAGCTCGGTTCAGTGAAAAAGAATTCTCAAATTGTAGGATTAATTTTGTTTCGTGTTGATTTGCGCTTTCCATTTGTGTGAATTTCTGTGAAATTGTGTTCCCCTTTGGCGTGTACTGTTCACAATGATATTAATATGATTCCATGACAGCACGATAAAAGGCATTAATCAGGGACTCAGTCGTGAAACATTTCAACATTCGGCTGCATTTGAGTGTGTTGAGTGATTCATTGCTCTTTCACCAACATTTTATTTGCATCTCTGATATTACATTTCCATTTAACAAAAGGCAGCATTTGTAACCTGAATTACTGACATATGTTCTCTTACAATGCTTTATGCTATATATTTAATTGCCTTGTGTTGAATTGTCAATTGAATTGTAATTCTTTTCACTAATTTAAAACTGCATTTATGAGAGGATGATGATCCTTTTCCCCATTTATGTGTCATCCTCATCTCCTAATTAGAGGAGTGCAAAAATATATGATGTAAAGCCCCAATCAACCATCCATCAGTCCATCCTTCAATGGCTATATTGCATACGTAACATACCTCTTTGTAGGTATTAGTTACACACCGATGTTGAGGGTTCTAACATGCATTTTTGTCAGTTAGATCCTGACCAGAGGGAGTGATCAATCTTACACTAAATGAGGTGTCTAACTGACTTGGACCTCATATGCTTCTTAAACCTTCTTAAACTGTACATTAAGTACTACATTTAAATGACAATTATTACCAAATAAACCAAGGAATTGTTTGATCATGTCTGTTTATTTAATACACTGTTTGCCAATGGGCGCTAGCATGCAAAACTATCAGTCAGACTCTAGCTTTTCACAGCTTAAAAGTATCTCAGTGAGGTCTAGCCAAAGTTAAATCCATCATTCTGAAGCCAACAGGAAATTGTGCAATATCATAATTAGCATAACGCTCTTGAGGTTCGATGATATTATAATTATCCAGCTGGCAAAGGTTAATGATGGTTAAGTGCAAATTCTGTGGCTAGAATGATGAAAGATGGAATATGAAATTGATGTCAGGTTCCATCATATTGGGGCAAAGACTGCACTCCAATGTAATAGGAGCCAAGGTTGGTATTATGCATCATATTTAATCATAATGCATCAGCAAACTGATGGGTTTATTGTTCACTACATTTTACACTTGGCAAGTTGAGGAAAGTCATGTTGATAGTGCGGGAAAAATAATGTTTTAAAGCAGAATATTAGTTTTTGTTGCAGAATGTTGGTTTAATGGTTTTCCCAGTAGAATATTGCTGTCAGGGACAGAATGTCTGCTACTTAACAAAATCCCCTCTTGTTCCTATTATGATTCAATTTTATTCCAATTTCAACCCTCTTGTTCTAAGTAGAATGTATATTATTCTCATTAGAACCACTGTGTTCTACATAGAATGTCTGCCAGGTATACCGAATGTCTTTTGTTCCAATTAGAACCCTCCTTTTCTACATTTATGTACTGATTTATATTATATGATAAGGGATATATGGGAAGAGAAAATTTAATTTTCTATCTCCATGAAGGCTTACCAAGGTTTTTGATGAGACAGGATACAAAAATTCAAGGGAAAATCTCACCCAATCTCTGCCAAAAGATATAATGTTGCCAGGCCCCTCTTAAAATCCTTCTGCTCATTCAAACGTTCCAAAATGGCTGGCAGTTTGATTATGGGTTGCTTAATCCTGTCGGCCAGAATTTGATTTGAGGCTGTTATCAGAGCTCATTAATACAAACACATCTGAGGCAACAGAATCTGGTTCTTTTAGAATGTGGAGATCAAACTGACGGGAATCGAATGTGTTCTATTGGAATGTTCTGTTGGAAGAATCCATTCATTAAATTGCTCTCCTTTGGAATTCTTTGGAATGTTAAGCACTCAGCCATTTGTAAAGTGGCCCATCAATAGGCCCAAGTTGTTCTCAATTTTTATTCCACTTTTTTGTCCAACAGGAAATGCCCTTCTTAGTCTGTTCCATTGATTTATACCACCAGAGCTAGCATGATTTAGCTTCGTAATTTAGTTTCGAACACAATTATTGATCAGTCCAATCACTGATTTTGGTTCCGACTGAATTCAAATCAATCAATATCATCCCAATACAACTGGACTCGCTTGGTTCTGTGAAAAAGAATTCTCAATTTGTAGGATTAATTTTGTTTCGTGTTGATTTGC
Organism: Platynereis dumerilii; assembly: GCA_026936325.1. Classification (NCBI taxonomy): domain Eukaryota; kingdom Metazoa; phylum Annelida; class Polychaeta; order Phyllodocida; family Nereididae; genus Platynereis; species Platynereis dumerilii. Next base: position 24,963,822 of record JAPTHN010000009.1, on the reverse strand, counting down.
GCTTTCCATTTGTGTGAATTTCTGTTAAATTGTGTTCCCCTTTGGCGGGTACTATTCACAATGATATTAATATGATTCCACGACAGCACAATAACAGCATGAATCAGGGAGTCAGTCGTGAAACATTTCAACATTTGTTGTATTTGAGTGAGTTGAGTGATTCATTTCTCTTTCACAAACAGCTTTTATTCACTCCTCTGAAATTACATTTCCATTTTTAACAAAAGGCAGCATTTGTAACCTGAATTACTCACAAATGTTCTCTTCCAATGCTTTATGGCTATATATGACATTGTGTGTATGGGTATTATAATAGTAGATATATATTTTATTGCCTTTTATGGAATAGAAAATTTAATTGCACCTGATGCTTTACACCTATTATAAAACTGACATCAGTGGATGATCAGTGTACATGTAGGTGCGTAATTCTATCATAAGATGAAATTGCGTCTTTCGTGTAATACATTGAATTTATTTTCACTCTTATATTGATGCATTTTGTGATATATCATCATATATGTTATCTGTCAACTGATCTGGCCTTTTATATTTTTAATAATTTTCTTCAATGGAGGGGTTGCATCAGTCGTTAGAGCTTTTGGTTTCCATTTTGTCCTGGGTTGGATTCCAGCTGTGGCCGGCCCAGCCGGGTTACTTAAACCTAGGCTTTTATCAATTTTTACTGCCGTTTCAATCATCCTTTGCCTCATTAATGTGTCTTCCTTTTCTGATTGGCTGAGTGTCAAAATGTGCAAAGTAGATTAATAGCTGCAATCATCCATCCTTCAATGTCTATATTACATGTATTACATGTATACCTCTTTGTTGAAGAGTTAGATCCATCCTTCTGAGGCCAACATAATATGATGCCATAACTATAATCAGCATAATGCTCGTAAGGTTCAATGATAGGGTAAGGTGGGGGAAATCCGGCCCCGGGGCAATTCCGGCCCCAAAGATTAAATTCAGGAACAAGCAGATTAAAAACAGTAGCAAACAAACAAACAGATGATTTGGGTCATGGTGTTAGATTGTTTAAAAAACAATCAAACAATTTGACCTTGTTTTTCTTTTGTGCAGATATAGTTTAATCCTCAAGTTATATTCATCACAGTCAGTACAATTACTTAAATCATTAAGGGGCCGGAATTGCCCCTAGAATAAAAGGGGGCCGGATTTCCCCCACCTTACCCTACTATAATTATCTAGCTGGCAAAGGTTAATGACAGTTAAGTGCAAATTCTGTGACTTTTATAGCATGCCATGAAGATGAAAGACAGAATATGAACTAATGTCAGGTTCCGTCATATTTGGGGATTATATAATTTCTTCCTGCAGTTCTGCAAAAAAACTGCAGAATTCTGCAGTTCTGCAAAAAACTGCAGAATTCTGCAAAAAACTGCAGAATTCTGCAAAAAACTGCAGAATTCTGCAGGAAACTGCAGAATTCTGCAGTTCTGCAAAAAAACTGCAGAATTCTGCAGTTCCAAAAAAAATCTGCAGTTTCAAAAAAAACTCTGCAGGAAGCTGCAGAATTCTGCAGTTCTGCAGCTCCCTGCATGATTTCTGAACCTCTGTTACTTCCTGCAGTTTATTGCAATGCATCTTCAAAGTTCAGACCTCTTTGACATGGGGCTTGCCGCTACCAAGGAAACGTGGTTTGGGGGATTGTTGTATGAAGGATCGGGGTTTTTGGTAGTCCTGAGTCACTACAGCGTTTCTGAAAAGTTTCTGCAGCAAAATCTGTAATTCTGCAGGAGATATGCAGCCCGGGAGGTTTTATGCAGCTCTGCAAAAAACTGCAGAATTCTGCAGAAAACTGCAGAATTCTGCATTAAACTGCAGAATTCTGCAGTTCTACAAAAAACTGCAGAATTCTGCAAAAAACTGCAGAATTCTGCAAAAATCTGTAGAATTCAGCAGTTTCAAAAAAAATCTGCAGGAAGCTGCAGAATTCTGCAGTTCTGCAGCTAACTGCATGATTTCTGAACCTCTGTTACTTTCTCCAGTGTATTGCAGCTGTACAGTTCAGACCTCTTTGACATTGGGCTTGCCACTACCAAGGAAACATTGATTTGGGGGGTTGGTTTTGGGGGTTGTGGTTTGGGGGGTCGGGGATTTGGTAGTCCTCAGTCATTGCAGTGTTTCTGAAAAGTTTCTGCAGCAAAATCTGTATTTCTGTAGGAGATATGCAGCCTGGGAGGTTTTATGCACTTCTGCAGCTAGCTGCAAAAAACTGCAGAATTCTGCTAAAAACTGCAGAATTCTGCAGAAAACTGCAGAATTCTGCAGTTCTGCAAAAAACTGCAGAATTCTGTAGAAAATTGCAGAATTCTGCAGCTCTGAAAAAAAATTCTGCAGTTCTGTAGGAAACTGCAGAATTCTGCAGAAAATTGCAGAATTCTGCAGAAAATTGCAGAATTCTGCAGTTCTGCAGCTCCCTGCATGATTTCTGAACCTCTGTTACTTCCTGTAGTTTATTGCATATATAGGGTGGGCTGAAAAAAATTTTTTTTGGAAATTCAATATGCCAGTGGTATAGAAAGTTGGCTATGGCCAAAAAATGAAAATTGGTGCAAAAAAAATTTTGTGGAACGTGACTTGTGCCGGGCCACTCCAGCTTTTATGAAAATGCATATTTTCAGCCGTTTCGCATGCTTTTTTAGACCATTTTTTGGCCTGAGTTAGCTTCCTTGGTTTCAGAAGGCTCAATGGCATGCTTAAATCTTCTTTGAAGGCCATTTTGGATATGAAACACCATAAACAGGTTGCTTATATTTAAGATATAGCCATTTCTGGGTACATGTTGGGAATCAGGATTTGGCTTTTTTTGCTAAAAATTGCCCAAAAAAATTGAAATTATCGGAATTGACCCAACAAAAAATGATTCCAAGGGAATTGTAATTACCCCAAGTCCTCCCTAACACCCTAAAAACACTTTCAGCGCACTACCTGCATGAATTTGTGGTTTCAGGGACCGGTATAGGGGCAATTCCGTAAAGTCAGATTTACAGATTTGACACTTTAACAGCTTGTGTAGCCCTACAATTACACCCCATTTATTTCATTGTTAAATAGGGATGAGACCAGGTATTAGGGGTATCAGACAAGGCATCAACCAAAGCTCCAAGTGCAATAGGAGCTGAGCTACAAGGCAAAATGTCATCATGTCGAACATACGGCGCACGAGTACATCCGACAACTTGGCGACAAGAATACATTTCACCTTGTAGCTCAGCTCCTATTGCACTTGGAGCTTTGGTTGATGGCTTGTCTGATACCCCTAATACCTGGCCTCATGTCTATTTAACAATGAAATAACTGAGGTGTAATTGTAGGGCTACAAAAGCTGTTAAAGTGTCAAATCTGTAAATCAGACTTTACAGAATTGCCCCTATACCGGTCCCTGAAACCACAAATTCACGCAGGTAGTGCGCTGAAAGTGTTTTTTAGGGTGTTAGGAAGGACTCGGGTAAATTGCAGTTCCCTTGGAATAATTTTTTGTTGGGTCAATTCCGATATTTTTAATTTTTTCGGGCAATTTTTTGCAAAAAATGCCAAATCCTGATTCCCAACATGTACCCAGAAATGGCTATATCTTAAATATAAGCAACCTGTTTATGGTGTTTCATATCCAAAATGGCCTTCAAAGAAGATTTAAGTATGCCATTGAGCCTTCTGAAACCAAGGAAGCTGACTCAGGCCAAGAAATGGTCTAAAAAAGCATGCGAAATGGCTGAAAATATGCATTTTCATAAAAGCCGGAGTGGCCCGGCACAAGTCGCGTCCCACAAATTTTTTTTTGCACCAATTTTCATTTTTTGGCCATAGCCAACTTTCTATACCACTGGCATATTGAATTTCCAAAAAAAGTTTTTTTCAGCCCACCCTATTATTGCAATGCATCTTCAAAGTTCAGACCTCTCTGACATGAGGCTTGCCACTACCAAGGAAACGTGGTTTGGGGGGTTGGTTTGGGGGGTTGTGGTTTGGGGGGTCGGGGTTTTGGTAGTCCACAGTCATTGCAGTGTTTCTGAAAAGTTTCTGCAGCAAAATCTGTATTTCTGTAGGAGATATGCAGCCTGGGGGGGTTTATGCAGCTCTGCAAAAAACTGCAGAATTCTGCAAAAAACTGCAGAATTCTGCAGAAAATTGCAGAATTCTGCAGTTCTGAAAAGATTCTGCTGTTCTGTAGGAAACTGCAGAATTCGTCAGTTCTACCAGGTAGCAGTTTGTGGAATGACCTCTATCAAAATAAACTTCCATGGACATTTTGCCTCTCTGCTCGGCCAATTCTCAACCAAATTTCATTCCGAAAAAAGTTTCAGGTACCCTACAACCAGGTCTATAGACTGCAGTAGTCAGTCTTTGTCCGTCGTTGATCTTTTCGCCGTACAATACATTTTTCGGCGATCGGTAAGCTCGCAAAAATGTCATTTTATAAACTGCTGACAGTGCTCTACCAAAATAAACTTCCATGGACGTTTTGCCTCTCTGTTCGGTCAATTCTCAACCAAATTTCGTTCAGAAAAAAGTTTCAGGTACCCCACAACCAGGTCTACAGACTGCAGTAGTCAGTCTTTGTCCGTCGTTGTTTCTTTTCGCCGTACGACACATTTTTCGGCGAACGGTCAGCTCGCAAAAATGCCATTTTGCAGGGTCAGTGTAAAATGCGGACCATGCAGATGAAGCAGACCATTTTTCAAGCTGCAGAATGCATTGCAGATGAGCATCAAAACCCCAGACCCCCCCCCCCCCCCCCCCACTCAACCCCAAACCGCAACCAACGTTTTCCTGGGTAGTGGCAAGACCCTTGTCAAAGAGGTCTGAACTTAGCAGATGCATTGCAATTTATGAGATGCATTAATAGTACCAGAGGTTCACAAATACTGCATGAAGCTGCAGAACTGCAGAATTCTGCAGTTTTCTGCAGAATTCTGCAGTTTCCTACAGAACTGCAGAATTTTTTTCAGAACTGCAGAATTCTGCAGTTTTCTGCAGAATTCTGCAGTTTCTATTGCAGAATATGCAGGTGCAGGAAGAAATTTAAGTGTACTGTCATATTTGGGCAAACGCTGCACTCCAAGAGGAGCCAAGGTTAATGTTGTTGATCATTATGTGTCATATTTATTATTTAACCATAATGCATCAGCGAACTCAGTTCGCCGAACTGATAGTCATTGTTCACTAGATTTTCCACATGGCAAGTTGAAGAAAACATATTCTCACCCAAACTGGCATTGTAAGATTAACATTTTCAATATTAAGCACATGTGTGGGAACAAGAACATGAAGCGTATCAATGCCAATTGTTGCAATCTGTAATACATAGGCCACAATGCATTTTGAATACAACCAACATTATATGATCATTGGTATTTTTTCTCTGAAACATAATTGCTGTAGACCTATTATTGTTGTCTGATCAACAAAAGATATTGTGGTTGGACCTTGCAATTGTTAAAGCAAACGATAAAGGTTCCATTCGTGCAAAATCCAACTGAATGGTTTGTAAAGAAGCTCCAAAAAGAAATTGGAACCTTTCATTGAATTAGGCCTACAATTATTGTTGTCCAATGAAAATGTTTGTCCTATGGTTATGATAATGATTATGTTATTGAGAAATTAAAATGAAGGTTTTAAAACATCTTCAGAAAATACTTTGTTTATACGTCACAACATCGCTTTCAATTAACTGGGAAATTGATAGAAATTTCTTGTTTTTCCCAGTTCTAATTATACTTATTAATTTCCAGTAAAAAAAAAGTTAATATGCAAAAAATCCCAGGAAACAATTGTAAATGTCATTCAGGTGATTAAAATTATGGAAGTCGTTTTTTAGGGGGGGGGGGGAGATTAATTTTCACTTGCACAAATTAATCACACAGTAAAGGTCAATAGTGCCAGAAAGTCAACTTGATATGTAAGGGATATGCCCTGTGGCACTGATGAGTTGACAACCACAATAAGTATGAAATCGTTCACCCAAGTAGAAAAGAATTGTAAGCATGACCTTTTAAAGCCAATGTTCTTCGGAAAAAGGCTTCTAAGAATAATCTTAAAATACTTTATGAAATTTTTTGTAAATGCATGGTAAATCATACCAATTAGATACTATTTCATAAAAAGAACTCCTGTATATGTATGACACATGCAATATTTACTACTTCATTCAAGGTAAAGGTATTCTGAGGAAATTATCCTTATCGTTTTCTTTATTGACCTGTTAAATTGTTGTTTTCTTTTTCTATTCAACACAAGCAATGTCTTTTATTGGTACTTAAGTTGTGATTTTTTTACCTCAATATCTCTGCACAGCAGGGGAGGGGGGTTTCCTTGAATTTATTTATAGCAGAACATCTATGCTACCTGTTACACCTGAATGCTTATGGTGACCTACAACCAAGGCCCAGGGGGTAATTTGTCCTGCATAGGTTGATAGTAAACTAGGAACTAGAGCTGTCAAACCCTTATTACAGTCTACACATACTTGCACTATAGGATACCTGCATTTTTAGCTGTTCTTTCCTGCATAACCCTAGGTAAGTGCAAATATGTTAAGTTAGAATTTCTTTTGGGTCTTAATACACCATCCATCCTCATATCTGACCAAAATCAGAGACAATTCCATCTGCGATTTGGTTTTTGCCTGGTTCCTCAGCCTTCTCTCATCTCTGATTTTTATTTGTACCGGAGGTATACTCACTCTTGGCTATTTTTCTATAAATCATGCCATAACAGTTGTTCCACGATGTATGACGAAGAAGAGGAAACTTTGCAATGAAATTTGTTTCCAGATTCCTTATAGATATTTGTGGATTGGCGGTCCACTGGAGAAATTAATTTTCTTATTTTCAATTTGCAAACAGGCTTTGCCACATCATCGACAGTTTTCTGTTGGTCTCCTAATCTTCTTATTTGATCAAGTACCTCAAGTCATTTAATTAGTGTGTTTATTGTCACCTATGCTGCTAGATATGACAAGCACTGAAACAACTGATGAACCATAATTGACACAAACAAAACATTTTTAAGCAAGTGACATCACACAACCAAGTTGAAAGTTAATTTTGAAACTGTTAGGGCCGCTAATCCGCAAACAGCTCTAAGCTTGTGATATGTCTAGCCATTTAAGTGGTCAAGTGGATCATAACAAACTATTTATCTAGTTTTCATTGAAAAATTGTTTTCCATTGCTAATTTGCATTCCTGCGACATATAAAGGAATTTCTTTTCTCAGGATACAACTAATCCTGACAAAAATAATTTAAAGATACACATACTATATTTTTATGCTCTGTTACCTATTCAAGCTTATACAAATTGCTACTGGTGTCAAAATAAACAAACATTGTATATGTATACACCAAAACACCAAAATCTGTTATGACATAAGATCATCTTTCACTTGAGACTCAAGTCACTCACCAGTCGACAAACATAATAATTACTGAATGATCAAAGGCCTGGTTTTCACGACTTTATAGGCTCCACTTCATGCATTTTAATTTTTATAATGATGATACGGTATGATTTTATATGGGGCCCATTCCAGATAAATCTGCTCTCGACGTTCATAATGAACGGCAATCATACCAATCAATAGCGATAACTTCTGGTTTTGGCCGGAGCTGGTTTGAACCCGCATCCACTCAAACAGAGTGGACAAACTAACCACTGCAGTATGGAGCCACATTCATATTTTTTTACTAAGACAATTTTTGTCAAGGTCAATCTCTGCAAAACAAATGTATACCTAAAATAACACTGACCCTGAGACAAAATTCAGGTTTTACAAATTACATCTCAAGAGTTGTCAATTTCTATAATTTTTATATCCAAGAATTATTAGCAGAAGATAACATGCTCTGGAAGTTCTGGAACTAAGACAGCCATTTAGTTTCTCAGAAGACAAACTTTGCAGACATGAGCATCTCTTGGCATAAGCAAACTTCTCATAAACATGATAAATGAAACAAACATGCAAGCAGTAATCATGAGAGATATGAAATTCTAATCCCACACAACAAACAGAAGTAATAAAACAAAATGCACCAACAAATATTTCCATCTCATCAAACACCATATAGTTCGATAACAAAAATATTCTAAATGGCATCTGCTTGACAAAACCATAAACATGACTTTCGTTCTTGATGGCTTTTGTTCAGCGATATGGAAATATATTCTAAGTCGTAAATTTTCGGTGCATAATTACTCCCAAAGGAAATATATAGGAAGGAATTATATAGGGCTATATGATGTATATATATATGATCGTCGCAAATAAGTATACACTATACTTTATTAATTGATTGTTGTCATCAGAAATTCTTTGACAGAAATCAATGATTGATTGACTGATTCATTTCTAATTATTGATTGACTGATTGATTGCTTGATTGTTTATTCATCCAGAAAACGCCATGTAACCACATTCTTGATTGATAATTGGGGCTTTACGTCCTATATTTATGCACTTGGTGGGCTATTTGGGATAGGAGGAGGACACAGCAATCAGGCAAAGGATGATTGAAACTGCCATCCAATATAGTCCCAAGTCACCCGGCGAGAGCTGGTTTCGAACCCAAGATCCAGCGATTGGCAACCCAACACACTACCACTGAGCTAATTCTCCCCTTACAACATTATTGAAACATTTTTAAAAAGTCTACTTTTATTCCTATTTCCTGTATGTTAGGAATGCTTTCCAGCTCTTTGCAAAACATACATTCGAAGATAAGTTTCTGATCGAATTGGAAGTCCTTGAGGTGCTCTAAAATTCATTGAAAGTCGTAAAACTTTCTCAGCAGAGTCCTGAAGGTTCTTAGCAATGGACTTGTGTTCTCAGAAGGAACTTACAAATCTTTAATCTATCAATAATTCAATTGTCTTGATGTCAATTGTCTTGGAAACGCGACAGGGGTCACAGGAGACTCAGAGAGGGAACGTCTCTAGGCGGCCATGATGGCATTTCTCGTTGCCGTGGATACCATTGACTTCTTTCACGAGAATGAGAAAATCAATATGGCTGCCGAAAATCAATATGGCTGCCAAGTTATCGGAACTCCCCACACGTTGTTGGGCTGTGTAAATTATGAGAAGTCATCAATAAGCGATAAAATGAGAAAGGTTTTTGTCGTCGGATTGAGAGTCCACTTGTGATACCTGTGGGAGGGCAAACTTTCCAGAAAGAAATTACAGATATTGAGGAGATGGGGGGGATGGGGGGGGGGGCTTTCTTTATTGCACTCTAATCTTTGTATTGTCGTAATCATTGAAGGGTACAAACAAAGACAATTTTATTCATTACAAAGGTTGCAACAGAAAAAGAGTAGCCGTTGAAATTATCAGAATAGTAGCTTCCGACAAAATGATTTACACTGTATGATACGAGCCTCAGAACTAAGAATACCTCACTGGATATTCTTAGCTCAGAACTTTTCATAATTATGAAAAATATATATATATATATATATTTGGCTTAGTATACAGAGGAGCAAGACTGTTTAATGTTTGAGGAAGAAAGGGTCTGGTACATCAGTCTTCACTCTAAAAAATGTCGGGAAAAAATTGGTTTATTAGATTCAAAATGGTTTTTTGAAAAACCCAATTTCAATGCAAAACCAACATGGATTTTTAAAAAAATCCATGTTGGTGTTTTGCATTGAAATTTGGTTTTTCAAAAAACCATTTTGAATCTAAAAAACCAATTTTGTCTGAAATTTTTTAGGGTGTTGGTCTGAGGGGAGATCATAATCCAGATGAACAGCCAGATATTTTAAGAACTTTATGATGTGGAAGCAGCCATCCATCACTATAAGTATCTTCCATGAGCAACATGGATGGATGGATTATTGGAGCGCTAAATTCTGTATTTATGCACTAGGTAGGCTAATTAGGACAGAAGGAGGACACAGCCATTAGACGCAGGCCGGTGGCGAAGGATGATTGAAACTGCCACCCAACATAGGCCTATGTTAAGTATGTGATCCAGTAAGAGCTGGATTTGAACACTGGACCTAGTGATAGGCATCCAAGCACAGCACAATTGGGAACTCTCGCGCCCCTTCTTCCATGAGCAGCTGAATTGCTTCCAAATGTTGACATACTTTGAGTCAATCAATTGTATCTGGAATAGCTATAGCTCTGCAGTGTGTAGAAAAAGACATGAAGTGATCAATAGGAGAATTTTGTTGTGATCCATGGCACCATGGTGTTGTCTGAAGTGTTGTCTGGATCTGTTGGGGTCTTTGGAATATATCAATACATATATCAATACATGCACATGATTTATTTAATCACATGCATGGGATCAGATGTAAATTGCATATAATTACATGAGAAAAGACACAATATAACAAATTGTCTGGTGCATTACATAGTGTTAAGATCCCAGGAACACATAAGTCCCACAATCCTGATCATTAAAATAAGCCTTTTCTTTCATCAAAGAAACAAAAGAAAGATAATATGTTAATGATAGATCCTGAGATTCGTGATATATCCCTGTACAGTGTAATAACAATGTTATGAAATGTGTTATGTGAATTTCATGACTCTAATATATGTCTCTGTGAGGAAGTGATACTACTACGCTATGAAAATTTCAGGAAATACGTTTTTTTAACAACTGTGGTGTTTTTGCATAGAAGTTGGTTTTTCCCCATTCGGGGCAATATATTAACGAGTGCACTACACCGATTCGATAAATACTGGCCTTACCGGTCGGTTCCTAAACCGGGTTTCATAGCAGCACTTTCAGTTCGGTTCAATAATGCTATATCCAACCTCAAAAAGCTGTTATTGCCAAGATTTGATAGAAAATGTCCACAAAATCATGAACTGAACTCGAGTACAGCGTCATCTTGATGTCCACTCAAGTGTGTGATCCGTTTTCTGGGCCACAATTTGGTTTTCGGCAAACGGTTTTCTCTAAAATGCGGATGGGCCCAAATTTGCGGACCGACAGTACGAATTGTGTATTGATCAAGTGTATCGATGATACGTATTGTATCAAATTTCGGCAATGGTACAGAGTCGTATAATATTAACACAAACACAAATAGGAATGATAATGAAGCACAAGCCCAAATCAATCAGTGTTTTGGTATGAGCTTCATTTTTTAGAGTGTAGGGGAGGAAAGCCAGCTCAATTGGTAACACTCAAAACTTGCAATAACTTCCTATCCTAGTGAAGTGTATAAATCTTACACATAATTTAACCCTAATTGTCCATCCATGAGGCTCTGGACGGGGTTTTGTGTCCCCCTGTCCCTTGGCCATTTTACTTTTGAATTCCCTGTCCCTTGGCAATTTTACTAATGGTACTTTTGAATTCCCTGTCCCTCAGGTCTGAATTCAGTTTTATGGCCCCTATCCCTTGATCATTTTACTTTTGAGTTCCCTGTCCCCAATAACCCCCCATCCAGAGCCTCATAAATAATAGTCATAAAACCCTAATTATTCATCCATCCTGTAAGCCATTGATATCTTGAAGTTCGGCTACAAAAGCTTCCAGGAAATACCATTGCATGTCTGTGAGTACTGAATCATCATCATATATGTTTGTAGTAATATGTAATTAGTTTATTTACGTCTTTTGGCAACTGTTGGCAGTCACATCAATGAATGAATGCTGGTCTCAGCTGTCTGATCACTGAATTAATGTGTTCATCAATCTATAAAATGATCTCTGACAATGACTTATTTGTTTTCATTGCTTTTGTTGACGACATCCTTCTGGAAATATGGTACATAAACTATTTTTTGATTGGCATCTTCCCCTTTGCTCCACTGAATGGTTTGCCTTAGGGCTCTATACCGTTTCCAACATTCAATACGATACGTATCATCGATACGCTAGATCGATACACGATTCGTACCGTCGGTCAGCAAATTCGGGTCGATATGCATTTTAGAGAAATCCGCTTCCCGAAAACAGAATTTTTGGCCTGGAAAGTTTATCACGCACTCGAGCGCATGTCAAGATGACAATGTTGTCGAGTTCAGTTCATGATTTTGTGGATATTTTCAGTTAAATCTCCACAATAAAATGACTTTTTTAGCTGGACATGGATTATTGAACGGAACTGAAAGTGCTGCATTGAATACCGGTTCTGGAACCGGCCAGACTGTAACGGAACGGCTGGTATTTATCGAACCAGTGTAGTCAGTAGTTTGCCTGTATGGGTATAAACCCTGGAGGATGAATCCAAAATGGTTTCAGTGGACCTAGCACAATCCTAGCTGGATGTCATTCCGATTAGACGTTAAATTGGCAGACCGTTGTATCAGTGTCTGTGCTGGGCATGAAGAAGATCCCTCACGTGGGGTAAATATGTGACATGTTGAAGACTCCAGCTCTCTCTCCCATCTCATCAATCAACCTCGTAAGCACCCAGAACTGGGCTTAGAGGGCTGCACTTACCATATCTATCTATCTATCTAATCTTAATTCGTGTCATGATTTATTGAATAGATATGACCTTAAATAGTTACTTTGAACCAGGGTTGTCACTAATTACACAGACATAATAATTATGTAATCAGTGTTAATCACCTATCTATAGATCTAATACACTACACACATAAACATAATAGTTATGTTACAATACTGGGCTTTGAGGGCTGCTCTTATCATATTTATCTACATGTTCTATCTACATACTTTGACACAAAGTTTTATGGATTATCCACTATTTAGCTATTAAAATTAACTAGCATAAAACAGTATTGGCAGGGCTATTGAACAAATATAGGCCTAAATATAAGATGTCTCTCATGTGTGATAAAAATTATCACTAATTACAGAATAATCACTTGTCAATTGACGGATTAAAATTATATATAAATAGTATACACATTTATTACACATAAATACAATATTCTCTGTAATATCTACAGTCAGATAGATCTATTCAAACATTTCTTTTGTGTGTTTTCTTTAGATCTTATGGTGTTTACTTGTCCCCCTCCAGCTTAGTTTAGTCACACTATAACAAGTGGTGCTATTACAGGCCTGTGTAGCTGCACCCACCCACACTAGTGTAGTGCCCATGGAGTAATGTACATGTATGGGAACAACTGAATGTGCATTTATTGTGGAGGTGTAGAGCTAGAAGGAAACAACATTAGGAGGAACTAAGTGATTGGATACTGTGCCTAGGATACAGTGATTGGATGTACTGGTGGAATAGGCCTACCATACAGTGATTGGATACCATACAGTAACTGGCATAACTACAACTGAGAAGTGAGGTACAGTACTGTTACACACATTTACTTTTCCCTGAAGAAGGACAGTAAACTAAACTGAGTTTAGTAATATTGTATTCTTCCAACAAAACCTCAATTGGAAGGACCTACAGATATAGGTACAGCATTTTACTGGACAAATGTACATTAACTAAAGGTGTTTGTGCAATACAGTCTCCTTGATGTTGGTGACTTAAATGTCTATCTATAGTGCTATATATTATGTATTGTCAAATTTAATAGGCAAAAAGAAACAAATGTATGCATATTAATACTTCCATAAATGCTGCTGCCTTTTTAAATAAGCCCTAACCTTCATTTCATGAACATCCTAAGACATTCACTAAAATCTAATGAAACTTGCACTCAGCAACAGTGATGTAGCTTTACATTACGTATATTCATAATTCATGATCGTATATGTCAACATAGTTAAGTTAGCAGGATATATTTACCAGAGTTCATAAATAGTTTACAATTTAGTTTACATTTTACAAAGGTTGTAGATATTTACAAGGACCACAATTAACATGTTAAAATCCTGGAGTGGATTGTTCTATGGGGTCCTGTTACAACACATGCATTATGTTTTTAAAAGTTGACAACCAAATTGTTCAGCAATTTATTAGGGATGTATGACACAGGTAGAATATATGTAGCAGTACTCAAGTGTTTATGTTGCCAAGTATCAAAAGTCCTCTGATGTGATTTCAATTATTTTCAGCAATTCCCTTTCATATCAAAATAATCATAATTTTGACATACATATGTACTGGTAGTATTGCTATACATAGTGTGGTTTATCACGTTTGAATTGGCAGTAACACTTATTATTTCATCGGAAGAATTTGATCATGTATGTTCATCACACACATAAATTGTATCTTTACTTCAGCAGAAACTGCTTATTACCATGCATCCACTATCTACCAGTCACTTTTAGCCAATCACTCTTTACTTGTACCTTAATGAATACGTACACATCGAGAACCCATGCAACGGACAAAGTATAAGTCATGATTTGGTGTATCATATTTGAATCAGCAGTGATTTGTCATTTAATGACTTAATTTTATTATATAATATTGTGCTATTGTAGTGACTTAGTTTATCACATAGGCCTACATTTGTGTCTTTCCTGCCTCTTTGCCATGTATCACTCTCTACCAATCACTCTACATGAACCTTAATGAATAGGAACACACAAATGTACAATGTGTAAAAAATCTATAGACCTATGTATCATATATCTATCTATATGCTGTCTGTCCTGTCTATTGATTGGTAGAGAGATAAATAACAGTTCCTCTGAGAACCAGATGGTCCTCTCTGTGTTTAGTGTTTACCAACACCTGTGATTCACTGTACCTACAAGCACATGCACCAACAAGATACCTTTAAGGACAGGTAAGGGCAATAGGGCTGAATGTCCTTTATTTTTGCGATGACTTTAATTTTTGATTACGTTTAACAGGACAGACAGGGACCACTGCAATATCGCAAGGCGCACTCTTGACAGGCTGAAAATTGAACCCAGTATGAGAGGTTAGCACTTTAAGGCGAGAAACTTCTATGGTAATATAATAGACTATGAAAGTTCTCTTAAATTAATTCGTTGAGAAACAAAAAGTAAGGTGGCCATGCCAGTTACCTCCTGCAGCTGAGAGATTGGAGTCAATTTTACATAAACCATGACAATGAATTAAATGATTGTGTAGTTGACTTTATGATACAGATTCTGACACTTTAGGAAATAAAACATAATCTTTTTCAATGAAGGAATATATTTTTAGGTGGGGAAATTTATCTCCCTTTAACAAATATTTCTAACTGCAAATGTGTGCACTTGAGTGGAAAATGTATAACATTGAAAAAATAATGTGTTTTGCCACTAATATACATACATGTACAGGCTAATAGCTCACATTTGAATAGGTGGGCAATTCCGTAAAGTCGGACGTACAGATCAGACACCTTAACAGCTTGTGTAGCCCTACCATTACACCTTAGCTATTCGATTGTTAAACAGGCATGAGGCCCTGTGGTAGGGCTTTCAAACAAGCCATCAACCAAAGCTCAAAGTGCCATAGGAGCTGAGCAACAAGGCAAAATGTCATGGTGTCGGACGTACTCAGAGAAATTACACTTTTCTGACTTGATGGCTTGTTTCTCAAAACTATGTGATATGTAAGGAGAAAAATCAATCAATTGACCTCTATTGTCAAGGGAACTATATCTGGCATCAGCCAGGTTAATTTCCATGGCAATATGGTGACTTGTCATAAAGCTGTAGCCATTTGTATTCGGTGTCGGACGTACATGTTTTTGGTGTCGGACGTACGCGTGTGAATTGGTAGAGGACAAGAAGCCTGCAGTGCAAGAATTATTCAAAATTTTCACAAATTTTCGTCTTTTATATAAAGAAGGGTTCTTTTGCAATAATTAGGAACCATAAAATGGCTTCATCATAGTATATTTGAGCCATATGTGGTGTCTCAAACATGCAAGTTATTTTCACAATTTTTACCACCAAGTTTACAGTAATTACTGCATAGAAATATCCAAAAAATCTCAAGTTATACCAACAATTGTCACTGGAATTGCACATATTTCTTTAATATATGTTGAGGGAATACTTGACAAATAAAATTGTGAAGGTATTTAGCATAAATATGTAAACAAATAAAGAAAATCTGCCATTTTCGGACAATTTCTGTATATGCTTTTTGGTACTATCACAGCTTAAAATACTGGGTTTAAACTGGTAGATATAATTTTATCTTTCGTTTTCTATGAGTATAATGTCTGCCTTAGCTTGTGTCATAATTTCATGCCAATTACACATGATGGAGGCAAGCGATGAATTACCTTTCATATAATTTCATGGCCTAAAACAGAGTAAAAAATTACCAAATTTCAAGGATACCATTTATTTCCTGTTTTTTTGAGACCTATACCGCTTTAAGGTTCACCCAAACAGACTGGCCTAAGGGGTTCTAATGAGACCAAGCCTGTGTACCAACATTTGTATCATTTCCTTTGTTCCAGATGCACTTTTATATTTTGGTGTCGGACGTACATTGCCTTTTTGGTGTCGGACGTACACACTTTAAGTGCTCTCCCTAGCAATAGTATTAGGTTCAGATGGTTCAAGTGGCCACCGTGCTGTTTATGGGCATAAATGTGCTTTGTATCAGAAGTTTAATGAAGTTAATATCAGTAACTTGTCAGCAGGAAAATTATTTAGTAATTTTGGTGTCGGACGTACATTAGAATCTCACTAGGTCAAATGTCACTGCCTGACAGAATTCACAAGGATTGATGCAATAATTTTTAATGCAAAATGAAAGTGCACTCCCATAGGCATTAACTGACAGCAAAACGAAACCAACTTACCGATTTCTCTACTGTCAGTGACATCTTATATTAGAGTGTTAAAAAATACAATAATTGCTGTCACCAAAGACAGCATTACTTAAATGCAAATATCTCAAAGACCAAATGAGATAATCAATTGATTTTTTCTGTTCCTGAAAATATACTTATTTTGGCACATTATAACACCCATAGCACGTACTTGCGTCAATTTTGAAATTTTGACTGGTTGGTTGATGACTTTACGGAATTGCCCAGGTATAATAATTGCACAGAAAATTGTCCAAACCCTTTAATTATCTGGTCCATTATCATAATTGAGCCTACATGTGTTTAAGTTCTGAGATATTGCACACAGTGTGAGACACTGTTTGACACACCATGTTGATATGATTGTAATTCTAGCTCCATGGTCACACCAGTGCATACATGAATATTTTTGGTTCTGAAAAAGAATGTCTTTTTTTCATGACTGACATGAGTCATAACAATGGCATAATGGTATGTGCTTTGGTATCTATCAAGATATTTGCATATTGATACAACAAACTAGTAATTTTGTGTCATGCGGCATATCATTAGGAATTTCGGAAGAAATTAAAATGTTCCTGGAATAAATTGAAATAGATGTCACAAATAATTACACACTAGTGACTAAGTTCTTCCTGAAATATTTTATTATAAGCAAAAAAAAATCTATATCTTGTCTACATTGGCTGTTCAATTGCCGTCTATCTTTCCATCTACATGTCATGTTAGCCATCCATATATTAAATTATCATGTCTTGGTTTTTAAAATTCAAGTATTGTTTTGCAATGGCTTTTATTGTCACACCTAGCACCTATTTGTGACCAAAAACCATGTATTATTAAATACGCCAAAATACAACCAATAAATGGATAGGTCTAAGCCATGAGAGGGGTCACTTGCATTCTAATTAGGTCAACGGTAATTCAATAACAGGGGATACTCTCAGGTAATGTTGTTCCAGTAATTCAATTCGCTTTCCTTTACAAACTCATCAATCAATCACATCGATATGTAGCTTCGCATCAGTGTAGGAGGCAGGGACAAAATTGTTTTGACCTCCTACGCCTATGTATCTAGATATAAGGGTGTTAGATGGATAGAATAGATGGATAGAATAGATGGATAGAATAGATGGATAGAATAGATGGATAGAATAGATAGATAGATAGATAGATAGATAGAAATATAGATAGATAGATAGATAGATAGATAGATAGACAGACACAGATAGATACACAGATAGATAGATAGACAGATAGATAGACAGATAGATAGATAGACAGATAGATAGACAGATAGATAGATAGATAGATAGATAGATAGATAGATAGATAGATAGATAGATAGATAGATAGATAGATAGATAGAAGTACAAACTGATATAATGTCTCACTGGAAGATACACACAATAGAACCTTGGTCCTTCATCAAGGCACATTGATTTACTGAAGAACTGCTTTTCAGTTGGTATTTTACACAAAATTCAATGGATCCTCCCTTACATTCCTATTACCCTGTGTGTTTACTTTATAAGAAAAAATTCTGCATTTATTGTGGTTATGTTGGAACAAAGCTGTGCCCTCAATACCCATTTACAATTTTGCATACTTGACATTACTTATGATCCCACACAGAAACAGTGCTCAATCCCCTTAAAATTGTTCACTTCTTTTTCCTCATTTTAGTCAGAGACAAAAAACCATAATATGCCTATTAGTTAACATCCGATAACCGTTTAGCTTTTTTTTATCAGACAAAAACTCCCAACTGATGCTATAGTGTGCTTCTAAATTAAAGATTTGCCCAATTGATGGTTTTGCATCATCAGTCAATAATTATAAACAGAGTATTTATATTATGTTTTCTTCATATTTCTTTAATACCTTTTTTCATAAGTTACATTTTTTGCATTTCTGGAATCAAAGAACTGAGTATGTTTATCCTTCATTTAGGGTTTATAATCTACGCTTTGACAGCATTCAGCCTTCCTTGAATATATTTCCCACATACAATGTACAGAACATTTTCTTTTCTGTATTTTCTTCTGCTGACTCAGCCGTTTCTCCTTATCAGCTTTGGCTCTAAAAAAAACCAGTGCTATTTCTTGGTCATGAATTTCTAGATCAGGTAGGAGGTGAAATTGTATTGACATGGTGTTTTTGTCGACTTTATAACTTTACGGTATATTGGGTGTGAAATGTTTTCAAGCCACAAAAATATTTCCAAAGATATTTATGGCTGTAAAAAATAGTGCACATTAGTTTTCTTTTCTTGTGTAGGACAAGAACAATTATTTTTGCCAACATATATAACCATTAACCAGGTCAGCAATGGCTGAACATATTCATGTAAATGTATTGCTATTCCATTTGAAATATAGGCCTATATATATCTTTCATATCCAGGTAATAACCACTTACATAATTCAACAGAGACCGAGGTAAAGAAGGCCATAGCTCTCTCAAAATAACCCTCAACTGTTGACCATTTAACATTTGTTGAAAATGCATTAGATTCATTCAGGCTAATGATTCAGCACATATTCTGATATTCTGTCTAGAATAGATACAGTCACACATTGAAATTACTTTATAGTTAGAGAACTTTATGCAATTCATAGAAAAGCCTGAAGGGCCAGCAAACGCCTGTAGGGCTAAATTCCAAAGTATCTGCAATACCACAGGACTAGATGGTTATAACCTGGATAGAAAAGACATATTATAGTGGGCCTATTGCAATATATATGAAATATGTTGAGACATTGCTGGCCTCCTTAAATAAAATAATTGTCCTTGTAAAATATATTCCAATAATAATAATAGTTCAGTTGAACATTACATGCTATTTCTGGATTCACTAGACATGTGTAAATTGTGCACATGCATTAGAACACATGCATTAGAACAACATTTGATCTAAGAGTTCTTCAAGTTTATCCAAACATCCCCTTTTAGCAATGTAAACACTAAATAAGGTATCTATCAACCCACTTAATTTTGAAGCAATTTTAACATTTTTTGCTCTGGTTTGCCTTTAATGTTGTTTGAGACGGCTTATTTGAAGGCGTTATTTCCGAACACCCACTTAAAAAGTACTTGTAAAAATTACCCGGATAGACTGAAGGGCCTCATTACTGAGCATGCTGCGTCTTTTCAATAAAAGTTTTACTATTGTTCCCTGAAAACGGCACATGATCTCATTGAGAAAGGAAAGGGGTTAAACGAATCTATTTCCCTCAGCATTCAACATCAGGAAATTCTTCTCCCTCGGGCCAAGTAATCGGAGATGCTTGGGACTAATCAAAGTCAATAGCTTAAATTGTAATATATCTAGTTTAATTCTTTGAAAAAATTATCCGTATAAATAACAATATAACCTTTTGCCCGTTTTCCGTCATAGCGCACTTGGAGTAAAACCATATTCAACAACCAACAGTGTAAACCGAACTGAGGTAACTCTCAAGTTACAAGCACCATTACGAGATTGGGATCAAACAAAAAATGTTTATATAGTTCTTGTACTGTAAACAGTTCAACAAGAGTAGGAGTGACATTCTAGTTACATCTAGGAAGTGATTCAATGCAAAAAAAGAAGTATGGGGATCTTCGTTATTACAGTTGATGAATTACCATTGCTCGCAGAATTGTACTGACATGTTCCTTGTGAGGTCATATTTTCCATATCCATGCCATGACATTGCCATGTTATTCCCTATGACTCATATGCAGTTTGTGAGGCGATATCTTATACTTTAATGAGCTGTCTCTGAGAAAATCAGGCGGATAGCCATATATGTGTCCGGATGGCCCGACTCGGATTTTGATGAAATTTTCACCAAATGACCTTCAAATAGATTAACGAGGACTGGTGAAGTCCGTTTTGTCATCGGACAAATTTTTCCATGCTATTGGGCCTATTCAAAAATAGATGTCAAAACTGCCTAAAATATATTTAAATTAAAATATATAGTAAAAATGCCCAACTTTGACGATGTAATTCTCAAATCCGGGCGCGTCGTTTGAAAAAGTGACCATGGGGCATCTTCAGGTATGCCTTGAACCTCCAAAAACTGATGTCCGCCCGGTGGAACTTTTCCGTGTATTTTTGTAATTGACACAATAAAAAACGCAAAAACGGACAATTTTGAGGCAAAATGACGGAATCACAAAATTCAAAATTTTTCATATCTCAGCTAATAATACCTCTATTTCAACAAATAAAGTGTCAATTCCTATGTTTTTCGACATGGGGAACTGATTTATGGGGTTATTTTGATCATCAAAGGTCAAGGTCACCACGAAATGTCAAGGTCAAACACCAAAAAATCCAAAAATTGCAGTTTTTTGGCATCTAACACCCTCCAAAATACCCTAATCATGTAATATTGCCAATAATATGATGCGTAACTATAGGATAGGTTATATTCATCAAGTAGAAAAAGGAATTATCCTTAAATATTATGCATACACAGCACAGCTCCTGTCAAAATACGGATAATTCCGAATTCTGACGACAACAAAAATCATGAATCGATGACGTAGATCAGGTCCTGATGTATATTAATTGTATGTGTTCATTCATAGATTTTGAGAAAGCTTAAACACCAAGGATTCTAAAAACTGGTATTTCCATATATCATTATATGGGCTATGGCGGCCATCTTGGAGTTTCCCAAAATGGCCATCCGAAATACTTTTTTGCTCATATCATCAGATCGATTTGAGCTAGAGTAATGATTTTTGGGTCAAATTGTTTGTAATCAGGGCAGGGATATTCAGTACTTTTTCCCCTTACACTGCTAGTGGACTATTATCCACAAATTGACATAAGCACTTTAATTTGCTGGGGAAAATATTGTCAAATGAAAAAGTCATTTGAGGATACATTCTGTGTTCCTGATGTACCAAAAGGAATTCAGAGCTTTTGAAATCAATGTAATGTGTGCTGCTCTGCTTGAATTAAGATAGCTTTGTTAGCCATATAGTATTATTGGTGTTATGTAACATGATTGGATGGCAAGGAGGACAGAATGATTTATGATTTTAAGAAACTGAGCCAATTATAATAACAAATTGATGATAATTGTGTAAATTGAAGTTCAACAATGCGCAATGAAGCATCATCAACTGTCTTTTTTTCCTGTGGCATATTACTGAGTGTCAGTGAAGTACCTGGTGTCTTTCAGGCAGGCTACAGTGACTTGCACGTCACTGACACTATTTTTGGAAGATTTTTCAACTCATACTTAGTACAGATTATTAATTACAACCTGCTTTTTAAATGGTAGGTCGGATATATTAGGGACTCCTTACATAATACGGTGGAGCTATTGAACTTTTCTGAATATAAGTGGATAGATAGATAGATATATATAGATAGACAGATCGATATATATAGATAGAAAGATAGATATATATATAGATAGACAGATAGATAGATAGATAGATAGATAGATATAGATAGATAGATAGAGATAGATAGATAGATAGATAGATATGGTAAGTGCAACCTTCTGAGCCCTGTTCTTGGCACTCAGGCATGTTGATTGATGAGATGGGAGAGAGCGGGAGCAGGGCCGGCTCCAGCCAATTGTGCGCCCCAGGCAGCATCATGCTGATGCGCCCCCCCCCCCTGATGCAGAGCAAGGAGGGGGCGCAGAGCACGGAGGGGGCGCAGAGCACGGAGGGGGCGCAGAGCACGGAGGGGGCGCAGAGCAAGGAGGGGCACATAGCGAAGAAGGGGCCGCAGAGCAAGTAGAGGCGAATAGCAAGAAGGGGGCGCAGAACAAGGAGGAGGCAGAGAGCAAGGAGGGGCACAGAGCAACGAGGAGGGTACAGAACAGGAAGGGGGTGCAGAGCAAGGATGGGGCACAGAGCAAGGAGGGGTGCATGGCAAGAAGGGGGTGCAGAGCAAGTAGGGGCGCAGAGCAAGAAGGAGGAGGAGAGAAACGTGGGGGTGCAGAGCAATGAGGTGGCACAGAGCAAGAAGGGGGCGCAAAAGTAGGGGGTACAGAGCAAGGAGGGGTGTAGAGCAACAAGGAGGGTGCAGAGCAAGAAGGGGCGCAGGGCAAGTAGGGGGCGCAGAGCAAGTAGGGGGCACAGGGCAAGGAGGGGGCGCAGAGCAAGGAGGGGCGCATAGCAAGAAGGGGTGCAGAGCAAGTAGGGGCGCATAGCAAGAAGGGGGTGCAAAAGTAGGGGGTGCAGAGCAAGGAGGAGGCGGAGAGGAGGGAGGGGGCACAGAGCAACAAGGGGGGCCCAGAGAAAGAAGGGGGCGCAAAAGTAGAGGGTGGAGAGCTAGGAGGGGGCACATAGCAAGGAGGAGGCGCAGAGCAAGGAGGGGTGCATAGCAAGAAGGGGGCACAACTAGGGTGCATAGCAAGAGGGGGCTCAGAGCAAGGAGGCAGAGAGCAAGGAGGGGTTCAGAGAAACGAGGGGGTGCAGAGCAAGAAGGGGTGCAAAAGTAGGGGGTGGAGAGCAAGGAGGGGCACATAGCAAGGAGGGGGCACATAGCAAGGAGGGGGCACATAGGAAGAAGGGGGCACATAGCAAGGAGGGGCGCATGGCAAGAAGGGACGCAAGTAGGGGCACATAGCAAGAAGGGGGCGCAGAGCAAGGAGGAGGTGGAGAGCAAGGAGGGGGTGCTGAACAATGAGGGGGCACAGAATAAGAAGGGGCGCAAAAGTAGGGGGTGGAGAGCAAGGAGGGGCACATAGCAAGGAGGGGGCACATTGCTAGAAGGGGGCACATAGCAAGGAGGGGGCGCAGAGCAAGTCGGAGGTGGAGAGCAAGGAGGGGGTGCAGAACAAGGAGGGGGGCACAGAGCAAGAAGGGTGTGCGAAAGGAGGGGGCGCATAGCAAGGAGGGGGCGAATAGCAAGGAGGGGGCGAATAGCAAGGAGGGGCGCAGAGCAAGGAGGGGCACATAGCAAGAAGGGGGCGCAGAGAAAGTAGGGGGCGCAGAGCAAAGAGGGGGTGCAGAGAAAGTAGGGAGCGCATTGCAAGGCGGGGTCACAGAGCAAGGAGGGGTGCACTTCGAAAAAAAAAAGAATAAAAAGAAATTAATAGATAAAATAGCCAGGAAAGTTGAGTTTTAATTAAAAAAGGCATCACAGTACTTCTGAACTTTACACAACTGCATGACTTATTGCAAATATTCAAGTCTTTTTAATTTTCTTGAATAAATACCATTTCTCTCGCCTTTCATTTTATGTGTTAAATACTATGCCAAGAAAAGTGAGTGCATGTGGTTACTCGTGTAGGTACATGCCTCCTTGCTCTGCGCCCCCTCTTTGCTCTGCGCCCTAGGCGACCGCCTAATTGGCCTAATGGTAGAGCCGGCCCTGAGCGGGAGTCCTCAAATGCTACACATTTAGATATCCAGTGTGAGGGATCTTTCACTTACTAGACACTGATACAAGGGCGGCCAATTTAACCTCTCATCCTGACAACATCCAGTTCTGCTGGGATTTTGCTCATGAAGATCCACAGAAAATTTTCGGTTCCCCACCCAGGGCTCGAACCCATGCGGGCAAAGACCTTCAGTAGAGCACTCGGCCACTCGATCAACCGCCTGGCAGTGACCTCGTGTAAATCTTCTCCCTATAAATACACAGTGTGCCAATCTAGTGTGTCACATTTATTAAACAGGTTATTTTAATCCTTCATACCCAAATTTTATTAATAGTCAAATATTTAGAATCACCAAAAACAACAACAGAAAACCCGACCTCATAATCGAACTGAACAGGTGTGACACCAACAGGTAACTTGACATGTTTTCAACTGTTATTATTGTACTTATGTTCATATTTTAAGTATGAAGAATATCTGATTTCATATTAAAAAAATTAATTGAACAGCAAATTTTCAAATTTCTCATGATTTGTACATTTACCAACATTTATGGTAATTAAACACATGTATATTAAGTGTTTGAAATTGATCAGATTGTTGGTTAAAATTGTAATAAATGTATTCCATCATGTCCGCATATTAAGTTGTAGTTATTTATAAATTAATTTAGGAAAATTTTGCCTTTGGTGTCTTTTTCAATAAACATATAAATACACAAAACTGTAAAGGAGCTGTGTGTAAGTTTAACAGGTGGCTGAATGGTAAAATTCCTCAACCACACCATTTTCCGGATGCATGAATTCTCATCTGATGAGATGTAAATATATTGAATTATAAAGGGCAATTCTTGAGGCATGTGGGATGGGATGCAAATAGCTGCCAATTTTTTTCATCAATGACGAGAGCAGTTCACTTATTTATCAAAGATTTTGAGTTTTTGACCCATATGTAACTGTTGGTAGAGCAAAGAAAATAGGCAGCCATTTGTATCCACTTGCCTCAAATATGATCCTTTATGACCCCGAATATTTTCTCATAGGATGACCACCCTTGTTTTTACAAGTAGTTTGGTTGAGGATGTTTAGCGTTGTCCCAATGGCAAAGAATAACCCGTTCACTTGGGCTACTTACAGACAGCACTGTAACCTTTTATACTCATACTGGTTTCTTTGGAAAAGAAAGTCAAAGGCAAATAATCCAAATAAAGAACTACAACTTTATATATGTCCACATAAGGTGCATTGATGGCAATCAACTCATATTTTTGTGTTTTAAGTAACATGTATTGCTGATGAGAAATTTGAAAAATTGTTTTTCATTGGCTTTTTTTAAAATGAAAGTTATAGAATCATGTTTTACTCATAATATGAACAGAATTATGAAGATGTTAATAAATCAAATACAGATTTCATTAAAAAAAAATAATTAAGAAAATAGGTAAAAAACTTTTTGGTGTCATACATGTTCCTTTCGATATGATATTAGTTTTTCTGGTTTTGTTAATTTGTGTATCTGAAAGTTTGATTTTTAATGGAAATTTGGGTATTAAGGATAAATGAATAAAGACATTAATTCTATTGTTTGTTTGTTTGTTTGTTTGTGTTTTACGCCTCAGCAGCACCTGAGTGGGCTATATCGAGGCAGGCGATCGCCGTATGATGATGAGATGAGAAGACTGTGTGTCTGGTACATACCCTATTAATTCAGGGATGCCCAGGGTTTTTCAGTTGCCCCAGCATAGAACACTGGATACAACCCGCCTCCATTTAATGTCCCATGGGCTCGGACTAAATTGAGTTCCGGGGTGGGATTCGAACCCACGCCCTCAGAGCCAGTGGTTGTGCAAACAAGCACTCTTAACCATTAGGCCACGGAGGAACTCTCATTAATTCTATTGATATGACCATTAAATTAAAAGGAGATATTGTGTTGATCAATACATAAACAAAAGGTTTTAGCAATTTTATCATTGCCACTTGTATTCGAAGTAAGTGAATAGCAAAATATGAGTTGAAATATATTCTAAAAAAAGTGTGAGTGATGTACAAGTCAGTATCCTAAAGGAAACAAGGCACTGCAACTAAGTATTATGCCACAGGAAAAAAAGACAGTTGATGAAGCTTCATTGCGCATTGTTGAACATCAGTTTACAATTTGTTATTATAATTGGCTCAGTTTCTTAAAATCATAAATCAATTCTGTCCTCCTTACCAACCATTCCTGTTACATAACACCAATAATACTATATGACTAAGGAAGCTATCTTAATACAAGCAGAGCAGCACACAATACATTGATTTCAAAAGCTCTGAATTCCTTTTGGTACATCAGGAACGCGGATGGATCTTCAAACGACTATTTCATTTGACAATATTTTCCTCAGCAAATTAAAGTGCTTATGTTAATTTGTGGATAATAGCCCACTAGCAGTGTAAGGGGAAAAGTACTGAATATCCCTGCCCTGAATACAAACAATTTGACCCAAAAATCATCACTCTAGCTCAAATAGATCTGATGATATGAGCAAAAAAGTATTTCGGATGGCCATTTTGGGAAACTCCAAGATGGCCGCCATAGCCCATATAATGATATATGGAAATACCAGTTTTTAGAATCCTTGGTGTTTCAGCTTTCTCAAAATGTATGGATGAACAGATACAATTAATATATACATCAGGACCTATCTACGTCATCGATTTATGATTTTTGTTGTCGTCAGAATTCGGAATTATCCGTATTTTGACAGGAGCTGTGCTGTGTATGCATAATACTTAAGGATAATTCCTTTTTCTACTTGATGAATATAACCTATCCTATATTTATGCATCATATTATTGGCAATATTACATGATTCGGGCATTTTGGAGGGTGTTAGATGCCAAAAAACTGCATTTTTTTGATTTTTTGGTGTTTGACCTTGACATTTTGTGGTGACCTTGACCTTTGATGATCAAAATAACCCCATAAATCAGTTCCCCATGTCTAAAAACATAGGAATTGACACTTTATTTGTTTAAATAGAGGTATTATTAGCTGAGATATGAAAAATTTTGAATTTGTGGTTCCGTCATTTTGCCTCAAAATTGTCCGTTTTTGCGTTTTTTATTGTGTCAATTACAAAAATACACGGAAAAGTTCCACCGGGCGGACATTGGTTTTTGGAGGTTCAAGGCATACCTGAAGATGCCCCATGGTCACTTTTTCAAACGACGCGCCCGGATTTGAGAATTACATCGTCAAAGTTGGGCATTTTTACTATATATTTTAATTTAAATATATTTTAGGAAGTTTTGACATCTATTTTTGAATAGGCCCAATAGCATGGAAAAATTTGTCCGATGACAAAACGGACTTCACCAGTCCTCGTTAATCTATTTGAAGGTCATTTGCTGAAAATTTCATCAAAATCCGAGTCGGGCCATCCGGACACCCCCGCCTGATTTTCTCAGAGACAGCTCATTAAATGCTGTCAGAACAAGTCACCCACTGAGTCACAGCACCCACCACTGAGGCTACAAGTTACTCAGTGACAAATTGACTCTTCATTTCCATGCGATGGACAGGTCTGTTGTGAGGTCATTGATGGCCGCAAACAGCTGAATGTAAGAAACCATAATTCCTCACTACACTATGACTAACCATCAGGTGGCCTTTGATTGGTCAGTAGGTTGGTATAAGGAGTTGGTGTCTTGGTGATAGGGTGGCCCAATTGCGAAATGTTATCTATATTGCAAGTTTATGCAATTTTTTGAAGGCTGTCTTCAGTAAACTGAATTGTCCATGTGTGTATTGTGTCGACAGCAATATTATGTGATGATCATTATTGATGGCATCAGTGAAGGATGCTATTGTAAAATGTTGTCTTGATGACAAGTTCATTCAGTTTTTCAAAAAACCACAAGATATTCATACTGCGCCTGACATCTCATTGCATCTGGTGCAGAGCTGACTCTGGTGTTTGACTCATGTGGCCGACTCCTATGGCTGACTTTTGTGTCTGACTCTTGTGTTTGACTCTTGTGTCTCACTCTTGTGTCTGACTCCTATGGCCGACTCTTGTGTCTGACTCTTGTGTTTGACTCTTGTGGCTGACTCTTGTGACTGACTCTTGTGTTTGACTCTTGTGTTTGACTCTTGTGTTTGACTCTTGTGTGTGACTCTTGTGTCTGACTTGTGGCTGACTCTTGTGACTGACTCTTGTGTGTGACTCTTGTGTCTGACTCTTGTGTTTGACTCTTGAGTTTGACTCTTGTGTTTGAATCTTGTGTTTGCCTCTTGTGTTTGACTCTTGTGTTTGACTCTGGTGTGTGACTCCTGTGGCCGACTCTTGAGTTTGACTCTTGAGTTTGACTCTTGTGGTTGACTCTTGTGGCGGACTCTTGTGGCCAACTCCTGTGGCCGACTCTTGTGTCTGACTCTTGTGGTTGACTCTTGTGTCTGACTCTTTTGTGTGTGATAATCAGTGATCAGTGTCTGCTTGACATTGCCAGGAAATATCCAGGGAAATATCATTCCTGAGCTGCCAGACTGAACGATAAGGATCTAAAGGATAAACTGACAAATCGCGAGACTCCCGGATGAGAAAGGAAAACATGAATGACAGATAAGTCTCCCGAGTCTGCGGCGCTGCTTCGTCATTTGAGTTCTCTCCAGAACCTCAAACAATATTCTGAGAAATGTGAGTTGTGGTAGATAGATAACTGTTACTGTTAGTTGAAATAGATAGATAGATAGATATATCTAGCAAAGTGCAGCCTCGTTCACAAGGCTTGATAATGGTATGATGAGATGGAAGATACAGCAGGAGTGCTATTATATATAGAATGCACTTGATCATGTTTTTGACTGTTCATTGAGCTGCATTAGACTGTTTATCACAGTGCCCTTGAGTAAACTTTAAGATTAAAAAAATAAGCGAGAAGATGATTAGTACGCGGCTGTAGACACACAGAACTCTTAGAACTGCCAAATGACAGTTTGCATTATCATGTAGAGTACTCACTAAGTACTCACCAGCTCTAGGAGTTCTGTGTGTCTATAAACAGCTCACTGCCCTGTGCACTCCCTCTCTGATCCCAGCTGTTTGAAGCATCCCAGCGACTTCACCCTTATCTAGAGGTTGTAATCTTCAGCCGATCAAGCGATTACATATCTTTGTAGTCTTCCGACAAACTGCAGTAAATCTAGATATATCTAAAGAAACACCAGCAGTGTGATATCGGGTTGAACGGTTGAACCAGTTATTCAGAGACTTACCTCAATCAGCTAATTGCGTCTACTCATTCCTCGGCACAACAATCGTCTGGTGTCGAAAAACACATTAAGAGATTTGGTGATCGCTGCCAGTCGCAGCCGGATTGCTCAGGGCTGGGGGGGGGGGTGCATCTCCCCCCCCAAAAAAAAAAAACAGATGAGACTTTTTATGCTTTTACATGCTAATTATATCAGTGTTATTAATAATAACACGGCAATTTGTTCATCGACGCAAAGAACTGATAGAAATTTTCTGGTCCCCCCCCCCTGGAATTGCTTTAGTTAGATTCTGCAGAGCCTTTTGTCTTTCATTCAGGTGTCAGCCACTCAGATGAGGTTGCAAAGCAGTTTAACCCTTTGATGACACTTGATACCTAATGGGTTCTTTCTTGCCCATGGTACGGGATGCAGTACTCTTGATTTGTGTTGTACTATTTCAAATGACTTATTTGTTTGTGTTTTACGCCTCTGCAGCACCTTAGTGGGCTATATCGAGGCAGGCGATCACCGTATGATGATGAGATGAGAAGATTGTGAGTCTGGCACATACCCTATTAATTCAGGGATACCCAGGGTCTTTCAGTTGCTCCAGCATAGAATACTGGACAGGATTGGCTAGTTTACGGCAAGGTGGTTTTTACCGGGCGGTTTTTACCGGTAAAAATCGCCTTGCCAAAAACTAGTTTTAGGCACTTTTCCGCCGTAAACTGCCTGAAACCCAAAATTTAGCTCAAAATCCCAATTTTTGCTTGACATTGTGTGGATTTAACAAAAAATTAAAGATATTCCTATTTCTTAATTGTTAAAAAACTTACATTGTTAAAAAACTTACATGCCATATTGATTGATAATATTTCTACTGACAAGTAATCTGCATTTCAAGCATTACAAGGCATATTTTCCTATTTTTGGGCTCTTGGACATATTAAATTAAGGCCAATTTGGAGTAAAAGGCATTTAAGGCAGTAAAAGGCGATTTTAACCACTTTAAGGCAGTTTACGGCAGTTTAAGGCAGATGCCGTGCCTAAAAACAGTTTACGGCTGCCTTTTTGTCAACCCTGATACTGGGTACAACCCGCCTCCATTTAATGTCCCATGGGCTCGGACTAAAGTGAGTTCCCGGGGTATTTCAAATGACTATCATTTATAGTTGATGACTTGTAGTAATGCACTAGAATGTTCCTTATTCATATCCTCTCCACTGATGTTATTCCGCATGACTCCATCGCAGGACAAGTCACTGAATGTGTCACACCAATCATGACCGAGGTCTCAAGTTACCAAATGACAAATTGACAGTTCACTTCACAATGTGGTGGACAGGGCGTGTTGTGGTGCAATTGATGTCCACCGACAGCTTAATATAAGTACTCATAACTCTTTGACCAAAACACACTCTTGACAAAAAGGTTTTATGGGGAACCTTTAAGAGTTCTATAACCTAGTATAGATAAGGAACCCTAAAAGGTTCATTATTCAACTTTTAAAAACGTTCCAACAGCAAACAAAAACAACTCTTTGGCCCAGATACTCCAGCTGCGCTGAACTCCCACAATGGAACCCCTTTCTCTCAAGTTTGGAGCATAGGGTTCCATCATGGGGCCTTCCCACCAGTATTGAACCTTTTCAATTCAGTTGAACCATTAACAAAATTTAGCACGCTTTTATTGGCTGTGGTTCTTTATATATGCCAACAAGAACCTTTTGGCATTTGCGTTAAAAGTGCAAATAAGGACTGAACAGCCCAAACAGGCTACAGCTCGGGCTACCAATCAGGATTTTTTTGCCATAACGGTTTGGGAATTGGATCTGTCACAGACTGATGTAGATAACCACATCCGTCTGCTTTAATTATTCTTGAGGGTTTCGCTGAGCGAGAAATACTCTTGGACAAGAAGCCAGTGTGGCCTTTAGGAGATCTCTATCTTTATATGGACTTCATTGCATGGTGTTAAGTCTGGGATATTGATATTTATAAAATAAGGTGGAAAATCTAATCTTTTAGAATTTTAGAACATGGATATTCCACCGAAGGGATGAAACTGTATTAGGACAAAGGAAGATATGTTAGGGTTGCCTAAGACAAATGGCAGCCATGTATCTTTGCGTCACTCAGGAGTTACATATGGGTCAAAATCTTATTGGACGTGCAAGAATCCTGTTTCCTCAAGCAGTTTGATTGAGGATGTAGCATTGACCGAATGGCAAAACATCGCCCGTTTCACTGACTTTCAAGCTGCGTTTTAGCCTCTTGAAATTCTGAATGTGATGTTAGATAATATCAATAAACGGCCATTAAACATTATTTTGTAATGGACATCAGTATTGGTTTTGTATTATCAATGGTTGACTGACGCTCATCTGGTTAGTACACTCTAAACACAGGGTGGTCAAGATGACAACTCTAGAGTGGTAATTCCTGGTGCCTAAACCGACAACTCCTCGCGTCAATATTACTAAAAGGTTGTCAATGTGACAAATATTAGATTGGTAAGCAGTACACCTCTGGTTATCAAAGCCACCAGATGGCAGATGGTGATCAAATTGACTACCTTTCGGACACTTACATAGTCAAAATAGTCATTTTGATTATGATAGTATAGTCAAAATGATCTTCCAGGAAGTCATTACCAAATTTTTGCAACCATTACTATCCTAAAGTAGTTATAAACTAGTCACAGTGACAATCAAATGTTTAGAGTGCTGTAGGCCCGGGGTAGTAGGATCCAAGGAATACAATGGAATGTCATTACCACAATGCTTACACACTGCAACGCGAATGTTATCAGTTTTTTTAAATCATAGAATAGAATGATTGTTGATGTGCCAAACAAACCACTGCATGTCAGCAATCTAATATGAAGCATTAATGTGAAAGTGATTATTCAATTGTATATAAAGCGCACAACGGTTTGGCGAGACATGAAACTGTTCGATTTCAGCAAAAGCCACTTGTCCAGGGTCGGCTTCAGGAGTAGCTCCCAACATGCAAGCAAGAGGCGACCGGGGAATTGATACACAGACTGGAATATCCAGGGAATTGACCAGGATAACCCTGGAAAGCAAAAGGGCCTGGAGAGAGCCAGGAGTCTATAGATAATATTATAAGTGTCTTTTCATAAATACCGGTACTTGTGTGATTACTTTCGAAAAACTTTTTGAAAAGCAACCGCCTTGCAGAAAAGGGCAACTTTGTAGTATAGGAGTTGATCATTATATTGCAGGGGTCTGAAATAGGCATGAATACCACAGTAAAAGTTGAATACCTTCTCCTGAAGACAGAAAATTGTCAATTGAAATGCTCAGAGACATCCCACAGTAGTAGGGGGAAGGGTTGGTCTAGCGTAAGCATGCTGGGCTGCCAATCGCTGGGACCAGGGTTCGAGTCAAACTCTTGCCGCGTCACCTGGGTTTATGTTGGACGGCTGTTTCAATCATCCTTCACCTCATTGACGTGCCCTTCTCCTGTCCTAATTAGACTACCAAGTGCATAAATACAGGACGTAAAGCCCCAATCATCCATCCATCCCATAGTAGTAAACTATTCAAATTACAAAAATACTTTAACAATTGGTGAAATAGAGAGTAAAGCACTTGTGGACTCCTGTAGGTCTGCAAAGTACCTCATGACTTGATATCTATGGGTATATCTACAGGAGTCAGCGAAAAGAAAAAAATACTCGTCTGTGGGACAAGAAAGTACACCCATCGATCGCTGCTATCTGAGTCCTCTAATGGCCCTCCAAGCCAGAGGAGGGCATGTCAAAAGCACTTCTGGGCATGCAAGGCCAATTAGGACTTTGCTCTTCAATATTTCATGTTTCAAAATGGAGTGTTTCCATAACTGCCTTCCATATGGAACAACACACTTACATAACGTAATAAGGGCTTTCAAGGGAAGATGAATTGTTCTTGGTGGCGGATGGGTGGATGATTGGGGCTTTATGTGCTTTATTTATGTACTCGGTACTAGTCAGCAGGGTAATAGGACAGGAGGAGGACATGATAATGAGGAAAAGGGTGGTTGAAACTGCCATCCAACATAAGCATTCGAGCCAGAGCCGACATCGAATATTTTGCTAGATATGATAATGTAATTTTTGTCTTCAGACAGACTGACATTTTTCGCGAAAAGAATTTTATGCGAAATCTGTCATAAATTAAGCTCTTGATAACTGTCAATTGGTCATACACACTTGCAATTGATACATATAATAGGTATAATGGAATTGTGACTCATCCTCAGCTAGAATCTGGAGCATAATTCTAAATGGGCGAGCATGACATCATTTATGTATCATGAGATAATATATATGCAATATTATGTATTTTACACATGCAAACTCTCAGCTTCATGTCACAGCAGGGGAGCTTGGGCAATTAACCATTCCTAGCCAACTAGAATACCTAGACAGTAGACACTCTTGACTTTCCTATATTTGAACTATCAATTGCAAGTAGTGTCGGGTGTAAAGATGTAAAATAGCTAACATTGGTCCCTGTGTTATAAGACCGCCCCTTCTGTGGTCA
The DNA here is from genome assembly GCA_026936325.1 of Platynereis dumerilii. Classification (NCBI taxonomy): domain Eukaryota; kingdom Metazoa; phylum Annelida; class Polychaeta; order Phyllodocida; family Nereididae; genus Platynereis; species Platynereis dumerilii. The sequence continues at coordinate 24,930,021 of JAPTHN010000009.1, read as the reverse complement.
CAAAGTGGTCGCTTATTGGGGTGCAGTCTCTTTACAGGGTGCATAATGTACATGTATTACTTAGTGCAGGAAGAAGACACTCACATAAGGCAAGTCAGTCTTTTAAGACGCTGTTATCATTTTCTGATGCTTTGGTAGTTACCAGCATCGTACCACTGATAATCATTATAATGAGAGGAAGAATGGCAGAGAAAGAGGGAATTGTAGAATTGCCAATGTGGCGCGGGACTATGCCATCTGCAGGCAAGAAGTTGTAACAATTTCAAAATGTCAACTCCACGGCGGTGAGAAGAGTGAGGGGTGGGATTTGGTGGAAAGGGGCCGAGTGGAAATGGAAGAGAATGTTGAGAGGAGACATAGATGCCGATCTTGTACATCAGCTTGATAAGTTGTGTGTAGGTTTTTGAGACTGTGGGTTGCATAGTTTGGGAGGAGTAGCATAAAGCATCCATGAGTTTATAGTGTTATAGATCTCAATCAAACACACTGGAAATATAGCTTCTGGAGAAAGAAGTTAATGCGCTATTACGAATGAAGATATGATTTCCTCAGGTCAGATAATATCCGACAAGATATATGCCGATTGCATGTTTTCGGGTCAATGACCAACCACAGTCAATGGCAAGAACAAGCCTGGGAGGGCCGTAGGGGAGGCGGGGGTCAGAAGTCACAAAATTCAGAAAAAGCTCCAGAACAGAGCAGGTGTTAGTTAGATCTGAATGACCTTTGACACAATTATGCAGTATTTAGTTGACTATAGTTGTATCACATGATAGCTGCTGTGCTGTAAATAGGCTTTAGTCAGTTCAAAATTATTTAAGGCAAAGTCCGATGTGACTTTTTACCCCATGTCAGGGTCAAGAAGTCACAACCATGGGGTAACAAGTCACATGCAATTGCTGTGAACATACAACACTATATGAGGTAATATGCACCCCTAGACTTGATAGTCATCCTTGTGCATGAAATTTGTAGTGAGCCTTCCAAAGCTATCGGCATGCAATGACAATGCACCATCAGCAAAGCCAGCGTAAGAAAATGCCCAAAATTTGCGAAAATACATTTTGCTGCAATGCTCTCTCTTCAGTATTATTGATGATGGATGATGATAGGATTGTAAGCTAAAAGCTTCTAGTGTGGAATATTTTACTTTCCTTAGCACAGAATACTGACTTCCCAGTACCCTATGGTAAAATATCACAGTGCTGGGGTGAAATGTCACAGTGTGACATTTCACCCCTCAGCTGTTTTTTAAATTCAACACATGATCATGGCGACTTGGTGACCAAATGGCCAAAAATGGGTTCACAGCATGAAAGACAATTATCCAAAAGACCTTGAAACACCAGCACAACTTCCCATGTCACAGTGACCAGACATTAATAGAGAAAGTTCAGAATCAATAAAACCTGTTCGGGACACCAAAAATGCATGAGGTGGGTAAAAACCCACTTTGCACAATGAGTATAATTTTCATATTCCCTGCAGACCTTCTTCTCATAAAAGTGTCCCCAATTATGATTTAAGCTTAAGAATTAGGTCACTGCAAGTTGGTCAAAAAGGCCTGTGACTTTTTACCCCTGTGACTTTTCACCCCCTCTTCCCCTACCAGTCGATGGAATACACAGCTTGGCACTTAAGCAGTGTTTTTTTATCAGTAACCCCACAGCTACAGCTTGGCCAAATCTGTCTGATGATATTAGAACATCAAATGGCCCTGAGGCAAAGGTCCTAGTAATGATTAATTCATGTATCATACACATCGGCTGGAACTGGAGATCAAGAGTTCAAGTATAACAAGAGAATGGGGGTATTTTCAGTACCACATAACAAAGTGAACTAACAACCAGGAAAATATATCATGTCAATACTTCTACTGATGGAGTGGCCAAATGTGTGGTAGCAGCTAGCCTGGGGGGGGGGGGGTACTTACTATGTTCAAGTGTACACCTATGCTCGGCTCAGTAGGCCCCTTTTTCAACTGAAAAATTCCTAGAGTTGGGTCTAAAAACCTGACATAATTCCTAGAGTTGGCCCCTAAATTCAAATAGGAACTTTTATTGAATCGTGATGCTATATTTCGGTAAAATTACGGGTTAAACCTGGGAAAAACAGGCAAATAGCATTGCGGCGACGAAAAAAATCCTAGAGTCGGGGTATTTTCGCGACAACCACCTAGCAGCGGGTCCGGTCACTGAAATTCAAGCCTAGCATACGCATCAGAAAAAATTTTGAGTACCACCCCCCCCCCCAGGGCAGCTAGGTCCCAAGGTTTCTTGGTAGGCCAATAAAATTAACGTAAGTACGAGTATCTGCAGTCAATCAAACTTTTAATTTTGAGGTTGCTGTGGTAATATTATAACAGCCTGAAATCTCTTCATCACCATTTATATGGCAGGGATCTTCTGCAACACTGCAGTCTGTACCTTAAAAGGCTCAGTGTCCCCAAAGAAAAAATCTAGAGACTATCCTTATTGGCCTAAGTTCACCATACCTGTTACAGTTTCTGGCTGTATATTAGTGTAAAATGTTGATAATTATTGCTATTGTTCAGTCACATATAAACTCATCAATATGAATGAACAGGCCCATTCTCCAACTTTCTATTACAAGACAGTGCACATGTGCTTGAATTTGGAACAATGAGACAATGAAATTTTTCTAATGCACAATGAAACATCCTTTTCATCAGTGTCAATTCGAAATTATATGTATTAAATTGCCAATAAAATTAATAACCGTACCACCTAATGATAATCTTTTACTAGTCACAGGGCTGTTAGTTTCCAAGATTACAAACTTCCTCCACACCAGATGACCCCGGTAACTTTAATATTTAATGCTCCATTAAATGAATGGATAACTGTAAATGCGAAGAACATTTACATGTAATTACCATTATATAGAAGGCATAGCTCTCTGTGTAATTGCTGGAATTGAGTGGGTGTAATAAAATTATGCAGAAACATCGATACAGGAGAAAAACTTGGTGGAAGATAGAAGACAGACAGATAGATATATAGAATACAGATAGATAGATAGATAGATATGGGAAGATATTATGAAAAGTACAAGGCTGATATTTCGCTAACAGCAAACCAACGACGTCAAAATCTGACAATTTAACGCTATCTCGATTAGATCTAAAGCTATTTAACTCCGGAGAGCGAAATGTCATTTTAAACTCCCTCGACAGATTAACAAATTAAAGGCATTCGTGATGAAGCGCAAGTGTAGGCCTAACACTTTACTATCGGTTATCGCACTCGGTGGCAGATGTGTTCTATGCCAGCAATTGTACAGTGTTGAGTCGGGCGAACTTGGCAGGAGATAAAACCATCCTATTAATTGGGAGAATGCCACATGCACGGTATTGCTAGCAATGAGGACAACTAAGTCAATTGATAGCTGATTGACTGCAGGGTGGGTTTATGGCTTATGGGCAACAAACCGCTGGAATGGGCCTAATAGATATATAGACCAATTGTAGAGACAGGATGACAAAATGTACAGACAAATAGACAGATATGGATACTATTCTTTTGGACAGACAGCGGGTTATGAAGCTCTTAAAGGGCGAGAACCCACCAGCAGCGGCGATGGATGAGTGTCGCTTTCGTAGCGACATAAAGTAGGACCAACTCCCAGTTCATGTGGATGGGTTTGTTTGTTTGCTTGTGTTTTACGCCTCTGCAGCACCTCAGTGGGCTATCATGTGGATGGGTGGATAGATAGATGGATGAATAATTAGGGTTTTACATGCTGTGTATGCACTTGAAAGGATTATTAGGACAAGAGGAGGCACAGCAATGAGGCAAAAGGATGATAGAAATTGCCGTCAAACATAGACCTAGACACGGCGAGAGCTGGATTCGAATGGCAGCCAAACACGCTAACACTGAGTTAACCCATCCTCGATATCTTCGATAGTTAGATAGATAGATGGATGGATAGATAGATAGATAGATAGATAGCAACACATTCTCCACACATAATGAAATACGTACTTCATGGACTTTTGTCACCTGGATATGAAGGGTGTATTTAATTCTCAAGGAACATGTACAAGATGAAGAATGTCATTCATTTTCTGATGTAGATATACCTGTGGCACAGGTAATTGCCAAAAATGGCCCTGCTTTCTGCTGAATTGGCTTCTTTGACCCTACTTTCCCCCATACAAATCCTGCAATCGGGTAACATTGTATTTACGAAATGCTGAGGCTTTCATACGGATTACTATTGCTGGAATTTCTTCATCTTATCTAGCATATTTGTGTCGAAGTTCATTTAATTTAATGGACATTTTCAGGGGCATAATTATATTTGGAAGGGGAGGGGTAGTATACTGATCATGGGAAAGATCTGGGAAAAGCCACAAATCAAAAATTGAACATGGGAAAGATCTGGAAAAAGCCACAAATAATCCCTTATAGTCCAAGTTATCCCCCCTGGCCATTTTTAGATACGCCCAGGCTGGGCATTTTATTTTATTCTTGGATGTGATTTCTCTATGCTAGTACCAGTTTCTCCTACTCCCTTCTCTCATATACTCTCTTCTCTCATACTCCCACTCCCTTTCTCCCTTCACTCATCCTCCCTTTTTAGATGCAGTCTGAAATCTAAGCAGGACGTCTATTTGAGGGGCCTGTATTCGAGGCAGGTCTTTGGGGGCTCTATTGTTTTTATAATCCCATATAGTAGAGCAGCTTCGCGCAAAAAATGGTCAAAATAGTTACGAGCCGGACAAAGGTGTGAAATTTTCGGCATGTGTACTTTGGGACTTGCCGGACAAGATTTGCCTAAGCTCCAAAAAAACAAACCTTGAGAAATGCATTTAAATTGGTTTCCATGGCAACAAGTACCTATTTCGAAAATCCTTCCCAAAATATGATTAAAGTGAAGCTATATCAAGGATATTGATGCTATTGTGATATTTTTTGGCAAAATTAAGGACAACAAAATGATACATCAGAGGTAATATGAAATATCTTTATTTACCCAGGTGTGTTACCATGGCAGCCACAGTTCCTATGAAAATGCTCTTAATATCTACTTCATCAGATTACCAGTTTCATATTTCAGTCAAATTTGAGTCTAGAACAATAATTTTTGTGTCAAATTGTCAGTCATACTGTCTTCTGAAGATATGTAAAAAATTAAGGCAATAACTCTGTTTGTCTTGTCACCATGGCAACAGATATCCAATATTCCAAAGTAATATTTTGTTACTATTTCAACATAAGCAGTGCTAATAGAGGCGTACTAATAATTTTTGTCCTCAATCATGCATCAGCTTGAAGCATTGAATGTCAGTTATCCTCACAGGGGTTCACATAGGGACAATTTTGAAGTGTGTTGTCATGGCAACCGAAGATAAACAATTATAATATTTTGTTGTATGTCACACTTTAGGGAGTATTCACAGGATTTGCAGTGGAACAATTTTTATGAAACTTGGCAGAAACAAACATGATACCTTCAGTAAATATGTAGCAGTGTATTTTTGCTGCTTGGTGAACCCTGTTTGACTGTGGTGCCATCTACTTGTAAAAACATGTGTTTTGGTATATTCTCATAAATCCCTTCATTTCATATTTACACACTAAATAGAAGAGTGGGTTTTTAACATTGGATCATGATTATGATACATTCAACCATCAAAACAAATTGTTCTTCATGCTTAAATCATGAAAGTTGAAGAATATATCACATAACATGACAATAAAAGAGGGGTAAAATGTAGAAATGTCAAATTTAGTCAAATTTAAGCACATTTTTAACGAAATTATCTTCCATAAAAGTGAAAATATTTCATGTTTGACCTCCATTCCCAGATATTTGGAAAGTATTCAATCAAACCATTATCTTAATGTAAATTTTGTTTACAAATATGTTGCTGTTGGTTGCCATGGCAACTAAGTTTGAATTTGTCAGATTTTGCTATAATGGGGTAGAAGTGTTCATTTGATGGAATATACTTTAACCAACTTTATCAAAAGTGTACGAAAACGTTTATTGAAATGTTTGTTTTAAAATAAGGGTAAGTAATTTCAAGTCACTTGACCAGATAAGGTAGTTGTCATGACAAACATGTTCAAATTTGACATGAATTGAATCATTTATTTTAGGTAAATCAATGTGTAACCCTATTTATCCTTCAGGAGAAAGCGCAATTTTTACTCTTCAAGAGAGCTCTTGATTAGTTCTTTCATGATGAATAATATTTATGTTGAAATTTGCTTTCATCAGTTGCTATGGCAACAGATTTGAATTTGTAAACATTTCTTATAATGTGATATAAGTGGCATTTTAGAGATTTTATGCATATTTGAACTTGATGAAACTGGAAAGAATGGTGCTCTGGAATGCAGATTTTACAATTTTTAGGAAATCTAAATGGTCACATGACCTGTATGTAGGGTAACCAGACAACAGTGGCTGAATTATGAGATTTTTTCACTACTCGATTTTGCGAAGTTTGAATTTTATCCCGTTTATGTGTCCATAAATATAAATGTATTCTGCTTTACAATATGTACCTATGTCAAGACTTTGAGACCATGTATATTTACATGGAAAGCAATTGTAATATGTTGCCGTGGCAACCCAGCCTAATTTTTTCTTTGTGGTCTAAATATAAGTAGAGGTGTATATAAGCGGGAAAAGTGATTGATGTTACATGAATTTTAATATAGATTTTTGCACATTATATCATACCATACTGACAATGTCACACCTATTGGTTTCTTAGGCCACATGACCTATTGTGGTAGTAAATAATATGTTATTTATAAGAAACACCCAAAATAATTTCGTCTAACATTAGGAGGAGCCATGCATTATTGGATCCTTCAACACTGTTCAATATCTTTTTTAATATAAGAAATATCCTACTTGAAGGCCGAAGTGGCTAAGATCTGAAGTTTGCTTATTTACTGGGAGATATGAATCTTCGGGATGCAATGAAAAGTCAATGGTTTAGGTTTCTCATTTACCAGTATCTGTAATGCTTTTTCTTTTTTATTGTTGTCATGGCAACATGATGATAAAGTAATTAAATTGTTTAACAGGCATACACACACATTTCGAAGATATGAGTAACCTCATTAATCTCAGTTCTGATTGATTTGGGAAAAAATCAGACATCTATGTTCTTGGTTTGTGACAATTAATATTATTTTGGGGTTCTTACCCCCTTAATAGGTCAAGTGACCTCAGAGACCAATGGGTATGACATTTTCAATATGATTTATGTGCATAGGTATGTTAATTCATGTAACATCCAATATTTTTCAGTGGTGTGTGCCAATAATAATCACCATACTTATACATTCACCACAAAGATAAATTTGGGCTGGGTTGCCATGGCAACCAAATAACAGGTGGTATCCATATGAAATGTAATTGGTTCAAAGGTCTTGACAAGAGGATGTTTTGCAAAGTAGAATACACTTATATATATATATATATTTATTTTTAAAGACATTTCAATGGGATAAAATTCAAAATTAGCAACATCGTGCACTGAAAATATTTCATAATTCAGCCATTATAGCCTGGTTACCCAACATATAGGTCATGTGACCTAGCATATTTTCTATAAAATTGTAAAACCTACATTGAAGGGCACTATTCTGTCCAGTTTCATCCATTTTAACCTATATAAATTCACTGATCAGTGATAAAATGCCACATTTATCACATTATAAGAAATTTTGAAACATTCAAATATGTTCCCATAGCAACAGATGAAAACAAATTCCAATATAAATTCTACATGAAAGAATTAATCAAGAGCTCTCTTAAAGAGTAAAAATTATGCATCGGCCTGAAAGATAATTAGGGTTAGGCATCGATTTACCTAGAATAAATGATTCAAATAATGTTTAATTTGGACATGTTTGTGATGGCAACACCCTCATTTGGTCATGTGACCTAAAATCTTTAACTTTATTTTAAAATAGACATTTCAATAAATGTTTTTGTACACTTTTGAAAAAGTTAGTTAAAGTGTATTTCGTCAAAAAAACACTTCTATCTCATTATGGCAAAATCTGACAAATTCAAACTTAGTTGCCATAGCAACCAACAGCCACATATTTGTAAACAAAATTTACATTGAAATAATGGTTTGATTGAATACTTTCCAAATATCTGGGAATGGGGGTCAAACATGAAATATTTTCACTTTTATGGAAGATAATTTCGTCAAAATATGCTTAAATTTGACTAAATTTGACATTTCTACATTTTACCCCTCTTTTATTTTCATGTTATGTGATATGTTCTTCAACTTTCATGATTTAAGCATGAAGAACAATTTGTTTTGATGGTTGAATGTATCATAATCATGATCCAATGTTAAAAACCCACTCTTCTATTTAGTGTGTAAATATGAAATGAAGGGATTTATGAGAATATACCAAAACACATGTTTTTTGCAAGTAGATGGCACCACAGTCAAACAGGGTTCACCAAGCAGCAAAAATACACTGCTACATACATACTGAAGATATAATGCTTGTTTCTGCCAAGTTTCATAAAAATTGTTCCTCTGCAAATCCTGTGAATACTCCCTAAAGTGTGACATACAACAAAATACTATAATTGTTTATCTTCGGTTGCCATGACAACACACTTCAAAATTGTCCCTATGTGAACCCCTGTGAGGATAACTGACATTCAATGCTTCAAGCTGATGCATGATTGAGGACAAAATTATGAGTATGCCTCTATTAGCACTGCTCATGCTGACATAGTAACAAAATGTTACTTTGGAATATTGGATATCTGTTGCCATGGTGACAAGGCAAACAGAGTTATCGCCTTATTTTTTTACATATCTTCAGAAGACAGTATTACTGACAATTTGACACAAAAATTATTTTTCCAAATCCAAATTTGACTGAAATATAAAACTGTTAATCTGATGAAGCAGATATTAAGAACATTTTCATAGGAACTGTGGTTGCCATGGTAACACACCTGGGTAAATAAAGATATTTCATATCACCTCTGATGCAATATTTGATTGTCCTTAATTTTGCCAAAAAATATCACAATAGCATCAATATCCTTGATATAGCTTCCCTTTAATCATATTTTGGGAAGGATTTTCGAAATAGGTACTTGTTGCCATGGAAACCAATTTAAATGCATTTCCCAAGGTTTGTTTTTTTGGAGCTTAGGCAAATCTTGTCCAGCAAGTCCCAAAGTACACATGCCGAAAATTTCGCGCCTTTGTCCGGCTCGTAACTATTTTGGCCATTTTTTGCGCGAAGCTGCTCTACTAATAAAGAAAAGGAGTCTAAAAGGAACTTCTCATTAGATTGTGACAGTGCTGCTGATTTAGCTATGTAGATCTATAATGATGAACTCAATTGGAGCCTCTCTTCAAGGGAGGTCATTATTATTTTTGCACAGTGGGAGGGGGGGGGGAGGCTTTATTTGTACATATTACTCCAGGAAAGACCCAGAATAATTGCTTTCTAAAAAGAATAAAGCTTTTGATGGCATTAAAAACTATAAAATCTTGTTAAATATTTTTTGTGAAGAAATACTGCCTATCTATTAATTACAGAATATAATTTAGTTAATTTGACAGTTATAGCTAATCAAACATGACTAAAAGCTATATCAATAAACAAGTCTTTGAATAGGCAGGCCGAATAGCTTTTAAGTGAGGAAATATATATTGGCCTATCCCAATGCCACTGAAGTCCAAAATGGGAATCATCATTTTATTCAATATAGCAATTCATGGACCCCTCACGCAAACTCTAGCCAAACTACTGATTGTTCAGTTATGAATACTTGTAAGCAGCTTTTCTACACTGTCCACCATGTCCTTAGACAGGTTTGGAGTTTATAATTACAGTCACGGAAATTGAAGTGATGTTTTATTAAAACCTAGCATTTTTTAAATCATCCTCTTTCACGTGTGTTATTACAGTAGTTCTAGATATCCAATCATTGTAATCATGAAAATTATGAATTTATATGCACAAATAACAGTTTATCAATAAGCATTTTATCCTTACAAAATCATAAAGTTAACATTATTGTGCTAAACTGTATTGGTATCTGGTAACTGTCATGGTTAGTCTGAACACCTAAAAAAAGTGAAACCAAATTTGGTGAATTATGGCTAATTTGAAAGAGTCTCAGGGTTGGTGATAATTGAAATATGGCAAAACATTAACTCTTCTCAAAACAATTCTGTAACAGGCATAAGAATACACTATTTTATCAATTTTGAATATAACTTACAAATATGTAAATGGGTCAGCTATACTTATCTAATAAATGCTATTATACATGTATTACAATGGAAGGGGTGCAAGAAATGATAATGAGATAAGACTTCACCCCTATAATAATCTGATAATGACCTGAGCAATGATGCATTCAATGGATATCACAAAGGTTAGGTAATCAGTAATAGGGTAATTGAAACACTGTTGCAGTGAATTTATCTTTAAAAAGTTTAGAAAAAAATGCATTATTTAAAAAATTATATGATATGTTGTTTTTATAAGCAGTGATAAAGATATTTTAAAAGGCACTGTAATAAAACTTATAATATAAAAGGCATTATATTTGTAGAATTTCAATGTTAAATGTAACATTTATGAATAAAGTGATCCCCCCATACCCCCCCCCCACCAGAACAAGCAGGCATGGAGTATGGTTGGATGGATGATTGGGGCTTGACATCCTGTATTTATGCATTTGGTAGGCTAATTAGGACAGGAGGAGGCCACAGCAATGCTGGTTGATACAGGCCATGCAGTTGACCTGCCATGGGCTGCAGGCACAGAGCGTGAAAGGCAAAGAAAAGTGAATGGGAGGGGGGGGAGGAATTAAAAGAAATAACCCCCCCCCCCTTTAAATGTTTGGCAGTACCTAATTAATGAGTAGATTATTGAGTCTTGATAAGTAGCACAACAGTGGCATATACGGGGGGGGCATGGTCACCCCCCCCCAAAATATGATATAACCTTCATACTTCTATTCGGTAAAAAAAAAACTGAATAATTATATGCCCCCCTCCCAATGAAATTCCTGGATCCACCGCCTATATTCTATCGAGCCGACCATAATTAAGAAAACGAGGGTCGTAGGATTAAATATTGATTTATACTGAAAAATAAAGCTCAATCTTTATCTACAAAATAAGGTAGATCTTTCATTTATGCAAGAATTAACTATCTTCAATGAAGAGTGTTATTCATTCAGCCAATGGTCTGGAGTTATATCATTTGACTGGGTATGAAGACTGTCCTTCATTTCATTCAGTAGGTTAAATAATGAAATACAGTATTTAATTTCCATTTACAATAAAGACCATCCTTCATTTTCATCCTGATTGTGAGAGAATGAAGACCAGCCTTTATTTTGTAGAAATGTGTAGAAATAAAGACTGGTGTTCATTCTCGACAGTTGTGTGGTCTATTAATGAGAATGAAGGACGTCCTTCTTGTTCCTTCAGAATGAAGACCGGTGTTTATAGTTAGGTGTAAAGTACGTATTTCATTCTGGGGTGGAGAATGGGCTGATAGATAGATAGATAGATAGATAGATAGATAGATAGATAGATAGATAGATAGATAGATAGATAGATAGATAGATAGATAGATAGATAGACTCACAAACAGTGTCAACATCATGTTACCAAGACATTATCCTGCGCATATCGATATGCAAAAAGAAAAAGAAAACTGATAGACACTCACAAATTTCATTAGCCGGGAACCGAAAAATAAATAAACACTTGCAAATGAAATGTCAGTTATTTCAGTTCATATAATTTCTCATTAGCAGCAGAATTCACACTGTTCCAAGCAGGTATCAATTTCCTTCTATTGAGTGTCAAGTTTCCATGGCAACTGGTCACGATCTTTCTTTGTTACCTGAAACCACTCTGTCGCATACTGAGCAAAATACCTGTTGTAATTTTTGAGTAGCAACCTATGTAAGATAATATATTTTTTGTTTCGTTGGGAGTATTTTGATAGTGGCTATAATTGTAGTCTTAAAATACAGAGATATACTAATAGCTACTGATTAGAGTACAGCAGCAAAAGGGCGGGACCGCAGAATCTTCGACCAGCATTCTGTTCGTCCTCTTCGCCAGTCGTGTCAAATACCAAAGACAAAATAAACTTCAGGACAAAATGCATAAGCTTAGCAGAGAGGGAGGGGGGTCTAAGTATGTGATAAGCGATAAGTAAGTGAAACCCATGGAAGGCCAATGCAATGTCAATGATGGCTGGGGTTCACTAACTTATTAAAGATTTTAACCCAAATGTAGCTGCAGAGCAAGGAAAACTGGCAGCAATTTGTAACCCACATGCCTCAAATATCATCCTTTATGACTATGTTTTTTTTTCCAATCGGACAAGTATCCTTTCTTCCACAAGCAGTGTGGTAGAGGATGTTCAACATTGACCCAGTGGCAAAACTTCACTCACCTCACTTACTTACCATTGGCACCGTAAAATGTTAGGAAATACGTAGTGAGTTTTCTATACAGCACTTGTCATTAGGACTACACCCTCGTAACTTGTAAGAGTCGTAAGACCTTAGTTTTATTGTTGTTTGTAAATGACTGCCTTCCTTCTGCACTAATATAAGTAGTGTCGTCTGTGCACAGTGGCGGATCCAGACAGGGTAGTCCAGGGGGGCCGGAGTGTCGTTTTGGCATTGGCGGGCCCGTGTGGGTGTCGTTCCGGCATTTGCGCGCTGACATTGCTCCATATTTTCTTTAAAATGTAATTTCCATCTCATTGGACCAGAGGAGGGGTCGGGTCCAGTAGTCCCCCCCTGTGTCTGCCACTGGGGCATTTTGTACCCAGGGAGACACGACATCCCAATGACACCCATTAAACTTTTGACGGCAGAAGGGCGGGCCGTCTTATAACATAGCAAACATTTGAGATATCTACATCATAATTACTGGGACATTCCCCCGTGGCCTAATTGGTAAGTGCGCTTGTCAACTGGCTTTGAGGGCGTGGGTTCAAATCTCACCCCGGGAACTCACTTTAGTCCGAGCCCTTGGGACATTAAATGGAGGCGGGTTGTATCCAGCCTTCAATGGTGGGGCAACTGAAAGACCCTGGGCATCCCTGAATTAATAGGGTATGTGCCAGACTCACAGTCTTCTCAATACATCATCATACGGCGATCGCCTGCCTCGATATAGCCCACTATGGTGCTACAGAGGCGTGAAACACAAACAAACTACATCATAATTACTGGAAATTCATTGTACGCATTATCTATGAAATATCATACTCACTTTAGCCTACTTTACATTGTTGATTTACATTTACATAGCATTACACCGAAGACCGAAGTCTGTTCAGAGTCCAGTGTTGATAATTTAGTGTAAATTGCCGCAAGAGTTTTCTGCAATAACATTTCCAGTATACCTGTTGAGTGCTACCACACCCTAAGCTCAGCAAGTCAGCATTATGAACGGTTGCCAAGGAAACGAGATTTCATGAAAAGAACAATAACACGTGAAATCTGGAGTGAATTGATCAGTCCGAGTCAAAAAGGTCAACTTAATCTAAATTTCGAAAAAAAAAATGTTGAATTCAATTTGTATTGATAAACAATAAATGTCCTTGAAATAAAAATTAAATTACTAAAAGTCTTAATACAATTTTATATTTAATACAAGAAGGCATGATGTATGATTGTTGTCAAAACACACTATACAGTTGTGCTAGAAAGTGAAACGGATAATGTTTGCTATTGGGTCAATGTAAACCACAGGCCATGCTCTGACCTTGCCGGCTGACTTCATCTGGACTGAAAATAGGTCACTTTTGAACTCGACCAATCAGAGAGGTTCTAACAAATTTAATCTTTCCGATAATTTTTCTGATTGGCTGATCCCAAATTTGACCTATTTTCTGTCCTTAAAAGTTAGCAGGCCTAGTGAGAGCATAATACCTTCAATTTACTTGTGACAAATAAAGACAAGACTCTATTTAGGCCTTGGCCAGCACCTCAACCAAATTGCTTGTGGGAGCATGAATTCTCATCCGATCAGATGAGAATGTCTCATGAGATGAAAGAGGATGCTATCTTACTATCTTATAGTTACGTGTATCACACTTTTATTCGCTACCCAGAGCAAAAAAAAAAGAGTACAATTGAAGCGCTCAAATTATTTAAATACCAAATGTACTCTGATTGTCTTGCAAAACTGCCTATACTTTGCTACAGGGAGGGTATTTGCAGCATATGGATTTGCATATAGGGAGTAATTTAATATTTTGAGCGCTTCAAATGTATTCTTTCTTCTTCTGTGACAGTACAGTTGCACATGAGGAACTGAGGTTGTAGGTCCAAATCTGCTCCAGCCAGTCTGACAGGTCTGGATCTGGATATAATATCACCACCAGCAGTCCTTCACTCTAAAAAATTTCGGGACAAAATTGGTTTTTTAGATTCAAAATGTTTTTTTGAAAAACCAATTTCAATGCAAAAAACCAACATGGATTTTTTTTAAATCCGTGTTGGTTTTGCATTGAAATTTGGTTTTTCAATAAACCATTTTGAATCTAAAAAACCAATTTTGTCTGAAAATTTTTAGAGTGTTGAATAAATGTACCACTGGTGGCAGATCCTGGGGGCCAGGTTACCCCTAGACCTTTGACATAAAAGTTGCATTTGAAGAAAAAAATTCTGCGATGCAGGCTTGTGAATGCGAACCCGGATCGGACACACTGATGGAAAGAGAACAATAAGGAATATACATGCCAGTCTTTACGGATTATCCTTCAGAATACTGTGACTGTGTCTGCATCAACATGCACCGATGTAAGTCTATTCTGGTCTGTGACATTTTTGACACAAATGTTTGCCTGACATGTCATCTGTACACCACTCAGAACAAACTAGGCCATTGCACAAGTATCATCCTGCATGAAATAACATAACCATGAGGACAAGAATAAATGGGATAATGCATAACTACCAAGAGGTGCATCCCTCTATAGCAGTGAGTCCTCACAAGTTAGATAACAAACTTGTGACTGTAGGAATTTACTAAGAAAGATGAAAGATGGATAGATGATTTGGGCTTTACTTCCTGCATTCATATACTTAGAAGACTAACACAGCAAGAGGAAGGCAGCAATGAGATGAATGATTATTGAAAATGCAGACCACGTTAAGTCCGGTTGACCCGCCCGGAGTGGGAATTGAACCCTGGACCAAGCGATCGGTAACATGCTGTCGGAAAGGAAAGCCCACTTAGGCCAGGAGTCCACTCTGGTTTAACTTATCTTCTTCAAGTTCATCTGCAATGCATTCACTACAGTTACAGTGAACCTTCAGCACCAAACAAAGTAAAAGGGGGTTTCCCTTTCACCTGATCTTGGCAGCATGAAGTCCCAGGGGCTTTTAACTCCCCACTAAATCAGGTTAATATCATCATGCAGTTCTTGGTATCAAAATCAATCTAAACACAGTTACACCTCACCATTATATTTTCACCATTGAAAAAGCCAGGATCTAACTGACAGTTTTGCATGTTCATGCCATGCTAAGCTAGGATTAGTAGGAAACAAACAATCATTTACTTTGCTGAAATTATTGCTTAAATAGAATTTAGTTAAAGAAGCGTATGAGGTCTAAGTCAGTTAGACACCTAATTTTCAATACGCGGCATTTTCCATAAATATGCGGCTCTCCATGTATATATTTTTCACTATTTGGCATGTTTACGAATTCGTGGAGGTGTAAAAACGAGCATGTACGAATTTGTGGACATGAAAAAACGAGCATAGCTGCTCGTGTACATGTAATAACTAACACTCGTGGATGTGCTTTATTATTCATTCGTGTATCTGCTAACACTAACATTCGTGGAAGTGCTATATCATTAAGGTTTAGTGTTAAAATTAGGTTAAGAGTAGGTTTTGGCCAGTTTTCTCTGATTGAAACGTTCGTAATCACACATACACAAATTCTTGAAAAGTTGTATTTGACATGTACACAAATGCCCTGGTCGTGTATATGTTCGTTTTTACAGGTTCACAAATTCGTCTACATGCCAAATAATGGAAAATATAAACCTCGGCTCTCGGACAATATATGAGTGTTGACATGTGAAATGTGTTAACAGATGCATATATTTTAACCTTTCCCTTGGCCTTCTGCCAAAGTACGCCACTTAATTGGTGCTGTTAAAAATGCCATTGATGAGTTTTTACTATTTTACGGAGAAAATTAATAATGCATGCCGAAGTCATACATTGAATGGGCTTACGGGCTATATTTAGCGTCAAACTAATTTAATTGATAACCATAAAAGTTTATGTTTTGGTTCGCTCAATAAACTGTTTTAAAAAATCAACCGACAAAGGAAAATGGTCAAGGTATATATTTTGAAACCTACATTTTAACGGTCCCTTTTATTTTGAAACATACATTTCAATTTTTTTTTTTTCAATAGTAGTAGCCCCTAAATAATGCCAAACAATTGACTTTATTATTAATATGCCCTCCCTTATTTTTTATTCTGTGATATCAAATATCACTGCCTGGAAAACTATCCAAAACTTATTGATATAAGGCTGAAGTTTCCTTCAGACGACCTCGTCATCCTTTGATGTAATTCTTTGCATTGTCTAATAATATCTATCAAGGTTCTCCTTGTCCAGCTATTATGTTGTGGATGGACCATTTATAGCTGTAATCCCATGCTATGAAGCTATGAATCTATTATTAGCCTCCTAAACCACATTTATGGCAAGGATCTTCCTGAATCCCTGAGTCAGCGGCAAAAGCTGCACCGTTCGTTTGAGATGCATCGCCAGTAAGTTCAGTCTATGAGGTCACGATTCTCATGAATGGGTACTTGGCTGAAGAATAGCCATGGAGGCAGGCAATCTTAGATTTAGATTGCACTTGGTGGGAGTCATGCTCTCTCATAACTAAGATGCCCATATGAAGTCTTGGCTTTAGAACCGAGAATGAACATGATTGAGGCACTCTTCTGATGCAAGAGGGTGATATGCCTGAGTCAGTTGCCCATTGACTCATGATTGATGATATCACAAATAGTTATACAAATCGTACAAGACATAATCTGATTGAAAATATAATGGATTACAATGGTATCTGGGTCTCGGGGAAGGGAGAGGGCAGTTGGAGTGTTGGTTCAGTGGTAACGTTACACTATACAGGTCCCAGGTGGGATTCACGCCTCTGGCTCGGTCACTGGGGCCTATTTTAAGACTTTCAGGGACTTCACAACTTCATTACCTCATTGCTGCGCTCTCTTCATATCCTTCATTAGCCAACCAAATTGCATAAGCGCAAGACATAAAGCCCCAATCTTATCCCCATTTATTCACCAGTCAGTCATCTAATTGTGATGTTATTACATTGAGTAAACTGACTTGGCATCTGACAGGCAAGATAACGTCCCATTGGCCTCAGCATCATAGAGCCAATAGCCTTTGAACTGCTATGGACCTCTTCTGAAGGCCAGTGCTTCTGTCTTCTAAACAGGCCTTTGCCATAATCCTGTGTATACAATGCTCCTCAAACCATGTTTATGGAATGCAGCTCTCATAAAACTATATTTATCTAACCGGACAGCTCTGAAGAAAATAATGAGCAAGCCATGTTCATATGAGATACGCATTGCCATACCCGCAGCCTTGTCAGTAGTATGAGATCATGAATGCATCAAATGGGCTCGTGAATGGGTTCTTGGCTGAAGAATTGAATAGCTGTGCTGCTATAAATGAGGCAATCTTAGATTCGGGTCATGCTCGGTGTGCCATGATGCTTGCGAATGAGCCACTCAAGAGCCACTCTATATCAGGTGACCTCAGATGACATCATATGACCTCAGTTGACCTTAGATGACCTAGTTTTATCTTACTGATTCCCAGTTGACTTCTGAATTGATTTCTCCTGACATTTTGTTTGGGAGGCATCGTTGCACCACATTCGGAAATAGCCCCGAATCAAGTGAGACATAAAACATGCTACTGTTGCTGTATATTATATTTTACTCTGACATTCGGTGGACTATGTAGGCTAGTCGATTGCACAGTCCAATTTCGAAGTGGAGTATCTCTGAGTTTCTAAGGACTCTGAATTGCTTATGACCACATGCCGAGTGCAAAGCTGTGGCATATGTTGCTCTCGGAATTGTCCGGATTGAAATTCCGCATCGGCCAGCCTTGAATGTCACTTGCAGTGCCTGACATCTAGTCTTGCATACTGTGTGATGCGCAATTGGCAGTGAGAACTTAGTTAACTTTCACTTGATGCAGACATAAACAGCTGACTAAGCAGGGAATATCAATATTTCAAACTGTTAAAGGATCACAGTAACCTACTGACTGACTACTAGTGACTAGTGACAAAATTGAAGGAATATCAATGTTATAAACCGTTCTAAATTGTTTATGCGATAAATTTCAATGTTTTTAACTATTAAGGCTTCTAAGCTTGATGCAAGGTTCTCCTTGACTTGCTGTGGAAGGACTATTCATAGGTGTAATCCCATGCTATGGAGCTATGAATCTATTATTAGCTTCCTAAAGCACATTTACGGCAAGGATCTTCCTGAATCCCTGAGTCAGCGGCAACTGAGGTCACAAATGGCAACTGACTTGGTCACATCACCCTCTCGCATCAGGAGAGTGCCTCAATCATGTTTATTCTCGGTACTGAAGCCAAGACTTCACTTGGGCATCTTAGTAATGAGAGAGCATGACGCCCACCAAGTGCAATCTAAATCTTAGATTGCCTGCCTCCATGGCTATTCTTCAGCCAAGTGTCCCATTGACTCATGATTGATGACGTCATTAATGACATACAAATTATATGATACGTAATCTTATTGTATACAATTTACTGGCACTGGCATTCATCCAGTTATAGCAGTAGTCTGGGGGTTGGCTCAGTGCTCCTGGGCTTGAAATACAGGACATAAAGCCCCATTTATCCATTCATCATTCATTTCTGGCATTTATCTGATATTATTGTGATGTTATTACATTGAGTAAACTGACTTGGCAACCGTGATAGACAAGAAAACATCCCATCGGCCCCAGTGTCATAGAGCTAAAAGCCTATGAGCTGCTATGGACCTTCTGAAGGCCAGTGCTCCTGTCTTCTAAACAGGCCTTTGGCAATTGACATTAAGTGGTGAATACAGGCCGCATTCATTTGAGATATGCATTGCCATACCCACAGCCTTGTCAGTGGTATGAGATCATGAATGCCATCGAATGGGTTCTTGGCTGAAGAATTGAATAGCTATGCTGCTATAGATGAGGTAATCTTAGATTCAGGTCATGCTCAGCGCGCCATGATGCTTACCAATGAGCCACTCAAGAGCCACTCTATATTGGGTGACCTCAGATGACCTTAGTTGACCTTTTCTGACCTAGTTTTATCTCACAGCTTCCCCCAGTTGATTTCTGACTTGATTTCTCCTGATATGACGTTTTCTTTGGAAGACTTTGTTGCACCATGTTTGGAAATTGTCCCCTCTCAGGTTAGATGTAAACCCTGTTACTGTCAATGTGCAATGAGTTCAATGGTCTCCTTAGTGAATATAATATTCCTCACGGTCAAAATAAGGGGGATTAAGGGGGTTTTGACCCCCCTCCAATGCTCTTGTGACCCCCTAAAATACATTTTCAGAACGACCCAAAGAGGGTCCTGAAAAACCTCCTGTGATTTATATATATAGTAATACATCAGCAATAAGGTTTTCAAAACTAATTTTCTGAGATAAAACATGCCATGAATTAATTTTTAGAGCAATTGAAACTCTTCGACTTCAGGGCGCCTATGCGAACTCCCAGCTACAAGGGCTTCGACCCCTTCAGGCCTTGCAAGTGGGCCCTCCCCCCAATAACATGGCCTATTTCGACCACTGACTATAACATTTGGTGGACTATATAGGCTAGTCGGATGCACAGTCCACTCTGGAAGTGGAGGTTTCCATAAGTTTCTAAAGACTGTGAATTGCCCCCATGTGGAGTGCGAAGCTGTTGGTTCTGTGACTCTCGGAATTGTCCAGACTGAAATTATGCCTCGGCCAGCCTTGAATGTCACTTGCAGTGCCTGACACCTTGTCTTGCATACTGTGTGATGCGCTCCATACCACTAGTGAGTCAAGATATATGTGGTCATTGGTCAACACTGGCTGTGAGAACTTTGTCAATGTTCACTTGATACAGGCATGTAATACTAAGCTGGCAATAGCAATGTTCTAAACTGTTAAAGCATCATAATAGACTATTCAGTGTGTAGAGACAAAGAAACAGCAAGGAATATCAAAGATCGAAATTTTTGAGGCAATAAATTTTGATCTTTGATATTCCTTGCTGTTTCTTTGTTCTTAACTGTCAAGGCTTTATATTAAATTGATGGAATATCAAGTTTCTTAAATGTCAAGGCTACAAATTGATGGAATATCCAGGTTCTAAACTAGCAAGGCTATAAATTGGTGGAATATCCAGGTTATTAACTGCCGAGGCCATAAATTGATGGAATATCAATGTTCTTAACTGTCAAGGCTATAAATTGATGGAATATCCAGGTTATTAACTGTCAAGGCTATAAATTGATGGAATATCCAGGTTATTAACTGTCAAGGCTATAAATTGATGGAATATCCAGGTTATTAACGGTCAAGGCTATAAATTGATGGAATATCCAGGTTATTAACTGTCAAGGCTATAAATTAATGGAATATCCAGGTTATTAACTGTCAAGGCTATAAATTGATGGAATATCCAGGTTATAAACTTTCAAGGCTATAAATTAATGGAATATCCAGGTTATTAACTGTCAAGGCTATAAATTGATGGAATATCCAGGTTATTAACTGTCAAGGCTATAAATTGATGGAATATCCAGGTTATTAACTGTCAAGGCTATAAATTGATGGAATATCCAGGTTATTAACTGTCAAGGCTATAAATTGATGGAATATCCAGGTTATTAACTGTCAAGGCTATAAATTGATGGAATATCAATGTTCTTAACTGTCAAGGATATAAATTGATGGAATATCAAGGTTATTAACTGTCAAGGCTATAAATTGATGGAATATCCGGATTAACTGCCGAGGCTATAAATTGATGGAATATCCAGGTTATTAACTGTCAAGGCTATAAATTGATGGAATATCCAGGTTAATAACTGTCAAGGCTATAAATTGATGGAATATCCAGGTTATTAACTGTCAAGGCTATAAATTGATGGAATATCCAGGTTATTAATTTCAAGGCTATAAATTGACGGAATATCCAGCTTAATAACTGTCAAGGCTATAAATTGATGGAATATCCAGGTTATTAAATGTCAAGGCTATAAATTGATGGAATATCCAAGTTATTAACTGCCGAGGCTATTAATTGATGGAATATCAAGGTTCTGAACTGTTAAGGCTAAAAATTAAAGGAATATAATGTTCTTAACAGTTTTAAAGGCTATAAATTGATGGCATATCAAGTTTCTAAACTGTCAAGGCTATGAATTTATGGAATATCTATGTTCGAAAGTGTTTTAAGTGTTAAGGCTATAAATTGATGGAATATCAGAGTTCTGCACTTTTTTTAAAACGTATAAATTGGTGGAATATCAATATTCCATACTGTTTGAAAGGACTTTTTAAGCACTCAGTGTTTTGTGTAAAATATGATAAGTCTCCTTGACGTTGATGATATGGTTTCCTTTTCTTTTATCTTTCTCGGTAAAATGTAAAAAATATTCTCTTGAATTGGTATAATCCCTTCATTTCATGCAGCAGACACAATCTACTGTGCGGACAATCATTTCACAGTCGACTAGTCAAAGGCGATCATTCACTTGTTCTCTTGGTACAGTCCCGCCTTCATCAACCAATCTGCCTGTCTGTCAGTCTATCTTCCCTGCCTTATTATCTGTTATATTACTAGACCCATCCTCTAATCCTCCGGTTACTCAATTATAAGTTTCAAACTTTGTGAACTTTGTCATCATCTCGTGACAGTTTGCACCGACTCTTCCGCCCAGCTCCACCCATCAATGAGAGCTGAAAATCCTTTTATAATGAAAAATAAAATAACATCTCCACCCAAATTGTTTTCACTTTCCTAAATTTTTTTTAATGTCTTTTAATGAAAAATGTTTTGTTTGTTGCAGGTGAAGACTGAATCGGGTCAAGGACAATTTAACTTCAAGGACCTTCCTTGTTTTCTTCGGTTCCCAAGGCCGTTACCATGGACGCGATGTTCCTAGCAACGTTAATTGCCTCACTCTTCTTCCTTGCTTCTTCAGAAGTCATTCAGCAGGCCAGTCAAGGTAAGCTGACAAGGCAATAAATGAACATGATACCCTGAAGAAATGTGTAGTACTGCCTATTTTCAAGGCAGGAAGTTCTCTGAGAAAAGTTCATGAATGCATTTTGGAAGTGTAGATCAGAGATAGACAGATAGAAATGGAAAGTGCTGCATTCCAATGCCAGTTTGGCTGCTCAGAAGAGTGGGATATTCAGATCAAAATCCCTTGTTCGGACAAGAATTCATCTGGGAGGACTGCACTATGCCTATTCTGACCCATCATCTCCATAATTTCAAAACATGATCTAGTTCTTCCAAGATAGATAGATAGATAGATAGATAGATAGATAGATAGATAGATAGATAGATAGATAGATAGATAGATAGATAGATATGGTAAGTGCAGCCTTCTAAGCCCAGTTCTGGGCGCCCGCGAGGGTTGATTGATGAGATGAAAGAGAGGGCAGGAGTCCTCAACATGTCACACATTTACCCCATGTGAGGGATCTTTTACTTGCCCAGCACAGACACTGATACAAGGGGCCGTCAATTTAACGTCTCATCCGAATGACATCCAGCTGGGATTTTGCTCATGAAGGTCCACTGAAAATTTCGGGTTCCCCAACCGGGAGTCGAACCCATGCAGGCAAAGACCTTCAGTGGAGCAGGCGGGCATCTTAACCACTCAGCCACCCAGCTGCAAGAGAACGTGCAACTTCAACTGTACCGTCCAATTAGCCACATATAGAAAACAACATGCTAGTAGCCTCACTTTCAAGGTTCCAATGGAACAATTTCATTTAGAGTCCTTCAGGAATATCAAGCACTCAAAGAGGCGGCCTTCGTTGAGGCTCTCCCAAAGCGGAAATTGAATAAGCAGAATCAAGGCGACTCGAAAAAGGCTTTTAAAACTAGAGCTCAGCAGATAATGGTTATGGAGTGAGTGGTAATTTGAAGACAAATTGTGCTGAAGAGGGCAGAAAAAACTTCCCCGAACTTTCAATGTATAATTACATTAATTTGAACTTTGAAGGCACGTCATGCGAACAAAAATGTTCATAAAATATATATCCACCTACTCACATGTTGTGAAATTCAGAAAGGTCACAGAAAGGTGTACAACACTGTTTGAAAGTAAGTGTAACAGTTGGGTCAATGCTGCACATCTGCAACCAAACTGCTTGTGGGAGCAGGGATTATCAATCAAAGAGATGAAAACATGTTGGAGACTCCTGCTCCCTCTCCCATCTCATCAGTCAACCCTCACTGTCATGAGCATCCAAAACTGAGCTGAGAGGGCTGCACTCCGCATACCTTTCTAAGCAGATAGATAGAAGTGATTCAACTGCGCCTTTGCTTGTCTCGCCACAAAACTTATTAAACGCTTACTGACTCAAAATCGTATGTTGTACGTAAAGTGGTCAAGTCAAATGGCTTCTAAATGGACTAAAACTCACTGAGGGCAAGACCGAAACCATAACACGTGATTTGCACTTGGCAACTGGGTTAATCAGCTCACACAAGTCTTGACAAGGGTCGTATTAGGTAAGTAATCAACTACAACTGATTCCATTAGGAGACTTCCATGAGGAAAATCTCCCTGCTGGATATGTCATTACCATAGAAATACATGGAACGGACATGAGGCTGTATGACGCCACCTCGAGATGAGGTCACCAAATCCGCCATATTGGAACTGCCCTGAGACAGGACGTCATTGTGACATCACAGCAGGAGCAACAAGATGTTGTGTTTGGCTAATTGTGATGTGACATGATGCCATTGTTACTTGTGATGTCACTAATATTGGTGACGTCACGGTTACCAAATGCCAGGCTGCCAGGCAGTTCCAAGATGGTGGATTTGGTTGCTTCATCTGCAAGAGCCTCATGTCCGTTCTATGTATTTCTATGGTCATTACTCTCTGTCGTGAACCCCATGTGGTCATAGTTCAAGCTTATCGTGAACACGCTGAATCAGGAAAATACTGAAAATTTTTAAATGGCTGCCTTTTTTTTTCTTTTTGCACAATTAGTCATGCTCCTTAGGTCATTAGAACAGGGCAATATCATGCTCAGTGACAACAAGGTTAGTTCTGCTTCCAAGGTCATTTTATTCTGTTTTACTCATAAGCAGTTTGTGAGGTCATATCCTAAACTTGCTATGCTACTAGAAAAAGTAATTTAACTTGTCAATCCACTCATCAATGAGGTCTCAAGCTACCCAATGACACATTGACAGTTTATTTCCATGTGTTTGATAGGGCTTGTTGTGAGGTCATTGATGTCCATCAACAGCTGAATGTAAGTTGACTCGTCATTCGTTGACTGTAAACATAATGTCGACTTGTCTAAGTCCTTCTATGGTGCAACCATGCAATATATATGTGTTAAATTCTGGTTAATTACTTAGACTTTGATACAAGATCCTGATGGAGACCCAATTAGTCCATTAATTGTTGCATCTTTCTCAGGGATTTGTGATTTGGCTGACTCTACGATCTGTCATTGTCGCCGGAAATGGTGAATGTGTAAATTGGCTTCTAGCTGGATATCAAAATAGTAATATAATGAATTATTATATCGTAATGAGAGAAGTAGTGTTCCTAATTGATCATATTTTGGGCTGGAAAAATTCCAGGAAAAATGATTGCGAAACTCTTCGCCCGGATCAGTGATGTTAATGCCAGTCCTATTATATATCCTTTACATTTAAATGTGTGTGTCACATAACTATGTGACATCATACAACAGAGAAAGCGAGGAACAGGGGCGTATCTAGAAATGGCCGGAGGGGGGCATAACATGGGGCAAATAGGCAGCGCTCCGCGGCACTTCCTATCTCTTCCATGTTAATTTTGGGCCTGAGCACGCCCGGGAGTGACCTGATTCCACTGAGCATGCTCAGACCTATTGAGCATGTGCAGAGTGCAATAACAAATGATGGCCATTTTGAAATTTCCCTGATTCAAACTTTTAAGGCCAGTTTTCACTACAAGCTACATGGGGTTCACTCATCAGACAAGGCTCATATTAATCTAAATTTTGTAAGGAATTTTTTGGTGTCGGTCTGATCCGTGAATGTTATGTAGCTCACTTTTGGGTGATCATGGATCAAATTTTACCATGAATGATAAGGACAGTTTTCATTGTGCTGAGGTGGGCATGGCCACTTATGAGAGATACAACAATTGTGACATGACTCGGAGGGTATTTTGGTGATCACTAATATTTTTTCCGCTGTAACACTACTGTCTCACATCACTTTGAGTTCTAGATAACTTGGTAAATTTCAAATTCCAATCCAAAGTGACAGTTTACAGTAGTTTCAATAAGCATACAATTCTATCGCAACTCACTTGGTGGCATTTTTAAATCATTATACTTGCTGCAACAAATGAATAGAACCAACCGGATTTTACAAAATAATCACTTCTTTTTAATTTTAATTGCTGCAATATACTTAATGTCCTGTATTTACGAACAGGTTTTTCAAAGCTAATTCCGTGACACTAGCCGCTGACTAACGTTGTATGTAAACCAAATCTAAACAAAAATTGTCTTATACCGAGCATATCTCATATAATAATCAGTATGAGTATTTCGATGAAGACATTAAATTTTATTCTGTATTTTGTTTGCAGACAGTGACAAGCACAACAATGCAGTGGAGGCCAAGGTCTACATGTACTCAGATGACATGGTAAGTGTTTCACCTGCTTTGTCAAATGCTCATTTAAAGTCACTATTTTGAAACTGTTTTGAAATGTAATTTGAAATTGTTTTTGGAACGGTCGAGTCAAATGAACAGAATGGTCAGAGATATATTATCAGAACGTCCCGAAAACCTAAGGGGTCAACCAGATGATCTTTTGGTGGGCGGGGGCTAATGGATTTTTGATGAAAAAAAAAAAAAAAAAGTCTTTTTGATGAAAAAAAAAGTCTGTTTGTTCACCGATGCTTTGCGAATGAAAAAGATTGTTCATCCCATTCACACAAATAAAATAATACAGAAGTCTGAACGGAATGTGTAGGATGATTCCTCTCTGCATTCAATATCATTTTCACATTCAGGAGACAGTTGATGCTCGCTACAGCCAAGAACGCTGACCATGCTCAAAAACAAATGACCCAAGTAGTTATCACCCAAGTAGCACAGCAACTGTCTGAGAGACTGAAAGACTTGAGAGGAAAGTGTTGTTTCAGACCCTCCTGACACCTTCCTCTGTCCATGCTGCAAGATTTATGCCTCGGGCGAAAAGCTCACTGCAATGTCACTGACCGGTCGGGTGGAGTGGCCTGCACAGCCGTTCTCAAATCACCAGCAAAGAGCCATCAATTTTGTGCTTGGTCACCAACTAGTCAAGACAACCGACTGGTCTAACTTTTCAGTGTTCTGTAAAAGCGGTGTAAAACTGTAAAAGAGCTTGTCCTTATTGCGAACAGGCCATCGCAAATGACCAGCAGCATGAGCAGCCGCATCGTCTAATCTCTATATGGACAGTTTTGCAATGACCGAATATATCTCTTCTCAAATCACCAGCAAAGGGCCATCCATTCTGCGCTCAGTCAGTAACTAGTAAAGACAACCGACTAGTCTAACTTTTCAGTATTCTGTAAAAGAGATGCAAAAGAGCTGGTCCTAATGGAGAATATTGCGAACAGGTCATCTCAAATGACCAGCAGCATGAGCAGCCTCATCGTCTAATCTCTATATGGACAGTTTTGAAATTACCAAATATTATATACTTGCAGGTAATTAAATGATATGCAGAAGTTGATTGAAGCCATCAACCTGCCCATGTTCTATTAAATGTTTGAGATTAAAGCTTTTTTTAGAGCTTCTTTTTTTTTCGTCCGACCCTAGAAATAGTGTCTTGAGAAAATCCGAGAAGCAAAAGATTAATTATGTCTGGCCTTGGGCTGGCTGAGTCAGATGCACAACACAGTACAGTGGACCAACCCTCATGCATGTCAATAGGCTTCCATTAAAACTTAAAAGTGATCTCCATTTTCTAAGGGTCAGGAGCAATACTTGATACCCCCTCCACCGGGTCCACTTCTTCCACTATTTTGAATCTGATAAGGGACCGTTCAGAATTGTCTAACTTTTTATGACTGGGGGGGTGGGAGTTTTGCTGGAACTTCCCGTAAAAAATTGATATCCCCCCCTTGAGTTTCATGCGGATTTTTAGTACCCCACCCCTAGGTTTCATGCGTATTTTTAGTACCCCCCCCTCTCGACATACAAAGCAATACACAAATATATACTGTTATACACAGCCATACCTACAGATTCGCAACATTTCGCAGACTTTTGCGCGTAAAAAAGTCCAAATAAAAGGAGTTTATGCGAGTATTTCAACATTTTTTCTTTGCTAAAATTTCTTACCCCCCCTGGAAGTGAAGTGTTGTCAAAAATTAAACCCCCCCCCTTGAAACACGTGTGAAAAGTTAGTACCCCCTCGGCCAAAACTCCCACGCCCCCCCCCCCCCCGTCATAAATTCTGAACGGTCCCTAAGTCATTTTGCTGCTTGGCCATGGCCTCATACGAAGATGGACAGACGGATGATCAGAGCTTTATGTCCAGTATTTTTTGCATGATATTGGCTAATTAGGACAAGAGGAGGACACAACAATAAGGCAAAGTATGATTGAAATTGATGTCCAACATAGATAAGGTGACCGGGCATGAGCTGGAATCTAACTCAGTAGGGCCAGTACCCGACAACTGCATAGAGCACAACCGACTGAGCTACCCCCTCCTTATGGCACAAATTACAAAGACCTCTTTTCTCATCAATCACAACTGAATACAGAACATTGAGTATGACAAATATCATGTGTGGATCATGTGGATAAGGCGATAGGCAATCTCAATTATAATTCTTCTCAAGTTTTAATTGCTTTTTCTTTAATTTTGCAGTGGAACACAGATGGGTCCTCGACACTCGTTAACTCGATGGCGGAGAAAGCCAACAGCCACTGCGAGCAGAACTTTCAGGAGTGTTGTCTCTTCCAGAACTGGACATCCAGTTCAATGTGAGTATAGATCAATCAATATATCTATCTATCTATCTATTAATTCATCAATCTCTCAATTCATCAATCATTCAATTAACCATGCAACCATATAGAGTATAGATCAATAAATTAATCAAAGACCTTTACAAAATATCAATTAAACAATCAGTCCATCAATAAATCAGCCAATAAAGAAATCAATCAATCAAGAAATTAACCCATTAATCCATTAACTCAAACAATAAATTGTTCATCAATCGACCAATTTGTCAATAAATCAGTCAAGCTATCAATTAATCGGTCAATCACTCTATCAGTCAGATTCTATTCCACTTATGGATAGAGTCAAAAATATTTGTTCATGGTGTTCATAGAAGTAGTAGCATAATCACCGATTCACAAAATTTGGAAAAAATCTTCAACTTTTGTTCAATGACTTATTTCTTTTGCAGCAAATTTTCATCATCCGACGTGTCAACAGACTTCGCTGGTTACCCCATGACGAAGCGTCCGTACACCAATACTAAAATAGGAGTCACCATCCCAAGCGGCTTAAGTTCTTTCATCGATCTCAACTGCGGGAACCATTCATACATCAAGAAGGCCACTGTTATAAGTAAGTACCATGTTTTCTGTGTTAAAAGCATACAACTGAATCAGACTTGACCAGTGTCGTGATAAGATACACCGGCATTGAACAAAGAATGACCTGGAATTCTGGTATTCTCTGTGACAAACGCTAAACAGTAAACACTCATTTTAGTGCCACATGAAAGTATGGAAATTGATGATTTAATGCCATGAAAATATAAGGATTTATAGGGATTTTTTGGCAAACAGGTTGAAAATATAGGGAAATATACGGAGGAAAAAAATATTGGGAAATATAGGATTTTATAGGAAATATAGGGCCGCTGGGAGCCCTGACATTATAAAAAATTGAGATTTCACCTTTTTTTCGTTCTACTGACTGATCCTAGAAAAAGTGCCTCGAGAAGATCCGAGAAGCTAAAGATCAATTATGTCTGGCCTAATTACCTACCATGTCTTATGTCATATTCCATGATAATACTGATTGCACAGAGGTTAATTACTTGAAAACATCGCCATTCTGATTCTTGAATAGCTAAATGTCAATGTGAAATTCCATAATGGAATCATGGAAATGCCATGGCAAGAAACTGAAAACTTTTACGTGATAGGTTGTCATTTCAAAATTGTTATAAATTCACTCAATTGACTCCAGGAAATGATAACAATCAATTGTGGGATTAAATGCTCCCAGTCGGGCAATGAAAAGATAAAATCTTGAATCGAGTTACTCAAGTTACTCAAGTGACTCATTAAGGAATCAGAGAGAGAAAACCATTCATGGAATCATGGAATGGAAGGTTTGGAACTGATGCAAGTCACAACATCACACAATTAAGAACATTAGGCAGTTGCAGCTTAATTGGTAGACCATTCAAAGCAATGTTCATCAATTTACAGTCAGCCAAAACATTATATATGTTATAAATGCTCGACTTAAAGAAAGAATGGATGAAAGATTGGGGTTTACACCCTGTATTTTTGCACTTGTTAAGCTAATAAGGACAGGAGAATGACACCACAATGAGGCAGACGGTGATTGAAACAACCGTCCAACATAGGCCCAGGTGGCTCGGCAAGAGCTGGATTGGAACCCTGGACAGTGCAGGCCAGCACGCTACCACTGAGCTAACCCTCCTCCTCACTGTTTCAATGCTATCATGGCTCTGAAGCTATTTCAGCTTATATGAGTAGCTGCCAGAGGCAGAAATAATGATGACATGACATGATAAGGCTGTGAGTCCACACCGAGTTACTCCGTATTCCCAAGGGCGGGATCTTTTACTCGCCTCAGCATATAATCCATGAGTTCTTCCAGCTTAATGTCATGTGTAATTTACAAAATTGAGTTCCTCAACTTGCTGGGGAAGAATTCAAACTTACACCCCCAGATGCCAATGGCTGCACAAACATTCAAACAAGCATTCTTAACTCAAAATTCAAACAAGAACATTAGTACCGATACTCCTCAAGGAAAACTACAGACTTTTCATACCCTGGAGAATCTCATAAGTCACAACCGAACGTAAATCCCCATAGTATGTTGTGAGATTAATATGTTTCCACAAAATAAATAATGCATAGGAATCTGCTTGTTAGCTTCCTTAGGTCCAGTTAACAAGCTACAAGAAAACTGGATGCATTCTTAATAAGATGTTCTCATCAATACATTATGGAAGGAGACGGGAAGGTTCCTAACCACAGCTGCATAGTAGTATGGACTATGACGCTAATATGGATGATGGATGAATGAGTAGTGCTTTATGTCCAGTATCTATGTACTTTTAGGATAATTGTCGGTCCAAAAGTCTCGCGCTTGCGTTTATAGTTCCTTGTAAAATACCGACGTTAAATAAAATTGACTTGACTTGACTCCAGTACAAGGCAAACTAGGACAGGAGGAGAACACAGTAGTGAGGTGAAAGATTCATGTCTTGACAGAAATATCTTTCCAGCATCGGTCAAGGTGACCTGGCTTGAGCTGGAATTGAACCCGGGACCCATCCACTGGGAGTAAAGACCTTACCAACTGAGCTAACCCCCTTCTCAAATAATCCTGAGGGGAGGAGGGTTGGTCTAGTGGTAGCCTGCTGGCCTGCCAATCGCTGGGTCCAGGGTTCGAATCCAGCTCTTGCGGGTCACCTGGGCCTATGTTGGACGGCTGCTTCAATCATCCTTCCCCTCATTGCCATATCCTCCTTGTGTCCTAATTAGCCTACCAAGTGCATAAATACAGGACGTAAAGCCCCAATCATCCATCCATCAAATAATTCTGAAGGAAAGAAGGCCATAGCCAGGGTTTCTGGACCTACAGGGAAGTCAGATCTCCATGAACCTAAATAAGCTCCCCTGTCGTCAAGCAAGAGCTCCAATACAAAGAAAAAAAAATCCCATTTTAATGCACCTTTCAAAATTTATAATATTATAGAATCCTCCAGAAATTCCACAAAGAATTTAATTAATGAGCTTCAAGAATCCAATTAAATGGGTAAAAATCATGACTGCCACTCTAATTAATTAATACTTCTATGTAATGTTTGAATTAATCTCCAAGATTAAATTTTCAAGTAGACTTTTATTCAATTCATCTTTTTCTCTATGACTTGTCTACTCGCGATAATTACTTAGAAGAGGATATTAAACATACATCTAAAACATTAATTTTTCTTTTCATATATATCCTCTTTAATTATATTGCAATAAAAAAAATCATGCTACCATAGGAATTAAATTGTTGGATAGTTGGGCCATATAACAACTATTTGTTATCATCTATCTATCTATCTATAGATCTATTTACCTGTCAGTCAAATCAATTGACCTTTTTTTTGTCTGCCAAGCTAGTATTTATCTTTTTGCCAGTCTTATCTGTCCCAACTATCTGTTTACTTGTCTAGCCATCTATCTATCTATTTATTTATCTTGGCATCTACTGTATATCGTTTTTCTACCTTACTTTCTAGGATACCCATCTTTCTTTAGCTATCTTCATATGGGTCAAGCCACAAAGGTGCTGCTCTAAGGCTGAAAACAGCTGTCAAAAATAAATCTTGAAATTTTGATACGAAATTGTGAAATATATGCTCTGCAAACATGCACCCATACTAAAAATATGATGTCAAAGGATTTAACCTTGCACTTTTTTAGGAATGGCCATTCAAATGGGAAATTGAAAAAACGTAACATTTTCACATTTTTACATATTTAACTTTCCAGGTGCCTATTATCTTCAAAATTAAATGCTTAGAATAAAATGTAACACCACTGGGTCACCTTATAAGTGTTTTGAAAGCTGCCCATACACATATATTTAATATTCTATTGATTCAAAATCTAAAAAAACGTAACAGGACAATTAGAGTTCTGAGTACTGTAGCTGTAGAAAGAAGAATGAGATGTTAACTCTTCAGGTACTTATTACACATAGAACCTACATAGGTATTTTCTATGCAATTTTTGTAGGTACAACAACCTTTTTATAGCCACTATAAAGAATTCAAAATTCAAGCCAAACATACAGTAACAGGACAGTAACAGGACAGTGATTAACTGTACAGTAACAGGACAGTAACAGGACAGTAACAGGACAGTAACAGGACTCATTCGGATGTCTTTAAAACCCTGGAGGTTGAAGACTTCTAATAATTCAGCCATGCAATGGTTCAAAATATGTACCATGTGCCTTATACAATCTATATCTGAGTTATATTGCTTATATTTTGTGTCATTGTTGACCAATTGAATGAAAATAACAAACAGTAACAGGACATCTGTGTAACAGGACAAGTAACAGGACATATATGAGTAACAGGACATGTAACAGGACGGGCATGTATTAATGGTGGCCTGTGAGCAGTTACCATAGTGGAAATGTGTATCTGTGTTTCTAGAATCTGTATGAAGCATTACAGTCAAGTACCACTAATTGGTAGTAGTTTGACAGGACAGGAATTGCTGTTGTCCTGTTACTGTCCTGTTACTGTGTTTTAATACAAAAGACTCCGTCAAATATTGCCAACCTTTTCAAGAGTAACTTTACAATCGAGCTGCAATCTAACAAATCTGTTAGGCACGATTTAGTTCAAGGTTTCTTAAGTCATGAGGCAACTGTAGCACACATCAAAATTGTTACAATGCTTTGTGACTGTTAAAAACATAACAGGACATGTCCTTGTTACCTTAAACAAACAGGACAAAAAGTGGCTGTCCTGTTACATTTTTAGCATTTCAGGGGCGTAACATGATAGTAACAAGGACAAAAAAAGACAAATGCCCCTTTTTCTTCACGCCCTGGCCTTAATTGTTGTTCCCCATACTTCCAAATTGGCATATTTCTTATTCCATCATTCTTCTTCACTCTTGTGAAATAAAAACTATCATAGCAGTCTTTCAAAATGTGAAAGGACAGGGGGTAGAATTTTGGTCGTGTAACAGGGACACGTAAGGACATTATGCAAAATCTGTTGTTTCCCTATTTCTGCTTCAAAATATCCCCAAAACTGGATGGTGTCCTGTAGGCATTACTTTGGCCGACGTATGTACACAGTTTTGAGTTAAATATTATTGTAAAATAAAAAGTTATCACTATCTAATGGCGAGTAACGAAAAACAGTAAAAAATGTTACTCTGGAAGATTTACTTATATCTCATCAAATAAGAGGTTCCCAGGAGTTCACTGTGCATGAAATAAAAGTTCAAGACATGAGTTATCATTTTAAACTTTAAAAATGGACGAAGAAAGAATTTCCTTCAGCTAGTAAAGTCATCATTTGGCCATTACATGCCACAAACGCCAAAAAACGTCATTTTTGGCCTGTTTTCAGGACTAAAAAGTGGTACAGCATCTTTATTTTTTGTGGTATTTACCTCAAATTTTCACACAATTTATTATAATATGTATAGTTCAGTATGGCATTCATTAAAATTGCTTCAATTAAATTCCCTTCTAGCCAGCCACTTCTGAACTTAGAGGACGTGTTTTACAGCTCAGAAGCAGCACCTTTATGGCTTGACCCATATATATTTCTTGCATTAATCTGTCAATAAAATGAATATATCTATATATATATTTGATTAAATATATTTCTATATCTGCATTTAATTCCATTCCAGAATTGATAGAGCAGTCTCGGTCGACCTTCTCCGACAAAACAGATCACTACATTGTGGAGATCGAGGAGAAGAGATACCCCCTGCCGCCCAACAACCTCATCAATTACATCATGATCCCCATCTCTATCGCCCTCGTCGTCATCTTCGTCGTTCTTCTTATTATCTTAATGTGGAAATGCGGGTAAGTTGTGCGAAACTAAATTCATTACAATTTTTTTGTGAAGTTGCAATTTCGAGTTAGAATTTGGGAAATTTACAGCTTCTTAAGTATTTCGAAAGTGGTTTGAATTGAAGCGGGAACAGAAGAAGGTCAAAATAATGCTAAAATAATATTTTTATGATTTATCATTTTAAAAAAGTTTAATTTATTATATCTAGCTTTTGAAGTTGTATTATATTTCATACTCAACCTTGCTAAATAATTCAGAAGTATATGTATAAAGTGGCATCAAATGAAAAGTTTAATTTGATGAACAGAAAATAATTTAGCTTAGAACTGCTATTAAGTGAGAAGTAAATATCAAGAAGAAATTTTGTTAAAGCCAGGGCATAGGTTAGGATTGTACTTTTTCATTTTTCATTTTCAATTTGACTTTTTTACTCCTTTTCCCAATTTTTCGAAACAGTTTGTGCAAGAATCAAAAGCACAACCATTTATCTATTTTCATAATTATTGATTTTTACGGAGTTTGCAAAAAGCTTCCATTCTCTGCTGCGAACCTGCACCACTCTCCAACTCCATGCACCGCGATCAGCATGTCTTCTTTTTACAGACTTCTTTTAATGCGAAAAGTGCACTTTGTATTTTGATAAAAAGATTTGATAGGACAGATATTATGTTTGGTTAAAGGACTCCTTCTGGTAGTAAATATCGCTCAATATTCCAAATATATTGGCTTCAACTTGACATTAAATTGAAGTGACTGCTAATTTTGGGCTTTCATCGATGACAATGGCAACTGAACGTGGTTTGATGCCACAAATTGATTATTTATTGATTAATTGAGAAGTCGACCCACTGTTATTTACCAAATATTTACAAAACAAGGAGGTTTGTGATATTCAAGCCTGAAACCTGTTTAAGCAGTGATTCAGTTCAGGTATTTTGACATGAGATTTATTTATAACTTATTGGGATTCATTAATCGAACATTTTACAGTAATTTTTATACATTTTAATTGTCATAATTATTATAATGGAACTGCAGTTGCAGTGAAATGCACTGAGTAACTCTTCAGGTGAAGACGCTGGTATATTACGGAGAAGTCTTCTATGACTGATGTTAATTTAAAAGAGATTTCCGAATTAATTAGTAACCTTAGAATCCCCTTTTTTTTAAATCCTAAGAACGTAGGGTTACTTGTCAAAATTAGAGGGTTAAATACCCTCAAAATTCTTTCTCCGCAATGGATATTTTTTAATCCTGTCCAGTTTGGTTTACTTAAATTTACCAAAATTTCGGTTTAAAAAATTTTTAAATCCAAGAATAACTATATTCAGATAGATTAATTATTATAATTAATAAGTGTATTTACGACCCATTCCCACCAGGAAAGAGGACCATATTCCCACACATCCTCACCCCCAGACGGAAGAGAAATACCTGATGAAGGAATCCCCAACATTTAAATACAACGCCACTCAAGAAAGTGCTGCCGCTAATGACTCCACTAACTTGGAGTAAAAAGGATTAACATGGAGTAGCGTCAATAACATGGAGTAACAAAGTAATTATACGAGGACAACTCCACTCGGAGAGCTCCCAAGTGGAGTATTCCAATGGAGTAGGGATCAATATTAATTTTACTAACATGCTTCAACCGTGTCTGTGCTTCGAGCGGCTGATTAATTGACGTTGGTGCTTCAAAATCGCTTCATCGGCTTTAAGAGTGTAGAAGTTGACGTTTTTAACATATTATGTATCTGATTAGTTAATATGGTTAATATTACTTACAATATTATTTATATTAGTTACGGTTAGTCTAAGTTATCTGCTTATTAACAAGGTGGTGGTTTTTACTTCAGTTAATTGAACTTAATTATTCAGTTAATTGGCTGATTGGCTGAAAGTTCCGCTTTTAAAAATTAGGTAGATTTCTGAAAGTTATATAATATTATCTGCTTCTGAAAAGAACATTCTTGGCTCCAAGAGAACCTTTTTAGTTCTAAAAGAATGTTCTTGTTTGTTTTTTTTTTTTGCTTACAACTCGAATAGAAATAGGAAAGCTTCCGTTTAACCAAGAATGACAATCAACTAGTGTTAACTTTGTGTAACACCGAAGTTTTGAATTATCACTGTATTGGAATGATAGAGAGTAGGTGTTTTTGCCATGAATTATTATTATACTAAACTTTCATACTAATGGATGTCTACTAATATTTGTAGGTAGATTGCATTTGACATAGTATTTGGTCTGAAGTATGACTATTAATTATATTATCATTAATCATATAATTTTTATTT
The DNA here is from genome assembly GCA_026936325.1 of Platynereis dumerilii. Taxonomy (NCBI): domain Eukaryota; kingdom Metazoa; phylum Annelida; class Polychaeta; order Phyllodocida; family Nereididae; genus Platynereis; species Platynereis dumerilii. Next base: position 24,893,501 of record JAPTHN010000009.1, on the reverse strand, counting down.
GATTAATTTAGAACACGAGTCATTCAACATAGTTTTTTACAAGAATCCAAATGTTACAATTTAGAGTAACACACGATTTGGAAGCTGGCCTTAACAAAGCACTATCTTGGCTTATTTCTTTCACAAGTTTAAAAAAAAACCTTATTTCAGAAATTAATAAAATGTTATGTCTTCACCAAGGAATACTCAAATCCTACAAAGCTGGATCCATGACCCATGTATAACAATATTTTCAAACATATTTATAATGTTTTAACTAAAAATTACCCTATATATTTAGCATCAAAAACAGACTTTCGTAATTTACAAACATTCTGAAAGACATAAACTTTTCAAACGATTCCTATCCCATTATTTCGTTGTTTTCTCTCTCTACGTTTTCAAAACATAATGGCCCAATATCACGTCAACCTGCTTCACATTCTCTGCACAGTACCTATATTGACTACTATATTCCCAATCTCTATTGGTTTCCCTTAAGATTATAATTAAATAGTTAATTCTTAATAAAGTTAAGGATTAAACTTAATTGCTTATTTCTTATCTATCCATCTATAATTACGCTGGCTTTTATTTTACTAAATAAATATATATACAGAATTTACAGATCTTTAAACACATTAAATCAGTATAGTCAATTAAAGAATTATTTTGAGGATAACACTGTTTCGAATTAAGTTTGAAGGAGTACTCCCGTAAATGTGAGTTTGAAAATACCCCCTGAACAAATATATTCTTTCTTGACAAAAATTTAAAAATTACTTATATTGACAAGATACTGACTAAGTATTTTTTAATATCCAGCAAGGTTCATAAGCAGTATTCAAAACGGAGGTAAACAAGAGAGATTTTAAGCCTTACTTTAATGTTAAAACCCATTTTTTCATGTTCATACATTTAAGGATTAAGTAGCGTAGTTTTCAAGAACTATTTTTACAAGTCGTACTATTTAAGGTTTTACATATTTCTCTGTCTTTTGATTCTGTCATTCAACTGACGTCAATGTTTTTCTGTAATTGATTTGAAACTATGACTCGGTTCCCAGCAAGCTATACATCTTGAATTTCTAGATTTTACCTTGGAAATTTTTCTGACGTTTTTGACAAAATGTTACACAGGGTCTCAGGGCTAAACAGCATTACAAGTGGTGAGCCTTGGCATTTAGTCATTTACATGTTGCTGTTTACAGCGACTGATATGTGAGAGGCCCACACAAATTTACACAAAATTTCTAAATTACAAGCAGTGATCCCTGACATTACATGTTCGCAGCTATGAACACGCAACAGAGTCTCAGAAATTCAAAATTTCTCAAGTTTTGGGGATTTTTTCCCCCTGCAAAACAAGTCCTGAAAAGTCAACCTTCACTTCCTAAATTTTTTCAAAGCCGAGGGTATGCTGCCGCACAGTCTATGTTTTGAAAAGTAGCTGGGAGCTCTTCACATAGTTCACAAATCATTTACTTTATGAATCACTGTTTTTCACCAGTTTCAGACCTTCCAACAGGGCAGAAATATGTGTGTTTTGTGTTGACAAAATCAGGGCTTTCGTACATTTTAACAATCTTCATTCCTATAATTTTATTATCAATTGAAATGTTTCAGGTCCAAACTTCCTTATGAACTCGATTAGGTAACAACTTGACAAAATTGAAATATTTAACAGAATTTGTACATAGGGTTGTACTGAGAAGATTTATTTTGTAGAATGATTAACATGGAAGTAACAGTAGTTTACCAACAAGCAACCGCCCTCCCAACCTCCAGGCTTCAGTGGTCTTATATAGGGGTGCAGTCTCTCATGGTTTCCTTTATAGATTTAAGATATAAGTCAGTACAGAAGGAGGCGGTCATACAACATAGGGCAGTTGCTTGTTGGGAGGTCTCTCCATAGGGACCACTTTAATAATCTGCCAGTTATGTCTAACATGTTTTTTAATACCAAGTTTTGATTGACTACATTTTGCTGTTTCACGCGACTTCCGTGAATGAATGAAAAGAAAACGAGTGAAACCTATATTAAATTTTAGTTTTACTTTAATTCGCAAATATTTGCTTTGGCCTATTTTGCGCAAACCAGGAGAGCTAAAGAAACGCTAGTGTTGGTACTGTTTCTCGCAAGGCACTCAAAGTTTGTTGTTGTTTATTTTCATGAAAATTTCAGTGGCTCTACTCCGCTTGAACACTAGTTATCTTACTGACACATAGTCTGTTAGGCTTGTCCATCGAACTTATTATCAAGAATAAGTTTGACTATTAACCCAGAGCATCAACAGTTTTAATTAAAAATTGTTTATAAAATATTTGTAGTGGTTGGAAGGTCTATTTCTTTTATAATCGCATCGTTTTCAAAGCTCAAACTTACTAAATATTACCACAGATAACTTGTTTTATTTCAATGTCGTAAAAATACTAATTCTACCACTAACAATTTATCTTGATTAACAAATCTGGTTCAGCAATGACATGTTTAATCCTTGAAACCAATACGGCTTGCGAAAGTCCGTTATACTCGCATGACATACAATGTTCAAATCAGGAGAGGCTCATTTGTGTTGAAAATACTAACAATTCACTCAATTTCATAATGATTCTTATCTTTTACTATCTTTTAAGTATCTAATCTTTGCTTTGCTATTAATACAGCATGCACATCTTCATAAGATAAAGACTGTCTAGATGTATTTACTGAATATCCATTGTCTATTTCATGTACTTTATTATTTTTAATCTTAACAGGTCTTCTGTCAAACTTCATTCTGTCATAAGATTTCTCTTATTGATGTATGCTTTACAAACCAACCATTCATAAGACCAGAAAATATTTCAAGTACAATTAATTAATATTACATGAAAAACATATCTATCAATTTGTGACATTTAATTTGTAACATTCAAAGCAATTGTTGTGAAGCTATCTATCTATTCATACCACTTCTTGTTAATTCTTGTCTTGGACTTTATAATGGATATTAATCCCAAATACAATATTTATAACCATACAATTTTATAACAGTTTTTTCTTATTCTGACTTTATTCAAATATATTGTGCATCTCGGAACTAACTTCTCGTTATTATAAATACATTCTTTAATCACACTTTATTATTTATTTCAACCAGTGGACCACCCGAACCGGTGTTTAAATTGGAACAAATAACAGCGACCAACAGCGTAACCACGACAATGACACCAACAGCCGTAGAAGTACAGATGGAGCCACCTGGCAACAACAGCAATGCTCCACCTGGTGTTAAAAATGAACAGCAACAAACCCCCAACAGGCGCAAGCGGTTGAGAATGGCAATACAAAGAAAGAAGGAGAGGAAAATAAAGAACTAATAGGAAAAGACAAGGAGTTTAATCCACAGCATAATAGCGGCTACGATCCAGCGCCAACAGATGAAGCACTCGATGATATTGAAAAAGAACTAGCCAATATCAATTAAATGTGTGCGATGTATTAAAATCACAAGTGATTATTTGTTGAATGTTAAAAATTTACGTTTGTTGCATATATAAATCTGTTAAATAATTATTGTACGTACCTGCAAATTATAAATACAAGTCATACAAGAGATTGTATACTGCGTGGCAAACTTATGTTGTTAAGTTTGTCACATTGTAAATGTGGTCAAGTTCCATTGTGTGACACAAAGTAAGGCTATTACCAATGGAATATCAGTTATAAAAATGCGCATTGATAATACTATTAATAAGGAGAATAATATGATACTGTTGTGAACATCATGCTGGATCTGTTCTTTGAAGCATTCTTTGATTTCTCTTGCAACAGCCAATGATGGAAGTCTCTATAGGTAAATTTTTAATCATTGGATATAAAAAGAGATATCAAAAGAATCATGATACTATGTAGGCCTCCCTAATTTCCGAGACTGCATCATGCCCGGATGATCCAGTTTCCGTGTGATTTTTATTGAATAGAGATGTATCACTAACTAAAAATAATTAAATATTTCTTTGTTCATTAAAATACTTAAATTATAGAGGTAAACCCAAGAAACAGGACACCACTTTTAAAGATGTGCATTTTGGTTTTTACTGTCAGTTATACTGTATCTATTAATGAGATTCCTTAGTGGTTGCAAATCTAATTAAAACACTTATCTTTCCAGTAATACAAGTAACTGCATAGAGACACCAAATACTTATGTTGAATTGTACAATGTATGTAATAGGCCAAAAAATGAATTCTGAATTGTATGTAATAGGCCGATTATGAATGTATAATGTAGATGTATTGCTAATTGCAAAAACGAGCATTGCCCACCGGTTTAATACTTTTGATACAATCAATTATTAATATGAATATGAATATATATATGGTTATTATGTGTATATAGAAAACAAGTCATTCCTTTGATTGCTTTGTGTTTTATTGTATAATATTGTATACAAGGCTATTATTTACGATTTTTTCAATCAGTATGATGCATTGATAATCAAGTCTGTAGACTAATTAATTAGTTTGATGAATTGGAGACCAAGATAAGAAATCTATTAGAAACCACAGACCAGAAAATCTTAATTTTTGTAGTAAACAGCAATACAAATACAGGTGACAGTGATAAAAGCACCAGTAAAGACGATACTTAGTCCATAGAACTGTACTTAGTCTAGTTAGTATATTAAAATTCAGTTGAATTGATTGATTAGTTTAATGAATGATACCTTTCCCTTTCATACCTGATCGTACAATGACGTACATGATAGCATTATACCTTACTTGAAAGTTGTACAAAATCTGTCTGCACAAATTAAAGTCATCTTAGACTTAGAAATGCTAATTCTATTTATAAACTATGACATCATAGTCATGATTACACTAATCAATGCTTGATCGAATGCTTTGCTATAGTCTTGAGAAATACAATTGATATTTTTTTGTAAAATTTTCATGTCTAACATTGGCCAATAACTGTTATACTATAATTGGCTACTTTAATTGGTCCTCTGGAGGAGCTAATTTTCTTCAACATCTAAGTAAAAACAACTTCAAAATTGAACACATTTTGCAGTTTACCAACTAATCCGACACACCAAATAATAATGTATATAAATTGTATTATATATATATTTAGGAAATTTATAAGTATAGACAAGCTTAGAACAAGCTTATAGGTCTAAGTTGTTTAAAAGTTCATATTATGACTTCACTATGTTACATGTGCCTTTACATATGAACACTTTAAAATTAATCATTTTAAGTTCAATGCATGTTACCATTGTTATACTGTAGTTAAATACAAGTCATGACTTAGTTATATAAATACAAGCCTGCAAAGTACTGCATCCATACTATTTACCTTTTAACACAGCGCCTTTTCATACAACTTTTATTTGTGCTTTTGTAGACGCCAAAATGTATGAAAATTGTTTCGAAATGGAATTTTAATGATTTTTTTTCTGTTCATAATAATTCTGACACATCATTGTTTATCACAAATGTATTTCACTTATTTCCAATGTCTTTACACTGCTTTAAAAAATTGAACACTTGTTTCTCATTTTTAGTGTAGATCTGAAGGAAAAATTTCAGATCTGAAGCGTATATTTACTTAGTAATATTTGGATCACAAAATCAAACTTACAATTTCTGCAGATCGACATTAATTAGTACTAGAACTTCTATACATTTTATGTGATTTCTTTCGTAAATATTTAGAAATTTAGTGACACAATTTTAGCTTTATTTTCATTTTGTCCTATTAACGCTTTCTCATGCATCAAATACTCTGTTGTTCATAAAACTACATGTACATATTGTTAGCTTTATGACAAATACAATAAAGCTTGTTAAAAGAAATTGTGTTGTAACGTTTTTGTGAATATTCAAGATGTGAGCAATATTAATTATTTTGACAATTTTTCGTTAAAATGTGGATCGTGTAATCATTTAACATTGCACATAAAAATAAATGTCACTGTGGTAGATTTTAGCAGTATTAGACCCATTCCACAAAATAAACTGCATTTATTTCCAATTTAAAAGGGAAAGATTGTCCTGCAATTTTAAAACTTTTTGAACAAATTTGGGTTTTTGTCAATTTTGACTGGTTAAAAATCATTCCGGTTATGAAAAAAAATTCTAATAATATCAATTCATAGGGCAACAGGACGCTCTCCAGAAATCCCGTTTAAATCACCTATCCTTTAATGTAACTGATTGCGATACATTTTATCCATATTAACATTTGGCACCATCATAACATTCTGCAGAAGTGCAGAATTTAATAAAATTTGAACAATTTAACAAATCAAACATAATACAAACAATTAACAAAAAAAACAATTAAAGGTAGTAAGTCCGCATTTTTAATATACTGTTTGTGGATAGATTTCAGTCATATTTAAAACATTCCAGTTGAAAAAATAACCTAATTGCTATTCTATTGACAATATGAGAAGTTTATTTCCTTGAAAAATGTAAACAAATAGTTTTCATGCCGTGAAAAAGCCCTGCTTTGTAAACTTTTCAAGCAATGCAGGGCTCTCTTTAGGTAATTTAAGGCTTTACAAGCAATTAAACCCACTTAATTATAGAAAACACGCATTGCTGTTGATTGGAAATGTATACTATACTTTAAATCTATCAATTTATTATCTATAACAACAAGTTAAATTTTACATGTAATCGACGGACTTACTACCTTTAAACTATTTATAAATTACTTCCCCATTTCGGTTTTCTCTTTTGTATAAAAGCATCGATTCCCTCTTTGCCGTCCCCTAGCTGCAGATTATCCACCATAGTCTGGCCTGCTAATCTGCAGAAGAAAGAATGTTGGTTTAAACATATTTATTAATACTTTAACAACGAGCCAAAGGCTCGAGAGAATGTTCATGGTCCAGATATTTTACAAGAAGAATTATGTCAAGGCATTTTTAATTACAGTAAACACAAATATAATGGAGAACTAAAATTAAATGTAGAAGTACTGGCCCGGTAGGTAAAAGAATTCCAAAAATCACATCCATACCAACAGTGGCAGCAACACATAGACCGTCAATATTTAATCATCATAGGCCTGTGATAAATTAGGTTTTAACTCTCCGTTAGTAACTTTTAATGCTTACTTGTATGCAGGATCTCTACCCATGACTATCTGTCTGTAAAAACACGCTTTCCCAACTTCCGTAACTTCTCTGCTTGTTTCACATATTCTGCTGGCTAATTTGTCAACCTGTAAGAAAGGGCAATTAACTTTTTCAATATAAGTACAAATATCAATGCTGAAAGGTATACTGGGGTCCCCAGTCAGAGGACAAGGCCATTTTCTAACTTAGAAAATTTCGAAATTTCACGTGGTTTTTACACACATTTGGCAGGTTTTAACCTTACCAGACTGGGCTGCTCCAACAAAACAGTCACCCAGGACAATTTGTGATGTCATCAGCAGCTGCTGAGGGACATAAATGGTTTAATTATTAGAAACTCGTCGAATAATAAAGCCTGCAATATCATTAAAAAAAATATCTACAAAAAAAATCCTACTATTTCTAACAAAGAAATTCAGTGAATAACCAAATTGTGTTGCTTAATTCAAGACAAATCAAAGAAAAAGTGGCTTTTAAAATTATAGGACAAGAAACATAACATCTATTATCAATGTCCTCAACCATTTTTGACCTAATTTCGCTACTTTACCTCTTCATCCAGTTTGTCTTCTGGGACTATCCTGCTGATCAAGCCGTGCATCAGGGCATCTGCAAAAGAGCAGAATATAATATAAATATTAGATGGGAAGGAGTCCAATATGGCAAGGATATTATCCAAGAATACTCGCTTGTAATTGGCTGACACAATCCAAGCAGAGATTATAATACATATTCAGGTGATAACAGTGAAAATTCTACAATTTTCAATTTACACCGTTACGCCATTATATATATACCCCATGTTGGGTCAATTGATTTAAGAAGCTAAAAATAAATTAGGTCTTGCCTAAATCTCGCACCTAGCAATTCTGACATCAACAATATATTTCTCGTACCTTGGGCAGAAATAGGGTGCCCTGTGAAGAGCATCTCAAGAGCAACTTTCCTCGGAACGGCTCGGCCAACGGCAACTGCTGGAGTGGAGCAGAATAACCCCACATTCACTCTGAAAGAATTCACAATTAAAATCAAATACAAGTGGACATTCTAGTGATGTGAAGCCAATCACAGTCAACCTAAAATTCATTAAATCACAGAGCTACTTTTATGGGGGTGTACGTGGGTCCCTAAAAACAGATAGTGGCAAATGTCGGAATTTTAAGGGAAAACAAAATGTCTCATGTGACATGTCCCTTTCTATCAAAGCTCATTTATCATGAGTCTTTTGTTTGTTTGTTTGTGTTTTACGCCTCAGTAGCACCTTAGTGGGCTATATCGAGGCAGGCGATCGCCGTATGATGATGAGATTAGAAGACTGTGAGTCTGGTACATACCCTATTAATTCAGGGATGCCCACTGCCCAGGGTCTTTCAGTTGCTCCAGCATAGAACACTGGATACAACCCGCCTCCATTTAATGTCCCATGGGCTCGGACTAAATTGAGTTCCGGGGTGGGATTCGAACCCACGCCCTCAGAGCCATTTATCATGAGTCATGCAAAGTTTTGTTATCAGTGTGCAGGACAATTAAATTTTATTACAGACCACCAAGAAACTATGCCTACTCATCCTATAAAATTTTCATTCCAAACTCACCCAGGTGTAGCGAATCTGGAAGTTCCAGTCGCTATGGCGATATCACAGCTAGCAACCAGCTGACACCCTGCGGCCGTGGCTAAACCTACAAAAGTAGCAAATAACAAATTATTTCATCGAAAATATTCCTTAAAATGCCACAAAATAATATCATGAGATAGCACATTAAGCAGACAAAAGATTATACATACCATTTACTTGGGCAATCACAGGTATTGGCAGGTCCTGAAAATTGAAGACAATTAATAATTGTACATACATTCACCAATAAATATAGGTAATAGCATTGAAATAAAATTTTATAAAAAATTACTATTTTTACCTGTACTAAGGTCATGACATCCGTGCATCGGCTGAATACATCAGAGTGCTTCTCACTGCCCTGTTCCTTAGACTGAAACAAGTAATATTGAAGTAAATACATCAAATTTGACAACTAAATTCAAAGACTTTTCCAGGACTTTTCCAGGACATTCCAGGAGGAAATTACCCAATTTCAAAGACTTTCCTGGACTTTTCCACTATCCAGGACGAAATTACCCAATTTCAAAGACTTTTAACCACTTTTTAAAAATAAGCTTCTGATACAAACTTTTATTTGAGAAGATTGGCTGAGCATTCGAGATGACTTTTAAAGGACTTTTTTCTACAGACAATCAGGACTGCAGGACCACCTGTTTTTTTGCTGTTTTTTTTTTACTTTTCAACATAGGGGCAGGAGGCATGGGGGGCTGGCGGGCTGCAGCCTAAAAATGTTGGAAAAGCGATTTTTCGCAGAGTTTTCGGGAAGACTATTTTGTAGATTTAAGATTTTGGGACCATTTGAGCAATATTTTTTGCGCAGACCCCCAAAATGTATTAACCTCCTGCGCCTATGCTTTTCAAGGACCATAGGAACTGCGATAAATATCAAGATCCGAAATGCCCAGATTTCACAAATTGGCAAAGAAGAACAAATGTATTAACAAGAATCCATGGATTCAAAACCGGCCTTTGGCGATTGTATATTCGGGATTGAAATCATGAAGAGGGTGATTTACATATTATTACATGGACTGTTTTGTATTGAGCAGTGATTGCCAGACTGATAGCGTTTGCTGCAGGCCATAAAAACTTTGTGGGGAACCTCTTAGAAAATGCCTATGTATATACCATATTTCAGAACTGTAAGTCATCTTGGAAATTTTCTCATAATTTATGAGGGAACGCCTAAGCAAATCCCCAAACCAAATAATAAAGTCGCCGTGGGCAATTCAAAATATGGTGGCCATTTTGGTGGCCATCTTGGATTTTTCTAAAAAAAATGCTTAGGGGAACCCCTAAGTGAACCCCTATGCCAAATTGCATAAATCTAAGTGAAACACTAAAGTCACAGTGGACAATTCAAAACATTGGTGGCCATTTTGGCAGTCATCTTGGATTTTTCCAAAAATTTTTGTGGGGAACCCCTAAGTGAATCCCTGTACCAAGTTTACTAAATCTAAGTGAAATACTAAAGTCACAGTTGGCAATTCAAAATATGGTGGCCATTTTGTCAGCCATCTTGGATATTTCCAAAAGTTTTTGAGGGGAACCCCTAAGTGAATCCCTGTACCAAATTTCATAAATCTAAGTGAAATACTAAGGTCACAGTTTGCAGGGACGGACGCAGGTGGGGGGATGGGGGGATGCATCCCCCCCCCACCAGACCAAAATTTATATATTTTTACATGTTAATTTTATCAGCGCGCAGTCACATAATGTCACGAATTATGCGTTGCGCGACGTGACAGCCCGATAGACCCCCCCACTGGAATTGTCTGGATCCCCCCCTGACAGTTTGGCAATTCACAATATGGCGGTCATTTTGGCAGCAATCTTGGATCTTTCCAAAAAATTTTGAGGGAGACCCCAAAGTGAATCCCTACACCAAATTTCATAAATCCAAGTGGAATACTAGCAGCCTTCTAAACTCGCTCTGACCTTTCACAAGGCATGCGGGCCGGTAAAAACTGGTTTACCGGACTGCCAGAATTTTTACAGGTCCGTTTATGTGTGGTGGCAAGCGTCTTTTTTCAACCACTTCTGCAGACTGCAATTAAAACACCACTTTAGTTTACAATCTGTAAAACTGATATCCAAACAGATTGGGCTGTTGCACTGTGAAAATGGCACTTCGTGAATCATCATATTGATGATTTGTCACGATAATTTTACTTTAAGATCAGTTACATGACAAATCAAATAGCCTTCTCTTCACCATGACTAATCAAACAGCCTCTATGTTTCCCATGGATGTTAAATTTGGGAAGATGACACTTCATCAGTTATTATGACTCACAGTCACAGAGTGCCAAAATCTGTGGGCAGCAAGCACTCATTTTATGCATATCAAATTTACAGGCTGTAATGATAAAGTTTGTTGAAATATCATGTCAGAATGAGAAATGCACTGAGAACGGCTCTGGTCTCTTGGTGGAGTTTAGTGGATGGGTGTTGATAGACATTGCTTGCAGGAATAATTTGGCAATGGTACATAACTACATCATAGCACTGTACAGAAAGCTGGTGATTAAGTAGACAATGCCTAGTGTTATACAAACACAATGATCCACTGAGCAAACATGCCTCATCTAGGCATGAACAATTATTTTAAAACAAAAGTACTGAAATGGTTTGACTCTCACAGTAATTTGGAATTATAAGCAATCCTGACACAGGGGCACCTTCTCCAATGAGGCTCACAGGCCCACTGCTGGCTGCAGCTGTTCAGTGCACCTGTAACCATGGTAACCCCTTGCAGCTACCTGAATCCCCCATTCATAATGGGCAGGTCCGTATTTGTCATTGGCCCCCATTGCTCACTGGGTTGCAGCACTGTGTTCAGAGGGGCAAGGCAAGTGAAAAGTGGACATGGACAGGACACATTGACACATGGACAAGTGGACAAGAGTCCCATTTCACCAAAAATCCGTTTAAGCCCTCCTCTAATAACTGGCCTTTGGCCGGTTAAAAAGGACTGTGCAACACTATGTAGCTGTCATAAACATGTATACACAATTTCACAAGGTGTCATAAAGCCAAACAATATCTATGGTCTGCCAGTTATGTTTATGACAGCTTTTGTTATGTTTGACATTATTCCCCAGCTCCTTTGGCTTTCAAATTTATTTGACTTTGGGCGGACACTGGACAAGTTAACTGAAAGGTATTTACAAATAGCATTCACAACATTCCAGAGAATGGTAATGGAATTGATACTCTGTTAGTACAAAATTTTGGAGTTAAGGGATAACATAAATTTGGTGGACAGGTAGCCTACTGTGGTAGTACTACTTGTTCAAAAAACAAATTAGCCTAATATGTTTGACCTTGGCCTATCTTTCAATGTCACAAGGGTATTTAGGCCACACATAATTGATTCTTAGCTTCGCGGACCCGCCGACACAATAGACCTCCTGCCGATGGAAAAAAAAAAATTTTAAAAAAAAAAAATTTTTTTTTTTTTGACATTATAAAAAAAAATTTTTTTACCTTTTTTTTTTTTTGTCCTACCGACCGACCCTAGAAAAAGCGCCTTGAGAGGATCCGAGAAGCTAAAGATCAATTAAGTGTGGCCTTATGGAGTATTACCATTTAATATCCATAGTTTTTTTAAACAAAAATTTCTTGCTCAGTTTCGGTGAAATTAATAAATTCTTTCCGGGCAGTCCTGAAATAAATTACTTCTGCCACAGGCGTTTCTCTACAAGGTGTTGCTTGATTTAGGAATGAATATTTGGGCACTTAGCACTCTTTTAATACCCTTGGATATCAAAAGGTCACCCCCATATAACTTGATTTTGACCTCACCAATTCTCTCAAATCATGGCCAGCAGAAAACACGGGTCCTTCTGCCTTGATTACGATGACCCTCAAACTGTCGTTCACATCTTTGGAGAGGTCCGTGAGGAGCTGGTCCATCATTGCCATGGACAGTGCATTCCTATAAACAGAAATGAGACCTCATTAGTATTATGTAGAGTTCTCACCAGGGGTTGGTGTGGTACTGTGTGGCTATAAATAGCTCTCTTATCTACCCTATGCACTCCCTCTCTGATCCCAGCTGAGAAGCGCTCGAACACCACCTTGGTTGGCCCTTGCCCAGAGGTTGCAATCTTTAGCCTAATCGTCCAAGGTGTTTGGACGACCGGCTAGCAGCACACATGACATTAGGCATTAGAAAAATCAATTGAAACAGACTGAAACAATTTCTTTTTTCTTTTTATTTGGGTTTGAAAAATTTTTTTTTTAAGTTTCCATTGATTTTTCAGCATCCAAACATCAGAAATGTAAATTTTTCAAATTCACAGTACTATTTCTTACTTAAATGCATCTTAAGAGATAAATAGTCATCATATCTTCACTTTGTTTGGAAGATTTGAGATAAGGCCTGTAACGTGTAACTTGCAGCAATTTTTTTATGATTAAAAAATATGTAGGCCTAGATTGGAATTTTCAATTTTGTGAGCCTAAGTTAAATAGTGAGCAATAAAACAAATCATCACAAATTCACAATTATTGTAACATAGAAGTTCATCAATCATCAAATTTTTTTTTGACAGTTGTAGAATGAAATACAGACCTCTTCTTGGGGTTAGCCAGAGTGATTTTCCGTACTCCATCCTTCTGAGTACAAACAGTCAACTTGTCCGAGAGAGGTCGTAACGTGGTGCTGAACGACCGACTACTCAGCCTCTGAAACTAAAAGAAAATTCAGAAAATGATCACTGATTGTCTACAGAGTTTAATGGAATTACGCAATTAACTTCAATAAGGCCAGACATAATTGATCTTTAGCTTCTCAGATCTTCTCGAGGCACTTTTTTCTACCATTGGCGGGCAGGACGAAAAAAAAAAATATTTTGATAATTTTCACAAAAATTTTGGGCCAACTCAATTCTTGTTGATCGATCTTTGAACCTAAAAATTAAAAACTTCTGGCCTAAGTGATAATAACAGTGTTTACGCTGCAGTCAAGATTAAAATTTTACATAGACCTACAATCTTTCACTCAAGCATGTAGAAGTAGAGTTGGGAGGCCCAAAGTATCTCAAACAAAGTGATTACATTCAATTCAACAATTCAGCACAACCCTGTATAAGACCCAATGACAAATACTCTTATTATCACTCACAGAAAATATCAGCTTCATAAATACAGCAATTGCCATTATGACAGTCATGACAAACATTCAAAACACATTCACCATCAATTAGGGAATAAATCAGACCACAAATTAATGTCTAAATGTCATAATTACCTGAGATATTGAAGACAAAAGTGCTCTAGACATCTTGCTTCATAAAATTTCAAGTTCTAAATAACTCCACTAGAGGGGATGAGGCAGATTTATAAACAGTGCTGCCACCACCAAAAAAAATCTCAGGGTAGCTATGACAAGCAAAAATGAAAGAGATAAGATCAAGATAACGCAAGACATAAAGATCTAGAAGATACTGGGACAAGTGACTCATTAAGTAGCCTAATTGGGATATTGCACAAAGTTTTTTGTTTTTTTCAAACCTTTTTTTAGAGCGAGCATAACTGATCGAATACAGATCCACAGACAGTGATCTCTATGTATGGATTGGCGCAATGCCATTGGCTGCATGGTAACGTCACGAGCTGACGTGGTGCCGCCATGTTACTGGGAATCAGAGAACGTCAACAAAGGCACATGGCTTGATTGAGCCTGCTCTCATGACTGCTGAGGGCCTACAACTTCATACAAATGCCCCCACTTCAATAAAATGAAGTGCTGAAGCATCCCACTTCCAACCATGTTTAAATACCTCTGACTTAGACCGGCGCCGCCGCTCTTTTCAGCTGCTGCTGGCCGTTTTTGTCACTGTCAATCAAGATTGAGTAGGCCTATCAGTATCAATGCCAGTTTATACTGACACTTGAAACCTCAGACAGCCTCGATAATTATGCAATCATTGCCAATCAAGATTGTCTGTATGGACATGACACTTTACTGAATTGTTTAAGTGCAATCCAGTGAATCCACACCTGTACACATAGAACCCCCAAGACTGCTGCTTCCCAATTACAATTAACTATCTTTAATTAATTGAGCCTTTAGAATCAGAAATCTACTTGGCTGGGTAGACTTATTTGGCATACTATTTTAAGAAATTAAATAAAGGTTTCATTGGTTTCTTATAAAAATTTTAAAAAAATGTATATATATTTAATATTTTTATGAGACTCTTAATTAGTTTAACATCCTTTTGATTATAAGTTCAAATTTGTGAATATACTGTCTTCCAGAGTTTGTCACGGTTTAAAATCAATTTTAGACCATGATTTTCTGGCTTTAAATACACAACTGAGTCCCATATCTGACCACAGAGAACTCTATTTTAGGTTCAGCTATGGCTTTGACATAACTCAGCTGGCTTCGGCAAGTGGCGTCACTTGGCCCTCACTCTGCCCCCCTAACTTTAAGTCACATTCCCCCCCCCCCCGTTGAATGGCCTGGCCTCCCGCCCCCCCCCCCCCAAAAAAAAATCCTTGTGCCACTGGCCTCAGCTTGGGAAGTGGCTGGAGTCCAATTTGGCTAGCTGTGGCTTTTCAAACTGGCGGCTCCTCAGTCGCAGATCCAGACAACATCACCTAGGGGGGCCCAGGCGTGTTCCTGCATTCGCGGGCCCGCGTATCGTATTCGCGCCCCCCCCCCCCTGTATCTGCCACTGCTCCTAGCTCCGCTGAAGGTCTTTGCCTGGGTTCGAACCCAAAAATTTTCAGTGTGCCTTCATGAGCAAAATCCCAGCTAGATGTCATTCGGACGAGGCATTCAATTGGCGGCCCCTTGTATTAGTGTCTATGCTGGGCAAGTAAAAGATCCCTCACATGGGGTAAATGCGTAACATGTTGAGGACTCCCGCAGTCCCGCTCTCTCTTCCATCTCATTAATCAACCCTCGTCAACGCCCGGAACTGGCTTAGAGGGCTGCACTTACCGTACCATACCATACCAAAGGCATAGGACTGATACGAGACATGCAGGGAGGCTCGGGGATTTGGGGGATTGGGTTCTGCAGCCTCCCACAAATTTTTGGATAAGCTTTTTTTCTTCTTTTTGGAGCAATTTAAATTTTGGGCAAAATTTCTTGGGCAGCCACCCAAAATTAATTGACTTCCTACAGCTATAGATTATACCCGACATTGACGTGGTAGGTCAATTCATTTTTAATTCAAAAACTTTTCTGCCTGAAAATTAAAACTCCTGAAAAATTTCATTTCCTATATAATTTTTAGCCCCTTTCCTCCTGTATACAGTGGTCCCTGCGTTATAAGACCCCCCTGTTGTAAGAACGACTTGCCTGATGTGACCGCCGTCCTCCCCTTTGTTTGTTTGTTTGTTTGTTTGTGTTTTACGCCCCTGCAGCACCTTAGTGGGCTATATCGAGGCAGGCGATCGCCGTATGATGATGAGTGATGAGAAGACTGTGAGTCTGGTACATACCCTATTAATTCAGGGATGCCCAGGGTCTTTCAGTTGCCCCAGCACAGATCACTGGATACAACCCACCTCCATTTAATGTCCCATGGGCTCGGACCAAATTGAGTTCCAGGAGTGGGAGTCGAACCCACGACCTCAAAGCCAGACTGGTAGCACAAACAAGCACCTTAAACCATTAGGCCACGGAGAACTCCCGCCGTCCTCCCCTACTAAGTAGTATTTTTAGTGCATTTTGCACCAAGACGACAGACCGCACCCCCAAGAGAGACCGCTCCATGACCGCAGAAGGGGCGTCCTTATAATGAAGGGACCACTGAATATATATGCCTATGAATTACCAACTATAAATTTTCTTTTTTTTCAGTCTAATTCCTGAACTTGTACAGGGCAGGGGGCAATCATGTTATAGTTAGCCTACAGGGACAGACGCAGGGGAGGAATTGGGGAGAATCCCCCCACAAGATTAAATTTTCAACCTGACATGCTAATCATATCAGTGCGGCATCGCATTCTGTTGCCAGCTATGGGTCCCGCGACACGATAACCTGATATAGGCCCCCTCCCCCACCGGAATTTCAGGATCTCCCCTCTTAGCCTACTATAATTGCATAAGACCAAAATGTTCTCTTGATCTAGACCTACGACATCCGATGTGAATTCGATGAAGACATGCTCATGGACTACAGATTCTGAACTGACAGCTTTTTTTTTTTCAAAAAGTGAACACTCTTTTAACCAGGTTCACACATTATGGCCAGCTACCCGCTTTGACCGACAAGCAGATGCCTTCATTTTGAAATACTCCCAAGCCTTTCTGGCACTTCAATGGCCCTTTTGGAAAGGGCCTCTCCGCCAAATAATCAAATTCTGTCAACTTAGTAGATATTATAAAAATGTCAGAACATCATGAACAGGTCACGGTCATCACTCAGTAATGGCAAGAAATCAACTTTCCTAATGCAGACCAACACAAGCCCACTACGTTACCAAATTTGGTTGCCTGGAACACATCCTCGAGGTATCGTGAATTATTGCCGACAAATATAGGCCTATTCAACTTGAACACAGGACTTCATGCTTGTAACCATCAAGCTTCTAAGTTGCGTATACCAGAGGCTTAAGGGGCCGACTAGACGATAGTTGCCCCCCCCCCCCTGAAATGCCACACCAGAACGAAAATTATATTTTGGCTATTTCCACAATTATCATATTTCGTGTCCAATTACTATTTTTTTGCCTGCCAGGCCTGAAAATCAGCCGGACAGGTCCTTCAGGGGGAGCTATGGACTTTACCCGCGAGACAAACTTTTTTTTCGTATGCGACGTGTCGACAAACAATTTTTTTTGCAAGCAAACGCATGACAAACTTTTTTATCGCTATTTTAACATTACGGTACCCCCAGCTACAGGTGGAAACAAACTTTCTTTTTTTTTTCATGTACTGAACACACTTTTTTTTTCAGTGTCAAGTGCGAAACAAACTTTTTTCACCGAAAGTCCATAGCCCCCCCCCCCCTCACCCCCAAAGATCATCTGGTCGGTCCCTAAAGCAGAACCGCTGTCCACGTCACTTGAATTTGAGGAAACCTCTAACTGATATTTTATTCAAAACGACAAAAGTGAGATGTCAAATTACTTCCTCAACAAAAGACAACCGGCAGACATGCATTTATGCTAATGGAAAATATAAAACACAACACATGTTCTCAAGAACTAATGAATAGTTATTATCCAAAACTAGACATGTATTGTGCAGAACAGTCTTAAACAAATTATTGAAATAAGGATATATAGAGGCCTATATTACAATTTTTTAAAAATATGAAATAGTGGCAAATTTTTTTTTCCGGACCAGTTTGCCAATTTATGTATAGAAATACCCTTTTCTGGCTTTTCACATTTGAACCATCATTGCATCTTACGACCTATGTGCTACGTGCACCTTTGGCAGTATAATTTGGATAATATATATATATACATTTGCCATGTGATTCTTGAAAATTTTTCAACTTTTCTTCCTGTTTGCGCTGCAGAATTCAGATCATTATGTATTTTTATGTAAAATTTAGAGTGCCCATTTGACACTGGAGGTCAAAATTGGTGAAAAAAGAAATATGATTTTCTTTAAATTTCTGTCAATTTTGGCCCTGGTCATCCAAATTTTCTACCAACATTTCTATTCACCTTTTTGTACCACACAAAACTTCTAGTACTTCTATCAAACTTGCTTTTTAACAAAACACTGTTGCCAATCAATTACAACTTATGTTCGCAACTGTTATTTAAGATTTGAAATATGTATAAGTCATTTGAATAATTGAATTCAATTCAAATTATAATAGACTTTCAAAATAATAATTTACTGTAACTTCTATTATTTTTGCTATCACATTGTTATTACTTTGAAAAGAATTGGCCCAAGAGTGAAGAGGGCTGGGGGTTAAACACATTTTACACACAAAAAAGAGTTCTCTCTTTCTATACAGGCCTACACCTATAACAATTACAATCACTTTTACTGAAACTTTAAATAGCAGTGTAGCGTACCAGAAAATGATTGATATGATTACTGTTCACTGTGGTGACTCTGTGAGCACTGGCAAACGGAAAATCTACACCGCCACCAAATAAATTATTTCCATACATTGCATAATTGTCTTCAAACCAACTGCAATGGAGCTTATTGACAGGACAACAATCTCATTATAAATTACAAGAATCACAAGAACCAGAATTTGTATTCAATGTCAGCAGATTTTACAAAACATTGTATTAGGCCTAATAAATTGTATTAGGCCTAATAAATTGCATTAGGCCTAATAAATTGTACTAGGCCTAATAAATTCACAAAAACATTGTATCAGGTCTAATAAATCAACAAATGTTTAGGCAAATTCACCCTCACTGTCTTCAAACACTATTTCCTCAGAACGATCATGAAATGACATGTGGTAAATATAACAACTGTGTTAACATGACTATCGCAATATCCTTTATGCATTCACATATAATTTCTATTAATGATTTTTCAAAAACTCCTTTTTTCTCATACTGCTCAAGTAATATAACAATACTATATATATATATATTCACACTGAAGTCCGCAAATTTGTACATGTGTGTGTTGCTTTGTTTTTCGGGGGTTGGGGGTACCAACAATCTGCGTGGATCTTCAGGGGGGCGGTACACGTAATACAAATCAGCAACTTCCAATAAAGCCACCATAAATTCTGCTCAATCCCGAAGTGTATTTTAAGATTTCCTCAGCTCCACTGGTGGATTTCTTGATCGCTTTGATCTCTTTGAAGTAGTTGCTTGGGTCAACTTGAGGTGTCAACTAAGACAATGCAGGTTAGAAGTTGAAACTGACAGCCCATAGCGTGAAATATGTCGATGCCTTCATGTCAGCTCGGCTGTCATCCTCCAAATCATCTAGGGCAGGCCAAAGTTTGCAGCATGTGGTCAAGAAAGCTGGAAAGTGAATTTCGAGAAAGTTAAATGGTGTCAATCCACAACATTTTCAGAAATTTGGCAAACTGGTCTCTGGTGCTCAATTAAATGTGCGCAGAGCACTAGGGTACATGTAACAGGTCTCCAAGACTATCAAGTGATATTGCCAGACTTGACAGCTACATGGTCGAAGGAATACCGAAATTAACATACCACAAAAGTTTATCAACTCGGACAATGGCCAAAGTTGTACCTTGGCAGTCTCTCCTCATCAGAACTCTGGAAAGAAACAAATATTTTTTAACTGGCTATTTAATCTTATCTCATACACACAAGCGGATATCCAACATGAAGAGAGCTGATTTTTTTATATTATGCCAATTTATGGTGGAACATTTTTTATGCAAGTGGAGGGGTTCTCGGGGTGGACAGTAGATTAATTAATAAATAAACAGCTATAAACTTTTAATAAATATTATTACATATATATGTATATCTCAATAAAGATATGTTCTCTTTGACATGTTGCTATATATATATGGGCCCACTAGTAGGCTAATATAGGCCGACACATGCCTCAATTGCACTTGAGAATGACACCTCTGAAGTTCACATGATCATGATGATGTGACACTTCAACACCAATTAGGAACCAGAAGCAATTGACTTCAGTCAAGCCTCAAATGGCCTAAATGCCATTAACAACCAGGAATGTCTTAATACTGACCTCAGATAGGGCCTAGTTTGCAGTAAAAATTACTGAAATTAACTTCACAGTAGCTACAAGAGCGCGGCGACTATTATAGCAAAAACGGCGATAATTGATGTTTACTTACTTGTGAAATGTGTTTTCACCTTCCTTAGAGGCCAGAATCCCATGTGAATCGCAGTTCATGCCATAATACTGCACAAATTGGCATTATTTTGTGTTTTCATCCAAGCTTTTCCATGCTTGTTTACCTTGCTGGGCCAGCGCTTCCCAGTAACATGACGGCCCCACGTCATCTCGCCTCGTTATGGCTCTGAGCCAATCCAGAGGTAGAGATCACTGTCCACAGATCTGCACAATTCACAATTAATATCACCAGCAATTAATATCACCCAAAAAAAAACAATTTTTTAATTTATCATGGTCTCTGTTGTTCTAACAATCACAATAAGGCCTATTTAAAAGACAACTTCACAAAGTAAACAATCCTTTTAAAAATTTTTATTAAGTATAAAAAAATTCATAATATCTGTATGTACGTAATATATTTTCCTAATTTCAAAAACTTAACCAATCACAGATAGGCTTGACTCCGCTTGAGACAGGAATGTATAATTGAACAAATCAATCAATCATTATTTATGGCACAGCAGATAATGTTTAACATTGGTCAATAGAAATACACTTCATAAAAAAATTCATATTTGTCATATTATATTTCCCTGTATTCAAGCCATGTAAAAATATGTAGGTACAGTACAGAAATACTTTGTCAAAATGCTTACACAAATCATACATTTATAAATAATTGTCTATCTTTACACTAAGATGCCTGACATCTTGAAAATCTGGCCTACCTTTTTAATTATTTGACAATCAAACTAACCATAATTGCTCAATTTCCAAAAATCAAATCGATGAATTCATAGTTTAATCTTTAACCATCAATTATTTGACCGGTTATTGCACAATCTTGAGAAGTCAAAATAAACAATCAAATTGCAGGTTAAGAAATACTTGATACATGATTA
This sequence comes from Platynereis dumerilii, assembly GCA_026936325.1. Lineage (NCBI taxonomy): Eukaryota > Metazoa > Annelida > Polychaeta > Phyllodocida > Nereididae > Platynereis > Platynereis dumerilii. The sequence continues at coordinate 24,872,110 of JAPTHN010000009.1, read as the reverse complement.
ACTGAAAACTTTAGATAAAATATTTAAACAAACAAATAAAATAATATATAAATATATTCTGTAAATATTTTTTGTGAAAGTCTGGATGTAAAAATCTAGACTTAATTTACATCGTTTTGATAAAATGGAATGATAAAACTATCATGCAGTTACACACCGTAAAAATTACCCATTCATTTCTGCAGTTTGAATAATCATTTACATCTACAATGCAGCCGACGCTGCTCATTAAAGCTGAGGCTTCTGATAGAGTTTGGCCAACAAATTAGTGGCACTATCTCAAATATGCAGCATCAAAAATATGCAGTACAGTAACAAATATGCCACACTGCAACACATATAAGCGTCACTTTGGATTTTTGGCAAAAATAGGATGTCATGATGAGCAGCATATCCTGAGCGGGGAGTGCAGTCCTCACAATCGGGCCTTCACGCCAGTTTGAGGGTAGTACGACCAAGGGGTGTCGTCATTTTTTATCCCGGCTATTGGAGCGTGAACGCAATTATCAGGATGGCAAAAAGCTTCAACGACATCCAAGGAATGCTTACTGACCGCGCCGCACAGTTCAATGTACTGCAGAAGAAACAAATGAACACAAATTAGAAAGGTTTTTTTTGGTAACATTACACTTTTGAAATAGCTGTTAAATTTAGGTTTCTTGTGGGCCTCAGCAAAAGACATTCAAAGATTAAAAATCAAATTGACCCTACAGACAGAAGTCTTAAGATCATGCAACACTGGAAATTTGCATGGTATCCACGATATTCATGAAGACAACCTGCGATCTAGACCAGTTGTCAAAACGCCAGATGTCAAAACGCCAGATGTCAAAACGCCAGATGTCAAAACGCCGATTCAAGAAAGTTACAAACCCTTATCTGATTTTGTCAAATTGTTTTCAATAAAACCTGTCACAAAAATTCAAATTTCTGTTTAACAAATTATAGAATAAGATATAAAATATGTATCAGACAATGCTGAAAAAGAATCCTTTTACAAGAAGTTGTCCTACCTTATCACGCAAACTCTTTGAGTTGTTGGCACTGATGTAATTCTGCTCCAGAAACCAGGCCCTGTCATCATACATTACGCGAACTGCATACAACTCACAGAGCTGCAAGAAAAGCAGGATTATAGTTTTCAGGGATATTTCCACTTACAATCAATCAGACGGAGAATGAATGTAAGTTTGCGCCGTACTCTGGGTAATCTCCCGGACCCCGGGTGTAATCTTATGTTATGAAGAAGGCTATGCGATATTGCTGAAAGCCTTGGTTAGGAAATATCCGAGACACTGAAAGACTATACATGGTGCTAGATACATCAGATTTTCATTGTTAAACTAGAATTCGCAAATAAAATTTGCAAATCTAGGCGCTGATTGTTAACTTGACAATTTAAGCATGAGATGAACCTCTGTCTGCCATTTTAGATGCTCCATTGTGAATGAACCATCCAGCTGGTCAGAGATCCTATCATATAGCAATTTATAGCATGTATATATTGTATAGGTATATGAAATCGAATGGGTCACCAAAAGCTGTTTTCATCTTATTTACATTTTGCTGCAGCCTGTTCTAATATGCTAACATGTTCCGCTTGAGTGCACACAGTCTAGACATTGCATAAATCTAGGACAGTGACCTGATATTTTGTGACCAGAAATAGTTATTTCTGCCAATTTACAGCAAAGAGGACAGCTATTTACAATCACAGTCCATAGATCTGTCACTGACCCATCATCAATAGCAATTACAGCATCCAAGCTAGAAGGGTTGATGTGTTTACGAAGTTAGAAGGTAAAACGCATGAAACCATTGTATTTCATGTTCACCACAAACAGGAAGTTGAAAAACACGCAGGAAATGGCAGGTTGTACAAACATGATCTAGGCGCAGCAGCGCCTAGATAAATATGCGACAAAAGACAAGATAACCAACCAACCTTGTCCAGTATCTTCCTATCTTCTTTCACGTTATGTTTCTTGATTGCCAGTTCAAATTGTTCCAACACAACTGCAAGGAACATCATGATAGATTAACCTTGACAGAATCCTAACTTCAAGACTTTTAAAACTCTATTGAGTAATCATCTTAAAAATATGTCTCGATGAAATTTTAAGCTGTTTTTAACTATTTTATATATTGTATTAGTTTACTATTGACTTTACTATTGATTTTATCTATTTCTTTTCATTGTTTACGTTAGTGCGGGCACCAAACTTAAAACAGTATGTATGGCTGACTTGGTTTTCCCAATAAAACTTGTCAAACTTGTCAAACCTTCTTTGTTCAATATTCAGCCATATACAGTACAAATTTCTAAATGTGGCTCAACTTAGCTATCCATAGCTATTCATTACTAGTCTTATCCATATCTATCCATAGCTATCCATTTGTATTCTTTTGTATACACTGAAAGCTCTTTACCCCTTGTTTAAACAATAGTAATTGTGGATAGCTATGGATAGCTATGGATAGCTATGGATAAGTGTAGCTAGGTTTAGCTTAAAATGGCTATGGACAGATAGCTAAGGCTAGATTTTAAATGACGAGCCACTTTTAGAAATTTGTACTGTACCCTGCATATACATTCTAAAGGATGATTCTAAGAAAATTACAAAACAATTGAATGATTAAAATGATGTGAAGTTGTGCCTAAATTAATATACCTCTGTAGATGTGGCACCATGCCAAGACCGTCACATGATCAAGACAATCATTCCAAGCACCAAAAGGCTCTTCTTGGGAGGCTCCCACCTGAAGTTGGAATATTTAGAGAAATTTGATTGACAGAGAGGTAAATTTACATTAGAACAAACATTTCATTTAAATAGGCCCATTGCTATTACACACAACAAGAGCAGGTATACTGCCTCCATATCCCCCATGCCCTACACATCTACCTATACCCACCAGAATTCCAATTTTAGTTATGCCAAATATTTCCACCAGGAGCACAATTGTGCATGCATCTAAGGATGTGGAGACACCTGGGGGTGGAGTTAGCTTTTAAAAATAACATGGCTGCAGGCCAAAAGCACAGGAAAAAGTATTTGGGATGTGGAAATGGTTATGATATTTATTGATTTATGGTACGATTTGAAAAGTTTAGGGGGGTCTTTGAATGTTGGGAAAAGATGAGCGTTGTACATGGTGTGGTGTTTGAGATATTTGATGGACGCCATGACACGGAGACTAAAAGTACAATCCCCCATAGCATAGCATGGGGGATAATAATTATTAGATTTAGGACCTCTTTGAAAACCAGTGTACACTGAATCGGTCATCCTGCTTAAATAAAAGATTTTTGACTGACTCCTTTGATTAGTTAGGCCTACAGAACTTGATGGCTGGGAGATTCCTGAGCCAAGTTACAAAATCTCCAGAAACTCCCCAGAAACAGATCAGAGCTATTAAATGTAGTAAAACATTAAATACAAGTTGTCAAACAAACTATTGTAATACTAATTGACAACTTGAAATTTAGTCAATGGCTACAAAAATTTGGCTGGCTAAAATTTCTTTTTCCCCTCTTTGGCCAAACCACTTTCATGCGGCACACATTCATACTAATATCAAAAAACTCACTTTATGTGTCAATCGAGCAGCCAAGTTGCGGACCAGGAGATTTTCTTTGAACTCAAGAGCAGCTTTCACAAAATTAATGGACGTCACCGGCTCGGTATTCCTGGCAAAAGGACTGAAAAGTAAAATTATTATTAAAATGGTTGAAAATATTAATTCTTTGAATGATCATGCATGAAGCATGTAGCAATCATTATTATGTACCTGCTAACCACACCTCAATGTATCATATATATATGCACAAAAAGTAGGGAAGCCACTCTCGCATTTAGGGGAGACCAGGGCAATTTGTTCCAATTTTTTTTTTGGCTCTCAATTGGTAATTAAAATATATGAAAAGTCAATTTTCAGATGACTGTTAACATTTACAATATGTACCCTTATGCCAAACCATGTCTATCTACATTGTACAGTTGTGGAGAAAACTGAGACTAAAAATGTTTTTTTAAAGGTTCGAAGTACCCAGAGGTCTAATGTGCCCCAGTCTCCCCTACTCAAGATTTTATGGATACAATGTTTGTGACATACAATATATATATATACCTTGTAGCAAGCCTTGACTTCAGGTTGCCCACAACAGTTGACACGGTCGCTAGAACTCGACTTCCTCCAAATAGCTTTCCGTACTCAACTAGGAGTTCCTTCACAACTGACTGCATGAAAAAAGCAGAAAAAAACTAGCCCGGTAAGTCTTATATCAATTTTACACACATCTGAATCAAGTAAAATACCACATATCACATACAGTGGTCGAAATAGGCCATGTTATTTGGGGGGGTCTCTCAGTTGAAGGGCCCGAAGGGTTGAAGCTCTTGTTGTGGCCGGGTCTGCGGGTCGCGGCCGGCCGCCAGAGGCACGCCCTGAAGCCGTAGACTTTAAGATGTCTTCAAAACCCCATATCACATACAATGTAGTACATTGGAATACAGACCTGAAGCATCACTACATTGTCCCCTTCAAAAGTTACGAAAACATCAGCATCTCTTTTCAGATTTGAAATCCTGTTTTCCTCCATGTAGCCCTGCAAAGACAAGCAGACATCTTGGATGATGGACAGATGATCAGGGAGGACTTTATGTCCTATATTTCATTTAGACAAGGAATGAGACCATCACAAATTTTAAAAAAATATCAAGTTTTATTAGAGAGACCACGTATTAACAGCAATATATTTGAAGTTCCAGAGATCACGCAAATTACTTCAATATTTTTCAGGCAATACAATCTTTACATATTCTCTATCTAATTAATCATATTACGAAAAAAACATTTTTTAAATGACTGTAAAATATATTTTATTTCATCAAATAAATCTCTCCCACCATTCCTCCTGTGCATTCCCTACAGGCCTGCAAAGTGCTAACTCCTTCCCAAGTTGAATAAGCCTTGAGGCCTGCTGCTAGAGCTTGCAAGGGACGATTGTCAATGATATTGCGTCTATGATATGTCTCTGAGTTCAGTATACGACCAGCGTGTCTGAAAAATAAAGGGCCAATGTGGTAAGTAATCAGAATATACAACTTAGCACAATTTATTAGGAATTGTAGGTCTCTCTATATTCCCAACATAAAAATGACAACATTGAGTCAGCTATTGGCTTGGTGGAGAACACAAGAGTATGATTCAAGTATGGGACACACTTTCATATATATATATATCTTATTTACCAGGTGGTTCTGTTAATGTTGAATGAAAAATATTGATGTACTACCAAAGTCTTGCCACAACGAGTGTAAATGACCTGTAAAGTGATTTGAGTGTCTATATTTAGATCTAGCCTCGTTTGTGTTACTGACGTAGCTCTGACGTCATTGCTTGTAATGACGTCATCGCTTGTCTACGTCATCGGTTCTATGTAGGAAGACGGGCCCGCAACATTTTCAGAACCTCAGGTTCACTTGCTTGATTGTTGGATGAATTGATGGAAATATCATGAAATAAACGATGAAACAATTGGAGACGAGTTTGGTGGATCTGTTACACTGAAAATGACACTGAAAATGTGGCCCTAACGGAAGGAAAATGAAGATGGACTGACCAGATGAAGAAATCGATTGGAGCAGACGACATTGTTGACATGTTCCTTGTCAACTTTGTGGAGTCAGGAAGCTTCAGGATGGATTTCGCGACGGCCGTAGGCCTTGAAATTGATGAAAAACTTTTCCTGCTTGAACTCCTGACTGGTTTGATCCATAGGATGGGCTTGGACATGTATTTTATATAAGCCGTGGACATTGTCATTTGTGAAAAGTTTGTCAAACCTGGATGACTGTTTCCAGCAATGTTTTTGCCGATTTTTGGCCAGACTAAATACTGTAACCTTTGGGCTACCTCGTGTCTCCACCTGTGGGATATTGCGGCACTACGTTTACTAAAGTGCCTGACTTCTGCAGCCTACCAAGATGTCGTTTCTGGATGAAGATTGAAGAAGATGGGACCTGTCAATCGTCCGTGAGCTGTCAATCGTTCGTGAGCTGTCGAACTAATTCGCTTTGGCTTTTTGTGCTGTTTATTGACACTTATCGCGAAGAACATGACTCTGGAGTTGAAGCGACGGATTGGATTCAGGGACTCAGTCGTGGATCTTCAACAGGACAAGGCTTCAGGAATCAGAACTTTCTCAGTTACAGTGAGTGAATTACTGTCAGTGACAATGATTGAGATTGTGAATTTGGACTCTCAAAAGACTTTGAAAATTGACAAAAATATTTCTATGTTTCACAAATGTTGACAATTGCTGTGAGTCTTACATTGTTTGTCACAATGAATTACCAGTTGTTCAATGATGATTTTGAAGTGTTGTTTTACAAATATGAGTGAAGTATTTATGTCTGTGTTGTGTGCACTGAAATTTGTGTCTGAGCTTGTGCACTGGTATTTGTGTCAATGTATTCAATGTGCCTTGAAATTGTCTATGGTGAATTTATGGCAACTGTGGATGATATTGCTTTGTCGGAATTTGATAATTCTTGGTGTTGAGTATGGATTTATTCATGCAAATTCTGTTGATTATATCAAATGTGTTTACATACTTGTCGATATTGTTGTTGTTTGCAACTGTCATTTTGCTGTTATGTCACGATGAAGACTTTTAAAATGCTACATGGGACATTTGAGATGTACATGATTTTTGTACAGGACTTTCAAGTTGTAGCTACATGTTACATGTTTTTATGTGCAGGACTTTCAAGTTTGACATGTTCTTGTGAATGATTTGACTATGAGTATGGCTAGTTCTGGTAGATATTTAGTCAGGTCTCCTAGGCCGTCACACACTCTGACCTCCACCCCTCTGGTGGCACAGCGGTACTACCAGCCCTCTTCGTCTGATCAGGAGATTTGGTTCGCTCGTCAGAAGATGCAGGACCCTGCTGAATCCAGGAGACAAGACCGGCTTACTCAGTCATCACTGAAATTTATGAACAATGAAATTACAGAAATGATTTCAAAACTTAAAAAAGAGATTATTGTGAATGAAAATACTCTCAGTGAACTTTGTGGAGACATTAAGAGACGAGAGACATTTGATAGTCAGTCAAGGACTAGAAATTCAGGTGTGCGAACTGGTTTGACTGCAAGTGCTAAGTTTATGAAGAGACATCACCAATCTACTCATCATGCCGTTGTTGGTGCAGATAGATTGCAGGAAGTTGACCAAGGATCTGTTCATCGCCGAATCCGAGGTCAAGCCACCCAAGAGCCGAGAATTTCAGATAGGCCGAAGTTCAGTGGGGGTGATACAGGCTCTTCTCGCATGACTGAAGACCAACGTCGTGAGGAAGAAGATTGCAGACATTGTGAGAGAAGTAGAAATGCCTGTCATTCTTGCTCTGGAAATGACTTTGTAGCTCTTCAACGAGCACTAATTGACAGTTTGACTATTCCGAAGGCCACACAGATGAAGTTTGATGGTGATCCGATGAAGTTTTCGCAGTTCAAGAGATCCTTTGAGAGCAACGTTGGAAGGTCATCTGTGGATTGTGCTACGAAGTTGAACAGATTGATGGACTGTTGTATTGGCAAGGCTGCTAAGGTGGTTGCCCCTTGTGTCTACATGGACCCCGTCTCCGGCTATGAGACTGCTTTGAGGCTGTTAGAAGAACGCTTTAGAAATAGGTACCAGATTTCCGAAGCTTGGATATCTTCAATAACAGATGGACCCCAACTCAAGGCCAATGACCCCAGGGCTCTCCAGGATTTTGTGGATGACCTGCGCAGCTGTGCTGAGACTCTCAGGGCCATGGATATGCTGAGCGAAATTGATTCGCGAATTAGGATGTCAACGATTGTCAAGAGACTACCATCATGGCTGCAATCCAGGTGGAGGAAGCTGGTGTATGATGAGCTTGACAATACGGGAGGATACCCGAACATCTTGCGTTTGGTGAAGTTTCTAGACAGGGCGGCAAGAGAGGTGAATGACCCCGTCTTTGGGCTTGAAGACAAGGAAACTACAGCTCCTTCGAAGGTTTCTGTCAAGACTACGCCTAGGACCACCAGCTTTGCCACAAATGAGAAACATCACCTGAGTGAGACCAAGACCTCAGAGTCAGACGGTAACAGGACATCTGGTGAGACTTCTTCTGATAGTGCCTTGGTTGAGAAGAAATGTTGTCTGTGTGGAAGTGACCATAAACTTCCATCTTGTACCAAATTGATCAACATGACTCCGCAAGAGCGATTTCAAGTCATCCGTGATAGAAAATTATGCTTCAACTGTCTTGATGGTCATCATCATTCACGTTATTGTAACAAGACGTCTTCATGTGAATGTAAAAGGAAGCACGCCAAGTTGTTGCATGAAGCATTTGAAGACTATGAGAAAGATTCTCAGAAAACATCCACTGAAACAAGTTGCGCTGTGACTTCCAACGCAGGGACGGCCCTTCCCATTGTTTCAGTGACAGTCAGTGCCAATGGCAGGAGTGTAAGGACAAATGCATTTTTGGACACTGGTGGAACACGGACATTTTGCGACAGCAGTCTTATCCAGGAACTTTGTTTAGAATCCAGGAAACAAGTTTTGAAGCTTGACACACTTCATGGATCCCAAGAGGTCCACGGCCACGAGGTGTCGTTTGAGGTAAAAGGAAGGCAAAGGAAGTCCAAGTCTACTCCCCTCGATAGGGTGTTTGCCATGAAGATGTCATGTCTCCGTAACACTGTTGATGACGTTTCGCAGTGGGGACATCTTCACGGTCTGGCACTCCCTATGGATGAAGAGGTGAGGCTGTTGGTTGGACAAGACAACGGACATCTGATGCGACCTCTGGAGGTGAGATGTGGAGATGACCGTGCTCCTTATGCAGTCCGTACAGTCCTGGGATGGATGCTGAGTGGACCCCTCGGATCAGGGAAGCCAGGAGTTGCTGACAAGGCTGCTGTCAGTGCTTTGGTCTATGACAACTATGACCCTCAGTTGTCAAGGCTTCTAGATGGACACTTCGGAATGGACGTCCTATTCAGGAACAGACCTCCTGATTTACACAATAACTTGGAACTTGCCAAGACAAGGCTACTCCAGTGGACGAAGCACTTGAAGAGAAATCCAGCTGATTTTCAGGAATTCAATGCTGAAATACGGAAACTTTTGACTGACAGCCATGCTGAGAAGGCGATTGATGACCCAACGTGTGCTTGGTATCTGCCGCATTGCTGTGTGAACAAGTCTGAGAAGAAGTTCCGTGTAGAGTTCAATTGTGCAATATTTGAACAGAAGTCACTCTATGAGATGTGTCTCCAAGGACCAGATCAACGTGGACGTCGGCAGAAGGATGAATGTCTAGAGTCTCCAGACGAACAGGGATGGCGGAAATGGATGGATGGTCTCCCAGTTCTGATTGGTTTTGGGGCTACGAATACGGCTCGAATGGAATTACAGGATGCTGTGCAACTGCTGTCAAGACGGCGAAGGTCACAGGGGCCGGTGATCTGGGGAGTTGGCAAACTGGAAGTTGACGACATGGACCTTGTGAAGGATGACAGTATGCCCTGGAGGGTGTGGAGGTTGAGTCGTGTGATGGAAACTATTGCCAGTCATTGATTTATTAGATCTGCGAATGTTCAGACTATTTTGGGTGTGTTGAAACAACCTATCAATAAGTTATGTCATTTAGTGAGTCCATAGGCATAGCTTAAGTTCTACTGTTTTTTAAATGTTAACTTATAAGTCAAATTGTTAGTGATTTTTAGGTAATTGTTTTTTACCTAGTGATTTATAGACTATAATTTACACATTGTTACTAGCTAAATGTTATTTATGGTAAATTGTAAATGCAAATTATTTGCATTTAAGGGGCCGGTGTAAATGACCTGTAAAGTGATTTGAGTGTCTATATTTAGATCTAGCCTCGTTTGTGTTAGTGACGTAGCTCTGACGTCATTGCTTGTAATGACGTCATCGCTTGTCTACGTCATCGGTTCTATGTAGGAAGACGGGCCCGCAACATTTTCAGAACCTCAGGTTCACTTGCTTGATTGTTGGATGAATTGATGGAAATATCATGAAATAAACGATGAAACAATTGGAGACGAGTTTGGTGGATCTGTAACAACGAGTAAGCATCAAAGTTAAGCATTTTAAGCCATCCAGTTAGAGAGGCCCCTGAAGAAAACATTCTTAAAGTAACTAATCTCCTTCTATCAAAGTCGACAAAGAAGTATTTATGTCATGGGAGCAGCTCCAAGGCCCCCTTAAAGAATCTGGATGAAGTTAGTCACCAACCTTGTTGCGAAGATAAGAGCGACAGTAGTAGCCAGCCGTGGCATCAACCTCAACTGATGAGTCTGGTAGTCTATCAGTCTCTGCTCGTCTTGCCCTGGTGGACCGAATTGGCGACGCTGGTGGGCGTACTTGATGGCTATTTCAAGACCAATCTACATTGGAAAGGTGCAAGAAGTTTAATATGGATAGTGCATCCCTCAAAGAAAAGTGCTTGCTGCTTGCGTTAGCGTTGATGGATGAAACAAGTCCGAAGATCTTTTACTTGCCAAGTATTAGAGTCTGCATCTATATATAGAAAAGTTTATACATTGATACGAGGAGCATCCAATTTAACACACAGGCATTCCTTGGAGGTGTTTTTGTCGCCAAAAAGCTGATAGCTTGTGTTTATTATTTTAATGTCATCACCGATGTCAAATAAAGTTTGGTTTTTTTACCTTACACAAATGTGTCAAATTGTCTGAAAATTTCGAAAAACTTCAGCATACCAAAGCAATTACATCTTTGAACACCACCATTATCAACTTGCCCACATAGCTGCCACCCACATCAAATTTTAGCCTTCCATATTTTCAAGACACATCATACACCTACAAACCTTAGTAGCAGCTATAGCTTGGAAACACAAGGCCAACCTTGTCCCCAAGAGGGCGCTGAGCATCGTGTTGAATCTGGCTCCATCTCTCTCTATGCTTGTCACATACTTTCCTGATTCTGTTACGTCTGCATATCTGAAGAAAATAAAATAATTGATTAGTTTCAGAAAAACTTGGATGAATAACTTCAGAAAAAGATGCTACAGAATTTAGCAACCCCAAGCCGGTGCCTGGATACCTCTGTTAAGCTAATAATAGACTTGCCTGTTTAGGAGGTTCTCTTTGGGAATCCTGATATGGTTAAATTGCACCCAGCCATTGTCAACTCCATTAAGACCTTTCAAAGGAAATAAAAAGAAATCTAAAGTATAATTTGTGAACAACATCCTTCTTCACTCCAGTAAAACGTAAGCTTTTAGTCTAAATCAAATCAAATCAAATCACTTTTATTTCTACTTGGTGTTTTAAACAAAGAACATTAGCTTGTAAAGCTATTATTACCTAGCTATAGAAACAACATAAGAAATAGCAATAAATAAATATAAATAAAAATCATAAAAAGTCTAGATGTAAAAGCAAAAGGAAACTTGTTTGTGACTAACCTTACTTAAAAACAAAGCAGTTGAAGAGTGCACTCTGACGAAGCTGTTGGGAGAACAGCGAAAAATATGGACATTTTTCTACTATTCTCCATAATGTCAATTCATTGTACAGTACCATCATTCTAGATTGTTTGAAAAAAATTGAACCATTTTCCTCAAAGTGAGGCTGACTGAGCAATGAAAGACTGATGTTTCACTATTCATGGACACTTAGAAAACAATTTCTTGCATAAAAATTAATGGTATACCTGATTATCTACGGGCCTATTGCAAGAATTTCGATCAATTTATTTGAACATTATCAATTCCTAATTCTACCTTCTTTGAATCCCAAGTCTTCCACTGTGACTCCTTCCCGGAGATTTCCATGGGTATCTCGGACTGGAACTACAAAACAGTGTGGTCCTGAAAATAAAAACAATTATCTAAGGTCTATGCAACACCTCGCAACTAAAACTAGAAACAGCACTATTCTGTTTAAAACTACAGTTACGTCATTAAATTGTAAAATTCCAGTGGTTTTACTACCTTTATTTTCTCCGTTTATAATAAGTTGAGCAAATACAGCGGCATAATTCCCATACAGAGCGTTTCCTATGTAGATCTTCCTGGCATCTTCATTAGGAGTGTGAATATCGAATTCCTGCAATTAGTTACAAAAAAAATACCTTTTATATTTGAGGCTAATTTTCATGCAGGCCTCTTAATTGTGACTTATTTCCCACCTAAAAGTACTGGACACAGGGTTTGGGTAGAGCAGTCGTACCTCATCAAACTTCGGCCATGACAACTAAAAAGGAATTAGAAACAGACGCCACCAGAACTTCTCCTACGTTCCGCTTGCGCCACGAGTTCTAGTTTACATAACTATTTCCCAACTAGAATTTCTAGACACTAAGTTTTGGGGTTGTGAAATGCTCGGCTGTACCAAACATCTGCGTTAAACCTGGTATTCAATTAATTTCACTTTGGCTTAAAAAACCAATGCTGAATCAATTTGATTAATGCACATTGCACGTAATCTTATTCTTCAACAACAAATACATATGTGTGATCAATTTTTGAAAATTAATCAAAAAAGTACTCAAATAGATAAGAGCATTTGTTTATTTATTGCATTTAAGAAATTAAAAGTATGAATATGTGTGCCATCATCAGTATCTGATGTCTATTTTATCAAGCCATCAATCAGGATATGTTCATATCAACCCTCTATCTTTGTCTTATAATATCTTATCTAGCAGCACACTTGAAGTTTGGAAACATCACTGAACCTCGTACGTAAATTCCAATTTCCTTTTCAGTTTTCGCAACCTTGAACATGTACTTTCATACTGTATGCCATTTGTTTTCGTGCTAAAGAGCAAAATATACGACCATTTCAATGATGTTACTTCATCAACTTTTATCATTTAAATAACATTTTCTAAGTGTGTTGCACTAAGTGAATTTCGATAATGAATGGTTTTGAAATGATGGCATGTACCATCCACATCATTTATTTATTCATAAGGCCACACATAATTGATTCTTAGCTTCGCGGACCCGTCGACACAATAGATTTCCTGCCGATGGAAAAAAAAAATTTAAAAAAATAATAAAAAATTTTTTTTGACATTATAAAAATTTTTTTTTTTTGCCCTACCGACCGACCCACGAAAAAGTGCCTTGAGAGGAATCCGAGAAGCTAAAGATCAATTATATGTGGCCTAAAGTATAATACATTTTTACTTTGATGCTGCTGAAGTCATTTCTAAGCTTCTCAAATTGCCCAGATGAATGCATGCATCAATATCTGTGTAATATCTCTGAATATCTAAAGAAGAGTCAATTATATGACTTATCGTAGTCAATACCAAAGAATCGTACAATATGAAATAAAAGAGAGTAGCTGCATGAAAAAAACCAATAATAGAGGATATTATAATTTGTCTTTTTCTTTACAACCTTTTACATTTCATGCATACAGAACTTTAGGGGTAAATTCATGACAGTACAAAGAGATTTAAATATTACCTTGGTTGATGGAATGTATTTAGCCTCAGTCTGGATTCCCCTCACGTTGCTTCCATGGCCTCTTTCGGACATACAAAACATTCCTGTGAATTCCAAATTCTAAAAGAAGCCATTTAAAAAAAAAAAATTTATAAAACAAAAATTGCAAAAAATTCTTACATGCAATGACAGTGCAAAGCAAAGCTTTATTTGACGGTCCTCTTTTGCTGGAAAGTCTAATCTTTTTTAATTAACAGAGAAACATTACACCATTTTTGCAAAAAAAAACTCCAATTCAATCATTGTATTACAAGACTGTATAAATTTAAATCACAACTTTCTTGAAAATGACTGGGCAAACTCTTAGCTGTAAATTGAAAGAGAAAGACAAAGAATGAAGGCACAATAAATCATTTCAATTTGTCACTAGACTGATAAAATGATAGAGTTCAGATACACTTAAGAAATCTATACATTGGAATATGTCAATTTTCAAGATTATTTTTCAATTTTCCAATTCTCTATACATCAAAAATAAAATGTCCCATTTAATCACACACTGTATTTTAAAATAACAAATATTTATATAATGCTGCATAGAGCATGTTGACCTACCAGACATTCAGCACACATGAAAATTATTGAAGAATAAATAGGGAAGTTATAAGTCTGAGAGAAAAATTGTCTGTTCATAACAGATGTTTTCTAACTTAAAATTCTAAGTTTTATGAAACAAGCTCGATCAGTTTCCTTATAAATTTTTGTGTCCTATTCATTAGTTTTATTCATAATTCAATCTTCTTTGTGGGCTTTCATTAAGGGGTGGGGTTTTATTAAGGGGTGTGCTTTTATTAAGGGGTGCACTTTTATTACAGAAAATACTGTATACAAGTAGATTAAAAGCAGACTAACCCATCTTTAAAATTGTCAAAGAAATTTAAATGTATATATAACACTTATGGTTTGGAGGGAAATCTTGTTAACAAAATCAATACCTTCATTGGTTGAAATAGCCTTTTGACATGCTCCTCTGTTCCGAGGTTTGTAACCGCGCCCCCAAAAAGCCACGCCATAACGCCCATCTTAAAAAGAGAAGTGAAGTTACATAATAAATCTATCTATACATCTTTATAAATGATATAAAGTGTGATTTAATATTTTCCAATATAATTTTTTTGCAAAAATAGAACACAATTGACATGCTTCACAGAAAATATGATGATAATACGAGGTGCAAGTGTTAATTTATTTACAGTTCAAAGATATTGTCATTAATTAACAATGTTGTCAATTCACTGACCTTAACTCCAACCGACAAATCAGTGGACGAAACGACCTCCCCAACAGCAAGACTTCTGTTGATGAAATGCTCCTCATTTTCAGCCTGAGACCCATAAATAATAATCACACTTTTCAAAGTTTACATCATCACAAAAATTGTGTTAGTAACAGCAAACATTGTATGGTACAAGGATGGTTGGATGATTGGGGCTATACATCCTGTATTTATGCACTTGGTAGGCTAATTAACACAGGAGGAGGACACGGTAATGAGGCGAAGAATGATTGAAACAGCTGTTGAACATAGGCCCAGGGGACCAGACAAGAGCCGGATTCGAACCCTGGATCCAGCGATTGGCAGCCTAGCGCGCTACCACTTGACAAACCCTCCCCCTTGTATAGGGATGGTAAATTTTCTTTGATAACAGATCAATAGAATAGCAGCAATGGAATTTCCAGAAGGTCACAATTACATCACCCAGACTTTTGTCAAGTTTTGTGGTGTATCTCTGCACTGGTATGTCATTCACTCAGTAAATGTTGCCATCCAGGTAAAGAAAACAATGCTGGATAAAAAGGTTACAAAAAGGCGTAATTGGGGGACCAAATAGCAATTAGCTTTAAAAGCTGATGAGCAAACAAATCAATAAAGTAACAAACTGTTTCCTGGATTTATCAGTTTTTGCTTAAAAAAAACAAAAAAAAAGAAGAACAAAATACCTTTTTCTAAATATTGAAATTTACAATTCTAAACACAGTAAACGCAATTTGAGGACACGTGTACTATAGAGCAGTTATAGGCACAGTGTCTACATTAAATATTAAATATGGCAATTGCCTTTCAGCCTAATTTGTATTTAAACATAGTACACAATTTTTATGTTGTCCAATTTACGAAGCACAATTAATTAGAGTATTGAACCTGTTCCTGAAACAATTTCTGGACATCCGTAGTTTGAAAGAGAAATTTAGCTCTTTCCAGAGTTACTCTCCTGTACTCATCCAGGGGAAGGTCGAATCTGCAAAATTAAAAAAAAAAAAAAAAAAATTATTTAAAAAAAAACTTAAGTTTAATTTGCACTGCTAAAAATTGACTAAGCCAATCAAATAACAAATTTTTTTCTTTATGAAATTGTTTATTTATAACACAATTTGATAACATGATCACATTCCATTTCCTTATCATGGCTTATGCATGCTGACACATTTTACTTGATGTTTGACCAAAAACAACGATCCATATATCATACCAACAAAATATACAAAAGTCATAAAATGATGACAAAGAAATGACAGCCTAAAATCAACCTGCACTCTCAACAAGTATAGGAACATATACATGTGCACCAGCTGAATTAAAGGGACAGTCTCTCACAAATCACAATATTATTATAAACTTTATTCCAGACACCTCGGTCCATATACAAACTACATTCATGTAACGATAATATAGCACCATGTAACAATTACATAGCACCACACAAAAACAAAAAGGTTCATGCAAACAAATTATATAGCACCTGAGTATAATAACTTGAGCCAGTGACTCCTAATTCTAGACGCATAAACAATGCTTGTATTAAGTAAATCTTGAATAATATCATTTGAGGATTTCTCAAGGCGTCCCATAAATTTATAGACATAGTTTCTAACTAAAGCAGCACAACTTCTAATATTAGTGACAGTGCAGACAAGGCTGCTACTTTCATATTTAGACAGGCCTATAAGTAGTTTCAAAACATTATGATAAGCAGTGTTCAATTTCCTCCAGCTGTATTTACAAAAATTCCACCATAGATGCGGGGTATACATTGGAGAGCAATATGTCTGAAACAGTCGCAATTTAACCTCAATACTACACATATGAAATTTCCTAAGTAACACATTTCCTTGAACATACAGTTGACGGTACTGTCGACTCATATCAAGGTCATCAGATAAATCATTACTAATTCTATGTCCCAAATACTTAGTGTTTGACACCACTTTAAGAGATTCACCATTCAAGTAAACAGAGCTAGCAATTTTATAATTGCTGTTTTTCGGGCGGAAAATCATACAAGCACTTTTAAGTGGATTAAACATAACATCATTATTTTCAGCAAATATAGTGGCACACTCACATAATTTATATATATATATATATATAAACTGGGTCTAAGTGTAAGAAACGTGAATTACAGTAAGAAATAGATCTATAGTAATACCATGAGCATTGGTTATTAGTTCCAACACTCAATTCAATCTCAGCTGAGACTGACAACTGACAGTCAATGAAATCTCTCATCACTAAAAGTAAACTCCATGTTTCTGCTTCACTTATTGTATGTCACCTCCAAAATGCACAAATTTCCCACTCACCTTAACTTAAAGAGTGGATTCCCTCTGATATTACTCCTGAATGATTCTTTAAAATCCCCAAATTCACCCTCCAAAAATTGAGCAAGTGAATTTCTGACTTCTGTGGCCATCTTGATGAGGAAACACTAACGACAGTGAGGACGCCCACTGGCAACCAAAGGTACTGAGTGGTCAGATAGCACAGGCAGTGGGAAGGGAGCAGTAAGTGTGCAAAATACGTGTCAAACAGGGAGGTGTCCTTTAATCTTAAAATTGTAAAATAACATGTTTTCACACATTCATAGATCTGTAGAAATTAAGTGATGATTTAAAACACAGCCAAAATTTATAGCTAGCAGTCTACCCATATATCGATTGATTGGCCATAAAAAATGAAAAGAACAACTTTTTTAAAAGGACTGCGCGGTAGCAAACCCTCGGCAATAAAATGTATACTTGAATGTCGAAACTTTATTTTAGTTACACTAGTTTTTTAAAACTAATGTTGTCTTATATTGTAAATACAAAATTAAAATTTTGTCTATGTCTATGACCATATCTATAACTCATACGTATATATATACATGCATTCCTGAGGGGTCGGGGGGGGGGGGAGTTCTTACTTTTTTTAATATTTGTCTACACCTGTGGTAGCTAAAAACTAAAAAGGCCTTTTCAAAAGTTATTTTTCCTTAGCTAAAGGTCTTAAAATGAGGTCTAGATATTCCTAGACATGGCCCCACTGGACTGCAACATTTCCTGCACAAAAAAATTCACAATTAAATCATGACATAATAACTTTTTATTTGGTCCTGCTACAATTTAATTTTGGCCACAAAAATGTAGGCCTATGCCACTCCGACTTGAAGGATGCCATTTTCCCAGATACCTGACTTAAGGATCTTACTTTTGTGTTCCTGGCACTCCGTTAATAGGTCTGGGGCGCAAGAGCATCCGTTTCTTAAGCGAGAAACCCCCCCCCCCCCCAAAGCATGTTCACAAAACTGAATAGCCTAAAGTTTTAATTAGTTTAGTTTATTTCCTTACAATACACTTTGCATTACAAAGCATGTAAAAATCTAAATTCAACATTCATTCTTCTTTTTTCACAAGTCTCATATTTTTTGGCTGGACCTATCCAGCACAGATCTTTCATGATGATCTTCCTTGTGGGACTTTGACTTGAAGAAAGCGGAGATGGCCAGTTGGAAGTCGCTGTATTGACATGTGTAGATGAGGGGATTGATACAGCAGTTGATGAACGCAAGAGACACGAAAAAAGTCGTGAAACTCGGCTCCAGTTCAATTTGGCCGATGTTGAAGAGAAAGAAGTAGATCTGATCTCCAATCCAGCAGATCACGAACACAATCGAGACGACGATCATCGTTCTTACGAGACTTTTGCGGACCTTCAATAATCTCTCACAGCGTCGTCTCTCGCTCTCCGTGGGGATCACGTTGGGCCCACAAGGCTTAACCTTCGGGCTGAAGGTCATTATCATATGAATGTAACAGACTAACATGATGATGACTGGGATGAGGAATCCCATAAAAAGCGCATAAAAAGCCACAAGCCACGATAGTACGGGAGAGGACCACCCACTATGTTTGCGAACACAACTAGTCCAATCTGTTGTTGGTGGGCTCGCAACCACCGAGGTCACTATCGGTACAGCGAAACCAATAATCCAAACACCGAGTAGGAAAAGTTTCGCTCTTTTCAAAGTGAATAAAGACTTGTATCGAAGCGGATAAACAACTTCCAAATATCGCTCAATTGTAATCGCAACTAAGTTATAAGTGGACGCAGTAATGGCCGCCCAGAAAATGTAATTGGAATCCCAGACGCGGCAGAAAAAATCAGCACTTACTCCGCGTACAGATCCAAAAGTTGGAAGCAATGGAGAATTACACAACAGAAATAGAGAAGCAACCAAATCAACCACACTCTGGTGGACTATGAAGATATTACAGATCCTCTTCTTCATAGCATTATTTTTCAGCATGATTAATATCACAAATCCATTATCCATAACCCCCAGGCTTCCTATTGTGATACATATTATTGTATCAAGTGTGTAATCCCTTGTATTATTGTTCATTGGACTCTCAGTGGAAGACAAGTTTCTCATTTTTTATGCTCTTCAAAAATGACCTTTTGAAGAAAAATGACTTGTTGTTGAATGTGAAACAACATTAACCTCTGAAAATATAACTTTAGAGTGATAACTTATTATTCAAAAGTGTAATTATAACCAGAATTTCAAATAATGAACACAACTTTAAAATGTATCCAATGGTTTCCTTAACCTATAACTTCAGAGTTAGAATCTTAAAGTGTAATTTTAACTAGCATTGCAAAGGATAAAGTTGATAAAACCAACTTTAAAATGTGTCCATTGCTCTCTTTTAAACCGAGAACAAAAAAAAAACAATTTGTAATCCAATTCAGTGCCAGTATTTTGTGTACATAGTTGTAAAATAGGGCTAGTACATAAATTGTTCCTTAGATAATCCCACTTTGAACTGCAATGGATGGATAATCATAATCAAGTAAACCAACTGAAGGCCATAGGTTAATCCACTTAGTACCAAAAGTTGCAAATGCATTAAATTTCCTGATGTTCTTAGAACCTGAAATTATTCCACATCTGACAACAGATGAATAGCTCTATGAGTCCAGACCCATTGATTCCAGCAATTTACTACATGGATTCTCCAGATCTATAGGGCCTAATAATAATAACCCTAAAAATACATTGCACAAATAAAATACAGTATGATATCAGATATTGTGTTCATTATCATTAAATGATAATTTATATAAGTGGTGAGCCAATTTAATTTAACATGTTATTGACTGATTTTTACAAATTGACATTAGTGTCTTATTTCCTCATAAACATTTTATAATTAATCATTGACTGTTGAAGTTCTGTGACCCCTACAATGGCATTCAGGATCCATAACATGTCATCTAATTGTTTAATGGGTTTCAATCCTCGTTGTAAATTAATAGAAGCATTCTTGCAATTTGTTAACCTGTTTGGAACATAAGAACTTGTAATCCTGGGCATTACTCCAACATGTACAGTAAAATTACTGGAAAATTAATTCAGTTGACTTCAATACATAACCACATGTATGCAAATGTTAATTCTTAGAAACAGTAAGAATACATTGTTACTGCCAGAAAAAGAGCTTATAAATGTTACACCCAAAAGGCTTGACCAGCTCGATCATTTGATCAGGCGTCCCTTTTCTTCAAATTGTTCAATGGAAGCTTTTGGTGACTATTGCAGGAATCACTGATTTACATGTAGACCTGTGTCAAGCCGTTTGATAAAAGCATGTTGTATCAATACACCTCAAGCTATACAACTTTAAATACATCGCATGCTCACTGGACAGGAAAAAGTGGAGAACTTTCAAAATCAAGTTCTGCAAAAAATACTGAGAATGCTCAACATAACATTTTGAAATGTCGAATATTAAAAGTATGCATAAATATTGATGTACAAACTATCCCTCTTTAATAACAAATATTTTGTGAAATTTTGGCTCCAGGTAGGAAAGAGCCATAAAAAACATGTTGGTCTACATAGTTGGTTCCATGTGAAAATCTTAGTGAAGCAACTTCGTGATAAGGAGAACGCAAACCTTTGCGATTTAAATTTCTAAACTCTTAAAGAAATAAAATTATGAATGTCACAAAATTCTTGACAGATGATAATCCAGAGTGACTAAAGACAAAATAACTTAGATAAGTCATAAAGGAAAGAGAATCAATGTCAAGTTTCTCAGTGAATTAACTTGATAAGGAGAACCTTCCAAATGTAATTTCTGTAAAAAAAACTCTTCAAACATAATAATTTTTTTAATATTAAAGAAGTCGTTATTTAATAATTGAGAATCTAGGATTAACAAGGGGTATTCAAAAAAATAATTGTGGTCTATATATGCCACATAGGCCTATCATAAAAACTGTTACTTCCAAGAAAGAGTCATAAGATAAGTGAAATTCTCTCAGCAAAGAAATAGGAGGCAACCAACTTATCAGTGTTTTTTAAAAACTCTTCCAACTTGAAAAGTGCTGAATATCATTGGATTCAATATTCAGAAGCAGCTTAAAGATTATAACATCATAACAAGGACTATATGTATAGAAGTGACATGTATGATATATTTCTTGTTATTATCTTCAGAGAAATACTAAAAAGGTTAGTGAAACTTTCTTATTAAATCCAATTTGTGAAAGTGAGAACATTACCCTTTTAACTTTAAGTTCCGTTAACTCGGATAACTCCATCATAACTTCATGATTTTTCTAATATTAAAAGAATTATTAATCAGAAAACGATGAGGAGTATTGAAAGACACATTTACTGCTATTATAACTTTCCATAAAAGAGCCGTAAAAGATAAGTCTCTTCGCGAAGCAACTTCCTGAATCCTGATAAGGAGGTCTTTAAATCCTGATAAGGAGGTCTTTAAACCAATAAAGACTTCAGTCTTTAAACGGTTAAAGTTCCGTTTAACTGTAATCTATAATAATTTAACATTCACCAAAGAATGAATCAACCCTTTCCACCATGCTAATCCATAAATGAAAGACAATATGGTAAATGTCCAAAGAAAATAGGAATACAAGGAGGAAACATAATGATAAGATAGGTGCAGATTAAGCTGTGTTGAACCATGTTCCTGATCTGCATCTCGGTTTCTGTTAGTCATCAAGAAAATGATATGACATCCTAGTTTTGACCAATATCTCAGAGTAATAACAGCTGCGTCAATAAATGCCGATATTAATTTGCAGCAATAATTAATGCTCGGTGATAATATCAAAGAGGAACGGCCAAGAATTAGGTATCCAGACCCATCACAAAGTTCTGATGACGGCGATTAATGAGGCAAATCTCCTTGCCTCATCCGTTATCTGTCATTTACCTCCTCATCAGGAAGAATTATTAGAAATTGTTAGATTACAAATTCTGATACAAACAAAGGTGCGAAAACAAGCTAGGAAGCTGAGGAAGCCATTAAGGGACCGTTCAGAATTTATGACTGGGGGGTGTGGGAGTTTTGCTGGAACTTCCCTTCAAAAATTGATTCCCCCCCCCTTGAGTTTCATGCGGATTTTTAGTACCCCACCCTTGGGTTTCACACATATTTTTAGTATCCCACCCCCCTCGACATACAAAGCAATACACACATATATACTGTTATACATGGCCACGCAGATTCGCGTCATTTTGCAGACTTTTGCACGTAAAAAAGTCCAAATAAAATGAGTTTATGCGTGATTTATAACATTTTTTCTTTTTTAAATTGTCTTACCCCCCCTCGGAAGTGTTGTCAAAAATTAATACCCCCCCTTGAAACGCTTGTGAAAAGTTAGTACCCCCTTGGCCAAAACTCCCACCCCCCCCCAGTCATAAATTCTGAACGGTCCCTAAACGTTTTTGAAGTCTTCAAATGATACAAGGTGCATGCACCCAGAGAAGTGGGTGCACGGGGAGTTGGGGCATGTTGGTGTTGCTCCATTTTTTTTATGGATCTAGGATTAAAAGTCCAGCAAAAACCTATTTTTTACTCAAATACCTTCAGCCTAGACTGGAACCACTCAGCCACTCAGCCAACCAGCTGCCTATTAAATTCTGTAGATGAGACAAATCTCCTTGCCTCATCCGTTATCTGTCATTTATCTCCTCATCAGGAAGAATTATTAGAAATATTTAGATAGATTATTATGATAAAAACAAAGGTACGAAAACAAGCTAAGAAGGCTTAAAGAAGCCATTTTAAAAACGTTTTTGAAGTCTTTGATACAAGGTGGGGAGACTGGGGTATGTTGTTCCACTTCTTTATTTTTTCGCTGCCAGTCGATAATAGATGTATTGAAAACCTATTTACAGACTGACTTCTTTACATTTACAATAATACTGTAATGTCAAGCTAAGCCGATCTACGTTGTACATTTGGGGTGAAAATTAAGACCAAAAATATATTTTTTAATGGTCCAATGTGCCAAAGAGTTGGGGCATGTCAGACTACCATGTGGGGTACTTTGGACCAAGAATAAAAGTCTAGCAAAGCGGTATGCACACAAAAACCTAATTTGTCGGCGAAGAGCTTCAGCGGAGCAGCCCGGACAGTAACCACTCAGTCACGTTGCTGCCTGTTAAAGAAAATTAGAGAAAAGCTAAGACTTCAGTCTAAAATCCCAATTAACACAATGTTCTGCGATGAGACAAATAGCCTTACTTCATCTGTTATCTGCCATTTATCTCCTCCTTATGAAGAATTATTAGGCACACATAATTGATCTTTAGCTTCTTGGATCCTCTCAAGGCACTTTTTCTAGGGTCGGTCGGTAGGACAAAAGAAAAAGGTGAACAAATTTTTTTTATAATGTCAAAAAATTTTTAAAAAAATTTTTTTTCCATTGGCAGGAAATCGATTGTGTTGGCGGGTCCGCGAAGCTAAGAATCAATTATGTGTGGCCTAAGGAAATATCAGAGAAAACCAAGGTGTGAAAACAAGCCAAGAAGCCATCAAACGTTTTTGAAGTCTTTGATGGAAGTTGGAGACACTGGGGTATGTTGGTCCACTTTTTAATTATTTTGGGGATGGCGCTGAGGAGCAAGCTTTCACTGTAATCATTCAGTCACCAACAGACAAGAACATATTAAACAGAACATTAAATGCAAAATCAATGTATATCTTAAATTAACTTTTATTCAAGACTTCAATAAGTGAGCAAAATGCTTTAACAACTGCATGAACAATTAAATAATTGACTAGATTTTTAAAACAAGCTTTTATAGGCCTACTGTAACAGGATATTATGCAATATCTTCATAATAGTATATTTATAATATATATACTATTTTAAAAACAAGTTCAATACATTTGGCCCACAAAAATGACATGGAGCCCAAAGACCATTCGACAGTGATGGGTTGTACACTTATTATGTAACCTGTTCAGTATTTATTTTTCAATTCACAATTCAGTTTTTCATGCATGATTACAATCAATATAATTTGAATCTTTTAAAACAATTAGACAAACATTTTGATAAATATTCCATTAAAATATTCCAACAGCACGCAATAACCCCGATGCTGTCAACGTCAGACATATGTAGACTGTCAAGCTAATGTTGAGCTACCAAAGAGGTCTCATGACAGGATACACCACCCAAACCCTCTCATAAACTCGGCACCCTCAACTTAACCTCTTTTACCCTCAACTTACCCCTTTTCACTTCCGCCCCCCTCAACTACCCTCAGCTTCCCTCAACTACCCTCAACTTAACTCAACTAAACTCAAGTAACCTCAACTAAACTCAACTTACCTCAACTAAACTCGCCTCCCCTCAACTAAACTTGGCTGCCCTCAACTAAACTCGGCTGCCCTCAAGTAAACTCAACTCCCCTCAAGTAAACTCGGTACCCCTCAAGTAAACTCGGCTGCCCTCAAGTAAACTCGCCTCCCCTCAAGTAAACTCACCTCCCCTCAAGTAAACTCGGCTCCCCTCAAGTAAACTCGGCTGCCCTCAACTAAACTCGGCTGCCCTCAACTAAACTCACCTCCCCTCAAGTAAACTCAGCTCCCCTCAAGTAAACTCGGCTGCCCTCAAGTAAACTCACCTCCCCTCAAGTAAACTCGGCTCCCCTCAAGTAAACTCGACAGCCCTCAACTAAACTCGGCTGCCCTCAACTAAACTCACCTTCCCTCAAGTAAACTCGGCTCCCCTCAAGTAAACTCGGCTGCCCTCAACTAAACTCACCTCCCCTCAACTAAACTCGCCTCCCCTCAAGTAAACTCGGCTCCTCTCAAGTAAACTCGGCTGCCCTCAACTAAACGCACCTCCCCTCAACTAAACTCGGCTCCCCTCAAGTAAGCTCGGCTGCCCTCAAGTAAACTCGCCTCCCCTCAGCTAAATTCGCCTCCCCTCCACTTAACTCACATCCCCTCGACTCCCCTCAAACGTACTCGCCTCCCCTCAACCAAATTCGCCATCCCTCAACTACCCTCAGTTACCCCATGATAAAACAGTAGTAACCCCAGGGGGTTGAGGGTGTATCCTGCCATGAGGCCTCCAAAGCAGTGAAACCACTCTGGTGGTTACTATATGACAGGGAAATGATTGATTCTGCATATTCTAATCATTTGACAGTGAAAAAGATTCATGACAGCGCATTTGCAATTATATCAATTATAACTATGCACATGTATGTGTATGCAATGATACATTCCAATTAATGTATATATATATTGTCTTCACATTATGTCAATCTGTGTCAAATGCCATTAAATTTTATCAAGATTATAATAAATTTAATAAATGCTTTTATCCCCAGAAGGATTATTGCAATATATAACAAGTTTTCAAGTAAAAGAAGTATTTTAAAAATACTGACTAGGCTACTGAGCACCGGACCAAAGAGAAATATTATATATTATAATATAATATACATGTATGGTTTTTATATCATTGATGATAGATGACATTAGATGCCTCCTAAACAAGTGATGTCTTATTTCAAGATCACGAAAATTCTAGTGATGCACGGATAGTGAAAATAGCCGGATACCGGATAATCCGGCTACACCTACTGCCGGATACTGGATAGTAACCGGATAGTTGGAACCGGATAGTAAACATACGAAACAGGAAGCTTTACAGCATTCGTGTTTGATTATAAATTATTTTTTTGAGAGCCAAGAGATATCATGTCCGTCAGGAGGACTGCTCCTCTGTTGGAATATTTTTCGTAATGTTCTGTAACTGAATCCAAATTTTGAAGATGGTTACATCATGTTTTTCACTCTGTTCTCGTAACATTTTTTCATTTTTTATCAAAGTTCTTTTAGCTTTTCACTTATTTTGAGTATCCCAGATACCTGGTTCTGACACCCTTATTTTGCCGGATACCGGATATCCTGCAAATTCCAATATCCGGCCAGATACCGGATACCTTGCCGGATATCCGTGCATCCCTAGTCAAAATTCACATATACCTAAAGAGCCTCAAGGAGTGAGAACTTTTTTCAATCACCCAAACGTGACCATCATCCGTCACAGAAACATCCCAAGGGCAGAATTCGTGAGAATCAGATACATCAACCGTTACCATGGAAACAAATTGTCCTGTGTTGCTGAACAATTGCAATCGTTTGTTTCCAGTGTCTGCTACAATGACGTTGCCATGGCAATCGCAATCCACGCCCATTGGAAGCGACAGTTGACCTTTGTGAGACCCTGACATCCCAAATTCCTCCATTATACTTCCGTCGGCTGCCACAGTAAATAAAACGTCGTTCCCGATATCAGGGAGAATTATTTTGCCGTTTGTCGAACAACAACAAAACGCAGGACAACTCAGTTCATCGCAAGATATGACCGTCTTAAAATGGCCGTCGAGATCGTACTTTGTGATTGCTTTCGTATTTGGGTCACTCAAAATTAGGTCAAGGTCAGGCGACAAGGTCACGTATGAATGCTTATGGACTAATATCAAAGTGACTCCCTCGTGAACAGTTCTTTCAACTTTGACGTCAAGAGAAGAACTGTCTAACGTGTGTCCTCTGTGCGCCGTGTTATCATCGGGTCGCTGACTTAACGTGCAAATGAGAGTGCCCTCTTCAGGACCTTTCGTCAAATCGATGCAATTGGAATTTGTAGTCAGCCCAAAATCTATACTTGATACTTGATCATTTGTTAAATCGTAGCAGTACAAGATGCCTGATTCCGAATCGGCCAAGTATAATTTATCCTTCATTACTTGCAGGGCATTTAGATTGTCAAATATCTCCTCTTTCTGTATGCTTTTTATAGGCTTCAAATTTTCAACAAAGAGAGAGTCACATTTGATAACATGGCCGAATGCTAACACTTTGAACTCATATTCTCCTGGAATCCGAGGAATAAAAGACGCCTTAAAAGAATCATCCTCCCAGGTTAACTCGCAGTCCACTGTATCCTGTTCATTATCTAGTAGCTGGACCGAAATGTTATTTCTCAGTTTCTCATAACTTACTGCATCTTCTTTGGAGTCCAACACTTCAAAAGCGACATGCGATTCAAGAGGCAACTGAGAGACTTTCTGCGTCACATTAACTGAACAAGGTAGTCTGTGTTCTTTCTTAATTTTCCCAACAGACGTCATAATTTTCTGAACGCTCTTCATATCGCAACTTCCATCAAAATCAATGTATCCCTTTTCTAACGATATACTTCTCACAGCTTGCCGCTGTTTATCAATTTCCTCGCAGACTGTCCTCGCTCGCTCTTCGACCTTCTCCAGGTTACTTTCCGATATAACGATGTCCGCATGTTTCTTCAGAGTACTCAAGCACAACAGACTGAATGTTAACGTCTCTGTGTTTTCTTCTAAATCTTCTAACAATTTTTCTGCAGTTCCTTTAACTTCAGCTATCAACAACTGTTTCCTTCTGTTGATGATGTTAATCACCTTATCAAAACACGCATTCACATCCTCTATTGCCTTGTCTCTGGACTTGGTTATCATGAGTCTTTCTGTCTCTAGGATTTTCTCTTTCATCTGAATGAAGGCCACAGTATCCTGGAAGTCCTTTCTGATGGTTTGCTTCAACTCATTCCTTTTGTTTATCACATCTTGCTGACATGGTTGATCTTGCAGGGGCTCTCCCTCACTTCCAGCCTCCATATGACAATTTTCAGAGTTATCCATCTTCTACAATCAGCTAATTAGTCACCAGACACTGTTTTCACTTCTGCACAAGTGTCACCCCATGGTATTATCTAGATTTTCGCTGAGCACTCTTTTTCCAAGCCAACATCCATCTGTCAAACTGCTTTTTGACAGCCGGAAGTTGTTTGTCACACTTCTCTGTTTACAGGGGGCGCTGTGGAATGGAGCGACTGACCTGCCACCTGTGGCACCAAGAACAGTCAGTTGCCAATGGATCCAGCTCAAAGGATCCAAAGAATTCACCAAGAAATATCATTCACTGATTCAGTTTGGATTTTTTCAGGATTTTTTAAAAAATTGGAAAGTATGGGGTTATTCAATTTTACCAAAACAAAGGCAAGGTATGGAAGGTCAACAATGGCTCATGTATTTATATATTAAAATAATAATAAAACATCACAATATTATCATAATATTATCATAATATTATATTCTCTAAGTATAGGGCCTATATGGGACGACCAGATAACCTTTGGGGAAAGGGGGCGGGGGGTATGGATTTTTGTCGTTGTTTCCCACTTGACACTGAAAAAAAAAAGTTTGTTCAGCACATAAAAAATAAAGATGTTTCCACCAGTAGCCAGGGAACTGTAATGCTAAAATTGTGATACAAAAGTCGTAAAAAATTGTTTGCCGATGCTTTGCGAGTTTGCCCAGTGTTAAAATCCAATCTATCATCTGGTCGGCCTTTTAGTAGGCCTGAGTATAAAATTAGACGCAAAAAAATGAAATACTTTTTCCGTCGATTGAAGAATTGCATGTTTTAATTTTAGTGACAATAAAAATCGTAGCAGAAACAACAACAACCATGATCAAGCAAAGGCAAGATTTTTTTTTCTCCCTTTTCCCCTCATAAAAAAATACAGTATAATTTATTTTAATAATTCTAGTTTCTCTCCTTTTTTTCAATTTTTTTTCCCTCCATTTCTGCAAGTCTGTGGTTCCCTTCAGTTTACTTTAATCTTTTAATTTAATTTAATTTTTTTTAAATTACAGAAATTGCTCCTGCAGCAAGAAATCAATGAAATCAAACATACCGTGAGACCAGCACTCGCCGCAGGCCAACAATACCCCGAGCCCCTGTTGGTCAAGTGGGCTTCTGTGGTCGCTGCTCTAAAATGCGAAAGACCAAAACTGAAAAAGGTCTTCATGTTACCTGAGGCAGGGAGAGCGCAGCAGCTCGGTGATGCAAATATGGCGGGAGATCAAAGAAATATTTCAAGGTTACTGCTCAAAAAATATATATATTTTTAGTGATCCTGTGTTCCGACCCAATTTTCTACTTACAACAAAAAGTAGCTAACAACAATTATTGTCAGATTGACATGATAGAAAATTGCATCTATGAGACTAATAAATAGCAAAAATAAGGTATTTAAAAACGGCATCTATAATTTCTCTTTTGGACGTCATTTTAATCTGAAGACACACTGTAATTTTAGGGTACATACATACATCTAATTTTACACTAATTTCAATGAAAGAAAATGAATTTGCTGGAAAAAATTGTATATTTTTTACTTTTTATGTGATAAGATGTTTTACTTTGTGTGTACTTACGATATCGTATCTGAGACATGGCTATATTTGCATATTTGCTGACCTTAATTCAGTAGATTTCTTTCAATGTCCATTTGTTAAGAAAAAACGTTTCTATAGATACCTTTTTTATAGGACATTTTGTTTTCAAACTTTAAAGTATCATTACTTTTTTTTCGACTTTTTCTTACTTTTTTTTATGAAGACCAACCACAGTAGGCATGTACAAAAAACTGAAGCAGTTCTTTGAGGAGCAGAAAAACAAAGATCCAGAGACATATCACAAGTCAATCACCCCTGCAAGGTCAATGACCTCTGTCAGATCAGTCGTTGAGGCTATGGAGAATCTCACTCTTTCGAAAATAGATGAATAACACAAGTTGTAAGTAAGTAGTTGTGGGATTTCCTTTTTATCTTTCTTGAAGATTCTAAAATCTTGGGCTAAATGCAGGGTGATCCATAATTAACAAAATGCCCAGGCTTGGAGCATTGTTTCTCCCTAGTGTTCAGTGTGATCTGGTTCACTGCAATTTGCACCAACTGTTGACCTTCTATGGGTCCACTGAGATACCTAAATTAAATTAACCTGTCACCTGCGACTTCAAGTTTTCTGGATTCCCATATCCAAAGCAAGGTCTCAACAGGCCGATAACACATATTTTTCTGATTTATAATATTATGTCAATTCCAAAGCAAGGAGACAGCACCACTGGACCCCCCCCCCAAAAAAAAACAACTTTAAAGACCATAAATTTTAATTCTAAAACTATAGATATTGCTCAAAATTCATTTGTGTGCAATAAACTATTAGTGGAGAAAAAAATAGGACCAAAAAATGGAGATTAAAATAGGCTTATGTGAGAAAAGGGTGCCCACAAAAAAATGAAGAAAATTTTTGGAAAAAGTCAGGCTAAAAAAATATTTAAATTTGGTGGGGAAAGGGGGGGGGGAGAAATTTAAAATAAAAAAATTGGGTCAAAAAGAATTGGGGAAAAATTTTTTTGAAAAAATGGGTGAAAACGATTAAGGGGAATGATTTGGGGGAAAAAAACCTACAAATTTGAAAGAAAAAAAAAAGGAATTGAAAAAGATGTTTTGGAAAAAAATCATAATAAGAGAAAAAAGTATAATATTTCTCTAAAAAAGGTCATTTTGGTGATATATATATATATATTTAATAATTTTCTTTTCTTTATAATTAAGCTTGTGAACCATGAAAATGAAAGTGAAGAAGGAACATTTATTGTTTGTCGATGTTTGACGTCAAGTTGGTAATAGTAAATTTATTAATTGAATTTCATAGCCTATAATTTATGTTTT
This sequence comes from Platynereis dumerilii, assembly GCA_026936325.1. Classification (NCBI taxonomy): domain Eukaryota; kingdom Metazoa; phylum Annelida; class Polychaeta; order Phyllodocida; family Nereididae; genus Platynereis; species Platynereis dumerilii. The sequence continues at coordinate 24,841,377 of JAPTHN010000009.1, read as the reverse complement.
AAAAAATAAAGTCATAATTTTAAAAAAAACACATTTTCTATGATCACCTTGTATTTAATTTCTTCACCCTGTTACATGTAGTTGGCAAAAATTGTTAAGGAGTGGCAGGTGGTGTACCTATGTGATAAATTTGCGGCCCAGCAGCCTGCTGGCAGTGGAGGATGATTTCCCGCCAAAAGTGCTGCGTCTCAAGATGCGCGCGCACATAATTTCCAGGCATGACGTAGCAGTGACGTAGTAGAGCAAGGAGAGCTCAGCCGCTGCAGAAGCAAGCAAGCAGCAGGAGGTGTGGGAGGGGCAATGGCTGCAGTCGATCTAATAAATGCTACATTGATCGTTGCTCTGCGTCACAGGCCAATCCGTGCATACATTAAAAGTTTCTCAGTGTTGGGCACAGCAAAGAAACCAAGAAATTCATGGAAGAATTCAGTTTAAAGTGGAAAATTGGCATTTTATAAAATGGTCGACCACACACCTTATTATGAATTCCTATGAATTATTATAATGGCCCCAGATTACGTCATGTGCTACAGGACAGAGTGAGTGCATCGATGAGTTGTGCAGTTGGCGCCAATGATTGCAAGTGCTTGCAGCTCAGAGCAGCTGGCCAAAGAGCCGGCTGGAGCCAAATGCTCCGGCAGGACGGGCCCTAGTCAAAGTGCTGCAGCTCATAGCCTTCTGGTGATGCTCATAGCACTACCTCACAACACTTCTAACTACATGTCTTTCAACTTCTAAACGTTTTCTTTCATTTTACTCAATCCAGACGTGATTACAATTTGCGCGGGAAAAAAGCCCTCACCTGGCGCACATGTTACTTTCTGTTGTGTCTGCTGCGAGTTCCAGGACATTCCAGTTGCAAGCTGAATCGATGAAATGACAACAGGATATTATCCTGGTAGATAATGAAATGTAGGTGCTCTACCTAGATTGCCACTCGATTTTTGCTGGTTTTTATTGCATTGCAACATTGTAAACTTTGAGATACATGTGCCAATCAGACCTATGTCAGTAAGTTGTGTTTAATTCATTTAAATAGTCACAATACCTTGTATTAATCAATTTATTTGTTTTTGCACATTTGTGAAGATAATTTTGTGTAAATAGTTTATTTATTGCATTCTTTAGTTGATATGAGCATGCAAAAATGTAATTTCTTGGAATAAATTCTAGGAAAAGGAGGAACCGTCTTAATTTTATTATTTAAAAAGATTGATGAGGCCAGTTTTTGGTCTATTGAGTTGGAAGAGGTTGAGGAATAATTTGTCTATTAAATAGCACTCGAAAATTGAGTTTTGTGTTAGTTTTGGAGGATGAAATGAAACATAAACAGTGAGATCCAGTCTAGCATGGTAATCATGGTCTAACTTAGTGTTAGAGAATCCCGCGTGGCGGCGCTGCGTGGCCTAAATATTCGCCATGCAAGTGGAAAGTGATGCTGGGCCGAACAAACCATGAATTTGGATAGCACTTTACAGGCCCTGGGCTCAATTAGGGATCGAATTCTCAGAGAATCAGGGCCTGGGAACATTCACGAAATATGCCAGCAGTTTTTGGAGGTGAGCTTTTCCTTTAATCACGGTGAATTTCAGCTAAAATCGCAGCCACTTCGAGTACCCGACTCGGTGAAAAATGGCGGTGCTAGCTTGTAGACAAAACGGCATTTTGTTGTCAGCCAATTCGCGCGTTAAATCGCTTCAAATTCGGCAATTAGTGATTGTACTTTGTCTCATCTCGCACTTTGAGGGTTATAGGGGTTGATCGGGGTTAAATTAGGTTGTATGATGGGTTTATTGTGGTCTACATATCTTTGTTTGCATTTTGAGGGCACATCTCCAAAATGAACCGAACAATCAAATGACGGGGGAATTGTGCCAAAATGTCGTTTTGGTGATCTAACAATCGACATTTGCTGCTTGGGAACATTTCTAGAACATCTGATATGCCTTGTAACTCATAAATATGCTAAATTTGGCGCCTAATATGGGCTCTATGACTGCTAACTCAGTTTAGAATTGGTTATAATTTTATGCCTCAGACTTGGCCAATGAGACTTGGCCTTGCAAATCATGTACAATTAAACAAAAATGGTTTCTCTTGAAATGTCAATTGACTTAATATGCACTGACTCCATCTGATACACCACAAACTGTTCACATCTAAACTGCTGTGCAGAGACTGGGTCAAACTCAAAGGATGTCAACTGTGCAACCACACACTCAAGCTTGTGTATTGGAAAACTAGGCCAAGTAGCTGTGAGAATGTCCTGTCTAGATATTTTCCTGTGTTCAAGTATGTTGATGTTCACCCATGCAAGACAACTATGCAACTAAGTCTAGCTCCCACCAGACATAATTCAACTAAATCTGTGACATCCTTGTCTCATTTCTCATTATATTGCATAAAATGTATGTCTTAAGTGAGTTTACTGGTCAGATTGGACTTCAACCTATTTTATTACTGCAACAGCTATTGAATGGGGTCATAATGATTTAATGGTGCCAGATTCTGTTATGAATATGACAATGTCTGTATTGTGTCTGTCTTTCTATGTGCCTGGATTTTGCAGCACGATATGTTCACTCTTAAAGTGTGCCTTACAATGCGTATGTATACAGCAGTTTTTGAGCGATCTTGGTCAGTTCACTGAGGAGACCCTACAGGTCATAAACTTTCAGATAGCCGTTTATGGTTCTACCCAAACTAAAGCCATCAAGCAATTGACTTACTATTAAAATCATATTAAAAGATCAGTCAAGATACTGCAGCTGGTTGACCTTGGAGAAATTTCTTTGTTTTTAAGGTAGCCAATGGTAAACTTTTAAGGTCAGCTGAGTGATGTATGGTTCTACCCAGATGTCAGGGTGACATTAGCACACATTCAGTCTCAGTGATCTCCCCAGTGAACCAACCAAGCTCGCTGGAAAACTGCTGTATCTATCAGTCACAAACATGTACAGCACTACAAGTTTGAAGTCTATGCATCATTACTAAACTATAAATGTAGATAATTTCTGTAAAATACCAGAGTAAAAGTGACTAGTGGTCATCACACAGTCTTTGTCATCATGATAAAGTGTTCAGTAGTAAATTTAGTCATTGGTGTAAATCGTCAGATCTTGTGATCTTCTTCTGACAATAAGATTTGTAATAACGGTAAATACAAATATTTGTTTCTATTGTAAATTTCACCTTGTAAACAGTACTAAACACACCTCATAGATTACTATAATGAGATTAAAATGAGCATAGTATGATAGTAAAGTAACATTCTCTCAATTCATTCGTAATTTTACTGCAATCAATAAGACTATTGATCAACTCCACTTGACCTCGCATTAAACACAAGAGGTCACTTCCGTACTATGTTTGGTCTATTTATAGTACGGTATGTGTACACCATTACCTCTCATATCTACTATCTAGCAATGTATATTGTTTAACTCAAGAAGTTTTCAAGTATATAAACAACAGGCTCAGAGAATCTCAACATGCTCTATCAGAGTGTTATCAGGATGATGTTATCTGCTAACGGAAGTTCTTCAACTATTTTCAAAATTGTTAGATATATCTTATGCTAGTGATAGACAGATATTGCTGCAAAGTTGTGATAATGGCAATTGTGTGTTGAATGAAGGCCAAAAATTTAATTAATTATCAATAAATTCAAAATTTAGTGTACGTAAAAGATTTGTAACCTAATTTGTGTTGGAATCTCAAATCTAATTGATATATTTGTAGTAAATTAGACTTCCAGGATATAGCTGGGAGTCAACAGAGTTGTTGGAATTGGGTCAGAGTGAGGAATTTAGTTTCAGGAATTTACATATTATGTTGCATTGTACATGTATACTTGTCATGCCAAAATATTACATTTAACAAATGCAGTACTCATGCCAAAATATCACATTTAAGAAATGAATTTCAGAAACTACAATCTTGCTTTTACATGATAAAAGGAATTTTGTTTAGGTTGATATGTGCATGTGGTGACTTCCAATGTATTATGTATCTTGTGTATTGTGACTATTGACTATTGTAACTATTGTTTTACATGGCTTTGGAATCTTGCTACATGTACATGTCCTCCACTTTTGGGGATGGCCGAATCAGGATTTCAGTAATTACCACAGTGTACAAAATTATGTATTTCATTATAAACTGCAAATGATTTGTCATCGACAATTAGGAAATTGTGAAATTTTATGGATTCAAAAAGCTGCAAGCCCCTGTCGCCAAGAAAAGGATAAAGATCTTCTGCACATTGGATTGATTGGATATACCAGGATTATAAGATTCATCAGACTGGATGGAAGCAAAATCACCTTTCTTTCAATCCCCCCTCCCTGCATGCCCTCCCAAAACAGCAAAATAAAACATGAACAATCTGAAGTGAAAGGTTTCAAAACACTCCCTGATTTAGATCACTACTTGTAAGGCCAGAGCTATTTAATTTTTACCTTGAGAAGATCCGAGAAGCTACAAGTCGGTTGTGTCTGGCCTTAATTTGGATGGAAAGGTGATGACATTAGAGCCCACAAAATGATCAATACTGGCCATTTAGTAGCATTTACATTGAATCCTGACCTGATAGAGCTGCAAAAAATTAGCATTCAGATAATTCTTGTGTTCATTGGCTCGTTGCATTCGCACCTGGCTTCGTGTTTGCCGACTTTGCCGTCAATATTCATCACCTGGACAACTTATCACGATAATCAGTAAGGCCTTGTAAGGGTAATTTTGTCTCCTTGCTAAAATGTTAAGTTATGGACCATTTAGGGAGTTATTCATTGATCAGCAAAGAATATGTGTACTTAACGGACTATTCAAAAGTGAGACAGCATTAAATTTTCTCTGGACTTAAAATTTTTATTTTTGATTGTTTACCAAAATTTCCACTTGAAGTTCAAACTTTGAATTTCTTGGCAATCAGGTTGTCAACTTCGCTAATTTTTACCAGCCATGGTTAGCATCAACTATTCTGAGAAGTTATGTCTACAATTATGATGGGTATGCTTGGAATTTTAATTATTTAACTATGATTTTAAGTGTTTTTTAAAGTCCTTTGAAGTGTGTGAAATGGACAATACACAATGTAATGCACAATACACATACTCATTTAATTAGTGTATTGACAAACTGAATATGTAGTACTCCACTACAGTAATAGACTAGCAGTACTTTTGTTGTATTGATAAATTGAACAGTAATTCGCATGGAAATTTAAACTATCCATGATTTAGCATTTCATGTCTTCTAAATTTAGTTACATTTTCAAAGATTCATGGACATCTTGCTTCAACTTAAAACAATGGCGTGAGAAACGCTCTTTGTGAAGTCCGGTTAATGATTTATGAAGCCTATTTCTGGTGCAAGTTTGATTTCAAGTGTGTTAATTAATAATCTTCCCAAGGGTATTCAATTGCCTCAAATTCTCAACAAGAAGTTGGTGTTCAAATTCAAGATCTTATGAATTTGTTTCACGGTTCACTCAGGTTGAGATATAATCAGATTGACAGATAGATGTATAGTAGATTAATCAATCTTTAGTAGATTATCAGTTATTGACCATAAAAGGAATGCTAGAGAGATGGGTAGATGGCTACTAGATGCCAGATAGAATGTAGATGACATGGTAAATGTAAGTGGCTTTAGAAGTAGCTAACCCCATTTTTCAGTTGTTTGTTTATCACATCCGTGCATATGAATCTGTGTCTTGAAGAACAATCAGATGCCAAGACTACTTACAAGTGTATACAGTGAAAATGATTAGAGCAATATCTGATACACAGATGCTTATTTCAGGGTTTAAAAGACTCACTCACTCACTGGTGCATATTTCATGTTTTCAATTTCATACTATTGGAGATAGCTGCACTGTTTGCAGATAATGCAGTATGGAGTATTTACTGCTCTAAAATTTGGAACATCATTGAAGCAAAGATCTAAGGATGCTACTACCGGCCCTTGCTGATGGCGGAGAACTGGAGTTGATCAGCTTTTGACAGGAGGACAGTTCTGAACTTGGGCGATGGATTTTCCGTGGGGGTGTACAAGGTCCTGGGGTGAGATATGGCAGGGAAACATGCAGAGACAAACACAAAGCATGAAATAGGGAATCATTGTCGCTGGATGGTCATCTTGCTGGTTCTTGCTCTGTGACTGTGCTGTGGTTTTGGATGGCCCCATCCATATTGTACAATGAAGCATTAAGTAATTTGTATGTATATGTATTGTATTGTCTTGATTTGGTGCTAGTATTTGCTATAAGATACATGTAAGAGGTCTGACCCAAAGTCTGAGAGGTCCTTATGGCATAGATAAAATTTATCCACTCCTACTTAAATGAATAAAATTTGATGATTCTTTAATTTGGGTGCTGACACAGATTGAGCGTGGCTTTTGAATTTGATGATACTGTATTCTGATTATTCTCAAGATATTTTTTCGTTTCAATGATTTCCATGAACAAGAGGAATTGCAGACCATTTGTAGTTGACGAGATTCCCACAAGGTGGATTTGTTGATCAGTGGAGTTATGGGGGGGGGGGGGCAGGGCTTTCCCTCTTAATTGAAACTACTGCATTTCATTAAATGACAATCATCTTCCAAATTCTAGACCAACTATAAATGAAAGGCTTGGTCTAATCCAGGTCTGTAGGTCTGATTATAATGATAAAGATCATATAATAGCAAATTTAGTATAAGTAGAATCATGAAAATAGACACCGGCCTCTGTCAGAATATTGCTATGGCATCCAGTTGACACCACAAGTCTTTTGTTCGTTAATCGACAAAATCCAGTACTTGACATGACCTATATAGTCAGTGGCGGATCCAAACAAGGTAGTCTAGGGGTGGCCAAAGTGTCATTTTGGAATTTGCCCACGTTGCTCCATATTTTCTTGAAAATGTCATTTCCATCTCAGTGGTCAGCCCCCCCCCCCTCCCAGGAGAAAAGATAAATCGTCTGGTGCATATGTTTTCTCCTTTTGATTATGATAATTACTGCATAAAATTAATTATAATGCAAAACATGATTTGGGTCTAGAACGTGCTGAACTGTGTGAGTGACATCCTTCAAAATAGTTCTTTGATTTATTCCATATGAATGCTTGGAATACTAATTCTGTGGTAAATGCTCTGAATATAAATTAGCAACACAGTTTAACAATATCTTTCATTGCAGACTGTCCTAATTAGCCTTCCATGTGCATAAATACAGGATGTAAAGTCCCAATCATCCATGCATCTTCATTGTAGGATTGTTCCACTCAATCAAAGAAAATGATTTATTTGTTGTTTATTTTGTCTGGATTGAACCCAGGACTCTTAAGAGGGTGAGTACTGGCAAGTTATGTCTTGGAATTCCACACACTTGCTCAGTGAGTCTCAAATTAATATTGTTAATTTGAGTTTGATGCTTCAGATAGTCTCGGACTTCACTAACTTGAAAAAAAAAAAAACAAAAAAAAAAAAAACAAAGAAAAGCCAGCTTGCAATCTGACTACAGTACAGCTCTAGTAAGCTGTTGAAATACCAATGTTTTTGAAAGTATTTTCATCTAATGTTTACATTTTAATATTATAGCCATGACTGCCATGTTATAGCTGTGTTAGAAATTTGACCTGATTATGTCTACTCGAAATTTATGTCTTAAAACAGTGATTGATGACTTCTAATGTTATACCAGCTGGTGTGATGTTATCGCATTTAAATAGCAATTTTATTTTATGGATCATCGATGATTATTTTTCGTTTAATGGATTCGATAATTTCATGGATCTCTGGAAACCATATGATGTATAGTATTAGTTATTAATTGATAGAATTTGAAGTTGTTTTCCGATTCACATGAAATTAGGATAATGTTTTATGACTATCGAAGTTACAGAATCCCCACCGGACAGGGGAAATGGTGAAAAATTTCCTGCTGGGTAAAATCAGGGAATTCTACCTCAAATTCAGGGAACACACTTCAAACACATGGGGAATTTGGTTTTACATGTGTTAATGCATGAAACAAGCCCTCTTTTAAGCAAAAATTTGTAGAATTCTGGTTTTTGGTTTCCAGTTAGTGACGATAACACAATGGTAAGCCCTAATAAGGTCAGGGACAATGTCCAGTGAAGCAGGGAAAAATCTGGGAAAATACGGGGAATTTGTTGCCAAATTTCAGTTGGTGCAGTACCATACCATACTATGTGCTATATATCACCTTCATTAAGTGCAACAGTTGACCGATGAATAATGGATGTATTTTGATTTGAAGAACAAATCAATGCTTCGAAGTCTGGCATTTTATGACACAATGTTTCTATACATGTCAATTAACGACGGTTGTTGTTTGGGTTATCAGAATCTTGTTCTTTGATTTTGGTGTCATTCTTTTGTGCCACATTTTCACTACTTTGTGGAGAGGGGTAGGGTTGGTCTAGTGGTAGAGTGCTAGACTACCAATCAATGGGTCCTGGGTTTGAATCTTGCCGGGTCACCTGGGCCTATGTTGGAAGGCTGTTTCAATCACCCTGTGCCTCATTGCCGTGTACTCCGCCTGTCCTGATTAGCCTACCAAGTGCATAAATGCAGGAGGTAATGCACCAGTCATCCATCCCCCCTCCTAATTAGCGTTCAAAGGGCTTAAGTACAGGACGTAAAGCCCCAATCATCCATCCGTCCATTCACTATTTTGTGCCTTTTATAATAATACTGGTTATACATAAATGTTTTAATAGATTAGGTATTCTGCCTGTATTTTTGAAAGTGGTCCGTATTATTAAATAGCTCTATTCAGAGCTCCGGTGAAAAATGGCTATGTGTTTTCAAGGTTTTGTGTTTAACCTTGAAGTTATGTGTTTCGAAATTACTGCATTATTACAGCTCCATTTCTAAAATAGCACCCTCATATTCATACTGTCCATATAATGTGTATCATCTTACTTGATATTTAAATAGGTCTAGTGATGCACGGATAGTGAAAATAGCCGCATACCGGATAATCCGGCAACACCATCTGCCGGATACCGGATAGCAACCGGATAGTTGGAACCGGATAGTAAACATGCGAAAAAGGAAGTTTTTCGGCATTTTTGGTTGATTATGAATATTTTTCATGAGAGCTGAGACATATCGGTCCGGCAGGAGGACTGTTCCTCTGATGGAATGTTTTTCGTTTTGTTCTGTAACTGAATTCTGATTTCGAAGATGGTGAAATAATGCTGTTGACTCTGTCGTGGTAACGTTCTTTTGGTTATTATCAAAGTTTTAGCCTTTCATTAAGTTTTGAACATGCCAGATATCCGGTTCTGATATCCGGTTCTCATACCCTCATTTTGCCGGATACCGGATATCCTGCAAATTCCACTATCCGGCCGGATACCGGATACTGTGCCGGATATCCGTGCATCCCTAAATAGGTCTACTCTCTTACGAGTTCTGATTATCTGGGAAGCTAATTTTCAATATGCGCATATCTTAAAGGATGGACCATTAATAATTTCGATAATTTGACAATGTTGCTCATTCATTGAGGGTGGCTAGCTCTGTTGGTAGTGGTCGGGGCTTATGATCGCTGTTTCCCAGTTTGGTTCAGTTTAGTTCAAGCTCTGGCTGGGTTGGACAGCAGTTACAATCATCCTTCGCCTCATTACCAGTCCTCCTAATTAGCAGATCATGGTGCTTAAATACAGGCTGTATAGCCCTTTTCATACATGACGTCCCGTCTCATTCATAATGCGAAGTGCAACATTTGCAATTTTTGCAGTACACAAAGTCATTGAAAAGTAAATACAATTTTTTTGTAGAGCTCATTCTTCATTATCTTCTGTGTGTACAGAATGATTTCCAAGTGAACAAATTGAAGGCATGTATCTACTTGTTCAACTGTGCATGTCTCCTTCAAGTTGTGAATGGTTAATGCACTAACTCTGGAATGGTGCCAAGAACATATCTCTCTCCCGTCTCCATACTTCCACCTGTGCTAATCCTCAATTGATTTTTCTCCCTTTAATTTTTTTACTTAGAACCGCTTCAGTCGACCTTGCGCTAATGTGATAAATGTATTCATGTGGATTTTGGAATGGAAAATGTCAGTTTTGAACGAGACATTGTTATAATAATTTTATGTAGAGAGTCGAGAGAGGCATCTGGGTATGGATACTTTGGATAGTGCAGATCTCGTTGATCAGTTCTTGTCATTCTCAAGAGTTGATTAATGAGATCACAGAGAGAGCAGGATCAGCAAGAGAAGAAGTGTATCCCATCTCATCAATTGACCCTCGTTAGCGTCCAAAAACTGGGCTTAGCATATATGCTTAGAGGGCTGCATTTAGTCATTGACATTCACAGTATCTCTCTTGTCTATATATTGGTCTCTATCTATCTGTCTCTATCTCCCTAGGTCTATCTGTCTATCTATCTATTTATCTATCTATCTATCTCTGTCTATCTTACCTTTCGTATCATATTGGTCTATCTACCTACCTCTTTCTATCTTATCTGTCTGCCTATCTATCTCGAACAACTAAAAATGTGTATGTTCATTCATTCAGTATCTATCTATGCCACAACATAGCGCATAGTAGACTCGCCGAGTACTGAGCAGCTGAGTGGAATCTAGCAGAGTAGGTTCACTTATCCATTTCAACTCATTCAAAGACCCTCCGAGCCCTCGTTGTTGCGAGTTTCATTACACGGTTGCTGAGCGGCAACACTCTCCCTGAAGGTCAATTAAGACTTAATTGCAAGTAGGCAATTAGGTCTAGCTCTCATGTAAACTATATGCCATTTCATGTGTCTCTTTTGAAATGAAAATTGTCATTTTGACATAATAATAATTAGCTCAGTGGTCTCGTGCTGGGATGCCAATCGATGGGTCCTGGGTTCGAATCCTGTTTTAACTTGGTGCCCTGGGCCTATGTTGGACAGCTGTTTCAATCATACTTGGCCTCTATGCCGTGTCGTCCTCCTGTCTTAATTAGCCTCCCTTGAGCATAAATACAGGACATAAAGCCCTAATCATCGATCCATCCTGATACAACAGTGCAGCGTTGAAGTGTTGCTTCCTTAGTTCAGGTCATTGGTCATGTGGTTGTTGGCCGTCAATTTTCAAATCAAACAACCAAAATTGGACTTTATTATCTGAAATATCACAGATTGTCAAAAAATGTTTTAAAAATCATAAAAACGTTTTGTTCAGCTGCAGTTCAAAGCTAATCCATAATATTAATCAATTTTTGCATAGTGGTTAGAAGTCGGAAAAATTCATGACGGAAAATCTATACCTCTGACAGGAGTTGACGGGCAGCTGGTAATTAATTATACTTGATAATGATTGGGCGAAACACAGTACAACACAATTATAGGGAGCATATATAACTATTCAACTTTTGCAGATTTTGTGCATTGCCACCAGACAATTTAAAATGGACTTTGTCTACATTGCCATTAGGCCTATATCCATGGTTACTATCAGTCTTTACTTATGGAAAATTGAAACATTTACATTGAAAGATTTTTGATTGAAAAATTTACCTTTTTGTCAAAAAATTCAATATAAATTCATGATTCAAATACTTCGCTCATTCGTCAATTTTTTTTTTCATAAATTTTTCATTATGTCATTTTGACATTGATGTGTTTATGTATTGATTTCTCAAAAGGTTTTACTGTGAATAGTAAGTGCTATATTGTCAAAAACTCAAAATGTAAAATTGTGAACCATTGAACAGTGGAGCTCACCCGGTACTCTGGATATATTGGACATTGTTGGAGAACTTCAGTGCACATTGATCGCAGCTTTGGACGGAAAATAGGAGTGAAAGTAAGATAATAATTGTGAAAACGGAAAATAGTACAGAGTCATGTATGATGTAACTTTTGAATCGAAAAGCCACTCTGAACGTTCTATGGATAGAAATTCTGGGTGTAAAGTCCTGTCATCCAACCTCCCGAAGTTCTGCTTCCTCCGTCTCAAACGGGGGAGGGTTGGTCTAGTGGTAGTGTGCTGGACAGCCAATCGCAGGGTCCAGGGTTTGAATCCAGCTCTTGCCGGGTCACCTGGGCCTATGTTGGACGGCTGTTTCAATCATCCTTGCCGTGTCCTCCTCCTGTCCTGATTAGCCTACCAAGTGCATAATACAGGACGTAAAGCCCCAATCACCCATCCTCCGTCTCAAACAATTAGCCTGGTAACTAATAAGAACAGACCTCAGAGGGCTGCACTTTCCTTACCTAGTGCTTCTCATTCACCATTGAATATGATATATGGTTTATCACAACTGTATAACTTCAGGCTAGTGCTAGTTATAGCTTTTTTGCATGTGTATACACAAATATATTCTACATGTTATACATGTTATATGCATGTGTGTATAGTAACTGTATAGTAGTTTTATTGGCAAATTGACAAGGGTAGCCCAGTTTACGAATGGTTAATATGCGGACATATGTTACTTGTTGCTGATAATAGAATTAAATGGATAAATATGTACATGCCGATCTGACTGTACATATTTAAATGTTTATCTTGTTTAATTTGTCATAAATGACACAGTGGTATGTTAATAAATGGTAATTGAAATATATATTATACTGTGTTAGGGGACCACTCTCTCTATGAAGTGGTCTTTCTGTAGCAGGTAGACGGTCATTATTGCCCAAAGGAATGAAGGTATTATGAATCGAAACATGAAATTCAGGAACTACAGAGAAAATAGCACAACACTCCTTTTGAGTGGTTTTATTCTACATTGATGATAATGAAATTACTGCTGAAGATTAGTTGATTACACATTTTGTATGACAATGGTCCAGACAATCAGTTTGTAAACAGCAAACAGTTTAGATTCACAATGACAATACAAGATCATTAAGTTAAGATATTCAGGAGATTAGGAGAATCAAAGGTCTATCTATCTGTCTATGGTACTAAAAACAGAATCTCAGCAGAAAATGCATAAAGAGCTCATAAGGTGCAATAAAACCCCAAAATGCCTTTAATGGCCCTCCATATCATTTGGACAGAATCTTGCTGTTAGTCATAGACTCTTTGTGTATGGGTGTAGCAATGACCAACCCTCCAACCCAGCCGTCCAGCCTAACCGTCCAACCCGACCGTCCAGCCCAGCCATCCAACCCTGAAGCTGGTCGTTTATTGATTATCTCTCCTAATGGGACACGAGTGACACAAATGGGCAACTTGCTATTTATGGGATCGTGCACTAGTCCTGGTTAGACGCCTAGTATCGCCTAGAAATGTTTTGGACATGTCATTTGGAGCAGTTATAGTAGGATAGATACCCTAGTGCACATTGCAGCTTAGAAAATTTGTTGGTCATCTCATGAGGATTGATTTGTGATGAGAGAGGTAGAAGATACCAAAAATGGGATTGACTATATAGGTTGAGTAACAATTTACTTACCAATGATGATTTGCCTCTAAATAGCCCACACCGGTGCTGATGGGGCATAAAACACTAACTCACTCACTTACCAATGACAGTTGTATGGCACATTACACACATTAAGTAGACTGTCGTTGTTGAAAGTCATTTGATATTTTGATAATCAATATATACGAGTCTCAAAGTTCTGTCTATGTGAAAACGTGTGTTCTTCATGTATTGGAATTAACAAACTTATTAGCTGTGAATTTCAGAATCAAGTTGAACTATACTATGTGCGTTGAATGAGTTTTTAAAAAGTTTCAATTAAATTCACCTAACGCTTAGTCGTTTACTTGCTTTTCCATTTTGACATGAGATGATCAAGGGTAGCCCAGCTGTTCAATAAATCTCGGTCGACTGATTAACTTGATCAGGGGGGAGGGTTAGCTCAGTGGTAGTGTGCGATCTGCCAATTGCTGGGTCCGGGTTCGAATCCAGCTCTTGTAGGGATGTCATCGAAAACAACTTTTTTCCGATGCGATAATCGAGAAAATCTTTTCCAATGCATCGAATGTATCGATACTTTTTCGCATGTCCGAGAAACGGCAAAATACAAGCTTTATTGTTGAGTTATCCACAAAAAATCACAATATAGCGGATGTGGATGACGAAAATTCGGAAATCTTGTGATTTTTAATTCCAATACATGAAGAACACACGTTTTCACATAGAAAAAAACCAAAATATCATCGATACGGCCAGAATCGATGCAACCACTGCCCTGTTCTCGCTTGAAATCTCGCAAACGAGACGCTATATTGAATCTCGCGGTCTCGTTTGCGAGATTTCAAGCGAGAACAGGGCAGTGTTTGCGCGATTTTCATGTAAACAAAGTGGATTCTACTGGATTTCTTGCAAATTTTCTCAATAAATACGACAATTTCAACAAATGTGGTGGAAATAATGTATTCGATACTTGCGGTATTGTATTGATACAGTATCGATACGGACGACTTTTCCGATGCATCGATTCTGGCCGTATCGATGACAGTCCTAAGCTCTTGCCAGATCACCAGGGCCCCCCATATTGGACGGCTGTTTCAATCATCCTTCGCCTCATTGATGTGTCCTCATCCTGTCCTAATTAGCCTACCTGGTGCATAAACACAGGACGTAAAGTTCCAGTCATCCATCCATCCATCAATCCATCATTGCTGCTAGGTTCATGTCAGTTGCCAAGATGACCATGATGACCCAAGCGTACTTGATAATCTGACTTCCTAATTTTACTAAAATTTAGATTTTTCTAAAGAATACCAGATCAAATTGTCTTGTAATGTTGTAAAAAAAAATTCATCACTTCGCATTTACTCATTCATGAGTATGTATTGCCCGAAGGAAGGGCAGAGTATTTTCTCTATTTTTATGACGACGGATTTACCATTGTGTAGTGGTGGTTTGTAACATTCTTTTCGGCGTTTATAAGTGCATGTAAAAAAGAACTGTAGGGATTATAGTTATTGATCATTTAATCTATGCTTATGCAATATTTTTGGGTGAATAGATGTAACATTCTAAAGTTCTAAATAGAATGTTATATTTTTGGAACATTCCTTTTTGAAGAGTGTATTAACAGTGGCCTCTAGCCATAGTGGGTGGGTCTCCTTAACTTGTCAGTGGCTGTGAGGGATCTGTCTTCTTTTTGAGGATGTCTTGGCCTTAGGGGGTCCCTGGCGCCGTTGCTATGGTAACAAGGTCATGTGACAGTGTGCTGAGGCTCCACTAGGGGGACAATCTCAGCAGCTCAGGGGCACTGATGGGATTTTGCGATTCTCAATATTTTGGTTTTCTTCTCAGGGTTAGAGTGTGTGTGATTGCATGTCAGTTACACTCAGTCTGTCTTTGTGTTATGGGGACAGAACTGTGGGTCTGTATAATGTCTATGGACTGAATATTATTCCTTGGATATAATATTATTAGTAGAGGACTACATTTTCAAAGGCAAACAAATTATATTTTACTCAATACTCATCTGTTCAACAGTTAGAGCATTGGTCTGCAGCATGCAGCTTTTAGCAGTCTGCTCATTGCTAAAATTCATGGATGGTAGAGTTGTGTACAGTATTATTTGCCAGTCAAGGGGTGGATGAATTATGGAATTGAACAATATTGTTTGAAGCATAGCAGGTTTCATTTAACTGGGCCATTTGGACTGCTACATGTATAGCAATGACTTTCATATTGCATGACATTTTCAGGTACTTTAAAGCTCCACACTCTACAGGTCTATAGCATCTGTCAAAAAAACCAGGCTCCTTGGATCACACATAGAACACGTAGAATGGAATTTAAAACTGTGTTCAGCTTTGAAACTTCCAACCTTGTTTCAACATAACAACATTTGAGGTATTGCATATCTTTGAATGACTATGACACTGTTATTTTATTATTTTCCAAACTTTTTTCAAAAGTGAATAACTTCCTTGACTATATGCCTGGGTATACCAGCCTGGAGGTCAGTGAGGAGTGACAAAGAGAATACTACATGTACATATTGTTTGATAGAATACTGAAATGTTATTTCTTAACACATGCTTTTGGGGATAAAGACATCATAGGTAAATTCTAATAACAGCATTGAGCTACAATTACCGGTTTTAATTTTTCAATCATTTTTGGATAGAAATGATTTCCTGCTATTAGTGGTCTAAGCAATCTAATGTATGATATCTCAATTTGTGGATTAATTTGAGAAGAGCTTCAGGATGTAAATGAACATTTTCTGCGATGTTTCGCTTTGGATTCCTACCAAATTAGCACCAATTAGCAATTAAGGGATTCGTAAGATTCTCAAACTAATTGGATTACTTGTAAAATGGCTGGAGGAAAGATATTAGAATTAAACAAAACTGCTGTCTGTTAGTATCTTCTCCTATCTTCTGATGGTATCTGTTAGTGTCTCATCTGCACATTAGACATAAGGAATATTCCATGCCGAACGTAATCATGTGAATGCTGTTCAGTCCGGGTGATGATTTTGAATGTGACCTGAATTTTGGAAATGAGAGAGCATTTGTCTATGATCATCCAACGTTGTTCAAAGAAATGGTCAGTATAAGATAGTATTTGCATTTAGTAATTGGTATGTTTTATGTCATTGTTTGTCAGTGTTTGAAATGTTCGAGATTAGAATATTTGAATAGTCATTTTCGCGGTGATTTTGTCGAATTAAAAGTTTGAAGATGTATCAAAAACATGTAGGTGGTATTTGTATAGCAACAACGTCCTCACTAATAAGGCAGTACTTCAACTGCTTTGTTCAATTGAAAGTGATATGTTTTTTTCTTTGAATTTTAAATAATCCTTCACTTACTTGCCATGCGGGAGGGAGGGTCGGTCTTGTGGTATCGTGCTGGACTGCCAATCGCTGGGTCCAGGGTTCGAATCCAGCTCTTGCAGGGTCACCTGGGCCTATGTTGGACGGCTGTTTCAATCATCTTCGCCTCATTGCCTTGTCCTCCTGTCCTAATTAGCCTACCAAGTGCATGAATACAGGACGTAAAGGCCCAATCATCCATCCATCCTCCTGTCCTTACTAGCCTACCGAGTGCATAAATACAGGTTGAAAGCCCCTACCATTCATCCGTCCATCTTTGAATTTGGGAACATGCTCAACAGAATCAGAATGATTTTCCATCTATTCTATCAATCTCTCAGTTTGCATGATAAAAAGCCATAAATGGCATTAGCGAAAACCTTCCTGCAATTTTATATCCCACCGTCCTTGGCTGCAGTTTAGCTTATAAATACAGACATGCCGAATATCAACCATTCACGTCTGCAGATTAACCTTGATTGCTTGTCTGCAGATGCTCATGGTTGATACAATTTTTGCATCTCTTCGGAATTCTTCTGAAGTTCTCAGTATGGTTCGTAATTTTTCTCCTGTCTCATGCTCAAATCTTCTGTGGTGTGTTTGAAGGGGGTAGTTAAGCTCAATTGTCAATGGTAGCGTGTTGGGCTGCCAATCTCTGGGTCCGTGGTTGGAATCTTGCTCTTTCCATCCCTGCATCTGTCTTTTCCGGACATGCTGATTTGGTTGAGCAGTTGAAGTCAAGTTGCATACTCGACATGTAGTGTATATTTTCCAAGGGGGTATCAACTTTTGACAGGAAGTTCCAGCAAACTCCCATCCGACAGTCATAAATTCTGAAGTCAAGTTGCATACTCGACATGTAGTGTATATTTTCCAAGAAATTTTGTCACAAAGGCACTATACATGTGTTGTGGTTCTGACACCAAGACCACTGAGTGACGCCTTGGTCTAGTGGTTAGCGTCCTAGCCTTCTAAGCTTGAGAAGCGTGGGTACAATTCCCGGGCTGGTCTCCTGCTTTAGATTACAAATGCTGTATCATTATGCTGTTACATTTCTGATACTTTGGGGAATATTTCTGATACCTGAGTCTAGATTTGCTCTGATATATCGACTCAATTTGAGCGTTTTCCTGTCAACCTACGGCACTCAGTGTTGCCGAGGGCACTTGACGTTGCTCTATGATATACAGCCAGAGAAAAAGCGACATTGAGAGAAAAGAATAAAAAAAGGAACACAAAAAAAGACTCTTGATTGCTAAGAGACTTAAGTCTATTCCCAAGGCCAAAGAAGGAACTCATGATTATATCCCTCTTTGCAAGGTCTGTCGTTCTGAATATGCTTCTAATAAGATCACCGTATTCTCCAAATTTGCTTCTGATATGATTGCTGTATTTCTATGATTTGCAACCAAGGCAATTAGTTCCTTGACTCAATTGCCTGTCAGCATTGCCTCCCATTTGTTGCAGCTTTTGTTCAAGGTTAGATAATCGTTTAAGATTTTTTTTCAACACCACTTAACAGTAGACCCCATACTGATGGAGAGATGACAAGAGCTTAGTTGGTAGCTTAGTTGCGCTCTGAGCTTCCAATCGCTCAGTCCCAGGTTTGATCCAGCTCTGTTGCCTCTAAATAGCCCACAATGGTGCTGATGTGGCGTAAAACACAAACTCACTCACTCACTCACTCACTTGATTCAGCTCTGACCTGATCACCTGGACCTGTGTTGGACATAAAGTCAAGACATTTTATTTTGGCAGTAAGTTTTTGGCTGATAATTAAAAACATACCTTACTCTTGACAAAAATACTTGTCTCCTCCTGTTCCTGACACCTTGACCAAACAGTTTAATAAACATTTGGAAGTATTGGCATGTTGTTGCCCTGGTTTTGAGGTAATCCCATTAGTATAACATTGCTGTCAACACAGCTCAAGAAGCCATTTTCTTCTACTGCTTGTATTGCTGCTGTTGTGACGTCACCATTGTTCCAGTGATGTCATAGAGCCAACAATGCTGATGACGTCACAACAGAAGGCTAAAAATAGCTCTAAAAGTGCTGAAGAACAGCAGTAATTTAGCATTGTGAGTGCCTGCACAATGGAGCTGGGGGGTCAGAGGACATAAATTTAGTCCAAATCATGCTTGGTCATGGTGTACTCACCCTCACAAACCAAAATTAAACCTCAGCCTTAATCATGTATTCTTTTATTGGATAAAAACTTACTGCCAAAATAAAATGTCTTGACTTTAATGGACAAATGTTGAACAGCAGTTTCAAGCATTCTTTGCTCCGCTGCTGGGTCCTGAGTCCTCCTGCCCTAATTAGCCTACCCCACTGTATGAATACTGGACATAAAGCACCAATCATCCATCAAGCGGTGCTAGCCTCGGCAGTGATTTTAATCTTATTTTCGTATAAATTATTAAGTCTCCACTTGCGAATTTCGTCCTTGTCACTTGAAACCTTCACAGGTGCAGTGATATAAATTGGACTAGCATGAGGTTGGATGTAATTTAGCAAAGTGCTAAAATTAACAGAGGAGAGCTTGACTGTGTTACAACTGACGTTCAATCCAAGCACTTGATGAATGTTGGAGTAATGTACTTGAGGGTGAAAGCTTTTCCATGTTTCATGTGTCCCCCAAGCCTCTGTCTATGACTGATAGGATTGCCAAAAATGTGAAAAATATAAATGGGAAAAATCATCTCCTTCCTAGATCCCCCCCCCCCCTCATTGGGCCCACAAAGTGCACGTTCAGTACTCTTTTGAGTGTGAAAATTGTATATAAAATGCTGTGAATAACAATAAATCTAAATTTTCCCCATATCGATATATATTTAGCCATCCAGGCACTCAAGTGGCAGTGGCAGATCCGCCGATCCGGCTGGGGGGGGGGATGGTTACGGGGCCTAGGGTGGGCTGAAAAAAACTTTTTTTGGAATTTCAATATGCCAGTGGTATAGAAAGTTGGCTATGGCCAAAAAATGAAAATTTGTGCAAAAAAAATTTTGTGGCATGCGACGTGTGCCGGGCCACTCCGGCTTTTATGAAAATGCATATTTTCATCCATTTCGCATGCCTTTTTAGACCATTTTTTGGCCTGAGTCAGCTTCCTTGGTTTCAGAAGGCACAATGGCATACTGAAATCTTCTTTGAAGGCCATTTTGGATATGAAATGCCATCAACAGGTCTAAAAAGGCATGCGAAATGGCTGAAAATATGCATTTTCATAAAAACCGGAGTGGCCCGGCACAAGTCACATGCCACAAATTTTTTTTGCACAAATTTTCATTTTTTGGCCACAGCCAACTTTCTATACCACTGGCATATTGAAATTCCAAAAAAAGTTTTTTTCAGCCCACCCTATTACGGGCGTCTCTCCTCCCCGCCGTACCACTGAGATGAAACACAATTTTGAATAAAATATGTGGGGATGTGTGGTCATTAATGCCGACACAGGCTCAGCCCTCCCTCCCTCCCCCCCCCCCAGACACCCTGTCTGGATCTGCCGCTGGCTCAGTGCCTGTCAAGTTTCTACAAGATAAACCAGGTATACATGTATAGTGCAATCCTCCAAGGCATGTCCTTGGCTCCCTGCAATTTGTAACTAAATGTTTCGATTTACCAAAGATTATATAATATCATACTGACATAGAGTCTGAAGTGGAATGTTATAAATTACTTGTAACGTTGCATTTAGAGAAGGTAGCTAAAATTCAAGGTCTTTTCCCCACAGCATATTGCATCGCACCTAAAGACCTTGCCCTACTTCAGTTCGTGAAATATTTTCAGGAGTAATTATTTACTTTTTTTCTCTTTCTATACTTTAAACAATTTCTAGTGTAGAGCAGCTCTAATCTTTGAGATTCAAGGCTTTGCTGAGACTAGCATTAGCAAGAATATAGAGGTCCCTGGTAGTGGATTATCCAGGCTGAATATGATATGAGGATTTTAATACTGTCTCAAGGGGGAAAGTTAGCTCAGTGGTAGCCTGCTGGGCTGCCCATTGCTAGGTCCCGGGTTTTAACCCAGGTCTTGCAGCAGTCTTGCCGTGTTACCTTGAGCCATGTTGGATGGCTGTATCAATCATCCTTTGCCTCATTGCCATGTCCTCCTCTTGTCCTACTTAGCTTACCAAATGCATTATACAGAACAAAAAGCCGATATCATTCATCCATCAGTACTGTCTTTTAATGCATGTAGAATGGACTTTCAAGCGATCTTGACTGTTCCTGAGGAATCTCCTCTGCATCTTATAACTTGGTATGTCAAAATTATTGAAATAAATAATCAATCAATCAATCAATCTGTCAATCAAACAGAAAGTCATAAGTAATTTTGTCGACGTATGTCCGGTAGATGCTCTTGATTCGGAATAAGATACATTGCTGTCTGTGAATGTTGTACGGTGAGCTGTAGTGTTTTGGACAAAAAAAGTTACTCCATAATATGAGCCATGATGTTGATTGCTTCAAAAATTGCTTGTCAGGGTTGGAAGGGGGGGGGGGGCTGGTTTATTCTTTATTACCTCATGAACTCTGAAGGAAGGTCATCCTATCTTGTTCATGACACAGTATTCCCTCTGTCTGTCTTTACCCTGTCAATCTATTCTCTATCTCTCCCCCATTTCTCTCTGTGTCTTTCTCTGTTCTGGAAGCAATTTAAGATGGAAACAATTAGCTCTGCCATTCACCAGTCCACAGCTGTTGGCATTTACAATACTTTTTCCTCTCTTAATTATCTTATCTATCTTAATTATGTCTTATAATTATGTTTGTGCAATATTTTTGTCAGACTTAGAATGTTTTTGGCATTATTTATTGCTGCATTTATTTTGTGTGTGAAAGAGTACATAAATTTGTATTTGTACTCATAGAAAGTATTAAACACCTGTGGAATAGGATTACTTTTTCTAACTCAAAGAAAAATGCCCATGCGGTAAAAAAAAAAGAATCGAAATGTAAAATGACATAATCAAATTTCTGAAGTTTTACTTTTTGGTCGGTGGCAATACTGGGTCTAATGGACCCAAACATGTGGTAGTTTATTAGATAGCAGCAGTAGTTAATTGGGTACATTAACTAAATGTCTATGATCTTCTCATGTTCTAATTAGCCTACCGAGTGCATAAATACAGGATGTAGAACCCCATTCATCCATTCTTCAATACATTAACTAAATGTATAACAACATGTACTAAATGTATGACAAATGTAGACAAATAGTTATGAAAGAGGAGTAAAGATAGAGGCTGTCATTGGCTGGTTGTGACAGGAATGACAGCGAACACCTGTTGCCTTGTAATGAGAGGGCAGGTGCATTTTGGGAAATACGACAAATAGGGGGGGGGGGCAAAAAGGTTGCCATGGCAACCGTGACACAGAAAATGAGAGGGATGACATGACCTGGTTAGACAATGTCACCTGTCATTGTACGAGCTCTCAGTGTGTAATGTGTAATGTATTGAAGGTAGCAGCCAAGTCTAGTCACTTCTCACCAGACTCAGAAAGTAGTATTGTGACTGTATTGATGCTGACTGGTGGTACATGGAATCTTCGGATTGTTATTCTACATGATACTTCAGGCTTAGCATTTTAAGCTCTTGTAATGATGCATCATGGTCTGCAACTGTATACATTCTATGTGGATGTCAGTGGATAACGACTATGTGAGCATTGATTTCATCAGTGATATATGATTGATCATAATAATTATGTGGTTAAGATGATGAGACTGTAAACAAAACATGGACAGATCCTTGGATATACTTGATCAATTTACCGCCATAATCGGACTGATATTTAAATATTTAAATAAATTCTGGGTCGAGATTTAAATCATTGGAATTTATAATAGATTTTGAAGCAGGATACTTGGATGTGTTAAATGTTTTGTTTGGATATTCCTTTTCACAATTTGCTAATCCTCATCCTGTCCTAATTGGCCTACGAGGTGCATAAGAACATGACGTAACGCTCCATTCATCCGTCTATAATGATTTCCTGAAGACAGATCTGCCGGGGTACAACGCTACCAGTGTTACTTTGGGAATCTAAAAATAGGATTACAGTTACAAAGCAATGGATTCACGATTAATCTTAATTAGGCTACCAAGTGGATAAATACAGGACGTAAAACCCTAAACATCAATCCATCCACTGTGTCTTGAACTCTTTGATGATAAATTGATGTCGAGATATTTGGATACTGGGTGATATTATTATCTTAACGAGTGACTAACTGTCGACATTATCAAGATTGTCGCATTTAGAAAAGGAGTACTAGACTAGTGCTAGTCAATGGCAAAGAGTCTAGCTATACTATAGTCTTGGATGGTACTGATGCCTGGAGTGTATGCTCGGATCTTGACAGTCTGGAAATGAAATTGCTGCTTCATTTATGACTTTGTACAGTTGGTAGAAAATGACTTGTATCAGCATGGAGACTACTTATGTATTTTATCAGCTTTGATCAGTGATTGTTATATTTGATGCCTTCATGGTGTTGATTGCATGTTGCCTACAATTATGGCAATTTTGTAATCTTAACTTGGAAATTCTGAATACTGAAATATGATTTGATATAATTATCACAATGGTGAGTGTTTTGAACTATTCCAAACTATTCTAGTTCACAGCACTATAGTAAAATGCTGTGCTAAGTTCTTCAGCTGATTTATATAAATCATGATATGATGGACTTTGATAATTCTAGACAAATGTTCAGCCTCCCCGTCAAGTACAATCTTTGGTGTGTTGGACATCAGCGATTTGTACATGTATCTACAACACTTAACTCGCGCTTAAGACAGTTAATTGATTTACAAGTTGTACATAACTTGTAGTGTTCAGCTATCTGGGACATCTTCTCATTTCAAACTCTGTTCAAACATTGTTATGAAGAGTTTCCGTTATGGCTCATAAATAGCATTTCACAGCTGAGTGATTCTAAAGGGAATTGCCCTGTAATGGGGTAAAGAGACTGTCCTTTAGCGCCCCCTATAAGTGATGTCTTGAACTTTTTCTTATTACAGATTATATAATACATAAAACGGAAATTTGGACAAATTTTGGTGCTAAAATGTATTATTTATTGACTGTTGTCTGTTGAGGGATGGCATTTAGTTTGCGACTTCTTGAACATGATGAAGACTAGTTCCTTGCTCTGTGGTTAAATTAGTTTGTATTCATAGAGCACATAGAAAGCAGAGAGGTCTTTGACCAAAGTTTAATAATATTTGAAAAAAAATATGCCCAATTTGACTAGATTCTCTATATGTCTCATAATCGGTGTATTGTTATAAAACAATTCTTCTGTCCACTGTTGTTAGTGGGTAAAGACAGGACGTCAAGCCTCGATCGTTGGTTCATTCTACGATAGACACGATACGATAATCATTTGTTTTCGTTGTTACAAGTGCAGCAAAATCGTAGGCAAAATTCTTTATTTGTGAGAGAAAAAAGAAATTTTCTGAAATTCGGATAGTTTGCGGGATAGCTTCTTCATAATTATTTGTGTAACTTTGAAGTATTGTTTTAAAAATATTAAAGAATGTGTCCACTTCAGTGCATGTCCAATTAACTGACCAATAAATTGACCATTTCCTTGTTATTTTGCAGGTGGTGGGGTCAATGTTGGCCTCGGAAGAGAGTGATTTTGAGGAGGAACTGCAAGGGTTGACGTCTTCTCTAGATCTGCTCGCCACCCTCCTGTCCCACTTCCCCCACTCCCACGGCCAGGTGAAGCCTCTCGTGCAGAAGATATTCGGGTATGTTTCTATTCTGTCTATCTATGTCCAAAGAGGACAGATGCTTTCAGGTGCTTTGTGGGATGTAGATATGAATTTTAGTGATAACACAGGGTTCCCTTGCCTCCTCGAATATCCGGAGAACTGGGAGTATTTTAGATGCTTTCTAAAAGGGAAAAGCCTTGGAAAATGCAATATTTCCACAAAAAACCAGGAAAGATCCTTGAATTTGAATTTTGCAAAAGATTGGGAACACTAATGATAGAATTGTAGCAATAATAGAGCCAATATCTATCTTAGTAAATTTTTGAAGACCATAGGCTCTGTATTTTCTTTCACCATGTCTAACTTTAACATTGATCAAGAGTCTTAAGTTGGCCTTTTTTAGTTTAAATGAACTTGTATTGATTATTCTCTTCCGCCTGTCAGTATTAAGTAATTGAAGTTCTCGTAATGGATGAACAGTATTGAACTGTATTCTTTAAATCTCCTGTCTGAAGGTAAATTCACAAACTAGATGAACAGGCTCTAAGAATTTTTCCTTTCATCTTTTTGCAGCGAATGTGCGAGAAAAGTTCTTGGAGTGGAATTCCAGAAACTGAAAGAAGATGACGACCAACGAGCGTCGTTCATGGCCGCGGTCGAGGCCCTGTGTATTCCTACGCAGGACGCTTCGGTCCGGCGACTCTTCATGGCTCTGCAATGGACGCTGGAGAACTGCTGGGCCCACCCCACCCTCGTCTCCATGATGAAGGGCGAGGAGATCGAAGAGACTAAAGGTTCGTTTTATAGGCAATCATATAATCATACCATATAATCATTAATAATTATTATACTGTTGTAATGAGGTATTCTACTGTTGTGATGGGTTATCTGCAACATGTTTATTATTGTGTCTGAAGTTTTGATTAGGGGTGGGTTTACTGGGTTAGCTCGGTGGTAGAGTTAGCTCAGCGGTAGCGTGCTGGGCTGCAAATGGTTTGGTCCAGGGTTCGAATCCAGCTCTTACTGGGTGACTTGGGTCTATGTTCCACATCAGTTTCAATCGTCCTTCGCATAAATACAGGACATTAAGCCCCATCATCCGTCCATTAATTGTACCAAAGGCAGATTCTGCCTTTGATTGTAATCAGATCGGAAAATAAATTATAATGCTGTAGGCGTACTTGGATTGATATCGGGAGTCAAAAAGTGGTATCGGTGCATCCTCAGTTACCTTCTTTAAAGGTGCCAGCGGTGTTCAGTTTCTCAGAACTTCCATGAAAAGTGTCGTCATAGTTAAATTAAGAATCACAGTAATCAAAACTTTCACCTGACTATTTTAATAATCTTCAGTCTCGAGAGGCATTTCATTGTGGACAAATTCTGATCAATAAGAGATCAATAAGAGTTGAGACGCCTTTGATCCTCGTATGACAAAGTTAAAGAGGGCTTTCTAAAAAATTAGGAGGAAATTAAGCTCTGCCTTTGGCACTTCCATTCATAGTTTGTAGCAGATTAGTTATGAACCCTCCAGGCTGCAGCATGTGCAGTGGAAATGGCTATAAGTCTATAACCTTGTAACCCCCCCTCCCCCCATCTGCCTTAAAATAAGAAAAAAGCTGAAGTCTTTGCCTAAAAGACTATTCATGTTTTTCATGTCCACACTCTCCTAATCTCCGCATTATCCCTTTGCAATGGCATTGATGAAGTTCTTGACTCTAATTGATGCAGGTTAGTCCACACAGGTGTGCATTCGTGATTTTGACACCTGCCTTAACGACCTCCTTTGATGCTGTCAATTACAGGTGAAAATATCTCACCTGTTGTGATAGTAATGTACCTGTCCAATTTTAGAAGTGAGTGGTGTTATTACTAATTAAGGTGTAATTTGACTATTAACTATTAACTGACTAGATGGGTAATTATTTGGCCTTATTTGCTAAATATTGGGTTGTTAACAATTGTATCATGTATGCCTATCGGCACTTGTTGACTGAAAAAGTTTTATGAGATTTGAAGCGATTTGTTATTTTTGAAAGATTCATGGATTGATAATTGTTTCTATAAAAGAACCAAATTCGACTCATTTGGTAAACCATCACCCTCAACTAATTGCTCAAATTTGGTTTTGTTTCTTTATTAGCAAATTATAGACGTTTCATTTTAGATTCAGAAATGAAACTTTTCATCTTGGTTGTCTTGTGGATGGGGGGAGGAGGGGGGAGCCCTCCTAGGCCGCCCTTGATCCGCCACTGCTCGCTTATTAGTAATTTCACGATTTTCCCTTACAGCCCTGCTCTACTTGGAGAAGTTAGAACTGGGCGAAGTTTTTGACTTTCTCTAGATTAAAAAAATTGTTAACTTTCTCCACATGGCCACCATTTGAGTTAAGTTAATATGATTTTCTGTATCTCATTGCCGTGTCGTCCTCCCGTCCTTACTAGCCTACCAAGTGCGTGAATCCAGGACTTAAAGCCCAATCATCCATTGATCCTGATGGGAGGGGGGAGGGGTCTAGCGGTCGCGCATTGGGCTGCCAATTGCTGGGTCCAGGGTTCGAATCCAGCTCTTGCCGGGTCACCTGGACCTGTGTTGGACGGCTGTTTCAACAATCCTTCACCTCATTGCCTTATCCTCTTCCTGTCCTAATTAACCTACCAAGTTCAAAAATACAGGACGTAAAGCCCCAATCATCCATCCATCCTCCTCCTTGCCTTATTTAAGTTATTATCCTACCAAGTGCATTTATAATACAGGACGTGAAGCCCAATCATCCTTCCAAGTTCAGCCATGTCACAAATTAGTCATTTCTCGATTTTTCCCTTACAGCCCTACACTACTTGGAGAAGTTGGAACTGGGAGAGGTTTTTCGGTTACGGATTGAACTCCTGGTGGAGAGTGGGTGCGACCAGTACGCCCTCAACTTGTGCAACTGGTGCGTTCGCAGCGCCCTCTACCGGCAGGACGTGTTCGTGCGCCAGACCCAGCTCTTGCTGCTCCACAAGTTTGGCAAATTGCAAGACTTCTATAATCAGGTAAGATTCCGTAAGACAAAAAAAATTTACAAGAATGAATATTGGAATTGATATGGAGTGAAGTCTGAAGAAAGTGATTGAAAGAGTGCAAAGATGTTACAATAGATGGTTTTTTATTACTTTGAAAATGTTATTAATAGAGATATTAGATGGACAGGAAAGAGTGAAATTTGATTGAACTAGGCACTAGTGAAAGTTCGAAGAATTTGAAATGATTTTGAATAGTATGATGATATATAGACGATAGTCACGATGCCGATTTTTCTTGAAACATTTTGCCTGTTTTGATGGTAGAGCATAGTGTTATATTCAGCAATAGTATTTATAAACGGCATAGTGCACATTAAACGACATTGCTACATTTTTCGGAGGCTGTCCTTAGTACAAAGCAATATATTCGCTTGAAATTTAGGTGGGGTTAAAGATTTTATCATTGAGTTTCGTACTAAATATAGTGGAAAGTAACTCCCTACAAAATTTCTGCAATTTGAATCTGCAAGCTCAATTTAAGTGTGGCTTTTACAGTGCCTGTTATTCAGAATAAGTCCGTTTCAGTGAAGTTGGTAGATCAGACAAAGCATGCTATTTTAAACATACTTCAAATGGCTCAGTGCAAGTGCATTTGGGCCAGGTATCATCATAGTTGAATAGAATTCAAATCAGCGATCAATTGAATCGAATGAGTACATTTAGTTTCTGCTGATTGACTTTGCCAAAGACGATTGTAAACCACACCCTCTCTTGTTGCTATTGTCTCTGTTGCCTTGGCAACTGATCAAGTGTAGTGTCTCCATGGCAACGCAAGGTCACATGGATATATGATCCACAGGATGAAATAAGAGACCAGAAGAGGACTTACAAGGACATGGGGGTAGGGGGTTGAAAGAAAGAACTAGGGGGGATTTGCCAGGGGGGGGGTTACGGGAGGGGGATGTTTAAAATTAGAAGATTGTTATAAGGTTGAGCAAGAGGGTGTTATCTAATCATTGAGGATTTACTGTTTGGTACACATCAAAGGGGGTGATATTGCTTTAGATCTATTCTCAATGTTGTTTGTTGTGAGGTAAAAAGCATTTTGTAAAACCTAATATTTTGGATTCGAAACCCGTTAGTATTTTTATTGATCGCCAGTAGATCTTTAGATCTACCAGCGATGTATTTTTTTAACTTGTTTTGTAATAGTAGATACCTTATGAATGATAAGTTCTTTGCGTTATCGTTTTAAATATAAATGAATTAAAATTAATCTGTGTAATTATTACTGCTTCTTTAGACTGATTAGGCTAATTGACTAAAAAATATTAGTTTTAAAAATGGCTTGAAACTGCCTCCATGATATATCAGTTATGTATATATTCAGTGTGCGTTAAAGCTGACATTTCTCGATATATTATGGTTTATATATATATGTGTATATTTAGTATCTTTTTATGCTCAGCCTATTAATATAAAGGTGACAGATCAATACTTCATGACCTCATTTGAAACTTTGCCTGGTTTGGTTAGTAACTGTCAAAGTTTTGATTATAAAAATTTCAAAGTATGTGTGCTGGTGTTGTAAATCGTCAATTATTCATGGATTGTAACAAATAAAAAGATAACAAAATATAGAATTGAAAAGTGTGTAATTTCTATTGATTATTTGATCTGCAAACGTACAAATCCTATGAAATTTTAATCGTGTTTGTCATTGAACTGCGAATTATATTTTATTATATGTTTTAAAACGTTATAATATATATTTTCGTTATTTCTTATGTGAAATATAAATGAAGGAAACATTGATAGATTATAATTTTAGTATGTCTATTTGGTAGAAATTTACTTTAATGTAGTGTGTAAATATTACTAAATAAGATAGATAATTCATTCCTGAAAATGCCATTTTGAAATGGATGTCGGCCTATAATATAATTTTTTCAAGTGCTTGGTTATATTCACATGGGCCATGTATAATTGAAATCTATTTATTGTTAAGACAATAAATTTTAAAATCTAATAGCTTACCATATTATTCATTGAGTTTTATAGATTGGAAAGTTGTAATTTTACATTGATTATTTGATTGCCATGACCTTACATGATAAATTTGACAGGGAGCTTGTTTAATTTGTTCCATTTATTGAATTATTGTAAAACCAGCTTCATAATCTGCCAATAACTAAACCTGGTACAATTTACAGCTTGTACTTTAAACTAAGCTAGTAAATTACTAAAAAAGGGGGGAACCACAATTGATTTAGAATGGAAAATTAGAGCTTATTCATTTGACTACATTTGATCGCAGCAATACAGGTATAACAGTATAGTTTCAGCTATTTATACTAAGAAAAAAATGTCAAAAAGGGTTGGAACATAATTTAATTAGATTGAAAGGTTAAAAAAGTATTGATTGGACGACAATTTAACTCTGCCATACTGGTATAATAGTATAGTTTCAGCTTTTGGGCTATTTATAGTATTTATGAATTCTGATTGTTCTATCTGATCTACCTTGACCTCATGTTTCAGAGTTACGTTGACTGACTATTAATGACCATCATGGTGATGTTAGGCTAGTAATTAGGGTTGAATAATTAATTAATCTACTCAACATAATGTTTCTGTTCATAGAGGGTGGAGTCGTCCTTATTTGTCTAAAAGGGCAGCGTAGTCAAACAATAGATGCCACGCCGGGTTAACCAACAGTGCAACAAACTGAACAATAGGGACAGGTGACCCCACCTGTGGGTCATTGTCATGGTAACCATTGTCAGCGCCCCCTGGTGGGGTTCTATTGACGTTCTGTTGGCTCTATTGTTGTTTGTTGATCACCTGGTGCTGTATCATATAGAGGCAGGTGCCTGTCTTGTGCCACCGTAACTCTAGATATATAGATTGGTCGAAGTTAGGTTGAAAGTGGGTAGGTGGGAGCTCGGGTGGGGGGGGGAGGGAGATAGTTGTCTATTCTAGGGTTAATTGATGTGATGATATAATATTATATATCTTCTTAATTGACAAATTTTTCCGTCCTCCAAAAAGTTAATAATAACAGGTTCTAGATAACTCAAATTTATTCTATTTGTTGACTTTATTTCTGTGTGTTTTATTTGTCGGCTTTATTTCTGTGTGGATTATCTCCATAAGAGTTGAACTTAAAAAAAAAGGGTTTGCAAACTTTTCAGAGTTTGTGGGCTAGAAGAGCTAAAAATTTGATAATACGCTGATTTTAATGTGAATCTTTAAATTTTAGTTGAATCATCTATTACTCCGCATCTATTCTAGTCATGATTTAGGCTATTTTTAGCTATCTTTTGGGGTTAATTTCCTGAGCATTGTTGCCTTCCGGGGGCAATTAGCAAAGATCTGGAGATTAACGGTTCTAACCCCACCTCTCTTAACAAGAGTCTGGGGGTCAAATTTCAGTTAATTAGCGGCACTATGTACCGTGTGTACTGTGACTGTAGTAACAACGATAGGGAGCTGTATCGGGTTGTGTTTTGCTGTGACAAAGACTTCTGTTTATACAACAAAGAATTATTACAGGAGTTTCAGTTTTAGTTCTTATAATACTGGTATTGACTTGTCAAGTGCCAGTTACAATAAATTGCTAGTTACAATGAATTGCTCACCAGTTCTTATCAAGACTATTGGGAGTCTATTGGTAAGAGATATAGATATTCTGAAAATATTATGCTGATCTGTACTTATTGTTGAGGAAGCCTTTGTAAAATGTGGCAAATTCATATTAAATCCATATGAAAACAAACTATACATATATGATATAGGATGAAAACATTACTTTGAGTTTTAGAGATCTATGCATTGTGCAGACCTCTTGCAGCGGTTCTTGCTGCTTCTCTGTTAAAGAGGAATGATATATACTGAGAATGTGAATTGAGTTGAATACTAATCGATTCGTCTTTTGCACATGCAACCAGTCTCAACTCTTCATGAACTCATAATTGTTTATAGATAGTATTCTCAGTGTTCAGATCTATAGGGAGTAGATCAAAACAACAACTTCATAAAAACAATCTATGCATATTTCACTTGGAAGCTGTCTTTATAAGCCAACATAATAGGATTTTTTAGCTAGCCA
Source organism: Platynereis dumerilii (assembly GCA_026936325.1). NCBI lineage: Eukaryota > Metazoa > Annelida > Polychaeta > Phyllodocida > Nereididae > Platynereis > Platynereis dumerilii. The sequence continues at coordinate 24,809,771 of JAPTHN010000009.1, read as the reverse complement.
TAGGCGTAGCTATTGGAATGGGTGAGGAGTGTATGGGATTCTGAAACCATAAAATGCAACCATGCAACCAGCAACCATGCAACCAGCAACCATGCAACCATGAACCAAAAACAAGCTAGGTGGCAGCACTTCATGTATGCAAAATAGCCCTCTGGTGGAAAAGGCTTGCAGTATCTTGAGTTCATTCCCTGACAGGTATAACAGCAATATAGCTCAATTACCTTTCAAGAGTGTAATTAGATACAATACAATGCATTGGATTTCCTGTGTCAATATGGTCAAGGTTTGAACTTGAAATGCAATTAGCCAGCAATGGCCATTGACATGGTTTGATGTCTATGTCAGCTGAATGTCAGTGTTAACTTGGCCTAGTATACAATGCCAATTTAAAACACTTGTATTCAACTGTGTAAACTTAATCCTGGCCTTTGGAAGTTCATATTTATAGTCAAACATCACATGAAGAGCTCCTTGTAGAAAAATATATACCTTTTTGTGTGATGATTGACAATAAATACTTACATTCAAATTTAACAAATATAGATACTGTGCATGGGTAAACTACTAAATGAGTCAACTGTAACATAGGCCTAAAGGTATAATGGATATTATGCATACATGTCACAATGCAGTGGTTTTGAAAATGATTAATTAGTTCCCCTGTTTAATAGCAAGTTAGGACACCCCTGTGGCGCATTGAAACAGCCAATAGCCAGCTTTATAAAACAATATCAGGAAAGAGAGAGATAATAGTCTCAAGGTAGGCAAAGTTTGGCCTAATCCAATATAATTTGTATGAAATTATATTAGTGTTAGTTTTAAATGCCACCCAAAACTGTTCATGAGTGAATGCAAGTATACGGAGGAAGGGAGAGCGAGTGAGGGAGGAAGGAATGGACAGGGTTTGGAAGGAAGGGGGGAGCGAGGAAGGAAAGGGGCAGTGTGGGGGGCCGCTATAGATAGATAGATCCTTACAGAAAATCAGAAATGCAAATAGGAAGTAGATAGATATTCTATCTAAAAAGCACCTAGAGCTTGAAGTGCTTGCATATTATTTTTTTATAATAACACTGAACGTAATGATAAAGTGCTATGACTTTATTGATGGAAACATTAAAGTTATAAAAATGATGTTGATTTAAATTTTCCAAAATTTGGCCTAGTATTACACTTTAATTGTACAACCGTCTTTTCACTGTGAAATGTGAGTTTTGATTGTATGATATTTTTAGTTTAAACTTCATGGAAATTCTATCAGTTAACACTAGGGGAAAAGTGGCGTTGAATCCTTCAATCCCATTGGCCGATAGATTTCCCGACCTTGCCTCTGGTTGAGACACAATCTGGAGTATGTTTAGTGATTTTTCTAACTTTAAGGCTTCACAACTTGGTCACTCCTTTATGTTAAATTTTGAAAGTAGTGTTTTTGGAATTAAAGTGCTATGTCTGCTTCATGTGGAAAGCAAATTAAGAATCACTGTTTTAACAAAAAGTTGCTTGAGGCCAATATTCAGGCCATTCAGTGAAATGGGGTTATTCAAATCACGTCAACTTATATATTTTATGCCTGATCTTCCAATTTGTCATGTACATTCCTTCCTATTAAGGGAGAATGCCGCGGAGGCTTGCCCTTTCAAGTCCATCCGCCTATCTATCTTGCTATTTATCTATCTGTCTTATTTCATTGTATTTATTCTTTTCCCTCGAATTTACAAGCAGCTTGCTAGTCGCCTTTTATTTCGAGGATTTCATGAAGTTATTCTTGCATTCCATAAATTATTATTTACATGTCTTCAGTATATACTATAGATTAGGTCAACATTGCTGTCAACCCATTCCAAGTTAATCACTGCCCCTTTAATATAACAGCAAATGGCTAGCTATGAATCCGCGGATTCTTGTTGACATCATTTTATAGCAGAATAATTGTTCAGTTTGTAATTGTTTATAATTGTCTCTTATGGAATGACCTGTGCGTCTGCTCGTTTCTTGGTCTTAAGTCATCTTTAATGTAATTTGAATGTTATTTGAATTTTATGAATGTTATTTGAGTCTATGAATGATGTTCTAGAACAATATATGACTAATCTTGATTGTATGACTTCGATTGTATACATGATGTTGCCGAGTGATATTTTGAATGGACTAAGACCGTCTCCTTTTAAGCCTCCTTGCAGTCTGCAGCTTTTTCACCTTTTAATTTGTTCTCCTAAAAAAATTCTTTAAACCCTCCTAACACCCCTCATATCCTTCCTTTGATATCAATTTTTTGCCACCTGTATAAATCACTTTGTAAATAGTTGGTTTAACTTTGTTGCTGCGAAAATACTTTGTGCAGAACTTCATCAGCTCCCAATTGTTAATCCAACAATCCGATCGTTTGCTCCTGGTCTGCTATTTTCAGAAATTTGAATGCAAAATGCAAAAATACAAAAGCAAAGCCTTATCAAACGCCTTCACCTTCTCACCCCACTGCATAGTGACCCCGCTAAATCAGGGCATGCTTTGCCTTAATAAAAGCAACAAGTATTTTAACTGCCTGAAATAGGCTGGTAGCGGCCTCATTTTCGTAGGGTAGCTGTTGGAGGATGTCACCTTCTATAAAGACTGCCAGGAGGCTTGCTCCTCTGTTCTTTCAATTTCTACTCTCTGACCTGACTTGTCTGACACGTAACTTGTCCGACACGTAACTTGCCTGGCGTAACTTGCCTGATGTAACCCGGTGGTTGCCTATTTGCAGTGTTGGCAAGTCGAATGCTGTACAGCCATCCATCTTCTGCATCACACTTTCCATCTCGCCCACATCCGCTCCCCCACGCCCTCTAGTGACAACCTCGTGAGTAAAATGACGTCATGATGTCATGCGTAGAACGTCCGTAGAACAGTCGTAACGTCCTTGTGTCCTGTGTCCTCCCGTTATAACTGCAATGCCATATAAGGACTTCTGATCCTCCTGCAACTTTGCACTGCGCTGCTTTCGAATATATCCACCTTTCCCGCACCCCATGATAATGATGATATGACTGTCCTCTTCGTGTGTTCATGATATTATGGCAGATACTCACTGACTAAGGCGTTCTGTCTGCTTTATTCTGCGCAATGATTCAGATATATCAAGTTTCTTCTTGTACCTTGCAAACATTTCTCTTGACTGCTCCAATATTTTCAAAATGGAAAAATTGAAATCATTGCTTGCTGATTGATTTATATTCAACCTTCAACTCCAAATGTGGCTCACAATCCCACACATAAAGGCTGGTTAGTGCATAACTTTTACCTGAAGGCAACTTGAGTGCATCAAAGGGCCAATAGTAGTAATGACTAATTTCTTTGGTTTAAAAAGTCTATTAGACTTAAAGTACTGAAGTTTGCTAGTTTCATTGCCCGAAGATAGTTGCCTCGCAGTCAGTGAGTTTCTAAATATAATACATTGATGTTGCCCCTCCTCCTATTCTTATCGATAGCCAGCATTTTCTTGTGCGGCTCCATCACCGGCTAATACATCTTTTCACTCTTGTGTCTCCCCCTTGTGGGTGTATCATATTTTTCATTTCTCCCTCTTTGTCATCTTGGCGTGTGATTGTTGTAAGATGTAGCAGTTTGTAACTTGTAGCAAAAGTGTTATGTTGTGTACAGTAAAACGGGGTAAAGTTGGCAATCCCGGCCCCGGATTCCTGGGTAAAGTTGGCGAGCTATTATGACCCACTTACTGGAAGAATTGCCAACTTTTTCTGACTGACACGTATGGCAACTTTACCAAAGATACCTGTGTCAGCGAGGGAAGTTGGCAGCATTTCTTCCATTAAGTGGGTCAAAATAGCGTGACAATTTTACCCCGGATTGCCAACTTTGTCCCGTTCTACAGTAGGCTAGAGTACAGCTTGTATTTGGGGCACTTAGTGCACTCTTACGTTTTTCCAAAAGTCTGACCTTCTAACCGCAATGTCTTAAGATGATCAACCAGGCGCACGGATCTCTTATAGGGACCTCGCTTGTCGGCGTGGATGTCTTGTATTTAATGTTAGACCTATGCTTGGCATTGCTGTGTTTCAATGCGCATTGTTAAAATATATATAACAAAACGGCTAATCATGTCGCTTTCTGTGTAAATGCTTGTAAATTTCATTGTTTAGTTATTGCATGATTAGGGATATAGCATGTTAGTTGTGTATTTGTTGCAGTCTTGTTGTGTGTCTGTTTATATGTTATTGTAGATGACAAAATTCTTTGCATTAACATGGTCATTTCTCGCTAATTGGTACGGAGTACGGAAGTGATATTTTGAAGATGGTGAAAAGTTGAGAAATTTTGTATTGCTTTTCTAACAGCCATAGGGAAGAGTTTGAATGGATGATATGATTTAGAGATGTTAAGTTAGTAAAGTTACATATCTCATTGATGTCATTACTATAGAAAGAATGGTTGGTGCTAAGTGTAAATGTGTAATGATGCGATGGAATGAATGTTGATAGAATATTGAATTCTGGAATACAAGATGGGCGAATGTTCCAAATCTGAATAAAAGCCATATTCATTATTATCTTTTAGTTTAATGGACGAGCTGATGTCATAAATGCAAAATATTGTAGTAATGTATTGTCTGTATTAATTGATTTGGTATATAAACTGAATCTGTTAGCAATGGAGACCTTCCAATCTGATAGAATTGTAAACTTGATTTTGAATCGAGAAGTAATCAACCAATATAAATTATAAAATGTTGATTTATTTTCAGGAAATGATTACATACATGTATTTATAAAAATTTACAGATATATGAGTATTTGTTATTGTTAGTAAATTGCACAGGTTATTGGGCTCATTAATGACTGGTTGATGCTTTTGTCTTGCAGTGCTGGACGTTGGAATGTTGCGTAGGGGTTCGCATGGTGGAGTCATTACTGGAGGATGAGGACAAGAGGGCAGTGTGTCTCACTCTCGCTCAGACCTTCCTCCTTCAAGACTGGATGCAGCCGGAGAAACGCTGTTGTACAAGAGTAAGTATTGCCCTCTTTTTGTCTTTGGTGATGAGGGGTTGGGTTGGTCCAGTGGTAGTGTGCTGGACTGCCAATTGCCATTGGCTGTTTCAGTCATCCTTCGCCTCATTGCTTGGGGGGAGGGTTCGTCTGGTGGTAGTGTGCTAGGCTGCCAATCGCTGGGTCCAGGGTTCGAATCCAGCTCTTGCAGGGTCACCTGGGCCTATGTTGGACGGCTGTTTCAATCATCCTTCACCTCATTGCTGTGTCCTCCTCCTGTCCCTCGTCCAAAAAAAAGAAGGATTGAAAAAGTATGGCATTTATGTGAGTGTGCATTTTTCGTAACACAAAGGTCTAAATTTCAAACTTGCCTTCTTGACCTAGTTGACCTTCTTGGTGTGTTTCAGATTTAGACCTTAATGTTATGAAAAATATGCACTCATGAAATTCCAAGTGTCAGGATTATGCTTACGTAGTTGTACTATGGCATTTACCTTTACATTTTACACTGTTTTAAGTTAACTTTACAAATCAAAAGTCTACAGTTACTTTTTATCAAGTGAATGAATTCTAAACACTGAATCTCTCTTTTATCTTCTTCCAGGAACTGCTTCGGCTATGGATGCACGCCCAGCGTCTGTCAGAGTCGGACAATGACGAGTTCTTGAGCAGCGTTTCCAAAGTTGCCCAGATCACCAGGGTCCCCACTCAGTTGGTCTTGCTGATCGAAGTGATGCAGGCGCAGGTAGGTCGAGATGACTTGAGAGTTATCCACTAGGTGTCTAAATTACGCCAAAGTATAATGAATCTGGTAAGGTACCACTAACCAGATTGGGTATCTGTCCTCTGGTGGCATCTACTTGGAATGTTCGAGAAGGCTTGTTTAAGTATTAACGTGGTTCCCACTCAACCTGGAAAACCTTGAAAACCTGGAAATTTTGGGTTGTGCTCTTCAAGGTCGGGAAAAACCTGGAAAATTTAATATTTCCGCCAAAAACCTGGAAAAAGTCTGGAATTTGGAGTTCTCTTTCCGAAATTGAAAAGGTTAAACAAATTGTGGACTTAGCAGCTTAGACGAAAAATCAGTTTGAAAAAATTGCAGGTTTAGACCTTTAAAATTGGTTTTGGCAACCTTGAAAAAACTGGAAAAAACCTTGAATTTGAGCTTGTCAAATGAGTGCGAACCCTGTATTAAAGTTATTTGACATACTACTGATTAGATAGACAGGTAGGTTGATATGGGATGGGAAGTACTGCCCTCCAAGCTCACAAGGGTTAATTGATGGGATGGGAGAGAAAACGCGGGAGCCTTCAACATGTTACACATTTACCCCATGTGATCACATTCTGATAACGATGATCGTATAGTTGTGAGACCTGCTTCTTCTATTCTGAATTTGAGAAAGGAATCTTTGCAAGGTGCTCTACAGACTTAAAGTTAGCTTGGAGTTGATAATCTACTGTTCCAAACACTGGGCCTGGGTTCAATCCCTACTCCTGTCTTTCTCGCCTCTACCTACATGTATGTTGGACAGCAGTTTCAATCATCCTTCGCAGTATTCCTGCCCTGTTTATCAGAGTGCGTAAATGCAGGATGTGAAGCCCCAGTCATTTATCCATCTAGATTAACTTGAACTTTCTTTCTCTTTCAGTTTGGCAGTGAGTTCCTCAGCTTCTGTACTGAGCTGGCTCTCAGGGCTCTGAAACTCGACCGACATCGTTTGGACTCGGCCCGTGTGAAGAAAGAGGACGAGGAGGCGGACGAGGCGGCCGATGGATTGGCCAAGACGTGCCGACAAATCTCGGAGCTCTATCAGGAGCACCACCACATGTGCTTGGTTAGTGATTTTAGACTCAGAAGGTTACGATAATTACACGCTTAATGTAGTTTTTTGGTGCATTTTGTAGTCTTCTCTTGCAAGTGATTGACCCTCGTCACAGGTTCAAGCTTCTTGGGAGATCTGGGAAAATCGGGACTTTTCCGGGCAATTGATGACAGAGTCATGTGCCTCAAACTTGATTGGTAAAATCCTAGTGCCCGATACGCATTGTAAATTTGTTAGCTTGTTTGATAAAAGTCTAAAGAATCTCATAAATTAATTTATATGAGGAACTTTTCCCTAGCATGATATCAATATCATGTTATCTTTGCTCTGAACCTATCTCTTATTTTACTTTGCCAAGTATGATTTGTGATTTGATAAATATGACATATTGTTAACATTGCTCTGAACCTATTTCTCGTTTTGCTTTTCAGTCGAGTCTCTTGACGGCACTCTACCTGGACCCCAAGCCGGACTTGTTCTTCTCCCTGGAGTCCAAAATGAGCCCAGCTCACAAACGGGCCCCTCCCCGGATTAATAACGTAGACCAAGCCATGTTTAAAGAACTCTTAGATCTCGTTGAGGGCTTACGGCCGATCGTGTTGCATCCGCGTCACGGTTGGAAGGAGATCAAGAAGACGGCCCTGTTCCATTTGGAGAACGCTGGTTACTCTTACGACAGTGCTAAGAACACTTTCACAAACCTTGAAGAATTGTTAATACAGAAAAGACAGTTGTCGCGGAAGAAGTCCAAATCTAAAACGACCAAACAGAAAAGATTCAAACAATTTGTTCCCAAACAAGAAAACGTTAAAGAGGATCCCGACTCAAACCAGGGTGCTAACCCCGAGCTGAACGCTGAGTTGAGTTCAGATTTAAGTTCAGAGGTAAATTCAGCTATGAAGCCAAAAACGACAATGTCAGAAGTGACTCAAATTACAAGCTTAGACTTGGTAGGGGCCGGCTCCAAAGGAGTGCTCTTAGAAACAGATCTGAATTCCTTGTCCGCGGACGCCACTGTTAAGGTCCAGGTGGTGGAAACAAGCGAACAGGGAATAGTTAACGGTAGCATCCTCCCCGACACCCCTCCCCACGTTAGTCAACATGTCAGTAACGTTAGTCCTCACTGTGTTCAAAATATCGAAATGTCCGACGCAGACAGTCAACAACAGCAACCGGTCTCCACCTCAAGTCTCTACCCCGACTCACAAATCCTTGATTACAACTGCATACCTACTGTGGCGGACGCTCAGTCCACCCTCGAGCAGCCCCAAATAGTCAACAGTTCAACCGACGCCGAAAGGCAGATCCTCTTGAACTCTATAGATGGCGCTTTTGTATCCCAAGAAGCTGCCAATAAAGATGATCTCCTTGTTAAGTCCGAATCTCAAGTCAAAACTGAAATGCCACCTTCAGAATCTGCCGTTGCCAGCGCTGTTGCCCCTAGCAACACTGACAACTGCATAGCAACAGGGCCAAATGCTTCTGGTGCCATGGCAACCCCTGTTGGGGATGATAATATCCCCAGCCAAACACCAGTTGGAAGCACCGAAGCCGTTGCCGAGGTTGTAACAAGTTCTGCAACCAGTGATCGGGTAAAACTGGAAGTTGAACAGTCTACAATTGAAACTACTACCCCGTCGGTGGTTGCTAATGCTGACAGTGTTTTTGGTGAAGCCAAAGATGCAACACAATCGACCACGGAAGAAAATAATGTGGATAGTACCACATCTTGTCAAGAGACCCTCCCGGAATCTGGTTTGGGAGGCCCCGATGGATCCATCGTGGATCAGTCCAATAGTGACAAATCGGAAGCCGTAGATTCCGGAACAGAGGAGGGTAAGCCAAGCACAACCCAGGAGCCCGATTCAGAAGTGAAAACGCTCGACACCCCACAGAGTGATTCCATGAATGATTCGGGAATCAGCGTGGACGACGTGAAAGCCAATCTGTCGGGCGATCATCAAACTCTGACGGACTTAGCAGTTAGTACGACTGCTCTGTCGGATGTCAATTCTATCTCTGATGTCAACTCTGAAAATGCTCATTTTGTCGAAACCATCCATCCAGCTCAGGATCAGCTGCTCTCTGAGAGTCAAGAACATGAAACGGAGAGTGGGGGTCAGTTAGTAGGAGCCGATGTATCGCAAGATGCATCGTACGATGTTGGCAAGGAGGAAGGGAATCTTGAAGGTCAACTCGAAGGGCAGTTGGACGGTAGTGCTGTGATCGACGATCAGACGCTCGGTGAGGGCCAAGAAGGGATGATGCAGGACGCACAAGATCCAACGCTCGCCCAAGATCAACAAATCGACCAGCAAATCGACTCGCAACTCGACTCCCAGCTCGACCAAACGTTACTCGCCCAACCTTCTTTGATAAGTGACGATATAGGTCAGGATATAAGTCAGAGCGAGGCTGAGTTAGGTCACGAAATCCCTCCTGGCATCGGGTCCGATATGGCTCCTGAGATTTCACAAGAGATGGCAGTGCTGCATGTCAATGCTCAGTTGAACTACAGCGAAGCGGAAATGGTTGTCACCAACAACGGCCAGCCCCTTGACGCGGAGTACGTTGAATCAGAAGTGTTGATGACAATCGACGAACCCCAGAAGGTCATAGTATGCCCGGCGGAAGAAACGGTGCTTTGCGAGAGTCGGGCAGTTCTGATCGGAGACGAGATGACCGTGGAGACAGGGATCGAGACACAGATCGAGGGACCAGAAACTTCCATTGTGCAGGTTTGTATTGTTTGTTTGTTAAATTATACAGGGAGAGATAAAAAAGCATTTCAAGTCACTTCTGTTATTTCAGTAAAACAGCAGTAATAATTATAACTTCAGCCTTTGTTGTAGTCGTAATAACTCGTATGACTCAATGTTGATGTGATTAATTTTGTGCCATTATCAAACAGTTCTGACATCTTTGTGAAGGGAATGTATTCTTTGGTACATGTAAGTGTCATTAGAACAGAGGAAGAGTCTTTAACTTCAGATTCTTGTGTTCATCTGTATGTCTCTTTGTGTTGTCTTTTTCATCATTGTATTCAAGGCTTTTTCTTTCACTCAGGAGGCAGTAGACGAAGTAGAAGTGTCAACAGAACTCTCTCCAGACAGCACGAGTAAAGGAAAGAGCTTTAACGGGCAGTTTGGGGATGAGAGCAGTCCCGCAGCCAGCAGTCCCGCAGGAAGTCCAGGGGCCGACCAATCAGGAGAGGCCTCTGATGAGGAAGAGGAAGTCCTGTTCTCGTGTGCGTACTGCAGCAAACCCTTCAACACGATGGCCCAGAGGCGGCGCCACCAGGAGTGGCTGTGTTCGCTAAAGGTAACGTAAAACAATCTCAGAAATTTGAGTCGTATTTCATATCGATCTTGTCCTTTTTGCGTTGGTATCGCAGTCTTTTGCATTCGTAACTATTTGTGACCATTTTGTAACCGTTGGTTGGAATGCTGTTTATCATGTTTATTGAAATTATTAGTTCATGTCGGCCATGTTTGGATCATGTGACTTCTAGTATGGTCACATGACTATGTCACATGGCCGTCATGTCATCTTGTTGAACGTCTTTTGGCATGTGTTGAGGAAATATTGTTCTTTCAAAATGTCCTGTCCTGTCTAAATCGTAAAACTTGTCTTTTCTGTCTTTTATTGTAATGAAAGAGTGCTGGTTGACTAATTACGATTTATATGTCAGTTACAGTATATTTATTTACTACTTGATATATTTTCATAGATCTAACTTAGCAATACATAGATATTTACATTCAATAGTACAGAAATAGCTACATACAGATATATTAGCCTACTATTTTCAGTAACCTACATTCAGTACATATTATTTAAACACTATTTTGGTAATTTCAGTTATGGAATTAATTTTGAGATATGAATGCCTTTGACAGTGGGTGACATCGTTTTGTTGATGATATTGTTAAATGTGATTTGAATGGGATGGTTTAATAGCAATTGAACCTCAAAATACAAAGTGACATGAGGAGATAAATAGTATTCGGAAAAAGTCCTATGAAAAGCCAGTGCTATCCATAGAATGGTCATTTTCTTAGTACTGTGTGAAATTCCAAGGTTAGAAAATAAACTTGAGGCAATAAATTTGACTCTAAAGGTGCCAAAAATCATTTTGGTGCGGAAATGTATCTCCTCATGCCACTTTCAGGCTAATCAGTAATCATGACACATCTAAATATATCATCACAAATGGGCGTCATCCGCTGTCACTTACAATTGTCATTTATTTCCCTGTACCGTTAACCCTTTGTGAATGTTGCAGTTTCGTAAAGTATTGGTCCCCTTGTCATTTGCGGTTATTCAGTTCCTCAGTTGTTTCTCAGTCGTAGCATGAGGTGGATTAATGTGTTAGACACGGGACCAAGTATTTCTTATGATACCAAAAAAACTCCCCACTAGATTTCAATTCAAATTCATGCTGCAGAAGTCATGGACCTGTTTTTAAGAAATTTAAAATAATTTTTGGATCTCAAAATTTGAAGAATGAATCGACCGTAATTGTATGGAAACTTATTCGGAGAACTGTTCAAAATTATTTACTATTTTGGCTAATTAGTTAAGTTTGACGAATAGTTATGAACTTTAATATCATTCTCACACTGGGCACTTTATATTCACAGTAGTCCCTTTAGCACACAGCACTAGTACTTACGGAATAATGACAGTACTTCCCTTTTCATGGTCCAAAGTAAAATCCAAAGGAATACCAAAAATAGACCTCCAGTTAGTCAGCAATGTGTGGAAACTTCCGTAGTGCGAACTTCGATGTTTGTTCTTAAAAAAAGACTACATGAATGTTGAACATTAGTATTACCTAAAAGTTTTTATTATATGAACTCAATTTTCATTGGCTTGACCAATTTTGCTTTAGAACCAATTAGCCAGAAAAATAGCTTGACTAATTAGTTATGAAAACTGATTACGCTGACTAATTAGCTTCGAAAAGCAATTTGTTTTGAAAACCCATCTGCCTAAAAAACCGGTTATCCCAACCAGTTAGCTTGAAACTCTATTAGCTGGACCAATTGGCTTTAATTACCAATTAGCTTGATCAATTAGTTTAAAAACCAGTTGGCCTTTAAAAAAAGCCAATTAGCTTGACCAGTTACCTTTAAAATCCAAATAGCTTGACCAATTAGCTTTGCAATCAAATTTGCTTGACCTATTAGCTTTTTAATCTCATTAGCTTGACCAATTAGCTTGAAAATCTAATTAAACAGACCAGTTAGCCAATTAGCTTTACAATTCAATTAGCTTGACCAATTAGCTTTGAAATCCAATTAGCTAAAATCCAATTAGCTTTGACGACCAATTAGCACTCAACACCCCCTTTCCAAAGTTACGTGTAACTGCTCCTTTAATCAAGTTTACTCAAGTTGACTAAATCTTCCCTTTGTGTAATTGTAGGTGGCGAAGTATAGCTGTCAGAAATGTGGCCGCACCTACCAGTCCGAACGAAGCCTTTACAAACACATACGCGTAGCCCACCGACTCTCAGTCGAGGAGATTTTGAAAAACGTAAAATTGCCTCCCGACCTAGTGCTCTCCCCCTGCTCTGTATCCCTAGAAAGACTTGGTACTGGAATTTTGGATAGATATAACATTACTATAAAGGTATGTTCTCTATTGTTTCTTATGTTTATATTCATTCATCTGTATATTTATATATTACCTATTTTAGGTGCTATGTTTTATTATTGGTTTCTATGCCGTTTTATAGTTGTATACGTATCATTCAGTATTATTACGTATCATTTGGTATTATGTATCATTTAGTACCATTACGTATCATTTGGTATTATTACGTATCATTATTACATGTATATTTTAAAAATATGAAGATGTTCATTAGTATTGAACATTATGTATCTTTGAAGAATTGAATATATTTTGAGCATCATTGGATGTTTGTTGCATATATTTATTGCATAGTATCATTTATGTATCGGTTCAGTATGATTGATATATTCGTTCAGGTGTACAAGATATATATTTGCTTGGTCTATGCTATTGTTTGGTATATATGTGTATTTCATACCTTCGCTAATTTGTACCCAACAATCGCAAAAATTCAGTTGATAATTTATAGTAGACTTGATAGAATAGTTATTAGTTTAATAATTTACAAGCTAAGCATCTTTTTTATTGTCTAAATCAACATGTTTGCAAACTAGAAAATATCAGGTATGCTGTATCTGCAATTATTGGTCAGAATATGTGAAAAACGATGTATTGTAGAAGTTGTATCAATGTCTATCCAAAAAGAATAAAATTAAATGGCGTTGCAACAGATAATATCTCTTGTTTATCTTTTATTTCCACAGGTAAAGAAGAAAAAGGCAGCGCCCAAGTCTCTCTCAACTCAAAATAGCAATTCGGACAAACCGGACTCGTTGAAAACGATCAAGAAAGAGAAGAAGGTGACGAAACCTGGTGACAGTCCTACGAAACGACCGGCTCGGAAGCCAAAGGTGAAGGTTGGTCCATGTTGTCTTGTGATTTTCCTCCTTTCTTGTGCTCTGGTTCTATTGTATAATTAATTCTCCATGTGGTTAATATGACATGTTACTTGGTGTTGATGATTGTTGTGTTCCTCCGCCTCTCTTTGTAATCTTCTTCTTCAATTCACTGCTGCTTTAATAATGTTGTTAAAATTCGGCTATAGATCTGTAAATATTATCTCTAAATATCTCAATTATTTGATTATTACCAAGGAAAAGTGAACTCTTCTGATTATTGTCTTCAAGTTGTTGCATTTGGGGTTATATGTTTATAAGCATAAACATGACTGAAAAGTTTCTGCATAATAATGGTACATTAGGCCAAAAATCTGCTGACAAGTCTGATTCTGGAAGGCTGCACTGTACTTACCTACATTGTACTTACCTTAGTATCCAACAAACTTGTTTGTATTCTCCTTTTAATTTTGCAACATTGTTTATATTCTCCTTTTAATTTTGCAGCCGGTGAAAAAACCTGGACAAGAAGAAGAGATCTTGATAGACGGTCTGATAATGCCGCAAACGTTTGAAGGAGGTTTGGAGAACGGCTACCAGGAAGAAGTCCTGAATGAGGGCGTCATGGAGATCCCCTACATCCAGGGTTCCATCTCAAATCCGATCCAGGGGTCTATCCCCAATTCCATTGGAGATACGTACGAATCTTTGGAAGCTACGCCAACGCCACCTGCTGTGGTGGCGCCACACATCGCCCAGGTGGCGCAGCAGATCACGACGCCCCACGGAACAGTCCTGCTCCAACCAGGCCAGACCCCCGTTGTGACGCAGACGGTCAATCCAGAAACGGGACTACCCACCCAGCAGCTTAGAGTCGTCACCGGCGTGCAAATTAACAAACCAGGTTGGTGAAAATTCAGGCGTTAGGTTTCATAGATGGAAAATTTGAAATGATCAATAGAATTAATGGTAATGCCTCAGAAAAAGGAAATGTCTCTAAATGCCTCAAGCTCAATCTATTGATGATATGATGTAAAATGTTAATTTAATGTCACAAGTAATGAAAATTTTAACCTTGCTCTAAAACTGGCAACATTGAAGTCCTTTCTTGGTACAACGAAAAAGGTGCGAATTTTAGGCCACACATAATTGATCTTTAGCTTCTCGGATTCGTCTCAAGGCACCTTTTCTAGGGTCGGTCGGTAGGACAAAAAAAAAAAATTTTATAATGTCAAAAAAAAAATTTTTTAGAAAATCTACTGTGTCGGCGGGTCCGCGAAGCTAAGAATCAATTATGTGTGGCCTCAGGAATGCTAAATCTGCTAAAACAGCTCATTTTAAGAAAAGTTCAAACCATCAAGTTCTGTTATGCTTGTAATTAAGGTCGGTAGCCACCGGCCTTCATGTACATATATGAGGGCCCTGACGTCTGGTGTCCACTTGCTTGATACCTAAATCGTATGGGAGATGATTTCACCTTGCATAGGGTCCTAAGTGGTCCCAAACTGTATGAAATAGCTGTCCCATGTAAGGAACTGGCCTCCTATTCTTTGGCAAGGCTGTACAGGGCCATTTCATGGAGATATTGCCAAAAGAAATGCCATAATACGATGGATAAATACTGCCCTAGGCAATGAGCAATTGGGTCAATTGTTGGTACCACCCCCCCCACTTCTCTAATGCTTTAAGTGACCTCTAGAGGCACTGTTAAGAAGCAAAAACTCCACAGAATTTTGTGGACCTATGTTGGTGGATATGTGTGGATAGAATTTGGTGGATAGAAGTTGGTTGATAGAAGTGGATCAATAGAATAAATCCTATATTAAAGTGGTTAGATATATGTGAGTGGATGGAAGTGGATTCAGAGAAGTTGGGTGGATAGGAGTCGGGGTGAATAGGAGTCGGGGTGGATAAGAGTCATGAATAGGAGTCGGGGTGGATATGAGTCATGAATATTAGTCGGGGTTGGATAGGAGTCATGAATAAGAGTCCGGGTTGGATAGGAGTCATGAATAAGAGTCGGGGTGGATAGGAGTCATGAATAAGAGTCGGGGTGGATAGGAGTCATGAATAGGAGTCGGGGATGGATATGAGGCATGAATAGGAGTCGGGGGTGGATAGGAGTCATGAATAGGAGTCGGGGTGGATAGGAGTCATGAATAGGAGTCGGGGTGGATAGGAGTCATGAATAAGAGTCGGGGGTGGATAGGAGTCATGAATAGGAGTCGGGGTCGATAAAAGTCATGAATAGGAGTCGGGGTGGATAGGAGTCATGAATAGGAGTCGGGGGTGGATAGGAGTCATGAATAGGAGTCGGGGTGGATAGGAGTCATGAATAGGAGTCCGGGTTGGATATGAGTCATGAATAGGAGTCGGGGTGGATAGAAGTCATGAATAGGAGTCGGGGTGGATAGGAGTCATGAATAAGAGTAGGGGGTGGATAGGAGTCATGAATAGGAGTCGGGGGTGGATAGGAGTCATGAATAAGAGTCGGGGTTGACAGGAGTCATGAATAGGAGTCGGGGGTGGATAGGAGTCATGAATAAGAGTCGGGGTGGATAGGAGTCATGAATAGGAGTCGGGGTGGATAGGAGACATGAATAGGAGTCCGGGATGGATAGGAGTCATGAATAGGAGTCGGGGGTGGATAGGAGTCATGAATAGGAGTCGGGGGGTCGATAAGAGTCATGAATAGGAGTCGGGGGTGGATAGGAGTCATGAATAAGAGTCGGGGTGGACAGGAGTCATGAATAGGAGTCGGGGTGGATAGGAGTCATGAATAGGAGTCGGGGTGGATAGGAGTCATGAATAAGAGTCGGGGGTGGATAGGAGTCATGAATAGGAGTCGGGGGTGGATAGGAGTCATGAATAGGAGTCGGGGTGGATAGGAGTCATGAATAGGAGTCGGGGTGGATAGGAGTCATGAATAGGAGTCGGGGGTGGATAGGAGTCATGAATAGGAGTCGGGGTGGATAGGAGTCATGAATAGGAGTCGGGGGTGGATAGGAGTCATGAATAGGAGTCGGGGTGGATAGGAGTCATGAATAGGAGTCGGGGGTGGATAGGAGTCATTTCTAGCCCTGCGGGTCCCATGCACTTCGTTCTAGTTTTCACTTAGAACTATAGACTTCTACCGACCTTTGCACATTATCTTTTTTATGTGCCTTCTAGTTTTCACTTAGTTTACAAATACTGGTGAAAATATCTACCTGCTGGTTAATGTCATGTTATAATTGCAGAATTACTGGTTACGCACGTCGCCACGACACCCCAGAGGGCAGCACCCACTACTCCAGTGAAGAACAACGCCCCTCACACTCCAGGCACGCCCAGGGATCACAGTTGTAGATATTGCAGGTATGTGCTGCCACCTTCTGGAATATACATGAAACAGACAATGATCCCTTGTCAAATTCTTAAGTGCACAAGACTCATTCTTGCTAAACATCATGGCCCGATTTCATCAACAGAGTCAATTCTAGGTCTTAGAACTGGTGTAGGTAGTTCCAGAATTAACACTAGGATCAATTTCAGCAATAAAATGGCTACTCTGTCAAGTAAGCAATGTACTAAAGATCAGTTTTAACCTTAAATTGCTCTTAACGCTGTTGGTGAAATGGCCTACCAATTCTAATGGGCTCTCTGAATCTTTTTTACTAATTAATCAAGCTGGCGAATTGCGAAATAATATACAATTGCTCCAGAATTTCCACAAATAAGTTTTGCAATTTCTTAATAACTAGGAGAAGTGGACTCGGTTCTTGAGCTGTTTTCATTGGGGCTCGCTGTCTGCTATAGAACTTAGCTGACCTAAATATGTCTGAGTTTCCGCTATCCTCATTGCAATTTGCATGCTGTCAACTGATGTGTGAAGAAAGTTTTATGAATATGATGTATAATATATAATATAAGAAATAAAAAATTAAAGTTACTGAGCAAATAAATTGATAAAATGTTCCGTCATCTGACTTTTGTTAAATTATATTCTCAGGGAAAAATACACGAACGAACGAGCTCGGCTGAAGCATGAGAGAGACTGTGTTTCTAATCCTCATTCCACTGAAGAAGTGGTGTGTGAGTTCTGCGGAGGTATCTACAAAGGTCTGCTGTCTCTGAATTCCCACTTGTTGGCGAGACACACTCCAGATGCACCCAAGGGAGACAAGGAAGAACACAGGTATGTCACTTATCCTTCAAATTTTAAGATATTTTTCATCAATTTTGAGCTTTAATTGATGTTTCCTTAGTTTTACTAGAGATTTTTCAATGTTTTTGCGGAGTTGCAAAGTGCGAGAGATGATATTATGGGCGTCAATATCTCTTTGACTATAATTGTTGTATGGAAGTTGTGCGAAAGTTAGTATTTCGTAATTAGAGTCGGGCCGACACGGTGTTCATGAAACTGTTCTATCTCTAATTTGTACAAATTGTGAAATTTGTTGAATCTGTAGTCGTATTTTGGTCTCTATGAAAAATATTTATTGTTTTTTGATGATAGTGTTGTGTTCATGAATGCTGTACTAGACGTAGGAGATAAATAAATTTTCGGAGGCTGCCCTGTAAATGTTGCCAAAATATCTAAATTCACAAAATTTTCAAACCGAGACTCCCCAAAAAGTCGGTTGGACAGCTGTTTCAATCATCCTTCACCTCATTGCTGTGTCCTCCTCCTGTCCTAATTAGCCTACCAAGTGCATACATACAGGACTTAAAGCTCCAATCAACCATCCAACCATCCCCGATAAGTCGCCTTTCCAAAATTTTTGGCCCCCACTGGCTCCTACGCCCATGAATCCCTTGTCGGCAGTACTCTTAAACCAGAAACTCTTCTCTCTATGTCAGTTATAATTCCCCTTTGTCGCACCCTGTGGCATTTCCTAACCTACATCTACAATACTGACCGCATGAATGCTGTGGGCTGCAGCTGCTAGAAGTGAATGAGGCCGGACAAAATTGATCTTTAGCTTCTCGGAACTTCCAGGCACTTTTTCTGGGGTCGGTCGATAGGAGGAAAAAAAAAGAAGCTGAAATCTCAAGTTTTTATTGCGTCAACTTAATAAAAATTGTGGGCAGTCTCAATTTTCTCCCCCAGGCAAAAAATCTGTTCGGTCGGTCAAATCCGAGAAGCTAAAAATTAAATGAGTCCAGCCTGACCGGTTCAGAATGGTGCATGTCTTATATATATCCACCATTTTGCAAAAAAATTAATAAATATATTATTACTTATCAACTGATTCAACTCTCTAATGTTGTCTTATAATGTTATGAGGTGTGAAATTTCGATTCATACATTTCTTACTAAAGTTTTGAGAGTTTTCTTGTATGTGTGATTGATGTGCGGAGATGTATTTCTGTTGTTTGTTGTGTGTATGAGATGCTGGTTGGTTGAAATGGTAATGGCCTGCTATTTGAAATAATTTGTAGATCTCCATAATCTGAACCCCGTTCATCCTGGAAACAAACTAAATTTTTGTACTTATCCAAACTTCAGCTATCAATCATCCTGCGCCTCATTGCCATGTCCTCCTCCTGTCCTAGTTAGTCTGCCAAGTGCATCAATACAGGATATAAACTTGCAGCCCCAATCATCCATCCCTTCTTTTCCACAGGACCTCCGCGACTCTGGACATTATTTATTGGGATGTCTATTATTTCGAAAGCTAAAGTACTGATAATTTCAGTGCTTTTCCTAGGACCAAAATTCAATTAGCCACAAATGCTAATTTTCAGTGAAATGCATAGATGTGTGGCTAATTTGCATGCAAAATATGAAATTTTCATTAGCCACCTGGAGGATGCATTAGCCAATGCTAATGTGGCTAATGGCTAGGAAAAGCACAGGATTATTCCATGTTATTGAATTGCCTGACAAGTGAAGACCAACCAGTATCTCATACTTATAACATGTTACTATTGTTTACTGTGTGATGTGTCTTAAAATACTTGTGATTCTATTGTGTGTGTGTTGTTGACTTTTGAGTGCCTGATACTTGTGAGGCTCCTGACTGTATTGTGTAAATGAAGGCTTACTGTCAATGTCAGTACTGAGTACTATTAATCAATTGATTAGAGAAATGTGACCGACCAATTATTTATTAAGTCATTAGGATATAAATTTCATTGTGATTACATTGTTGGGACCTGGCGGTTGTCCTTGATTTGGTCTTTGATAGTATATTAAACTGGACGTGAAGACTTACGGTCATCATACAATGACTGTTTCCTGTTTCCCTCCTAAAATTGGTTAACTCAGTTGGTAGCGCTCTGATTCAATTCCAACTCTGGCTGGTCACCTTGCGCTTTGTGGGATAATAGCGTCTATCATCCTTCGCTGCTGTGTTCCTAATTAGCCTACCAGATTGCATAAATACTGGACAAAAAGCCCAGGTCATCCATCGCTCCTAAAGATCGAACCCTCCATAAAACCTAGGCTTTTACAATTGAGTAATTGTCTCGGACTCTCGGTCAATGGTCAATGATCTCTCTGGTCTGATAGTACTCATATTGACTCGTCTGTCCTCTTGAGTTCCTTTAATTCTTTCTCTAATGTCATTTAATTACAGTTAAGCATGTCCCTTCTGTCTTATGAGAAGATGCCAGTATAAACTATGAAAAAATAGTTACAAAAATGTAATCACTAAAACAGATTGCGAGCGTATCCCGCTCTCTTGCCTTCCTAAGGAATTGGGAATCATCAAATTTAAAGCACTGTTATTGGCCGAATGTCGCTCCATTAGAATGCTAAGAATTTGGAATGTTTTAGTTATGAATGTTCCAATAAGACTTAAGCGATAGAAAACTCTGTGCTTGTGAATCTCAGACTTCGATATGTATATATTGACTGCATGGGATGGTTCTTCAATAAGTTTACTGGCTATTCGGCTGATCTTGATTAAAACAATACGTTCTGCCATTTCTTGCTTTTAAGTTATACAGCATGCTGCTTATTCAGTTATTAAGAATGATAATATTAAATTTGGCGATTCCATTGCGTGGGTTCTGGGAGGTCAATCTAACAAAGTAGAAGGAAAATCGCAAATTTGTCTTTTTGAAATTCTGATTCATTTACATAGCAGACAGATGTGATTCCTTTAGGCCTTTTCTGCCTTTCAGAAAATTTAATATATATACCCTAACAATTCTATAAATTGTGCTAGTGTTGTATAAATGTGTCAATGAAGTTGTTGAACAAAGTGAGCTAGATACTGGCATCTTCTTGTTGTCCCCATTTATTTGACATGTTTGATTTGATTTTGCTTGATTAAGTTTGTTGATTGTCGTAATCCTGTTGTGCTTGTACAGTTGGCGTGGTGTTGATACGGACGATCCTGAGACCAAGTAAGAAACGATAAGAAAAAAAAAGGAGATAAAAAAGATAGAGACTGAAGTATGGCGGCTGGCAGTGAACTTGTGGCTCACGCTGTCATGGCTCACGTCGTCATGGCTCGTGCTGTCATGGCGCGTGCTGTCACGGCACATGCTGTCATGGCTCGTCCTGTCACGGTTCATGCTGTCACGGCGCGTGCTGTCATGGCTCGTGCTGTCATGGCTCGTGCTGTCATGGCTCGTGCTGTCATGGCTCGTGCTGTCATGGCTCGTGCTGTCATGGCTCGTGCTGTCACGGCTCATGCTGTCACAACTCGTGCTGTCATGGCTCATGCTGTCATGGCTCATGCTGTCATGGCTATTGCTGTCACGGCTCATGCTGTCATGGATAGTGCTGTCATGGCTCATGCTGTCGTGACTCGTGCTGTCACGGCTCGTGCTATCATGGCTCGCGCTGTTATGGTTCATGCTGTCATGGCTCGTGCTGTCTCAGCTCTTGCTGTCATGGCTTGTGCTGTCGCAACTTTAGCTGTCACCGCCCTACTGTCAGTGTAGCAGGGCTCAAAGTTGTCGTGATGAAAAGAAAAGGTATATTAAAAGCAATGAAGTTTGATTATAATATACAATCTTGAAAAAGACTTATTTGAATGTTATTTAAATAGTTTCTGAAATAATTTAGTATAAGTAGTAGTACCTGTCTTTCTGGCTTGGGAGGAACTAAATGGATTATGAGGAAATTATTGTTAAAATACGATTTGGAGACTTGTTTAAATTAACAGAAATGCTTTGATATTGAGAGTGGAAATTCTGAAGTCAATCTGGACCATGTGTCTGTGGCACTTCATCCAAAAATTGAGATTCTGCTGATCCTAAAAAGTAAATCAAAAGATAACTTTGAGCCCTGTTTTAAAAAAATTCGCTGGGTGAGGCGGTTGCTTGGTTTCTTAGGCTTAAGGCATGCTTGTGGTGTAAGTATCAGTGCATGTTTAGTTTGCTCATTATGCCTTTTATTTTGTTCATTTCATTTCATTAACCTTCCTCCTGATTTTCTAGCTTTATGAGACGCTATCTTGTACTGTTAGATTATATTACTGCTCTTTCTTAAGCATTAACCCAATGCTTCAATGCCGTAGCTGTTCTGTTCTGATAAGAACAAAATCTGAACTGGTGGCGACACCTTGCAGACCTTGATAATACTGGTGTTGCCATCTGGTGCATATGTAGAGTATATCACCAGTATTGGAACTGTGTTGACGATGTTTAAATTAAATCATTAATTGATTTCAATTTGATTAGTTTCATTAAATTATGTTGATTTATCCTCGTTTATGTAATCATTATGTTTGGTGCATTTCTACAGCATACATTAATCTCGTTTCATTTTGATGAACTACAAATTTCCTGTTTGCATTCGTTAACATTCTGTTCTCATTAAACTACTTACATGTGCTCTATCATGGCTCTATACAACTGATAATACATGTATGTTAGTCTAATAATACATGTATGTTAATCTAACAAGTACTATCATTACTTAAGTTGAACCTCTCTCTTGCAGGCAAAAGCGCATGGCCCCTAAGAAGAAACTGAAGCTGTACAAGAACATCTTCGTCTACATGATCATTGAGATCCACTGCGGGAGTTGTGACAGCATCTTCGGAGACAAGAACTATTGTCGTCAGCACCAGAGGAAGAGCTGCTCTGAGGACAACGGCATGAGAAAGGTGAGTAGGTTTGCTATTATGATAAGAACTGGGGTGAGAGGGCTGCACTTACCATGTCTATCTATCTATCTATCTATCTATCTATCTATCTATCTATCTATCTATCTATCTATCTATCTATCTATCTATCTATCTATCACAGCCTGTAAGCTTGATATGCAAGCAAGAGTGGACTGTTGCAACGTGAAAATGGCTCTTCGTGAATCATCATCATACTAATGATTTGTCGTAGTCATACCCAATACTTTCAATGTTAATTTGATTTAAGGAGATTAATCCTTATGCCTTATGGTTATATAATGCTACCTCAATTGAACTGTGCTCACATGTGGTTCTCCTCCTTTTCTCCAGATTGTCAAATATTGCTGCAAATACTGCGAAGAAGACTTCATGACGATGAACAACTGCTACCAACATTGTCTCAAGTGCGAGAAGTGCCCCGGGGGAGATCCAGTTAAAGACGCAGAGACCTGCATCTACAAGTGTACGGAGAAAGAGTGCAAGAGGGCCTTCATTTCACAGGTGAATATTGTCATAAATTACAGAAAAAAATAAGAAATAGACTGGTGTTCCAGTCCCTATCTGGCATTCTTGAGTTGTTGGGTGTCACTAAGT
The DNA here is from genome assembly GCA_026936325.1 of Platynereis dumerilii. Taxonomy (NCBI): domain Eukaryota; kingdom Metazoa; phylum Annelida; class Polychaeta; order Phyllodocida; family Nereididae; genus Platynereis; species Platynereis dumerilii. The sequence continues at coordinate 24,786,825 of JAPTHN010000009.1, read as the reverse complement.
AGAAGATTGATTGATTGATTGACTTTATTTAACATTATTTCAAGAGTGTACATACAAGTTAACAAGAAGTACGCCGTCAAAATAACATTAGGATAGCACACAAAGTTATCAAACTTATTTCCAGTGTGGTCCTTGCTAAACAACAATCTAAAATGGTAGATAATTCTCAGGTGTAGAAATCACAATTATGCAGACTTACACAAAATAAATTTGGGTTAGTGAGCTTATTTGCTTAAAACCATACACTCATTCATGTGAGAATGTGTTATTTAAGATTTTTGTCAAAATAATCTTTTCCCAAATCACAAATGCTACACAAATAACACAATAATAGATTTGTTCTCCTTCAACTGGTTTGTGTTACGAGGGGCGTTCAGAAAGTTCACGGCTTTTTTTTATATGGACACTTATTTTCAATCTAGAACTATGAATTTTTTACAGGATAAAATTCAGCAGTTTTGGAATGGATTTCCAAAATTTTGGACAATTTGGACATTTTAAAGTCATTCTGTGGTTGCCATAGAAACAGAAAGTTTGGCTAGGTGGAGCAGGTAGTACGGAGATCAAGAAAATCAATGAATTGCGGCTGAGAGAGACCTCATTCTGCCACTGATATAAGTAAGATTGACAATAATTAACTCAAGAAATATGATATTACCTTTTAAAAATACTCGCAAGTACTACAAAAACATTAATTCATACACCTGATGCGTTGAAATAAATGTTCCTTGAAGCCCTCCATGAAAAGTTTTTGTGAAAGCATTTCAGTCATCCAAAGCCTTTTCTCCTCTAGTGCCTGAAACTATTTTCCCCAGTGATTAAGGTAATGGAAAACCATGTCTTATGTAAAGCTATATGTCAAAGGAAAATCTGGGATGGATAATGCTGTCCCTGTAGGTCTCTTGCTCATACCAGTGAATCCATGCTTTGTCATAAGTCCTGATGTAGTTAAGGACTCAAATTCTGGCGCCTGAATCGCTCTTGTCAAATCATCCATGCAAGAGTGCTTTCCCACATTAGTTCGCTGTAGGAATACAAACATTGGGTATGCTTGAAAGTATATTTAGAAGCCAATATCATATTTCTTGTGTCAAATATTGTCAATCTTACTAACACGAGTGACAGAGAGAAGTCTTTCTCAGCCGCAATTCATTGATTTTCTTGATCTCCGTACTACCTGCTCCACCTAGCCAAACTTTCTGTTTCCATGGCAACCACAGAATGACTTAAAAATGTCCAAATTGTCCAAAATTTTGGAAATCCATTCCAAAACTGCTGAATTTTATCCTGTAAAAAATTCATAGTTCTAGATTGAAAATAAGTGTCCATATAAAAAAAAGCCGTGAACTTTCTGAACGCCCCTCGTATATGAAAAATAGTGGGAAATACAAACTATAAGACCTCTGCAGTTGAAGTTGCATTATGAATCTTAACTGCTTACAAAATTTTGAACTTTTCTCAATGTTGCCCTTATTTGCTTGCAGGTTTCTCTGAAGGCTCACATCTTGAGCGTCCACTACATCAGAGGAAATGCCACAAACGTACGATTCACTCCGGGAGGTTCATCGAAGAGCAGGGCCAAAAAACCTACCACCACTGCCGTTCCTCCTAAGAAAGATGGCGCCACCACTGCTCAGACGACGTCAGCAGAACCGGCATCCGATATCCAGGCAAACTTCAACTTAGCTGGGTTGTCGGCTGCCGAATTTGAACAAGCCATCAACATGCCAAACGTAGATGGCTTCCTCAAGTTGTTGGAGGATGACACTCTGATAGACAGTCACTGGGATCTTTCGGAGCCCTTCCAAGGTCAAGGTCAGCCGGGTTCTGCTGCTCAAGGTCAAACAGAAGGTCACCCGACCACTACGACAGAAGCTGCTTCCACGGCGACGACCCAAACAACGACGCAAGTGGTGGTCAGTCAAGTTGTGACGACCTCTGCCAGTCATCACGGAGCAGTCGCCCTACCATCATTGCCAAGCTGGGTCAAGACGACCTCAAGGACACAATGGAACACTGTCCCAGGGGGAGGACCCAACACAGTCCAACCGATTGGCCAACCCCAGGTCCTCCAAGTGGGGCAAATCCCCCACCACCTCAAGCCGACTCTCATCCAAGGTGCTCCTGGTCTCGCTTCTGCTCGATTGTCTGCCCCACAAGCCAAGCTGCTCCAAGAGAAGTCAAAGGCAAGGGCCAAACCAATTGTCAACGCTCAAACCATCGTCATACCTCAAACAGGAGGGACCATAACAGGATCAACAATTACTGGAGCTACAATAACCGGAGCGACAATAACGGGATCAACAATAACAGGAGCTGCATTAACGGGATCAACAATAACAGGAGCTACATTAACTGGATCGACAATAACAGGGGCTACAATAACAGGTGCAACAGTGACTGGAGCTACAGTAGCAGGATCAACAGTTACTGGATCAACAGTTACAGGAGCCTCGTTAACAATTGCAGCCCCCAAGAAACCAGCGAGACCTCGACCTAAACCAAAGCCAAAAACGCCTCCCGAGACCCCCCAGACCCATGAGAAGGAACGGGACGCCATCTTGACCCCATCTCCTTCAATTAAACAGGAAGACGAAGAATCGGAGGAAGACACGACCCCCAAAAAGAAGCCTCACTTTGGAGGTCGGCAGCCGTGGTTGGTCAATGGCAAGAAGTTCATGACGTTCAGAAATGCTCCGATGTTGAGAACGACCATCAACATGTGCAAGAAATGCACGAGTAAGTTTGAGGATGAAACTGAAGGAAACGTGCATGTGAACAAGTGCGGAGATGACAAGAACATATTGCTGAAGATTAGGAGGTTCTACTGTGTGTATTGTGACCATGTCAGCGAGTCGGCCAAAAAGTGTCGAGACCATTTGATCCACACTTGCCTCCCTGCCATGAACATTGACCCAGCGACTGTGCTCAATCCTAGATATGGGTGCAAGGAGGAGGGATGTGACAAGCAATTCTTCGTCAGGTTCTTCTTGATAAAACACATGGTGGCCGATCACGGCCGGGAGAGGGAGGAGTTTAAGACGAAGAAGAAGGACATTGACGACTTCTCGCTTCCCTCCGAGCTGAACGAAAGACTCCCGGACTACATTAAGGAGTGTCTGCCTCAGGAGTTCACCAAACGGCGGAAAGAAGGTAAAGATATGGTGACCCAGCGTAGAAAACAGAGGAAGGAGTCTGATAGCACGACCTTCACAGAGGGATCAGAGGTCTCCCAGATGTCCATAGGATCAACAGAGCAGCACACATACTTGGAGACGTCTAGCGGAGCTGGGTCAGTGCAGAATATACAAGAGCAATTGAAAGAGGAAGAAGCCTTGGAGGAACAGTACATGATGCAGGTCGGAGAGGGCAACAGTGCGTTAGTCACTGCTCCGATGGTCGCTCAGTATGTCCAGATGTCAACGGTGACCGACGAAGCAGGAGTCGTCCAAAATGTAGGAGCACTGTTGTTACAATGTGCCACTTCAGAAGGAGTCCACATGCCATCAACTGTGACTACGACATCCACAGTCTCAGATATGACGGATACGAAGATGCCCAGCATCACCCGGTGTCAAGAACCATTGCGGCGTAGCTCACAAGGAGATTTAGAAGAGATGGGCCAAGCCATTCAACAAGGAGCTCAGGATGTGAGTAACGCCCTTCAAAACGCACAAGACATACCAACTGGCAAGATAACCATCCCAAGGCGACTTGATGGGGAAGCAGGGTTACTTCTAACGACTCAAGTGAAGACCCAGCCAAAAGACGAGTTCCTCAAGCTCAACCAGCAACAGACAGTGTGGGCCACACGCAACAAGAACGTCGTACCAGTCATGAGCATCCCAGGTCCAATTTCATCTACCCTGCCTATAAGCAGCAATCATGTCCTCACCACCAAGGGAGTCCTGAGCAGTAACCAAGTGCACCTGCAAAGAGGGACGCAGCCGACTACGCTGATGCCACCAGTCGTCATGACGACCCATGTCACAGGAGGCAACATTGCACGGCCCCAGGCAGTACGTCCAGGGCAACTTATCTCACCTCAAGCTCCCAGCACTCCAGCGTCAAGCCAGATCTCAGAATCAGTAGACTCGGAAAGTTCCCCTAGTCCGTCTCCTGAGCCGATACCCCAGCCGGAAGACGGGCGGATAAGTCCAGTGGTGGATGCTCTGTTGGCGAGGATCAAAGCGAAGACGAAGAAATTGGAGGAGAAGAATAGACTCAAGGCAGCAAACAAGCAGAAGGCGAACGCAGCAGCCAAGAGGCGCAAAAGAGACAGCAGCAGTGGATCTATCCAGTCTGCAATGAGTCCAGGGGCCTCTAGCGTCTCCTCCTTACCCTCGTCGTTACCTGCTCCAAGTCCTGGACAGACCCCTACCCCTCCTTTACCCCAGCCGGGGAGTCTCACTGCTCAAACTATCTTCAACCACATCCAGCCGGCCAGCCCTGACCCTGACAAGTCCCGGACAGAGGAGTTGCGGTGTGAGGAATGTGATCTCGCTTTCAACACCAAATCGTTACTGACCTACCACCAGAAGTACAGCTGTGCGGCTAAGTTCGGCAGCCACAATAAGATGGACGACAGGGTCTGTAGATACTGTAAGGCGACATTCCACCATAAGGTCGCCCTGAAATACCACGTGGGAAAGTGCCGCACGATGATGTTAGAGAACGCCCAGCAGCCGTCGACCTTAGCCACAGTGGAGGAGGATAGTGTGGAGAGTGTGAATGACAGGGATAGCACCCTCAACAGCCCCACTCCAAAGAAGAAGCCTCTTGCCATCGAAGGTCCTTTTCCAATAGACCAGAGCAGGGAGAACCTGATGAAGACCTTGGAGAGAAAGGTCATGTGCCACGCGGACGTCATCAACCCCATGTCACCGAGGGCCGAGTGGAACTTCAAGTGTAAATACTGCCAAGAAGATTTTGGGTCCAAGTTGATGTCCCTGCACAGCCACGTGGTCGCAGGACACCCCGACATGTACAAGAAGGTGCGAGCCAAGGACCACAGCATCAAGCTGCTGCAGAACCAGAACTCCATCACTAACTCATTCAGCGACCTTGCCAACTCCGATGACCTCTCTCTGCTGTCCCTGGATACCAGCAATGACCTCGCTCTCATCTCGGACCTTGCTCTGCTCACTGCTGAGATGGAGGCCAGCAAGGGGACGTTTAGCAAGTTAACTGCTTACGATCAGGAGAAGAAGCTGGTGTGTGACTTGTGTGAGAATGAACGTGAGTTTGAGAAGGAGTCCAGTCTCTTGTACCACCTGAAATGTGTGCACGGCAAAGACATTCCCAAGTTAGATCTCCACTGTCCGCAGTGTAAAGGAGAGACATTTGAAAATGATGTCCTCTTACCCGAACACATGAAGTCCAAGCATGGAATAGACAGCTTGCTGATGCCGAGTAGTAAACTGCCGTTCAACCTGCGCCAAGCCGGACACTTAGAGAGCCAGGTGTACCACGTCCAGGGCCAGATATTCCAGAATCAAAACAACCAGCAGCAAGGACAAGGGGATGCTCAATCTCAAGGACAAGGCGAAGAAAACAGTGGGACGGTCGACGCGAGTCAGTTGCAGACACAGAGCCCGGCTCCTCAGCAGGTCGTGGAGAACCAAGTGATTGCCGCTCCCGGGCAGATGGTGATGACCTCCATGGGCACTGATCAGATCTCTAACCCAGCGCTGGTCAGCTCCGGGGGATTGGCGTATACCTCAGTACCTCTTACGCAGAGTCTTGCTGGATCTAGCATGCCTGTTGTGGTCGGAAACAGCATCAGCATGACCGTACCGACTACCAGCGTCACTCTCCAAACAGCCGACGGCCAAATCATCCACACCTCCGTACCCACGAGTTTGCTGCAGGACGGAGGCCTGAGCGCATTGTCTGGTGCTCAAGTACTACCCACGGGAGAAATTGCCCTACCCCTCATTACCACCCAAGGACAACCGCCCATGTTACTCCAAACGGTCGCCCCAGGACAAGTGCTATTCACCCACACTCCCAATCAACAGGGCTCCCCTGCCCTTACGGCTGGGTCAAGCCAAGCCAGTCCGGCTCAGCCCAAGAAGAAACCGGTGAAGAAGAAGTTCCCCGATGGAAGCGATGGGAACGATGACAAGGCAAAGAAGAAACGCACCACTCCGGCTAAACCTCGGCCAAGCCCAAGCGGCACTGGTGCTTCCTTCAAACCAGAGCTGGATCCAGAAAAGTGGAAGTGTCGATATTGTGAATTGGGATTCCCTCGGAGGCAAGACATGAGAGACCACATCAAATACACCCACCGAGTCCCAGGGGCCTACCCTGGACCCCTGCCTACAAAATCGGCTACTATAGTCAAGGATCGAGATGATGATGGTGACCCCCATGAAGCAGTATTGAGGCAAGGAACAGACATACTCCAACAGGCCCTCAGTATGATTGGAGAAGGCCCATCAACAGATACTGGAGATTCTTTAGCGTCTACAAGCGACAGTGCCACTGGATCCAACATTGTCATCCAACAAGCCACAGACAGCGGACAGATCCTCAGTAACCAGGTGCTAGACATGCCGGTCAGCATGGATTTCGACATGGGTGTATCAACCTTAGAAAGTCCAAGCCAGAACATGACAGTCTTACCCATCCAACCTATTCAGCAGTTAGGATTGGTCTCCGCAGCGTCCACCATAGATCCAAGTTTGCTACTTCAACACCCAGGCATCACCATGTCCACACTAGCTCAGGTCACTCCTGCGACATCTACTGTCAGCATTGCTCACTATAGCCAAGAGGGCGTCATCCAATCAGGAGGGGATTCGACGTCCATGGAAGCTGAGATAAATGACGTTCTCCGGCAAGCAAGTATGGCTGCTGGAATCTTTGAAGATGAGCCAGCAGATTCCTCTAACTCCCAGGATGACCAGCAGGGGGACACAAGAGAAGCTGAGGCGACTCCTGGTGATAAACCAGCCAACTACTCAGCAACTGAACAAGACGAGGATGAAATGGAACAGACTCTGAAGGAGGAGAGTATCAAGGAGGAAAGTCTAACTGCTGTCAAGGATGAAGTGGGCAGCTCCCAGCCGACTGGCAATGGGAATGAGGAACACCCAGGGAACGGAGAAGGCCACGAAGTGGATGAGTTCAACACGTCCTCAGACGACAACCAGGCAGACACAAGTACTGAAGACATTGCTCACAACCAAACTGATGGCCACGTGGACTCCAGGAGATCCAGGTACCTTCAAGCAATGAAGCAAGAGTCAGAAACCGCAGCAGCTTCGGCAACGATAGAAGCTGCGGAAGCTGCAGAAGCTGTAGATACAATACAACCTGCATCGTCCTCAGTACCAATGTCAAGTATAGCTGAAGCGGACAGCACTGATCCTGACGAAGGCATCCCTCAAGTTGAGTCAACTTCTGATAGTGTTGTTGCTCCTGGTCCAGCTGAACCTGTGGATCCTGTTGAGCCCGTTGAACCTATGGAACCTGAGGAACCTAGTGACAGTGCAGTGTTGGATAACACAGGTATCCTAGACACGGATGAACAAGTAAATAATGAACAATGTGATCAAGGTGAACCAGAACAAGCCGAGCCTAAACCCCTTGTGGATCAGAACGGCTCGGACACCCAAGACACTCAGGGTAGTCCTGCGTCCAGCCAGGCTACTATTATAGACACTGGCACGAGCCAGAAGGTGGACGAGGGTAGTTCAGAAGCCACTGAATTGCCGAGTACTGCCGAATCGAGTGAGACTGAAGCTCCCGCTTTTGCGGAAGTGGGCAGCAAAAAAGACTTGTTGGTGAAAATTGACAAGTTGCCGTCGCAGCCGCAGGGGTCGATGAAAGCTCCGGGTGAGGATGAGATCACGATGTCCACGATGTCTACGAAGCCAGCAGCTGAGTCGGGGTCTCGTTCTCCCGGGCAAGGAGGAGAGAGGTGGAGTTTACGAGCCAGAAAACGGAAAGAGAGCTCAGCCGAAGATGGAAAGGGCAAACGAACAAGACAGGAAGAGGACAAGAAGGAGGAAGAAGACGGACGCAAGACGAGGGGACGAAGAAAATCAACAGACTCAAACGTGTCCGGGGCAAGCGAACATTCGTCCGTATCTCGGAACAGCGGCCCCTCGACCCCACGAGGAGGGGGCAGTCCACGGCTGAGAAGAGCCAGCGAGGACAACAGCAGAGGGGGCCCTGTTAGTCGTAGGGTGTTACGGAACACTGTTAAGACTGTCGCTGAAGAAGAAAGTGCTGCTCCGAGAACTGTCGGCCGTAGAGCATCCAAGAACAAATAAGTGTAAATCTGTTGATATCACAAATGAAGACTATTTGTAACACTGCTTACTGTTATAATACTATGACAGATAAGAAGACTATTAATAAGACAAGAATCTTTAATACGCAACATGTTAATAACATACACATTTAACTTACAATTGTGCTTATGTGTGTATAATTGTAAAAAACGAGCTATTTCACTGTCAACTGTTGAGTCGCTGGTTACGTGACTTGTAAATTAATGATTGTTGTAGCAGGATATGTGGGGATCAAAGTGGGGTAATATAGGGTCCTTGTGGTATAAATTAATACAATATTGGTACTAGATATTGTAATTGATACTAATTGATACGTCAAAGGTACATTAATGCCGGACTTAAGAAGTTGCATGCACATAATATGACATTGTCGTACAACACAAGGTTTAATTTGTAAATATCGAGTAATCTTGATGATAATGAAATTGTCATGCTTTATCAATTCACGTTGTGTAAATCTCACTGTTTTAATGTTGTACATTGTGTATCATATGTAGTCGGTAGTCCTCTCTTGTACAGTTGGAATACTAACATAAATTATAACGTGAATTGAAAATTTGAAATGGTCGTTGGATGTGTGAAGTTGAACTGTTCTTTTAGATCTTAGAGGATGGTGGCTAGGATAAATATAGATGCATAAACTGTATGAATATAATGGATCTACTAGAATATACTAGAATACGTTTATGTGTTTATATGTCTTTATCCGCCATCCATGTCCCTTGTACATAGACTTGAGGATGATGAAAGTATAGGGTTTTAACAAAGGTGCATCAAGTATCAAAGGCAGCATGGTTAGTCAATTGTTTGTTGGTGGTATTATATTACATATTGTAGTAATATAATATCATGTATATTGTAATATTATTGTGTTGTACAATTAGCAGATGATCAATTAATGATGATATTGTTAGTTGTTGATGTTACGGCTTCAATTTTAATATTGATGAAATGATGATGAAAATTGCGATCAAATGTACTGTGTAGCGATCAACCAATTTAACGATCAAAGTAACTTAGTTTTGTCGCGATTACATGTATTATAAATATTATAAATATATTTCAAATATGTATGTCCGAATCTCACTGCAGCAATGCTGTAGAAAAGTAGTAACTATATATAGATAGATCTATATAAAGACAAATGTGTGAATATATAAAGACAAATAAGCCTCCAACAGGCTTATATTGTGGCTTAGGCAGCGAGTGTAGGGAACCGTTAGAAATGAATTGAAGTTGGATGTATAAAAAGATTGGATAGGATCCATAGATTTACATTTGTATTTGAACTGAAGAGCTATGTCCATAGTCAGTTTGTACTGATCCACTATACATAAATTTACATAAATATACAAGAACTGCACATGTGTTAATGTTGCATTGTTTATAATTGATATATATATATATATATGATACACTGTCGGTATACTTATAGCATACTGAATTTGGTACTCATGCTAAATAGATATTTAAGTTTATTTTATAACTTCTGTGTCATAAAATGTCTTAGATCAAAAGTTTTATTTCCCAGTAATATCTTGTAAATATGATGTCTTTTTTCTGTGCCTTTCTTTAAGCAAGCACACTTTGTAATCGTAACAATATGGTTAGCTATAACTATCGACTTTTCGCCAGCAGCCATGGTTAACCTCAAGGTCAATTAATTGGTTAGAACTTTTTCAAGGTCATGTGACAAGGTCATGTGACATGTGTGTTGTAAGTCGTATTCCAACTTGTTCAATCTCGTGTAAATCTCCTATGTTAATCTCCATGGTGATGATAGATTAAGATATATGAATATGACTAAAATGATGAAACTTGTTTCAGTGTTGTTACGAATGAATTGACCTATAATTGAATTTACTAATGGTAATTGTACAATTGATGAAGTGACCAATTAGTTTGTTACGGTTAATAGTTTTGAACCTATGATTCTAGTTATATTCTAGTTAATTTGATTACTTGTAATTTATTTGCTCCAAGTGCACAAGTGCATTGTTAGTGTTGTAAAGTAAATTATGAATAATTATTAATAATATTAAAATGAGGTAGTCTCTGTACATTGAATTGCTGGCATTAAATTTATCGCTGTAGTTAGCCGACTGTTGTAATTCTCAATTAACGTGCTGTTCATTGCCATAGTAGAATAGTCGTGTGTGTTATTGGCCTTCTGTGAAGTGGTTAAGTACAATTCAAGTACAATTCAAGTACAAATCAAGTACAATTCAAGTACAATTGTGCAGTCAGCTGCTGCATGTTCATCGTTTTTTGATAGGAGGAGGTCTGCAATTGGTTAACTTTGTTGTTGAATTGAAAATGGAATGGTTGATCTTGTGTCATCTTTCATAGGTGTAGACTGTCCTGTCCTGTACAAACGTCTTGTCTTATCAACGAATATTCATTGATATTCATTGATATTCATCGCTATTCATTGAATATTGGCTGGACAGGTTTCATTTGATATTCACGTTAAACCATCTTCGTAGTGTCATGATATATATAAGTCATTGCTAATACGTACACAACTGTCATAAATGACTCGTCATTATGATATACTGTTATTGCAGTAAATTCACAATGTTTTCATGATCTATATATATTGTCATCTGTTGTCTACTAATTGTGGAATCTTTGTCAACTTCACTGGTTCACTCAGTTCGGACTTGAGTAACTCTGACGTTACTTTACATTTTACTAGAAGAGCGAGAGAGATGTTACATGCTGATTGCTGAATGGTCATTTTGTAATCTTTGAGAGTGTCCCTTTAAGCTAAAGTAGCATGAGAATTGTGGAGTGTAAAGATAATTTTTCAAAAAGTATCTTATAGATATTATACTGGAGAGACAACTTGCTTAATTCAATTTAATTGGTTCATGCTTAGATGAGTTTCCATTAAGTTGTGCTAGTCAATGCCATGAAAAGTGCTTTTGAGGTGAAAATTAATTGGAGCTGTACAGTAGATGTCTTTTAATTACAAAAACTTTAAAACATAAAAAGATGAGTCATGTAAGAATGTAGGGTAATGTGATAAGCTGGATGAAGAAAATAAATCGATTTAATAGTGGACATACAATGTCACAAATTTATGTAACTATTCTGTTACTTTCAAACTTTAACATTAGATTCGATAAGTCGATTTATAATTTTAATCATGTCTCAAATTGCCAACTAATCACGTATTACTGTTGTACGATAGCTAATAGCAATAACTAAGAATAAATGAATGATAGATTAAAAGTTACAAATTCGTCTTTAACGTCCTTTTAAACAAGTTCTATGTTGACCGTGTGATGTTTAAGCTTATGTTACGTGTAATGCTATTCGAATGAATTGAAGAAGAGAGTGTTGGAGCCAAATACTTTGCGTTATAAAAGTTGAGGTCTCTCTCAAATTAAATTAAAGAGAACGTCTCAACATATGTAAGCTCTATCCCAATCTATTATATATATGTGTGACTCTGCGTGTTAAGTGTTTATTATGACGTGGCTTTGCATATATTGTAGTGGACACATTCCACCATGTTAATATTATTACTATGTCATGAAATTTATAATGTCATTTCAATTTAGATATTACAGATTATATATACGTCATCATAATATTAATGTAATAATAACTGATGATGTTAATCGATTGTAATTCATGATTGTGAATTATACAGAGTTTAATTAAGGGCTATACCAAGGACCAATATTTTATATTTTTAGCATATAGATGTCAGTTATGTATAGATAGATACATTGTCATTTTAGGTATTGTTCCTCTTACTGATCATTGTACACATGGTATGTCTCTTATATATATTATAATATTCCGTGCGTATTTGGTTGTTACTTTGTATTGTTGATTGTGAGGGTTCTCAGTCTAGATCTGTCAAAGTTCTATTTTCAGTATTGCTACAATAAATTATAGCATCAACATGTACACGCGTCTTCCTCTTTAATTGGCTTTAATTGGCTTTAATTGGAAATCTCTGTAGTTCCATATTGTAAATATAATTATAGTTTTCAACTTGTATGAGATGGCATGGTCCCCGTACGAGATGGTATGATACCTGTTTTAGTCATGGGATGCATAAACACTTAAAGTTACTTAATTGGAATTTTCCAAATTGAAGCTATTCAAAGATCGACACTTGAAGTTACTTAATTGGAATTTTCCAAATTGAAGCTATTCAAAGATCGACAAACTAATCTGCATGGTGGGTCTCGAAACTACTTTGAACAAAAATGCATGGGCAAATGGTTAAGCTCTTTTGAAAGTAGACATAATTTTCGGTTTGGCTTACCACTCCAGGGAGTCCGCAAGACCTCTCTGCAAGGGTGACTGCCAATCCTTGAATAAGTTTAATTGCATGGAATTTGGTTTCTCAAATTCTGGGCCTTGATAAGCTTTGAAAAAATTTCATTTTGCACAAAAGGCCTGGAAAAAAAAGCCTGATAAAAAAATCAGAGCTGAATATTTGGTGATTTCTTGAGACTCCACTGGTAGGGACATTTTGATATTCAGAAAAAAAAGTACTGTACATTGTACATTATTTTTGTATAAGTTGGCTGAAAGATTGGCCCCTTGATCCATAGGCGTATTTCGCAGGGGGTCGGCTGCAACCTCCCTTGGCATCAGGGCAAATGGCATGGCATATACCAAGGCACATTCAGGTCAAAATAGCGACAGCCCCCTGCGAAACGCGCTGTCCCGTATGCCTATGCCTTGATCATTAGGGAAATTTGGTCAATGGTAGCTCATGGTGTCTCTACTGTCTTGCCACACTGCTGGTCTGCAACTGCAAGCCTCCAGTGCAAGGCAAATAAGATAGGTGGAGCTAGTGTGCTTGCACAGGAGCTTGGCTCTGTGCTAAATATAGCCAAACCATGCACTGCAATGATTGCATGGCAATGCATGCTATCCCAGTAAGTGGGTTCACTTGCGTTGTGAAGTGAATAAAGCACTTAGGCCTACATGATGATGCATGATTGCACTGACACATTAGCAGACGAAAAATTGGGTCAAGTTCTTCATTTGCATGGCTCCATGATCAACTACAGATTCTAATGCCTGGACACACATCCGCCTCGATGGCGCAGTAGGCAGCGCGTGAGTCTCATAATCTCAAGGTCGTGAGTTCGATCCTCACTCGGGGCAAAACTTTTCCATTTTCCACGAAATCTTCGAAGTGACGGCCACACTTTGATCCGCCGTGTGACGTCAGCCCTTTTGCAGCCGAAGTTCTAATTCGCTGAGACACCGAATTTGGGTTGGGACCTTCAGAAATTTATGGGCCAAAAAAGTCTTGAACAAGAATGCCCTTGAGTACTGGACTGTAGCTATTGGTGTTTCCAGCTAAAGTCATATTATTTCTCACTTAAAATTTCCAGCTGTACTGCTGCCTGTAGCCTAGACTTTTGCAAATTAGGCATATTTAGGCCTATTTTCTTTTGGCTTTTACAGTACTGATACTACTGATTTTGGAAATGGTTAAAAGAGCTAAATTTTAGTCATGGTGAAAGTGTCATAGGCCTAAAAGCATAGATAGATCTATCTATTATCTATTATCTATTATCTATTATCAGATCTATAAATCTAAACTTATTATAGGCCTATGAAATCTTACTGTGAATCTGTGATAACAAGCTAGGCCTATCCAGCTTTTCGCCACTTAGTAATTTTAAACCAAAAAGAGTTTCTCTTTTTCAGACTAAAATAAAGTATATCGCTATGATATCGTTTGGGCCTAATTGCACCATTTTTTTGTGAAACTGAAACATTTATGTTTTTAAGTTATTTTTTAATTTTGACCCATGTAGTGCCAGTGATACTCTCTCTTTAACATAGGTCTATAATATAGGCCTATTTGTTTGAATCCACTTGAAAAGTGAAAGTAGCCTGCAGGAGGTTAGGCCAATATGAGACAGTGAGACTTTCCTTTTAACCACAACTGAGACTTTGAAGTTTTAACCAGCAAAATGTTTGGATGGAAAATTTTCGTCAGGGGACCTTTGACTGGTGCGGTATAGTGTCGCACCATTCCAAATTTTTAAAAGGTAAAAATTGCTGTCACTACCTGGAATATAATCTTAAGGGCCGACCTGATGATAGTTGGGGAGGGGGGACTATGGATTTTATGATGAACTTTTTCGCGACCGGTCGAGTCGGTTCGACGAACATTTTTTTTTTTCGCATGCAGACACATGACACAGGTGGAAACAAACTTTTATTTTTTTTTTATTTTTGTGTGCTGAATGAACTTTTCTTTTCAGTGTCAAGTGGGAAACAAACTATTTTTTTCACCAAAAGTCAATAGCCACTGTCTGATCATTGGGGGGAACCATGGCCCCCGCACCCCCCCCCCCCAAGTTTTCTGATCAAGGGAGCTTAGCTCATCCCCGGGGCTCTTCCCGCTCCCCCAGCTCCCCTCCCCTGGCAAAAAAGTTGTGCACCTGCTGCAGCTGGCCCCCCTTGTTCATAGGCATACGGAGCGCGCGATTTTTGGGGGGGGGAGCAACATTTGCCCGAATTTCAAGATCTAAATTTAATACCATTTCAAATGACATAGATTGATTTTCAATTGTTTTTATTTAATCATCTGTCCAATTTTTTAGCCTTTCTGCCCGAATCTTACTGTTTCCCAAACTTTTGGGGGGTGCGACCGCCCCCCCCCTCCGATACGCGTATGCCTTTGTTTCTTCAGAGATCTGTCTTAATTGACTGTCTATGTCGCGCTGCCCAAACAGTGGCGTCCCTATGGGGGGGCACGGGGGGCACGTGCCCCCCATATTGGACCTGTGCCCCCCCAGGTGCCCCCCCATATGAACTTTCCAACTCTGGCTAAAATATACTGTTAATATAGAGGGTGCCCCCCCAGAGAATCGTGTGCCCCCCGGGGTGCCCCCCGTTCGAGATCGCCCAGTTACGCCACTGTGCCCAAAAAGGAATGTCCAAATCGCCCCAAAAATCAAAATTCACCACAATGCTTGAAAGTGAAACTACTGGAAAAGTTGATTTTCCAAAATTCTCAAGCTCCCCCACAAGTCTGCCTCCTGCGCCTAGGCGTATACTTTTATAAATTTTATTCATCTGAGAGCTTTACGCTGGTTAGATTCATATATAGCCTAATAGATCATTATCTTTTTGATATTCATGGGAATAAGGTCTATGATTATTTTAAACATGTATTTTGAAAGCCAAAGGTGGGAAAAAAACTTTCTATTTGTTTTTCACATGCTGAACAAACTACCAACACTCAGGGAAAGTAACTCAGAGTGACTACCAATTAAGGACCAACTAGAGCTTTTTTTTTTTCAGTGGCATAGTCTCATATAGATCTGTTATTGGAATTTATTTTTTTTTAAACCAAAAGCGAAAAACACATAATTTCTTTTTTACAAAAAGAAAAAGATCCCCCCTTCAAAATCTATCTCATTTACTACGCTGGTGCTGCTACCATCCATAGCACAGTCCCGGGAGCACAGCGGGGAGCACAGTAGCCTGATTAGCATTGTGACAACTTGCCCAGGGCTGTGAAAGTTGCCCCAGTCTCCCCTACTGCACTTGCATGTTTATTAATTAAAAGGGTCTAAAGAAAGTCATGTAGGCTTAGCTAAGGCTAAAGAGAAAGTGCATGGTTCAATGCTTAAAGAGAAAGTCACAAGTCATTTTGGCAAAAAGATCGACACTTGTTAAAGGGAATGTGTCACTTTCTATAACTTTAAAGGGAACGTCTCGCATTTTGGTCTCTTGGTTGAGGGAAAGTCAAAAACTAAAAGGCGCGCTACTGCAGTACTGGTACTAGGCAAACGTTTGCTGGTCTTTCAAAAAAATATATTTTGCAAGAAACCGAGCCCTGGTTATACTGTGGTGATGTTCCAGGAATTCCTAGAAAAAGGCGGGAAAGTGGTAGAACGTCCTGGGAGCACGTGCGCGCCTTCCAAATTTGGAAGAATTTAGGAAAATACAAGATTGCAGACTAGGACGGTGAATAGGGACTTGTGAAGTTGGAAAAAGTAATGTTTTTAAGAGAAATAGAGAGATGGATAGCAGTGGAGATGGGGATGCGGCAGCTAGCATACAGCCTCACTTTGGAGCAGATTTCCGCCTCACAGCCCCATCATCTCAGCCCAGGAGACATGGCCGACCGGGTGGATTCGCGCTGCAGACTTCGTCCATTTTACGGATCGCTGTGAAGGATAGGGATTAATTAAGAGGGCTGATCGTTCGAGACGGAGGAGTAGGGCCCTAGCTGGGCTGGGCCGGGCACTGGCGAGCAGGGCAGAGGAGTCGCAGCGTGGAGTTAGTCAGTTGGTCGTATGCACTGCTGTGCGTTTGGCTGAGGCTTTCACTGTAATGGCGGATCAACCGCTAAGCGCCTCCGCCGACTCCAGCCCTACATCCACGCTGGAGAAGGGCCAGGGACATGGCCATTTCTTCACCAAAAAGACATTTCATAAACCCACATACTGCCATCATTGTACGGATATGCTGTGGGGTCTCATAGGCCAGGGATTCGTCTGTGAAGGTAGGGTTCTTTCATTTTGGTCCCTCCCATTGAGCCCTAGTTCTCCTGTCCACCGCTGCATGGCGCCCTCTTCTCCACCATTGCTCTTCTCTCCATATCGTTAGCATAATTATCAGAGGCATCGAAAAGCACTAATTTCACATAAACCCTTTCTAATATGCTGCTGAGATGGTCCATTGGTGATTTTGAACTGATTGCCAGTGATTATTCTTTGCTGGCCCCCCTCAAAATGCCCCCGAATGTTGCAAGGCAAGGTGATGCTGGCCCCAGCCTCTCAGAGGAAAATGGTGGCTAGCTGAGAGCTGCAGAGATGTGGATTGTTAAGAGTTGCCAATTAATGCTTGTGCACTGCTTCCCTCACATTATAGGATGTCCCTAATTGCATTTCTCAATGTATGAGATCATACCACATCAGAACTAGGCATCCACAACCCCCAGTCTGTGAGCTGTGTTGCTGACATATTTCTAGGAATAGATTTTTAAGATTTCTGCTTGTCTTCCATGAAAACTACGTTTTGACTTCCATCCAAATTCTGCTCCTAATAGCAATTAAAGGGCTGCATATCACTTGATAACTGGAATAGAACCTCTCTTCATAGAATTGGTGACATTAAAATAGCCTGATTCAATGGTAGTATTGTCTTATTTTGATGGTGAAATTGCTTGCCCATTTCTAGGAATGGTATCTTTTAGGCTTGTCTGAAACCATGCCACTTTTGGATGTATAGCACATTTAAGACATGTAGGCCTGCTACTCTAAAATTGGAACCATTTTAAAAGACAATATCCATTTGGAGGACATTGGAATTTGCTGCACATGAAAATCCCAGAATAGTGCTCATTGAATGTTTAATGTGACAAGCACCAAGATGACTTATCACACTGCTTGTATATTAGATGCTCCACTTGGATGCCCTCCAAAGACTCCTATCATATGATTTTCCTGAACAATTGACCATTATAAACATTGAAAATCTCATTATCTGATTCGCTGAACCTTAATTTGTGTTAAAAACTCATCTGAAGTGTATCAGTGTATATATAAAGCACTATCCGAAATTGTATTCATGTATATTATATTTATACAACCACCCCATTATTCAGTGGAGAGACTACAAGGTAAATATCCCCTTCAAAAGTGCCTAACCATAGGTGTACTTAACCAAGGGGGGCAGCTGCCCCCCTTAAAATAACGCAATGCCATGCCCAACCTCATCTGCACCATGCCCAACCCCTTTCCTACCATGCCACAATTTTGGGTAAAAAGCAAAATAATCACTAAATAAATGCCTTCACTTAAGAGAAGTGCCCTTTAAATCTTAAGAGTGCCCTCCATTTCAGAACTCTTGCATGCCCAAATGAAATTCTGGCTGGAACACTGATTTGATATTCTATGGTGTCCACCATTGACCATGATTGTCACTGAGATGACATGATTGATTCCAATTGCTAATTTGTTCAATTTTAATGCAGAAAACTGGTCATCAAGAATGGCACATGCATTGCATATCCTTCCTTGCATCCTGTAAAAAATTATTGTCTTGCTGACAAAAGCTGCTGAGTAGCGAAGTTTTGTTTTGATACTAAATATCTCTTTTTACATTATAATTACACTGTGATAACTAGTCTTTTTAAGGAGATATAATGATCAGATGATAATCTGATAATGATGTTACTGTCATTTGAAAGTAAAAAGAAATTCATTTGCATTACACTGCAATCAATAAAGGTAGATGCAGTGATCCGATAATAATGATTTTACTTTCGAAAATCCAGATGAATGATTCCAACTGAATTTATGAGAATCGAGTCGACTGACCCAGTTCTGTTACGAACTCTTTACTTTTTTCCGTCCCTGCCATTCTCTCATCATCTGATGCTTTGTTTACTAACCACTGGATAGAATTGTCCACTCATGATTTTTGTACGGTATGTTACATCACTTTGAACTGTTATGAAGTTTTGAAGGTTTTCTTTGGTTATTCCAGATTTCATCAACAACTTGAATTGTAAGTTTCCTGTTTTATTAGGAGTTTAAAAAAAGGCACCCTGTTTGATCCCCAGAAATTGGCCAAATGAATGGATGTGTAAATTCCCCAAATGTACATTGTACATACCTTTTTGATAGTTTTGAGTGAAATCATATTATTGGCATGACTTTTTGCCCCCAACCATGAAATTCAGAATGCTGGTTTGCTGGAATGCTGGTTTGTACCGATCCTTGACTCCGATATCTCTACATTTTATTTCAAACTTTCTTTAAACTTCAATGATGTATCTCATATTCCCAAATCCCCATGCTTTGGAGTTTCATTTGGTTAGCCCCATGCTCAGTCTCCCAATAATCTCCCCTGAATGACTAAGAACATTTGACTAAAAGCTGACCAGCAACTGCCAAACATTATCAAATTTTAATGTGCCTATCATCAGACCATGACTCTAACTTCTCCTTAGGTCTCTGATTCTTGACTGCAACTTCTCTAAGAATCTATTTAAAGCAGATTTTTAGACTCTCCAATCTGCCTTTTGAAAATATGACTCTTGACACTGACACAGTCCAATATCCACCGTGTCCACAGACTCAATTCTCAAAGGCCTGTAATTCCCTGATTAGCTGATCAGTACCCACACTGCCTATCACATTTTAACAGCCCAAATATTTCAACCATGAAATCTGACCTGAGTCACCTGCCTGTAAATTTTTTCCTTGCAACAGTTGGCATGGGATTGAATGTGGTTTGAACTTTCTCCAACCAAACCGAGAACGCACAAATACTGTGACATATGTGCATAGCCAGATATTGAATTAATGAGTACTCAAAATATAAAGTTCTGCAACCAACCTACATCTTAATGTTATACCATGGTGTAATAATTGTTTAATTGGAATATATTATTTCTCCTATTCCTGTACCATACCACCTCTTACTATAAACATGATAAACTAATGTAAATGACTGGAATCCATTTCAAATCAACCAGTATTGAAAAACTGCCCTGCATGGCAGTGCATTGCATGACCTGAGCATCTCACTTCTCAGATGTTTTGTGAAGTTTTTCAGTTTTCTCAGTTTTAAGGAAGATTGGATATGTCTGTATTTTCCCTGTCAGAAGTGGACTATGATGGCACAACCCAATTATTGTGCACCCTCATTTTGCTACTTACTAGAATATGAGCAAATAACTTTTGGTCATTCATTCATGACGGAAAGTGATGTTATGGCATGTATTACCGATGTCACTGTTAAAAAAAAACCAGAACACAGGTAGAGTTATCTGATTATCTACTCAGAACTTGACACCTGCCAAACTGGATTGCAATTAGAGATAATTACAATAGTCTCTCAGAGACCGAAGTTTTACTTGGATTGCAATTGTTGTTATTGACGTCTTCATACCATGAAATACTTGATTGCAATCTGAAGTACTGACTATGACACCAACAGATAATAATTACCATTTTATGCCAGGGTTGGTTTCAGGTCAATGTATTTAATACAAATACAAATTTGTGGCAATTCTTCTAAATACAAATACTGTTGAGTCAGAAGGTATTTAAATACTAATGCAAATACTTCATACTTTAAGTTATATTTGGTAGAATTTTGAAGAATTAAATTTACAAAAAACCTGCCGACAACAGATCTAGCGTCCAAAGGGATAACCTAGTAAGTCACATTTACGACATTCTGAGAAAATTGACTTTTAAATTTCAGTCCGTGCAGTAAGAGACTGGGATTTGCCAGTGTCATTCTGGGGTAATGGGCCACTTCTCGAAAATCTAAACTTAATGAATATATAGAAACATGTCTCAGAAGTCCTATTTTGATCTTAACTCAATTTCGCCCAGAATGTGTCTTACTAGGTTTTCCCTTTGGACGCTAGAGATTGTCTCAGAAACACACAAATTTCCATTTATGGAATACTGTGTACAGTGCCACTATCTGGTTATCCAATAGGGGAGTTTACCGCCATGTGAGGACTATGATCGATGATGATTTAGTTTTTTTGGGTTGGTCAGTCACGTGTCAGAAAACAGTCTGACCTCTGCAGCCACCCTCATTTCCCACCAGCATGACAGTAGCTAGTAGGGCTCTATATCGTTGCCGACATTCGATACGATACGTATCATCGATACACTTGATCGATACACGATTCGTACTGTCGGTCCGCAAATTTGGCCCGATCCGCATTTTAGAAATATGCATCCCGAAAAACCAAATTTTTGACCCGGAGAAAGTCGGATCTGGCATCTGAGCGGTAGTCAAGATGACGAAGAGCTCGAGTTCATTTCATGATTTTGTGGACATTTTCTGTCACATCTCGCCAATAAAACGAGTATTTTTAGGTGGATATAGCGTTATTGAACCGAACCGAAAGTGCTGCTTTGAAAACCGGTATGGGAATCGGCCAGACTGTACCGGTACGGCCGGTATTTATCGAACCGGTGTAGACCCCTAGTAGCTAGACTGATTCTACCCCATTTTGCTAACTCATCAGCCCCTCATGACAGTACCCTGTCTTTTCTGGAACTACTGCTGCTTGAGTTTCTCTTCATGGTTACGTAATGGAGAGGCCTTTCAGCATTAACAGATAGTTGAGACCTTGGTAGGCTGAAACAAATCGATTCCTGGTTAGGCAGTGATAAAAGTAACAGATCTATATCTTTTAATAGCTTTTCAAAGATGATACTGAGCACTGAAATGGTCCTGGTTAGGCCAGGACCCTTGATAGCGCCATCCATGTGGTAGTGAAGACAGTGCTGGGATAGGAGTCTCATGGGACTGAAGACATCAGTGTCCTTAGCACTTGGCTAACTCCCTGACATTTAACATGTTTAACTGATGACTTTCAGAAACATTTTCAATTTTTGCTTAAAACTAAAAAGCTCAGACTTGAATCCCCAGATTCTTGTAAAAATTTCAAATAATTGTCAAACTATCATGCATTGATTATGTCTAAAGATCAGTAATGATGAATGCTGGTCTCAAATGACAGTAATCATGTAAATTATCAACTGGATGACTGTTTAGTGTTGTGTTACTTATGTTTTTGTGATAAGCTTTTGGGAAAAACATGGTGTCATAATTTTAGATTATTTATGAATCCAATCAACAGAACTTAAATCATGTCTGTTATTGATGAGAGATGTTGGCCGTAGTCAATCATTGGGAGTTCCATGTAAAAGGATAATAGGCAAGTAAATATTGTAAATTTGTGAAGAATTTGGCAACATTAAATAAAAGATAAAACGGAAATGATGTCAACTGGATGATGAAATTAACCCTTTGCCAACTACCTCACCTCTGACAATGAGCAATATCTGTATCTTGAATGAAATATCTTGAAATTTTATCATATTAAAGATGGTGTTCCTCACTCACTTTATAGTCCCCTTATCAAGAGATTTGAACAAAATTTTGAAATTAGTCTATTTGATAGATTTCAGTTCTACCTAGCATATTTCAACACAAACATGAACTTTGTTGACAAAAATTGATATGACAGGGCTTCTTCATCTTTTCATCTTGTTCAGTTTGAGTCCTTGAATTTTTTCAGCTATTAGAAAATTATGCAGACTTTCCCCTGTTTAGTCCTACACTTAGAAAAACTCAACAAATGAAGGACATTTCAAGAAGTGCAGCTCCCTCAGAACTTGGCGAGCTAACCTTAAATCGGAGAATGCACACAATATGAGAAAGAGAGAGAGAACTAGTTCCAGCAGTGGTGGATTAGAAAACTAACCCATGCAGCTATGGTGGACGAAATGTTCCATCATCAGTTGATAATAAGCCCCTGTAGGTCTAGGGGATTCCCATAAGGTGGCGCTAAATTTCAAATGTAGTACTATTATGGTCTTCCAATAATTCCATACTTGTATTTAAACAATGTTTAATGTAACTTATCGAGATGTGCGGCATTGGTGGTGTATAAATTTTAAGTACAAGACTTGCGCATGTCCTGCAATATCTTTAACTAAGTAACTTAATCAGCTGTTTTCATATAATTATGATGTGTACATTTGTCAGTGTCACTAACATTGCTCTCTTTTCTGTCTTTTTCAGTATGTAACTTTGTGGTGCATGACCGATGTCTTAAAACCGTTGTATCTCCATGCTCCAGTGTTGCTTCTAATTTTATTAAGGTAAGTTGAACTTGAAAGTAGTCTTTTCTTCATTTGTTTTGCTCCGCTCTTAACAGCTTCAAGATGCAAAATAAGTTTATTCAAAAATGAAATATTATGCAAATAGGGATGCACTGATACCACTTTTTCACTTCCGATTTGATACCGATCCTGGTATTTTGTTGCCAATACCACCGATTTCCGATACCATACCGATACCATTGGTTAAATGTAGAGTAGTGCTACCGATCCGATCCGATACTGCTTTTTAGTGCTGGATCGGCACCGATACCGATCCTTAGTATCGGATCGGTACATCCCTATATGCAAACATATTGCACACAAGACGCACAGTGCGTATAGAGTGTGCAGTACATGTTGTAAAGCTTTGAAATATACATAGGAGACAAACATGATATCAAGTGAAAGTCTTTACGTTAAAGATTACAAAGTAAACAAATATCATAGACTTATCTGAATAAATAAATGATTATTATTATGAAATTATATAATCATAGCAAAGTCCACTACCATCAACGGCATCAAATTTCGACACAAACCTATCTGCTTGGCAAGTGATTCAATCAGTCCAGCAAGTTGTTGACATTTTGGTCGACATCAAAGCAAATTACGCTGCAGGTGGAGCCAGTGTCAAATGCCCTTGAAGCCCCCCCAGTGTACATGTCGAATTCAACTGTCGTGTCGAATTCAGAAGTCGTCAGTGGTACCAAAAAGTAACATGATGGTTTAGTTTAAAATAGTAATATCTTGGGCTAAAAGTGGCTTATAGTAAACTGAGACACATGCCCAAGCCCAAACAGAAATTGTGTCGTACTTGTCACCAATTTATTCAAAGGTACCACTCTCTGACTGAGCCAGCAGACTTCTTCTGGGCAGAAAATAGGTCACTTAATTCGGCCAATCAGAGAAGTTCTTACAAATGTTACCTTCACAAGAATTTGTGATTGGCCGATTCCAACAAAAATGACCTACTTTCTGTCCTTATGAAGTTGACATGGTTCCTTTGAATAAATTGGTGACTAGTGAAGAAATGACTTCAAGGTAGTAAGTCCGCCGATTCTATGTAAAATTTAACTTGTTGTTATAGATCATAAATTGATAGATTTAAAGTATAGTATACATTTCCAATCAACAGAATTGTGTGTTTTCTACAATTAAGTCATTTAAATTGATTGCAAAGCCTTAAATTACTTAAGGAGAGCCCTGCATTGCTTGAAATGTGAATAAAACAGCTGTTTCACGGCATGAAAAACTATTTGTTTACATTTTTGAAGGAAAAAAACTTCTTGTTCTGGCAATAGAACAGCAATTAGGTAAATTTTTCAACTGGAATGTGTTAAATATGATTGAAATCTATCCTTAAACAGTCTGTTAAAAATGCGGACCTACTACCTTTCAGTTGGCCTTGTAGTTGCATTGGTCAGTCGGGTGAAATTCAGATTCATTTCATTTATTTACATTTTAATAAGTATGCAGTTGACATGCCATAAACAAATTCAACACATTGTCAGGTCGGAGACCCAAAAAAGGCCTAAATGGCCGCTGGCATAGCCTAATGGGACCACCATGAAGAAAAAATTATTTATAAGAGGCAGAGTGGGAGACAGATAGATACCTGCTTGGCAGTCACAGGTCACGTATCTAGGGGTGGACTGCTACACTATGCTCTGTAGAGCCTAAGAAATAATCGTTCAACATTATTCAAAGGCAGTTGTAAAGCTAGTGTCGCCAGATTAGAATAATGTCCAAAATAAAGATTAGGGTTATGTTAAACCTTTTCAAACTGCCCAAATTTATATACTCATTCCAAGTTCAATATGAAGATAAAGTCCTTTAAAAATGTCAAACAAGTCCTTTAGAAATGTACACAAATACTTTAAATGTTGTGGAAAACCCTCGTTTTTCTTATAAGCATTGCATGGCTCTCCATAAGTAATTTCAAGTTATAAAATCAAACTCGCTTAATTATGGAAAACGAACAATTTGGTTGCCTGGAAGTGTGTGCTATATACTTAAAATCTGTCAGTTAACGATATATGTACCCGGCATGTACGTGTAACTGCTAGTTGAATTTTACATAGAATCGGATGACTTACTAGCTTTAAACAATCCCTCCCTCTTAGACAGGGGCAAACATCAGGTTACTGAAAAAAAAAAATGTATATGCATAAAATTGAAGGTTGATGGGAAGATTAATCATTGCACAATAATATGTTAATAAAATGTATGGATCCCGGCACATCTTAGCAGTTTTCTTTTGGATACCATGTCTGTCTTGAATTAATGTGAAAACAAAAAGTGTTTTTCCCTGGATATTAGCTGGTTGTGTATTTCCGTATTAAATTTTTGAAAGATCCAAATCTATAATTTACGAGCTGTCCTTTATGAACTAAAAAGATTGTGATCTTATTTTGAAAAAAGTTCTCTGAACTTTTTTTTTGTTCATAATGAATTAATGTGTTTAAGCTATAAAAACTGAATTGATTTTATCATCATCCTTTTGAATCTAAAAGGAACAAATGCTCATGTAAAAGGTTGACAAATCATCTGATATGTTTGTTTGTATGATTTTGAAAAATAAGATATGGTGTAAATTTACTTGGGTTTTCTGAAGTGAGTAGTTGTAAGGGACAGGGTTTCCGTTAGTGATTTTTTTGCCTGAATCTAAAGTGATTTGAATGAGATAAATTGATTTAAATCAAATAAATCATGATTTGAATCATCTTGATTCATATCCAACAACTCTGCATGCAGTGTAACTCATTCAAGTCGTGCAGATAATGATGTTTTTGGGATTTATTTTTTGAACTTAGGCCACACATAATTGATCTTTTCGGATTCCTCTCAAGGCCCTTTTTCTAGGGTCGGTCGGTAGGACAAAAAAAAAATTTTATAATGTCAAAAAATTTTTTTATTTTTTTTCCATTTTTTTTTCTCCATCGGCAGGAAATCTATTGTGTCGGTGGGTCCGCGAAGCTAAGAATCAATTATGTGTGGCCTTATAGAAGTTTTCTAAGCGCTGGGCCACTGGCGCCTTGAGATTTATTAATTAACAAAGTGATATTCTTTAGACTTGTGAAACCAAGCTTAATACACATCATAAAACTTCCAGTGTGAATTTCAAGTTTGGACAAGGGCTTTCTGAAATAAACTGCTCACACTTAAAAACGTACACTTCCAAAAAGTTTAAGAATAGTACTTCCTCTTAAAGTATCAAGATGAAAATTTTAACATTTCTAGTAGTTGCCATCAGGTAGATTCATGAAAATTTACAAATCTCTAAATGCAGTACTTCTAGGTTAAATTAAATCGTCGTGGTTACTGTCGAAAATGCAAGTCACAAACTGCACTTCAACACAAAATGCACCAATGGAAAGTTTGGTTTTGTGGCATACTGGATATGATTAATCTCATGAAATGTTCACATGACAGGCACATGACAGGCACATGACAGGCACATGACATCCAAAACTGCCCCACGGAAGTTTTAGAAAAAAAAAAGTTAATGATAAAGCAGATTTTGAAGTGAAAACTCAAAATGTACGACTCAGTATCTGGAAATGAAGCATGTGAACCAAAACTGTTAAATGATGGGGCTTTTTGCAAACCCAGGGTAGAAACACATACATAGACAAATATCCTTTATCAATACTCTCAAAAATCTGAATAAAACATCTTTTTTTGAAGATTTTGACAAAAGTCTCCTGTAGGGGCGGGTCAGCATTGACACTTAAATTTTATTAATTTCATCCTCTTTAATTGTGGTTTGGTCAAATATCCTTTTTCCTCAACCCATCAAGCAAGTAAAAATGTGAACTTTCCTGGCTTATCAAAAAATATTGTGGAAGGAACAGCTATTTGTTAAAATTAATGATCAGAGGATATTGAAATTTTGTGAAAATATAACATATACAGAAGTTATTCTCATTTAGTATATATTTATAAATTTCTGCATAAATTAGCATGAATTAATGTGTTCTATTCCTTCCTTTGCAGAACCCTGTTGCGCACTGCTGGTCAGAGCCTGGACACTTCAAACGCAAATTTTGCAATTTATGTCGAAAACGACTAGAGGATAGCCTAGCAATAAGATGTGATGGTGAGCGCTCTTTTCATATTTAATATTTATGATGACATTGTGTTTATTTTGTGTTCATTTTATTGGGGAGGATGGTTAGCTCAGTCAGTGGTAGTGTGCTGGGCTTCCCATCGCTGGGTACCGAGTTAGATTCAAGCCACTGGCTAGGTCACTTTGACCTTCGTTGGATGGTAGGTTCAATCGTCTTTCGCCTCATTGACAGGTCCATAATGTTCTCTTGTCCAAATTACATGAATTAGTCTCTTCGGTATATGAATACAGGATATAATGTCCGATTATTGACCCGTTTTTGTGTTGTTTTCATAGTTGCTAATTAGACTAATGATGCTTGAAATATCAACGATCAAGGAGATGATATGTTCTCTTTGTATTTTTTAGGTTTAATTAGTAAATTTTTGTCTTGTTGTGTTCATTTGCCAGTCTGTTTGATGAGGTTGTAGATCCTGTTCCAAGCAGACTGTTCCGATGAGCAAATTGAACTGATTACTAGTGATTAGTGCTAAAACAGTCTCACTGTCTGCCAATAGAAAATTAGTAAAATTACAGTGGTGATGTTTTTATTTTGGTTAGGTAATTTTGTCTATGAAAAGCAGGATGTCAAACTCTTTGCTCTGCTATGTTAATTTGCTGTTCTGACAGTGAAATACTTAGGGAAACATAAACAAGCATTCTACTGAATGAAATCTCTGCCCTAATCAACAAATCGTTGCTTTTTCATCACCATTTATGATAACTAGTTTCCTATAATAAATATATTAGGAATTTGGGATCATTAAGCATGTTAAGTGTGATTGCGGTTGAATTAATACCAGGTTCTGGCAGACAGAGAAAGTCATGGAATCGATTCCAATACTAACTGCCTCGATATAGCCCACTAAGGTGCTGCAGAGGCGTAAAACACAAACAAACAAACAAACAAAACTAACATGGTGACTCTATCCAACACTGGTGTGATGATTCTGTTCAAAACTTGTGTGGTGATTCTGTCCATAACTGTTGTAGTGATTCTGTCCTCAACTATTGTGGTGATCCTGTCCGTAACTAGTGTGGTGATTCTGCCCATAACTGGTGTAGTGATCCTGTCCATAACTAGTGTGGTGATTCTGTCCATAACTGTTGTAGTGATTAAGTCCTCAACTATTGTGGTGATCCTGTCCGTAACTAGTGTGGTGATTCTGCCCATAACTGGTGTGGTGATCCTGTCCGTAACTGGTGTGGTGCTTCTGTCCTGAACTGGTCTGGTGATCTGTCCACAACTAATGTGGTGACTCTATCCTACACTGGTGTGATGATTCTGTTCATAACTTGTGTGGTGATTCTAGCCATAATTTCTGTCCACAACTAGTGTGGTGATCCTGTCCGATTCTGTCCATAACTGGTGTAGTGATGTCCACAACTAGTGCAGTGATCCTGTCTGTAACTAGTGTGGTGATTCTGTCCATAACTGGTGTAGTGATTCTGTCCACAACTATTGCGGTGATTCTGTCCATAACTGGTGTAGTGATTCTGTCCACAACTATTGCGGTGATTCTGTCCTTAACTGGTGTAGTGATTCTGTCCACAACTAGTACGGTGATCCTGTCCGTAACTAGTGTGGTGATCCTGTCCATAACTGGTGTAGTGATTCTGTCCACAACTATTGCGGTGATTCTGTCCATAACTGGTGTAGTGACTCTGTCCACAACTAGTACGGTGATCCTGTCCGTAACTAGTGGTGATTCTGTCCATAACTGGTTTAGTGAATCTGTCCATAGCTAGTGCGGTGATCCTGTCCATAACTAGTGTAGTGATTCTGTCCACAACTAGTACGGTGATCCTGTCCGTAACTAGTGATTCTGTCCATAACTGGTGTAGTGATTCTGTCCATAACAAGTGTGGTGATCCTGTCCATAACTAGTCTGATGATTCTGTCCATAACTGGTGTAGTGACTCTGTCCACAACTAGTACGGTGATCCTGTCCGTAACTAGTGGTGATTCTGTCCATAACTGGTTTAGTGAATCTGTCCATAGCTAGTGCGGTGATCCTGTCCGTAACTAGTGTGGTGATTCTGTCCACAACTCTAGCGTCCAAAGGGAAAACCTAGTAAGGCACATTTTGTGAGTTTCTGAGAAAATTTACTTTTAAATTGCAGTTCTTGCAGTCGTTCTGGGGTATCGGGCCACTTCTTGAAAATCTAAACTTAATAAATATATAGAAACATTTCTCAGGAGTCCTTTTTTGACCTTAACTCAATTTGGCCCAAAATTTGACTTAGTAGGTTTTCCCTTTGGACTCTAGAAGAACTAATGTGGTGATTCTATCCAACACTGATGTGATGATTCTGTTCATAACTCGTTTGGTGATGCTGTCCATAACTGGTGTAGTGATTCTGTCAGTAACTAATGTGGTGATTCTGTACCCAAGTAGCATGGCGATTCCGTCCATAGCTAAGTGTTGTGATTCTGTCCATGACTATTAAGGATATACTGTTCAAAATCAAAAGTAGTGTGGCGATTCTGTCCACAATTAGTGTGGTGATTTTTCCCATAACAATGTTAAGTGGCATATTTAGGGGAGGCATTGGGCCATGACCCCCCCTCAGGCCAGAAATTATCATGGAAGAGATAGGGTATGCCGCGGAGCGCGACATGTTCACCCCATGTAATGGCCCCCCCTCAGGCCATTTCTAGATACACCCCTGACTGTTGTTGGTGATTCTATCCACAACTTATGTGATGATTTTGTCCATAGCTAATGTTGTGAATTAATGATTTGTGATTCTGTTCAAAACGAGTGTCTTGGTCCTGTCCGTAACTAGTGTTGTAATTCTTTCCATAACTAGTGTGGTGGTTCTGTCCACAGTCAACATGGTGACTATCCATAGTATTGTGTATCTGTCTATAACTAACGTTGTGATTCTGTATGGTGATTTTTAAACGACCTATCGGCGTTTATTAGAGGAGGGCAAAGGGAGTCAGGAAGTGATAAGGGAAAAGGGGATTGAAAGTGGGTTGTCTGCTTTTGACTAATTATGAGATTGGCCTGAAAGTTGGCAAATGACCAACAAACTGTGTAAATTTTTCATTTGACCATTTATATGTGATACAAATGAAGTTCTGGCATAGCAATGACATCTGTGTATGTTGTTATTTCATTAGTTTCATAGTTATTTCTGTGGAACATCTAAATGTTTGCCTCTTCAAATGTTTGCCATGTTTGCTGTTTACCTAGTAGTAGTAGCAGGCTGACCAATGAGGGAACTGGGTGTAGGTCATGTGACACCAACTTGTAACCACATGGACTCTACCATTTTGGGTGGGGGGGGGGAGGGTAGGATTCCACAATCTTGTGAGTGGAGGCAACTTACCTAAAAACATACACATTTCATGAGGTCTGCTTTGTGTTGAGAGGTTATTAGGGAACATTAAGCCACACTAGTTTTGGGAAGCTGGTATTGATAGCATGAAATGAAAGAACTCTCCCAAGTTAATGTGAAGGTTGCCCTGCCCTTCCCAAAACACTGGATGTTGACTTTTGGAACCACTGGAGTGGAACCATTTTCCCAGAATCATGTGCAGGACAACAAGAGTTATAGTGAAAGCCAATGGTGGGCTCAGGCCTCAGCACTAATTAATGAAGTCCAGCATTACAGCTAGTGGAGCACCTGCCACCTCGTGGATGTTGTGGATTTCTTTGGATGTTGATTTGATCAAATTATTCTTTATTCAATTGGAACATGTTTATTGCACATTGTTTGAAATCAAATAATAGATAAATTTATAAATGGTTGTTCAAATAAATTGAAATGGATAGTTTTTCAGCTCAGCCTATATACATGAGGTCTGAAAATACAGCTCAGGCTGTTCAGCCTCAGCACTTCATTGAGTAGCATGGATGCTGCTCAGGACAGCTCAACTGAGTTTAAACCTTTTGAAATAGCTGACAAGCATTGGAAATTTCATTATCTAGTAATAAAAACAAAGAATATCTTCATTTCAATTTCAATGTGACAATCAGGTGATTTTTTTGTTGCTAATGTACTGGAAACAAAATGTGAATAATAGTTCGCGTTCTGCGGGCCAGGAGATTTGCTGAAGGACTAGTAAATTTTTAACCATACTATTGTAGGATGTGTCAGTTTTTAATTTTTATGCAAATTTAAAAAGCACTAGTGCCTAAAAGGTGGGTTTTGGGCTGGGGAATCCAAATCTGTTCTCAAAATTGTGATAGGACAATTCTTACCGTCAATTTTGGTTGAAAGTTTCAATGTTTTTTGTTTTCGACCATTTTCGCCAATCCGCGGTTCATACAACATTTTACCTGCCATGGTTGGAAAGCTCTCAAAAATACCTACAATTTGCATACCAACATCAATGGTCTAGGACGATATCTTGACTCCCATTGGCTCTTCAGTCTGTACTTTTTAGAAATTAAAGTGTTGCAGACAGCCTAATACTGTTAAAAAAAGGCTTTTAGGGGGATGGGTAGTGAAAGGGGACTCATGTAAACCATGTCCATCACAGTCCATGTGTCCATGTCAACATTTCTTGTCAACATGTGTGTAAAAATCCATTTGTGACGTTAGTTTTCAACTTAGAGTAATGAAATTTGGTACAGGTATGGTACTATGGGCATGGATCGGGGACATGTCGAGAAATCCACGATGGCGGCCATTTTGGCAGCCATCTTTCCTTTTTTTAGAAATCTGTTCAAACTGCATTGATTCTATACTAATAGTCTAGGATCTTCCAATCAACTATTTCTCCTTTCTTCCAATATCAGTTGCTCAGTGGTTTAAGCAATGGCACCTTCAATTTCATTGCGCTAGGTCGTTTTTGAATCCGCGGATTCTTGTGTCTATAACTAGTGTGGTGATTCCGTCCTTGCGCAAGCTTAACAAGTTGACGTGAATGCTGTCGTTAGTTGCTCCGTGTTATACTACAATCATGTAATGTTGTTGTGGGTTTATCTATAACTGGTGGGGTGGTTTTATCCTTACTTAGCCAGTGGGTCGATTCTGACACCACACGGTTACTTAGGGACATTAGTTTTCCGTGATCACGGAAAACGGACGGAATTCACGGAATTAGCATTCTGAAACGGAATTGGCTGTCTGAAATGGAATTGACAATTTCACAGAAAAATACTCAAATTATCACTCACGGGGGTGAAATCACATGAATTCTGAGGGGAAAAAGGCCTAACTTTCGATATAAAGTGCTTGCCACTGCTTGGATGTTTCAATATGGTGCTGTAGTATCCTCAGAACATGCAATCTTTGATGAAAAACTTGTTTTATTGACGATTTTGGTCAAGATATTTGGTCAAAACACACCAAGAAGTATGACGGCCGCCATTTTGTATTGGCGGGAAACATAAAATGCGGACCAGGAGGACGTAAAATGCGGACTAAGCGGACTTAAAATGCGGAATCCGGTAAAAAACGGAATTTCCACTTTGCAAAAACGGAATTTGGTCAAATTTGAAGCGGAAAACTAATGTCCCTAACGGTTACTCTCATTCTGACCATTAGCAATATGACCACAGGGTGACTCTGGTTGGTCCTCAGCCTGCCCAATGGCCGATGTCTTCACTGGAGTTTTGGCCTTCCAAGCATTCTATCCAATTTTGACCCTTCTTTTTCTGGTGGCTTATAAGCTGCCCCCCTTTAGGGGGGGGACCTTTGTAATGAGCTTGAAGCGTCGTGGAATAACGTTTTGTAATGCTGTCTCTAATTGAAATCTAATGATAATGGCTCTTTTGTCTGTTTCAGTTTGTGAGTATTATGCACATGCTGACTGCCAAGACTTTGTGGTCAGTGACTGCAAGGAATGTGCCACCTTCGTACCCAACAAGGAGCGCGTAAGTTCACTTTTAATACTCGTTTCTAATTTTAAGTTTGATGGAGAATATTTGGAGATATTCTGTACTTCTACTTGTCAGCTCTGTATGTGTTGCACAGAGGGCACTGCTAGGCCGCATCAGTCTACCATTCTTTGCCCTATTTGATGACAGTCATGACATAATGATTTCTGTGATGTCATTCACAAAAGATTAACTATGCCCAGTTGCCCATTGTTTGATGCAGTATGCTAATTTAACTTTTTCATAAGTAACTGGTTTCTGCAGGTGGCACTGCATGCTGCAGTGAATTGTCTGTAATCTTTGAAAACTTAAAATTCTATAAAGATTAAATTGTTCATCAAAATGAAATGGAAGATGAACATTACATAATCACTTTTGACCCGACGTAGCAGTCAATTGGGCTTTTTTTTTAGTCTCCTCCATTTATATAATAATGATGTATATCAATATCAATGTAAATGTAAATATCATAATACTGAATGGAAATAAATTTTATCTGAATATGCTTCTTGTTTGCAGGGTCAGCTGGTGCAGTACCACCATTGGCGCGAGGGTAACCTCCCTGGGAACGCCAAATGTCTGCTGTGCAAGAAGACTTGCTGGTCTGCCGAGTGCCTGGCTGGCATGAGATGCGAGTGGTGTGGAGTCACTGTAAGTACATTGCGTTTTTTCACTTTCACTTCTTATTTGCTGTTTTATTAACTGAGAGCATAGGGTTCTCTCAGTTATTACAGGGTTGTCACTGGTCTGGGAAAAGTCGGGGAAATTCAAGGTCAGTGATATGTCAGGGAACTTTGAAATTAGTCAGGGAAATTTGTGATTTCGCAAAAGTCAGGGAAATCTCACCTTGGTCAGCGAAATTTGGCATAAAAACTAATTCACGACACAAAAGCAGAGTGAGCAACCTAGCATCATCCATTTTCTTTTCGTTTCAAATGGAAACATAAATTCACGTAAGCCCGCGAATTGCGATCCAAAATTTTGTGCGAGAGCCTTTTTGTGGTCAGGGAAAACTTGTTTTTGAGACAGGGAAAAGTCAGGAAATTTCGAAATCCGACTCGAGTGGCAACCCAGTATTAGAGAGGGGATCTTGCCCATTCATCTCAAGTTTTTTCTGGCACAGTAAGAGCACTGGGCGTAGTTAAATTGTGCTTATATTATAGCTTAGTGGGTCTAGTGTGTTGCTTCATGGTATCGGAGCCCTGCATTACTGCCCTGTGCTATGCTAAACATGACTTGGCTGTGTCAGTTTTTCTGTCAGCATTTTCAGTTCTTATTTGCTATTTTATTGCACTTTGGCAAAGCCTTCAGTGAATAAATTAGACACACCCTCAGTGGTGACCAATGAGGATAACTTCACTCGTTATGCAAATTAGGCTATATTGCTGATTCAAGCACTTCCGTAAATTGTACAGCTACAATTCTTATATTAATGGAGAGACTTGCCAAAGAACTTTAAAATGATATATTTCACGTCTCTGAGGACTGATTTCATTTATGCAAATTTCCATTAAACATTGGTGTATTCCGAAGTTGTCACATATTTCTGGTTTCCAATAATGGCAATAAGGAGAATACCGGGAGGAGACTTGATTTGATTAAACATGTTAAGCCTTCTGTTCAACCGCCCAGCTCTGAAGCTAATGGATACAACAGTTTTCCAACAAAATGAATAGGTACCGGTTACTGTAGTTGCCGAAATGTGACAAAAGATTACTGTTGTAAAATTTCAAGTTGGATGGCTTTGATCTGGTGTTAGTGGTTAGGTGTAGAATGCATGATATTATTGTAGCCCCTATATTAGTATAGGGGGCTACTCTGTAATCACTGTGATCGTCGTGGAATGGAATACTTTGTAATGAAATCTCCTTCAACAGGACACTGCATATTCCCTCAAATGTCATTGAAAGTTGTTCGATATATCTTAACTTAGGTATTTACACCTCTTTTCATACAGTCAACACAGAAATTATTTGCACACCTTGAATTTTCATCATATATATATATAGTCACCAAGATAAATAGACCCATACGGATACATATTCATGTCGAGAGAGTCATATTGATTGATAGTCACACAGATAAAGAGATAGAGACATGGATTACATAGATGAATTTATTGTTTGTCTTGTGGAAAAATTTAAAAGGGGCTACCATTTCGTCCCTGTGGGACAGAATTAAAGGTGCATTGAGCGATCCTTTCTCCCATATTGCATCTAGTTTAAAATACATCAATCATGTCAATTGAGGACTCTTACTCAGCTCCTGAATACAGACCGTGATAGTTACTCTATATTTGTACTGACTTATGGTTGTATGTGTACTGCCTCAGCATGCATTTAGCAATTCTGTGTTACGATGTACTATGTCATAGATAATGATTATAACACAAGTTATACATGTAATATGATTATTACAGTAATAAATACAATGTACGAGACTATTAGTCGTGATGTAGTAATCCCACTATGATCCTTGACTTTGCCTCTGGATTCAAAAATATCACATCAAATCAGGATAGAATCATTGACAGTCAAACACGAAAGTGTTTAATTTACATGACCATTAGGCCCTGCTAAACTGAACAATAAGCGCTTCATATTGTCCTGAAATTTGTAATATCTCTAAAGCCTTTTAATAAGTCTATGGTGAACAATGCCTGCATAAATTGGAGGGGGGGAGGTTATGTTGGGTGGTTGTATGCTAGGCTTGAAATCGCTGGGTCCAGGATTCGAATCAGGCTCTTGCCGGCCATGCTTGGTCATCTTGGCCTATGTTAGACAGCTGTGTCAATCATCCTTCGCCTCATTGCTTTGGTCTCCTCCTGTCCCAATTAGCCTACCAAGTGCATAAACACAGAACGTAAAGCCCCAATCATCCTTTCATCCTGCGTAAATTGGGTCATTGACCAGTTCATTTAATTTGCAAAACCAAAACCTGCCATTACCAGAAAGGACTACTTCTACAGGGTGCCCACTCCTCCTATATTTCCTATAATTCCTATATTTTTTTAGGCCTCCTATAATTTCCAATATTTTGAAAAAATTCCTATAAATTCCTATATTTTTCAAGATTTTTCGCGCGTTTAGACCAGTGGTAGAAATTTCCCGGCGCTCCGGCGCTTTTGAGCCTGAGAAATTGTGAATGGCTCCAGAGCCTAGACCTCTCTGGAGCCACCCATGGCTCCAGAAGCTCTGACAGCTATCAGGTATTTGAATAGGAGAAGTCAAATCCAATTGAAGCCAAGAGGGTGGGACCTTGATTAATGAGTGTACAAGGGCCATGCTAATTGCAATTTAGCTTCACACATCTTTGCAAGCAAATTATCAGTTATCCAAGGTGTAATCATAAATGTCAGTTTGCAGTTGTGTAATTTACTTTGAAGATACCTTGGTAATTTGTGAAACTTTGCTATTTGACACATTTTCCAAAAAATGATGGCTCCAGGAAGACAATAAATGGCTCCGGAGTCTTCTCAGCCCGGAGCCACATGTGGCTCCAGAGCCATTCAAGTAGATTTCTACCACTGGTTTAGACATGTGTTTTGGTGGCGATACGAAGTTTAAGCGTCTTTTCCCCCCAGATATATGAATTTTTAGATACGTTTTTGCCAAGACATGAAGTTTTCGGCTTATGGTGGAACCGATCCCATGATTTGCCGATGGTTTCGCTGTCAAATATTTCCTATATTGTCCTATTAAAATAGGCGAAAACCTCCTATATTTTCCTATATATTTTACGGTAAAAAATTCCTGTATTCCTGTAATATTCTATGCGATGTTCGGTGGGCACCCTGCTTCTAACAAAGTTACCACTGTCATTGAAAGTCACAGAAAGTCACGGAAAAAAATTGT
The DNA here is from genome assembly GCA_026936325.1 of Platynereis dumerilii. NCBI lineage: Eukaryota > Metazoa > Annelida > Polychaeta > Phyllodocida > Nereididae > Platynereis > Platynereis dumerilii. The sequence continues at coordinate 24,750,066 of JAPTHN010000009.1, read as the reverse complement.
GGTCATGGAAAAATCATGGAAGTTTGGTCTGGCAATTTGTCGTGACTCGTAACCCTATTGTTATCTACCGTCTCAAATAAGCTCAAACAAGCTGGATTAGCTTAAGATCCAGCACTCGGTAGCATCGAGACATTAGGTACATGCCAAGTTGTTCACTGTAAATTTCCCATTAAGGGAGCACCATCTAATAGTAGAGCACCCCCTCTCTCCAGAAGTGGAAATACTATGTTACGCACTACGGAGACATCTAGCCAGGTACCATGGGTAATCTCACCTTCGGACACCTACCAGTGACTTTTGCCAAGACCATGTACTGATGTAGTAGCAGCTACAAAGTACAATTAATAACAGAAACATATAAAAACCCGTCAAAAAATGTTTTTGAGCAATATTTTTTAGAGGGCGTATATTGACAAATAGATTACTAGAGCACCACAGCACCACAGTCTCAGCAAAGTGCTTGGGGGGGGGGGGGTGGGTTGGTCTACTGGGGGGGGGGAGGTGGGTTGGTCTAGTGGTAGCGCGCTGGACTGCCAATTGCTGGGTCCAGGGTTCGAATCCAGCTCTTGCCGGGTCACCTGGGCCTATGTTGGACGGCCATTTCAATCATCCTTCACTTCATTGCCATGTCCTCCTCCTGTCCTAATTAGCCTATCAAGTGCATAAATACAGGACGTAAAGCCCCAATCATCTATCCATCAATCATCAACCACAGCCCTGTCTCTGCAAAGTGTTCTCGTAATGGGGCAAATAGGGTAGTTATGCATAAAAGTGATTTGTTAGTACATCAGTTATAAAGCATAAATTGGTAATCAGCTGGTGATTCGGTGAGACTATTGATCATTTCTCGTACATTTACCGATCAATTGCTGGCAATACTAGAGAACCAGTGGAGATGGCAGGGAACAATGCTAAACTGCTGCTAAAGAGGATTTTCCAGCTTAATGAGCTTGCTCAGGTTGCTAGTGCTAATCTGGTATCTACCTTCTAATTAGAGGCTATTTGGAGCTGAATAGATACAATGTAGCATCGTTCTAGGTATTGGCTCTGCTATTGATTAACTCTGCTAAGCAGAAAAATCACTCAGTGACATAATGGAGTGTATGTATCTGTTATAATCTCTCATAATTATGATATCATAAATTATGATGCAGGGCCATTCCTAGCTTTAAGAAGGTTTTAGCCAAACCATTAGCAGGGTGTGCCAATCCTGGAAAAGCCTGGAAAAGCCTGGAATTTGGTTTCTCAATTTCCAGGCCTTGAAAAGCCTGGAAAAACCAGCATTTTGAACAAAAAGGCCTGGAATTTAGTTTGTATGGAAATGAAAATAGTCCACTGCTAAATTTTTGGTAATTTTTAGCGACAATCAGCAAAAGTACAAATGTCGTGTTCAGAAAAAAATGTGTGTATCGTGTTGTTAATTGGTCAATTCTTCGCCAAATTGGCCTGGAGTTTTTGCGAAACTTGGTCTGGAAAAGCCTGGAATTTGTTTGGTTTCCAAAAAGCGGCAGACACCCTGATTAGCCAAATCCAAAGACGTTTAGCCAAATTCAGTATTTATAGTCAGCGATTTTGACTAAAAAATAATGATTGGTGCTCTGAAACGACCGACTTTCGACTCTAGGCGATCATTGTCCGAGCACTACCCCAGCCCATACACATGATACAAATAGTAGCAAAATATTTTTCTTACCTAATGCTTGACATTCTTGCAAAATATCTAGTTTTGTTGACAATGAAGCATTTCAGGGCTCTCCATAAGTAATTTGAAGTGAAGCAATTAAATTCACTCAATTATGGAAAACCTGCAATTCTGTTGATTGGATGTGTATACTTAAAATCTATTAATTCATGATCTACCAGAAATGTCCATTGAGGCAAAATATAGGCATTGATTGCTTATGGGCAAGGAAGGTACTGAGACATTGATCTGTTCATGAAGCAGGCTGAGTTGTTTTGTCGTTATTGTTGACCTCTCTTTCTTTTATATGGAAAGATAGATATAGATAGATAGATTATGATTATTAGATGGATAACATGTAAAATTTTACATGTAACCGGCGGATTTAATATCTTCAATTGTATTGTTTGCTTCAGGCTCATGCATTCTGCTATCGCCAACTGCCTGCAGAGTGCAGCTTCGGCTGCTTGCGGGAGATCATGCTCCCACCGTTCAGCGTTTCTGTCCCACGAATGGATGTCCCGCAAGAGACGCTGTTTGGCTTCTCCAAGAAACAAAGTGAGTTGCCTGGTCGGTATATTTTCATTATCTCATCCTCTCCTTGTGTGTGTCCTGTTGAGTGTTGTCCTCTTGTGTGTGTCGTTTGGTGTGTGTCCTCTTGTGTGTGTCATCAGGGTTCCCAATCAATCTGGAAAACCTTGAAAACTTGGAATTTTGGGTCGTGCCTTTCCAGGTCTTGCAAAACCTGGAAAATGTGATATTTTCACCAAAAACCTGGAAAAAGTGTGGAATTTGGGGTTATCTTGCCAAACTTGAAATGGTTCAACAAATTGTGGACTTTGACGACTGCCCGCGGCTCAAAATCAGTTTGAAAAAATGCTGGGTTAGACCTTGAAAATTGGTTTTGGCGGCCTAGAAAAATCTGGTAAAAACCTTGAATTTGAACTTGGCGAAAGAGTGGGAACCCCATGCCCTCTTGTGTGTGTCATCTTTGTGGTTGTCTTAAGTTGTCTTCCTTGCCTTAGCCTCCTGGTGTTGATGTTTCGAACTGTTCTTCCTTCGTTAGTCAGGTTGTCCTCGGATGCGTTTTATTTGTTGTGTCCTTGTGTCAGAGTTAGATGTAATATTCATGTTCAGGGTTCCCACATGGACAGTTACAGAAAAGTCATGGAAAAACGAAAAAAATTGTCAGAAGTCAAATAATTCATGCTAAGATTTTATGGATGGCACTTGTGGGGGACTGAATAGGGACAATTGTCATGTGGTGAATCTGTTTCTGGGTGCATCTCGACTTTAATGAGGAAAGATTTGGTCATGGAAAATCAAAAATTTGGTCATGCAAAGTGATGGAAAAATAAAATTTTGCGGGAAACCATGGGAACCCTGAGATTGTAGCATCGTAATTGTCAAGAAGGTCCAAATTGGTTTGCCTGAGCACTTGCCCACGTGGATCATGTGGATAGAATGTTCAATGTTTTGTGATAAACACGGAACAATTAAGCCAATATTAATTCAAGGTACTCTGTATTGGTTACGATAATTGATGTCATTTAAATAATTCCTAGTTCCCATCCATTTAGTTACCGTGCAATGACCAGGTTTTTGCTCAAAAACTCTTTAACATTTAGTTTTACGTAATCATAATATTCAATCTGAAACTATTTTCACAAAAAAAATTTTAATCCAAACATTTTATCTGACGTGCGATTGCATTGTATTCATTGGTGTTGTGCAAACTTAAGTTTTAACTTCACTGGTACAGAAAGTTGAGGATAGCTTTAAAAAAGGTTAGACGGAATTATCAAAACTTATAGTCTTGTTTTGACCAAAGCCTTACTTCTTTCTATAAACTGAAATTAGATATGAAAGGAAGTGAATGAAAAACTGTCGCTGGTCTGTAGTTTTATTGTTAAAACGGCTATGTTACTAATACAGTAGTTGGTAGCTGAAGTAATAATGGCAAAACTGAAAAGCACACTGAAAAAAAAAGGATTACGGCAATAGGCTCTAGAAGTTATTAAGTTTTACATAATCTCTTCCAAGTTAAAAATGTTTGTAAGTTCATAAGTGTCAATCCAAAATAAATTTGATGGTGAAATTAAAATAATTGTTTGAGTTAGCCAAGAACTCAATTGTGTTATGTCAAAGCAATACATTGTCAAAATAAGTAGAGCGGACATTGGGACACGTGCATGAAAATATATATATAGTTAGAACATCCATACATAAGTTTTTACTGGTTATGGCCCTAGAGAGCCCATTATCCTTGCCAGCCTTTAAAATCTTTTCCAATTTTGTGTGTTTTTGTGTCTTGTGCGACTGGCATGTTATACCCAATTTGTGTTAGTGTTAAAAGTTCTCACAATAGATATATATGCAGACTAATTAATACATCATATTTGATAATGCTGCTCATGAGGTGCTGTGATTCAGGAATTGTAACAATTTTCCTTAGCTGTGCACTGATTCTGACCTCATTCGGCATGCATTTGCTGATTCGTGAATTACATTGTGTATTCAACTTTTCGGGCAATATTTGCGTTTCGTAGGCTGTGCTACTACAAAGTAAAGAAGGGAATTGACGAAAAATCGTAAAGACATCTTTAAAATGTCAAACTATCTCTTAATCTGCTTTAAAAGTTACTGTACAGTACTTGATATATAAACTGTAGTATTATATTGGTATTGAACTACTATAAACGGATTTCGTGAATGATTGCTCTATGAAATTAATAGAAATTGCGATTGTGAACGCATGAGTCAAAATTTGTTTTTTCTTTTTTCCCTCCTTCCTTCTGTCCGTGTCACATGACCTTGTCACATGATGTCTCGTCATCTCGTCTGCGTCATATTCCAAACTTCATATTCCAATTCAAACTCCCATTTACCCCTTTGCCTTCCAAATATGTTGTGCTGCGCTCTCAATACAAACTGCTCTTTCACAACTACAAAATATTTAACAATCAAAATAATTTTTTCTGAAAAATTTTGTACCAATCAAATGTTACCACTCAAAATTGTCATTTACTCTTTACAATGAATTCGACATTATATTCGGCAATTTGCATGCTCATCAAAATTTGACCAAAAAAAACATTAACAAAAAATCTCTTTTGAAATGCTTGTCTGATTTTTGTAAATCTCTGATTTATTTGATATGATGAAAACGTGGAAATTATTTTATCAACAACAAAAATGGTTCAAATTTGTCCATTTTCCCAAAATATTCATACATTATAAAAAAACAAATCTTGATTCATCAATACAATTATATCTTTGCTCCGTGCTTACACCCTACCTTCCTTCCCAAATTTGCTCCTTACCTCCCGAACATACTCCCTTCCTCCCAAACCTTCCTCCCTCCCTCCTCCCATTAATGGTACCGTCCTCCACTCATGGCAGCCCAAACAGTTTCAGAGGAACTGTCGTCAAGCGGAGACTCCAAAACGGAGGAAGACGAAAAAAGAACTCCGAAGGAAAAAGACGGACATGACAAAGAGCGGGACAAGGATAGGGATGAGTGTAAGTACAAGTTGAAAACATTATTTATATGTAGTAGCAGATTAAGTAAATTTATAGTGATATTTAGCAGGTTCAGGGTTGCTGAAAATTCGAATACTCTTCTGAACGATATCAAACAGGGAATTCGGTTCCAAGGCCCAATCAAAATTAAGTATACATAGGTTTTACACTATAGAAACGACATTTATCTGCTGCTCTCATATTAGAGGCACACTACCCTATAGAACTCCCCCCCCCCCCATTCTGGGCTTAATAAACACCTAACTATCCATCAGAATGCCACCTTTTCTAAAGTTTCTAGCATAGAGACAACCAAAAAACCATCATTATGAAAGCACTGAAGTAAAAAATGTGCATTTTGCATGCAGCCTTTATCACAATTATTATATATTATCCATCAGAATTCCTCTTTTTCTAAAGTTTTTGGCCAAAAGACCACCAAAAAACTATCATTTTGATAGCACTAAAGTAAAAAAGGTGCATTTTGCATGTAGCCTACATAACAATTCATAAACTAAATTCTGTGCGAGCGAAGTGGGCTTCTGTTTAGGCACATACGGGTATCTATCTATTTGATCTGAAGGGCCACTGATTTACTGGAAGATATCTTTGATTCACCATCCCGGTTCGCACCAGCCTGTAGTGGTTGATTTAATTTGACAAAGGAATTTGTTTTTTCATTTCGCTTTAATTGATGCATTGAGGGGAATGGAGCGTTTGGGGGTTAGGAAATCACACCAACCATGCACTAGGCTAATTTCTGGTGCTTGACATTGTTCAATTTGTAACAATACGATAATATCACGATAAATTTGTAATGATACATGATATCTATCACAATAATTGATCAGCATCAATCATGCAGAATGCAAAGTTTGTGACATAAATACTTTCAAAAAGTATAGTTCTTGCTACAGAAATTGTCCTTTTTCGCCCAAAAATATCGCGATGTATTGATTAATCAATCCAGTTACAAACAAGCTAAATGGTCTGATGATGCCTTTTGAAACTCAGCAACAGTTTTCACCCAATTAAAAAGGGAAAAAAAAGTTTAAAAAATGTTATCCACTCAAATGCCATGGGAGATTGATTGATTGATTTGTACCTTGGTAGATTAATGGATATATAAAGTGAAAATTGCGGCAACACTAAGTCCCGTTGGGACAGCATTTTATGCATTGGATGATCCCCTATCTTATGTTGCCTCTGGTTTAACAATAATGTTTGCTCGTAATTATTATATGCTGTGATGGATTTGCGATAGATTGAAACTTTCCGTATCATTGGAGATTTAAAATTGATTTCTTGCAGGTGAACAAATTAGAATCTATGACGGAAACGCTTCATTACGGAAAAGGTTTTACCGAACGGTGTTGATCAACAAGAACGTGCCCGTAACTCAGCTATTGGTAAGCAGACAATCCCTTCGTTTCGGTATTTCATCTGAGAATTTCGTCCTGTTTTACTGACAAAAATAAGTGCCATGTTTGCTGTGTCCTTAGCCCAGTGTCCGTAGTTTCTTTGTCTACGTAAGAAATTCTCAGCCGTATTAAATTTTATACAAATTTGTGAAGATGAAAAATTTATTTACTTGAGTTAGCACTTATTGAGCAACTGTTAACCTTAGTGACTTGGCCACATGTTTTCGTACGTTTGTCGTGATTTAGCTTTCATTTACATGGTATTTTCAGTAATATCTGGTTGCCTCTAAATAGCCCACAACGGTGTTGATGGGGCGTAAAACACAAACTCCCTCACTGAGGCTCACTCCCTCACTCATTCACTCTCAGTAATATCTGATCGAAACATCATGAAGAAGTCAATGGACAGCTAAAAATTAGCTCTAAATATTTTCTGATTCCAGGAAGCAGCCTTGCGAGCATTCCACATAGCAGATGAACCTCATCAGTACTACCTGGTGGATGCCACCGACAAGGAGGAGTCGCCCCCTAGCGAAACGGGTAAGAACTATTTTTCAAATTTTTCAAAAATTTGTCCAAAAAAAATTCTTATATCTTGAAGCATCCAATGATAAACCCAGATGATTTTGATGACGACAATTATAAAAGCCAAACAATTGATAAATGCGTCATATTTCTTATACTATCTATTACCATTATTGCAGAGGATGAAACAGACGGCAGAGAGCTAGACGTGAATGAAGCCGTGAAATCGCAAATCACCAAAATAGAGGGCAAAAGACCGGCTCTTCTGTTGAGGTACCGGGAAAAGGATCCTGACAAAGGATACATTAAGGTGTTCCCTGGAAAAGTCATCAGGTTAGTACGGCTTAGATTTATTTCAAACAATAATAGCTATGTCCCTTTAGGCAAGCTAAACGGGGTGTCAACACCTGATTCCTGCGCATGTAGTTAAGGGGCCAGTCAACAGGTGGCTACAGTGCTTCTTTTTCCATTGAACAACCTCAGTTGAAATTTTTACGAATGATAAACTTTGAATCTAAAAGAGAAAGATGAGATGAAGATTAAAACAGGGTTGCCAATGGTGAGGGAAATTCAAGATCAGGGAAAAGTCAGGGACATTGAAGGTCAGTGGAAAGTCAGGAAATCAGAAATTAGTCAGGGAAATCTGTAATTAGGTAAATCTTTAATTGGTCAGAGAAATCTGTATTTTTTTTAAAAGTCAGAGAAATCTTACCGAGATCAGGGAAATTTTTGCATAAAAACTTTGATGGAGAAAAAGTGATCTTAAAATCATTTAATCTATAGGTCGAGGCATCTTGAGTTGGATCCTCGTGTCATCCCTTTTATTTTTGTTTTGAGTCTCAGCATAATTTTTCGAAAGCTTGTGAATCGGTAGTCCAAATTTTTTGTCCAAGAGCCTTTTTTGTGGTCAGGGAAAAAAGGAATTTGTTATCAATGGCAACCCTGTAAGAGGCAAAAAGAGTTACTGGCAAGGGAGGTGGGGCCACCTTGAATTTACATTCTAGGTCTTCAACCCCTGCGCATTTTCACCATTTTTAAAACAAACTTTTTTTGGAGTCGTGTGTCGAACAAACTTTTTGTATAGTTATCCCCCCAGATCTTGCACTCAATGTGACTTAGGCTCCACGTGTTGGACTTGTTATGCCTTTCTCTACAGAATCCACTTCTCCTTAAAAGATCACTATAATTAGACAGTTCTGTAAAAGATAAAACAGACCGAAGGGACTGGATATATATGCAGAAGTCTGTATGGTGTCTAATTGGGGGGAAAATGACACCACTTCTATATCAGTCTATTCATATATATTCATATCATAATAATACCAGACATCTTTGTCACAGTGACATCTTTGTCACTCTTGAAATACTGACAAAGACGTTTCAAAACTTTCTATGGTTATAAATGGCACATCTGGTGTTAATGGGGAAAAAAAGAACTGTTTCCTGTGCTTAACTCCTTTATCCCAAGATATATCCAATGAGAAATGTCTGACAACCTGGCTGGTGTATTAGACGGTATCTCCGCTCATAATAGTTATATTTGTTCCGTTACGTATCTCAGAGTCATGCAGCAGAGGGTGTGCCGAGTCTTATCTCCACGTTATATTCTGCCATATTAGTCTGAAAACTTCGACTCTTGTGCCACCAGGGGCGTCAACAGGATTTATTTTCGTGGGGGCGAAGGGGGGGCCGGGGCGTTAAACCAGGGGGCGAGGGGGGGGGCCGGGGCGTTAAACCGGGGAGGGTCATGTGACTGGTAATGATCTATGGGCAATAGATTTAACCTCAAAATTAGTTGGGCCAGAGGGGGGGACAAGCGAATTTCAAGGGGACGCCGGCCCCCTCTGCCACCCCCCCCCCCTCCCCTGGTGACGCCACTGTGTGCCACATTTGAGACATTTCTAATATAAATGTGCTAAGTGTATTACAATGGCTGGCAGGTAGCACTGAAATGCAGGGGGGAGGGGGAGAAGATTCTCTTTTAGTTTGGGATCATACAGTTCTTCTCAGGTGTTCTCCTAAAGCCAGACAAGGTTAATTCTTAGTTTCTCAGTCTCGGATTGACCGAACCATCGGATTTTCTGTCTACAAAAAAAAAAAAATTTAGTTCGCCCACAATTTTCATTGGGACATATGATGATAAAAATTAGGATAACAGCTTTTTTTTCGTCCTACCGACCACCCTTAGAAAAAGTACCTCGAGAGAGATAAAAGTCAATTATGTCTAGAGTTCCCCATGGCCTGATGGTTAAAGGGGCCTGATTGTGCTACTAGTCTGGCTGCTCGTTTAGTCCGAGCCGATGGGACATTAAATGGAGGTGGGATGTATCCAGTCTTCTGTGCTAGGGCAACTGAAAGACCCTGGACATCCCTGAATGAATAGCGTATGTGCCAGACTCATAGTCTTCTCGTCACTCATCATCACACATCGATCACCAATATTGGAGAATGTTACAGCATGAGAGCCTTGGGCAATGTTCCCCTTGTCTCTGCCCGTGGGCGCCATTCCATGGCTGCCCTGAGCTGTATGATTGTGGAAGGCTCACCACAAATTTATGCCTGAATTTCGGTGCATGACTGCCAGTAAATACGATGCAATACAACAAAAATGTCTGGTCTGAAGTGGCTTGGCTACGCATTTATGATGGGGGAGTTGCCACTTACATGATCTATCGATATTATTGATATATAGAATGCTTAGTTCTTGGAGTAAAACTAGTTAAGCTTAAATACTTAGTTACATTTGGGCCCTGTTATGAAGAAGGGCTGTTCTCTCACCGCTTTTATGGTCCACATGGTCTATAAATCAATTACAACTACAAATTTTCTGAAAATATGTGGAAAGAGAAAGACTGACATTCTTTACAGACATGTTCATTGTCTTTTATTGTATAATAATGTATATAATATATCATAATGGAGGATATTTTCTAATTTAGGGGCCCTCAATCAATCATCTTGGTTTTTTTTGTTTTTTGGGGCTCCTCACCAGTGGCTGTACAAATGTTGGTCTTTATTTCACAATACATGCAATGCCCTTGTATATTATTGAAATAAAAAGTTTTGAAGTTCTATTAATAATAAATTTTCTCTTTGTCATCCAGTTCCTTGGCAAGTCGACAAGGAGTGTACTTCAAATACGTTGCCGTGGAGAAGGACACCCCCGTATCCGAGACGGTTGCTAGGGCCCTGAAACGGTACGGAACGGATGAAGTTCCAAGCGAGTTTACCCTGGTGGAAGTGCTCTTGGACCATGGAGTTACGGAACGGGAACTAACGGAAGAAGATAAACCCTGGCAGCTCTTCCTTAAGAGTAGAAAAGTGAGTTTAATTGTCTTCTACTTCTTCTTTCCAGATTGATAAGTGGTAACTACTCGGGCAAATTCAAAATGAAACCGTTAAAATACCTATAATTTTATTTTTACTTGAATAAAAGTGTAGCATTATTGCTAATTATTGAGAAAATATGCATGTGCAAGAAAGAAAGCATATGCACACAGATACTTACAATATTTCATTTGTTGCCATGTATTCCTCCTGTCCTAATTAAATTAGCCTACCAGGACTTGAAAATGCATAATTACATGAAAAATAAAGCTTCAATTGTCCTTATCAAGTCTCTATAATCCTCATTCACCTAATTGACTGATAACCTAATCTCTGTCACTCTTTGTTTTTTCCAGGACTCCTTAAGACAAAGCAGAATGACACGTTTCTACATCAAACAGAAAGATGACCCCCACGGCCCAAACCTAGCAATGTACGTGGGCAATCTCCCTACCGCCCTCTCACAGAGACAGTACGAGAAAATATTGTTAGACATAATAGGAAAAGGTAAGTGTAAAACTTGTGAAGTGACATTACAGGGTGGGTACTAATCGGATAGGGAATTGATTAAAATCGTAAGATATTTTTGAAAGACCAATATAACAGGGCCTCTAAATAGCCCACACTGGTGCTGATGGGGTGTTAAACACTAGCTCACTCTCTCCCTGTCCTAGTTAGCCACACAAAGTGCATAAATATGTGACGTTTAAGCTTGAAAGACCAATGATCCATCCATCCTTACTCAACTTGAATGACCAACAACAATCCTACGTTTTCATATGCTATGGTCCATGTGCTGTTAGATAAGTTACAAATTTGTGTCCCATAAGCCAAATGTGATTAGCTCATTATATTTGTATGTATTGTGTTCTGTTATGTTGATATAAATATTGAGGTTAGACTTTTGATAAAATTTTATTCTATTCTATTCTATTCGATCCTTTATAAATATTTCCATCTTTCAGGCTGTTCCTTCAGAACTAATTAGTTTTTTTAACGCATTTTGGCCCCTTGTGTATTTATATATGTGATAATTTTCGCAACAGAAATTGGACTGTCTTGTCGATTTCTTTCAGAAAATAAATGGTTAAAGTTTGACGCAATCTACTACGAGTATGGCAGTCTGGTGTTACTCTACAACTCAGCCAAGTTGGCCGCCAAAGTTTTTCACATTCTGAGGGAAGCTTCGTTTGATGACAAAACATTGCTAGTATTGCTTCTGCCCAACATTCAGGTGAGCAATGAGGTGTGCTTTTTTGCTTGTCATTGTATTAATTTTATGACTAATAAGGCCACACATAATTGACTCTTAGCTTCGGGGACCCGCCGACACAATAGATTTACTGCCGATGGAAAAAAAAAATTGAAAAAAAATAAAAACATTTTTTGTTTACATTATAAATTTTTTTTTTTTTCACCTTTTTTTTTTTGTCCTACCGACCGACCCTAGAAAAAGGGCCTTGAGAGGAATCCGAGAAGCTAAAGATCAATTATGTGTGGCCTAAAGAGGTTATCTACCTGAAGGAGGACTCCTGAGCTCCTATGGCGGCATAGATTTCAGAGACCGTCCAATCTCCTTCCTCAGTTCTTAATGTGTGTATTAGAGCAGTCACGTGACGATTTTGATGACAAGGTGTCACATGACGCAAGGATCTCCCGGTATAGTATCGGGAGGGTGTGTCTACCCTGGTCAAGTTTGAGAGTGGGTTCTTGTTCTGAGTTATGGATTGCCTCTACCACCCCTCTCCGGAACCAGTTAGTTTTCTGGTGTAATAATAAATTAAGTTTAGATCCCCTAGGTCTTCCAGAGTTCTAAATACTTCCTGGCTGTAACTCCAGCTGACCAGTCTCAGAAGTCTGACTAGTCAGCTAAGTTGTTCAACTCTGAACTCTGACTTTAACTTTAACTGACCTCAGCTACTTCTAATTCCATAAAAGACAATTACATTTTCTTAGCGCCCATTTGTGAAATATTCTGAAAATTTCATTTTAACTCTAGAAATTATGCTTATTTTTCCCATTCAATGTGTTAGCTTGTATCTCAATCCTAATGTTGTACAATTGTCATGTTGCAGCCACATATGATCCAGGACTACGTTACTCCTTTACTCGTCTTGGTGAATGTCAAGTCAGGCGGCCAGCAGGGCATGGAGTTGGTCCGAGCATTCCGAAAAATACTGAATCCCCACCAGGTGTTCGACCTCATGAACGGGGGACCACTGCCAGGGTAAGGGACCTTTTCACTTGTGTTTCCCTTTAATTCAAAAATAAATCCTAGAGTAAGTTAACTGTCGATATATCTGGTTAACAGTATGTGTCCGAAAATGCAAAGCTTGGCAAAGGACTCTCTGAAGACCATTTGCAGTCAAATATGACATATTTTAACTTGATTGTAGATTTCTTCAAAAGTAAGAAAACGCCGTCGATAGATTTAAACAACATTCAGACTCAAGAATATAAATGATTTAGATGTGAAATTTAATGATTAAATTGTTGTTTGCAGGTTGTACGTATTCCGCAATATGCCGTACTTCAAAGTGATGGTATGTGGTGGGGACGGGACCGTAGGCTGGGCGTTATCGTGCTTAGATAACGTAGGGCAGGACGCCATTTGCCAGAGCCCTCCAATGGCAATAGTCCCCCTAGGCACAGGCAATGATCTGGCCAGGGTGTTGAGATGGGGTCCTGGATACACGGGAGGAGAAGATCCCCAGAATTTACTGAGAGATGTGATAGAAGCTGAAGAGATAAAGTTAGACAGGTAAGATACAAAGAAATTTGATTTTAATTGTCATTGGTTTAAGACTGATCTTTAAACAGGGTGTCTTTCAATCCTTGGAAAGCCTGGAATTTGGTATTTCAAACTTCCGGCCTTGAAAAATTTACATGTTGCACTAAAGGCCTGGAATTAAGTTCCTACTAATGAAACAAATTTACAGCTAAATATTTGGCGATTTCTTGTGACTGTCGGCCAGTAGAAACATTTTGATGTTCAGAAAAAAGAAGTACTTTGCGAAGCTTTTGTGTCCGTTTGCTGAAGAATTATGCCGTGATTTTGGAAGAATTCAGTCTGGAAACGCCTAGAAAATCTTGGAATTTGGTTGGAAAAATGCTGCTGACTCTCTGTTCCAATGTCATAATTCTTGTAATAAATTTGTGCCAATAGTGGACCTCGTCGTGTTACTATGGTGGTAAAAAATACAGGATAAAAAGTCCTGTCATCCTTTCACTCGCTCCTTCCAGATGGGAATTTGGGGAGGCGCGGGGTTCTGGTGGTTAAACTGCTTGGCTGCTATGCCTAACTGAGACAAAGGTTCGATCCCCAGCCATGGTATGGAGAACCTCAGTAGATCATTCATGATTCTTTGCTTCACTCCACCCAGATGTCGAAGGGTATTAGGCAAAATGCAGTGATGGCTATTGTTGCACTGTCTTTTCCTAGGACCGAAATTCCATTTGCAAAAGCAGTCAAGTTGGGTGAAATGAATGCATTTGTGGCTAATTTGCAGCCAAAAATTTGCAAATTTCATGAGCCACATGGAAGATGCATGAGCCAATTAAATGCTAATGTGGCAAATGGCTAGGAAAAGGACTGGACCATCACAGTCACTGAATATGGCTGCCTGACTGTGTATTCTTCCGGGGGTTTGTTTTAGAAAGGCTCATGCTTGATCAGCTCTGCTGAGGATGTAGAATGTGTTGCTAAGCCTGCTGAAACTACGTAGTGGAATGAATGAAAGAAATTTTATTTTGTCCTTCTTTGCAGATGGACGGTAATTTTCCACCCTAACGAGAAGGAGCAGGACGAGACGAAGATTGCCATTGCAAACGACACAAATGCCGCAAACACAAACGAGGACCAGACCTCCATATTTGTGATGAACAATTACTTCGGTATCGGAGTGGACGCAGACCTCTGTCTTGACTTCCACACGGCCAGAGAAGAAAACCCCGACAAATTCAATAGCAGGTCAGTGTCACTTCTTCTAATTCTTGTTATTGCTAGTCTGTTAGTGGTAAGTTGGGAGAGGGCTGCACTTTTGGCCAAACTCCTACTTTTTTCAGGAGGGCTGCTAGGTGGCCTGACCGTTGTGTAGGCCTTAAGCCGACACTAATAAATTATCATCTTTGTCTCATATGATGATTCTCATTGTGACTTGTACCACCCTTTCCTTTGCAGACTGCACAACAAGAGCGTCTACTTCAAGATCGGACTCCGCAAGATGGTCAACCGCCGGTCGTGTAGGGATCTGCAGCGGATGATCAAAGTCGAGGTCGACGGAAAACTCATCGAGCTGCCTCCCGTCGAAGGCATCATCATCCTCAATATTCTCAGGTGACTAATGCTACTTATTTCTGACTTGAACTAACCTTGAATCACAGTTATTGCAATTGTTCATAACATTTTGCACTCAGTGGACTGTAGACCACTTCCAGGGTTCCCTTTGTTATGGAAAAAGTTGTTGTCATGGAAAAAATTGTCGTCATGGAAGAAATTGTGGTCATGGTAGAAATTGTGATCATCTTGGTCATGGAAAATCAAAATTTTTTTCGAAAGTCATGGAAAATTCAAATTTTGCCAACAACTGTTGCATAAGTTTAACAAATTTCTATGGTTATGGCAGTGGATGGATGACTGGGTGTCATATAGTAGACAAAGATCATCCTGCAAATTTGATTTAGGGTGAATCTAGACCTCAATGAGTAAAACATTGATCAGAGAAATCCAAAATGTGTTCATGGAAAGTCATGGGAAATATGTTCATGGAAAGTCATGGGAAAAGTCCTGGTATTGCCGTTTCAAAATTTTGTGGGCATTCTGACTTCAGACTTAAGGTGGCTCGCTACTCATGTGAAATGGTCGTTAACGCACATTCACGCGCAGCCAGGCAGGCCCTATCTGTCGTGACGTCACCACAGCAGCTCAGCTGTGCTCAGACATTTCCAGCATCATTTTAAATTCTGAGAATTTTATGCGGCGGCTACTTCATTTGGCATTTGTGCCACTTCTCTTGGGGTTAGAGACTTCTCGTTTGAAGCATTAGATGCGCTATGAAGAATACTATAAACCAGCGGACTTTCAGCTTTCTACTTTAAGAAGAAAATTTCTACAAGCGATTTTCGGCAAGCATGTTTAATTTCGCAAAAATGACTCTGTTATATAAATAAATTTCTACATCATTTTCCAGGCCCGTTGGAAGCCTTGTCACTATCATAATATTGTTCCTCACTTAATTTGGAAACAGATGACAAAGAAATAGAAAATTCTATCTAGTCTTTTTTTTTTAGCGCAATGATTTATAAAAAGATAAAAATTTTCAAAATCGAAACTTTTGTTCCGAACCCCTAGAAAAGTTCTTTAAAATAAATATGTCTCTCTAGAATTATAATCAGCTTTTCCATAAAACTGTCCTCTTTAATTCCATGCTTCATTTGATAACATAGGATGAATGGCTACTAAAAGGCAGGGAAAACTTCACAATAAAAAAATTAAGAAAAAAATTGAGTTTTTCAGGTTTGCATGGACTGACTTTCTTTTACATAATCTCAAATATTTTGAAAGAAAGGCTGGTAGCGACCACTTTCGTTTACATATCCTTGCTATAAACTATATTTTGGATCATTTTAAACTATTTTAAAGAAATCCTATCTTGGAAAGTTCACGAGTATCGAGCCACCTTAAGTCTGGTATCCAGTTATCTTGAAACTCAGAAAGATAACCAAGTGTGTTAATTTTTCAGCTGGGGATCAGGAGCAAATCCTTGGGGCCCAGAGAAAGAGGACTCATTTACGAAGCCAACCCACTACGACGGAATGCTGGAGATAGTAGGAGTGTCGGGGGTTGTGCACATGGGCCAGATCCAGAGTGGGTTAAGGTCTGCGACTAGAATCGCCCAGGGCGGACATGTGAGTAGGATTATCTATACCATTTATTACGAAAAGAAAGGAATTATTGTTGTGATTCTAATGATGCAAAAACTGTCGTTGTATCACTCATACAAATGGAGATACAGGAAAAATCTGCAGATAAGTTACATATAGACATGTTGATGCTGCTGTTATAGGTTTGAACTTCTTGCTGCTGTCTTCGCTGCAAAAATGAAGAATAAAGGCATGTTGCTCCAAATCAACAGACCAAGTGTCATAAGATTGTGCCCTAATGTTGAATATGATATTGTAAGCAGCATAAATAAGCCTACACACCAATGAAAACTTAATAAATGATATGCATAGTAATTTTCTGTCTTATCTCTTTCAGTTGCGTATCCACCTTCTGTCTGATCTCCCCGTGCAGGTCGATGGGGAACCCTGGATCCAGCCAGCTGGTGAGGTCAACGTGCTCCGCTCTGCTCTGAAGGTATGGGAAACAACTGCCCTGGGAGGGCTGCACTTTTGTTATAATAGAGAGGTCGCACTGAAAAGTGATTAGAGCAATGTTCTTACTGTGACTTCAAGCGATTGGTTATACGACCACATAGTTGTCTGGGAAAGGTTTTAGAGTTTTAGAATCAGTGCTTGAATGATAAAGTACAGTATTTTCTATATCAAAAGCACACCCCTTAATAAAAGCTCACTCCTGTCCATAAAGAACTAATTTTAATCGAAATTCCACCCCAACATTACTTTATCCAAAGTTTTTAATGCAAAAAAATATTAATCACCTTTCTCATCATTACATCTGCTGCTGGGTGCCTAATGCAAACAATATGGTAATTACTAAACTGTAACTCGGCCATTTTGATGTTTTCAATGCTTTATAACCAAAAAACTTTTCATTCCCTTCCAGGCAACAATGCTCAAGAAAACCAAGAATAAAATCAAACGGCGCAACACGGAGCCTAGCATCTATTTCCCGAACGACCCACATTTGTCAACGGCCACCTCAAGCGCAGAGCCCGAGAGTGGACCGTTATAGAAGAGAATCCTACTGTGAGTGCTTATTTCTACATTTCTAAATGGTTAACATGTAAGTTTGCAAAATTAAAGAGGAAATATGTGTGGATTTAAAGCTATGTTGCAGCATTGTCACTTGACCCCAAAAATGGCATAGCCACTGAAATGATCTCTCCAACTGAAGGAGTTTTCAAAATATAGCAATAAATAGCTTTTTAATGGCGACCATTTTGGGTAGTTTCAATGAATTTTTGACCACAAAATAAATTTAACCACTGGAATGGACTCTATATATTTTAATTTCTGAGATATTGAATGAAACATGTTCAGAATGGCGACAATTTTTAAATCCAACTGGGGTTGGAAGCTAGGACGTGCCAAAGTGTTTCCATCAAGAAATTATTCCTCTGCTAGTCTAGGTCTTATTTTACCCTGCCAAATTTCACACTTTTATTCAGAAATGCATGGTATGTTTTATTTTATGCACTAAGATCCCTCACTAAAACAGTTTGATGGAAAAATAGATCTGATAAATAGATAGATAAAAGGATATCCACTTGCCTGGAATCTTGCCAATAGAGGCCTAATTAAGCATGTCTTTTCTGTTTGCAGATAAAGAGCTATGGGTGGAGCGTGTTGGGCGTCAGTTCCTCGGTTTCCCTGGAGATGGTTGTCCTGACGACGGAGTTAGATGACTCCACGGAGGAAACTCCCAGGGGTGCCGCCGTACGTCCTACCTTTTTTCAAAAGCCTGCAAATCTTGTGTACTTGTCTGTTAGATGGCGCCCCCGTTGGACGACGCAAGAGCTTTTGCATCGGCCCCAGATCGAGCTCTCTTCTTCGTGCCAACACCGCTGCCGTGACTACCAACTCAGCATTGCCATGGCAACCGTTGCTAAGGCTCTTCCTGCCGCCAGGGGGCGTTCGTACAGTCTACACTCACCATTGAGCATTGCTAGGGAGAAATTGAGAATATGCAGTCTGTGTAAATACTATCCCTCCAAGATGTTGGGATCAAATATTGTTGAAAAGTTAAAGATATATATATATATAAAGTATACATACATATATATATATGTTGCGCCTTCATGTATCCAATGTTCTTGATGTTTTGCGCTCACTAGGCGACGGCAACGTTGACGACGTTCTACTGCAATGTTCCGGACGTCATATGACGTTTATGACAACAATTAGGACGCCATATGACGATCCTGACGTTCTACAGCTAAGGAAATGACTCGCAAAGAAGCGTTGAATTGCAATATGACACCATCTTTTGTCTCTCAGATTACGTCTCAGAATAACGTCTCAGAATTGAAATACGTCTCTGAATTATGTCTCGGAATATGTCTCAAATTGGCTCTTCCCTCAAGGTGGAGCCACCTTCAGTGTGTGCTGCGTGTCAAGTATATCAGAGTGTCACCACAAGAGGGCGACACTTTGTATTCCATCCATCTTTGAAAGAATAAGTTCCCTCTTTGCGTTCTTATTATCTCTTGCCTTTCAAACTGACGTTATAAATTAGTTGGTTCAATGATTGTTAGTTTCTCAAAAGTTTATCTGAATGACGGGTCCATTCAATTGTTAGTGATTAAGTAGTGGAGTTTACTTGATGAGTCATTGTATTTTGAATTACATGATAGACACTCTTTGAGTTGGGCTTCTGAGGGGCCAGTGTAACATTAATAACCGATAAATTATTATTAGTCAATAGGTCAGTTCTTACTCGGCCAGTAGTGATTTGAGTTGTCTGAAATGAATCAAGATTCATGAATTATTATTATAATTATATATATAAATGAGTTGGAACTTGCCAGTAACTGAGTAAACCTACATTACGAACCAACATGTTTCCTTTGTAAAGTTTCAATCTAGTCAGCTGTTTGATAGACGAAAGTCAGATTGATAGTTAATGTTTATGTTCTTGTTAATTTATTAAGGGTCATGTTGAATGATGGTTTGTTTATTGATTCACATCCTTTAAAAAGATATATATTTGAATTTTGACAGTTTATCTTCTTTAAAGAAAGGCAGGTAGATTGTACGATTCTGGTAATTTCTTGTCAAATTTCTTGTCAAATTTCTTGTCAAATCTCGTAATACCGAACTTGTGATATCTGGTCACATGATCTTGAGTCCTTATATTCACGTTGGAGAGAATTAACCATGAGATTAAGGTGTAACATAAATACGCGGAGGTAGCAGGTATTGCAAAATGAAGTGTTGTTCTGTGTCAAAACTATTAAGTGTTCCGTTCACTGGAGGTTGTTGAGTGTGTTTCCTAGTGGCCGAGGACACTCCCTGATCAATTTGATTGTCCCGAGTCACCCTATCATTGCAATGGTACAGCTGGAATCAAACGGAACGTAATTGGAATATAATTTGAATATTGAATATAATTGGAATATTTTGGATCTAATTGCGATTTGGAATGTGCAGTGTTGTTCAAACGTCTATCTGGTGCAAAGCTCTTTACGACTTTTTTTCCTGTGAAAAAAATTTCAAACAAAAATACCATTTGGTCATTCTGATGAACTGTTGTTCAAAGAGAGACAGACAGACGGACAGCAAAAGACGAAGATAGACAGACGTTAGACGGATGTTTGTTTGTCCCTCCTCCTCCCCCTCATGTTTCCCCCCTGCATCATGTGATCACAGCAACTCTCTGAAGAATTTTGTCCGTTGCTCGGCCTTTGCCTCATGGATTGCTTCGCGAATTGATTACCCTCGTAACGGATGGACATCAAGTGTCAAATCTGTGATTCATCGTCGTATGGGAAGAAGACTCTTGTGTTGTGATCATACAATAAGTCATACTAGTCCGTGCTGTACGGAGATGTGTTGTGCGGAACAAATAGTACGGAAGTAACGGAACGAGTGTATACTGAACAACAAGTGAGGTTATTGACCAGTCAGAACCTGTGGATGGAACGTAAGGAACGAACGTACACTGCCTCACACGGAGCATTAGGAATATATGTCCCACGCGTGGAACTAGGCGGCGCCACCTGCCCCAGTGCAGCCGCAAACAAACACGGTGTGTGCGTATCAGTTCTCTGCAAAGCTGTTTTTCAAATTTACTAGCGCTAGTTCATTCGTATTTTTTCATTTGGTGTTTTATCTTGAAACTAGCCCACATGAGGTGAATGATGCGCAAGTCTCTACTGTTCAAAGATAACGTGTACAGGATTGTTTAGATGTGCAATTGGTCTTGTGGCGGTCGGAGACCTTTAACAGAATAATATTATAGTGAATTTATCTATGTCACGGTTAGTACATTGTCTTTATTTTCTGTTTATGTGGAATGCGCATGATTTCATTCTGGGTGGGGTTAAGGGTCTGTGAACGGGACGAACTGCTTTGCAAATATTTGAAATGAAATGGTTGTTATTTTTCATGTTATCCCTTCATCCCCCTCCACCCATGCCTCACAAAATGATGTTCAACTGCAGATGCATTGCCCTTTGTACCTAGGGAGCAACCTCCTTGCTATAGATTACATTATATCTCAGATTATGATTGTTACAGATTATCATTTATCAGATTATATCTCATATTATTATCGCAGTGTACCAGTCAGTTCGGTTAGAACTTCATTTAGAACACCATTGTTAAGTTAGAACATTCTCAAGACGTTTCATGTGCTACTCACCGTTTCCAACAGGCGGCAGCACGCTACGCTAGTGTCTGTCTCTTCCACCAGGTGGTTGCAGTGGTGCTGTGCGACCAGTGGCGACTCTTGGTGTTTACCATCATTTGTCAATTTGATTCAAGTTTTCGTCGAGGTTTTTAAATATTTTTTTTCAAGAGTTTTGTGTTTGTATCTGAGGCTGTATTGTACTTATTCGCTAGTTCCAAGGCAGATCTATTTCCTGTACTTAATTCAGATCATGAGATACATGTGTTGATTTTCATTGAATGATTTATATGAGATGAATACTTTGCAAAAGGACTTGTTATTAATTATGAAAATGCCAAGTGAAGGGACCAGGAAAGTTAGTTAAATATCCTCCTGGATGTCCGCAAGTGTCCATTGTTTACAGAAATCCTTATATCCATGTTTTAGTTGACTCACTTTTGGATTCTCAATTCTTGCCATTTTGTGTTATTTTGTTTTGCTCGTTGGACGGCCGATTGTTTTGCGTTGTTATTGCAAATCTTTCTAGTCTTTAGGTTATTCAGGATTAGAGAAGTAACCATTATAGCTACTTTGTGCACTAATTATATTATATAAGGTATAATTAATATTATTATATAAGGTATAATTAATATAATTAATATAATGAACCATTAGGTCTGATAGGCGACACATACACTGTTGATTTACCTTACTTCATTCATGCATAAGTTCATTTTGAGTTGTGCATTTGCGCACAGCTATGTCTGTAGATATGACCACAGGCCTAAGCCTAATATAGTCTTTTCTTTGTTTGTCAATGGCATATATATTCAATGGTACCATACTCCTACTTGGCTTGCTCAACTGGACAGTAAGTAGGTCATTTTTTGGAATCAGCCAATCAGGGAATTTCTTGCAAAGGTTGCATTTGTAACAACGTCTCTGAGCGGCCCAGTTCAAAAGTGACCTGTTTTATGTCCATAAGAACTTATCATGAAGTTAGCAGGGCCGTTAAGAGCAGGGTACCTTTGGATATATACTAGTTACAAGTACGACTTGACCTTTAGGCCTGGGCCTGTGATCTCACCCTGCTTCCTTTGCTATATAAATTATTATTATTTCTAGTCACTCTTTTTTTGTTGTTCTCTTGTTGAGTTTGGAATCAAATTAGTCGTAATTAGACTTAATTACTCGACCCCTAGGGGTTTGTTGTTGTTGTTGTTGAATTTCGCTCAGGGCTGCCATAATTTTATTAAATCTGCTTCTCATATCCTCCTGTTTTAACCAATTCTCATCTGAATATCTCATTTCTATATTAATAATATTAGTAATATATTAATAATGTATTTATATTATATTTTGGATTTAGATCTTTGTGCATCTCATCGTTCGATGATACTTCAGCCACATTATTATAATCCTTGAATATGTTTATTTATATATTATAAACCATACAGTACTCTTTAAGTTGTACCTAATATACTTAAGTTATACTTAAATTATACTGAAGTTATACTGAAGTTATACTGAAGTTATACTTAAATTATACTGAAGTTATACACAAATTATTTGTTGAAGTTATTTTTATGCTGACCAAAGTTAAAAGCAAAAACAAGTGATCTCTCAATTGGTACTAGTTAGCACTTATATTGAATTATACTTTTATGAGATGTTTAGTGAACTTTCTTGCAGTATTTTAGTTGATTTTTATCAACAGGGATTGTATATGTTTCAGTCCTAGTCAGGTTCGCCCCAAGCTTATGTCAAAATAATTTTTATTTAAGGTTTTGTTAATTGAATCTTATTACTGTGACCTCGATTCAAATTTGAAGTTTTGATCAAGTTCAAGTTTTACTCAAGTGTCTTTAGTTTACTCAAATACTCCTAGGACTGAAATTGTGAATGTCATTTGAGAGTTGATTCATAATTTTTTGTTAGATTATTTACAATTTATAATACAGTGATGAATTTTACCTTCTTTATTTTCGTATTTGGTGGACGAAAAATTTATATATTTTTTTGCTTTGTTTCTATGGCCAGCCAAATAATGCAATGTGAAAGTTGTTTTAAAATTCTAAGATGTTCCATCCTTTGTTATACATTATTTATTTTGCAAATTGACAAGTTGATGGTACTCAAATGATTTCTTTCTCCCCTCCATTCTATACAGTACATAGGCGTGTTAAAACTAATTCGTAAAGACATCAGCATTATTCTATGAAATGACATATTATCTTAGATCATCGTCCTTAGTTGAATGCACTGGGATTAAAACCGACAAATTTTCAAATTCACTAATATCAAATCATTATTTTTAGGATTGATGTATGCACACTGTTTTCTCCAGTTGCTAGATTCGTTTTAAATGCATGTAGTAATCCATGTTCGGTTCTCGCCCTGGTTAATTCTCGTTATACCAATTTGTTACTTATTCGGATGAGAAATTTATGTAGATTCCACTTTTCCTTTCTTTTCTTTCATTAAATTTGGACATCCGTATGAAGTTCCGAAGTTAAAACTAAAAATTTTCAAAAATATTGAAATAATTTAAGAAGTTGCACAGTTATCCTCTGGGTGTCTGTAGCGGCAGCACCGGAGCGCCCTCTCATGTGAATTTGTCTCATTAATTATCATCTAATTATCATAAATTGCTTTCCACGCCACCTACTGGGCACCTAGGATCTTTGAATTGTTAAACTTGATGTCCGCTCTTCGCAAAAATGACTTTCCGTAACGGGAAGCTGGGTAGGTTGTGTCTCACAATGTACATGTAGATATAATTATAAATGAGAGTACTTATGAATTGTTGTTATATATATGAGAGACAGTCCTCACAGCTTCTGTGCATATTTGAATGCATATTGAGTGTGCATATTGAGTGTGCATATACTTTTGAGTGCATATATTTGAGTGCATATATATAATAGAGCGGAGAAATATTTTCTACTTTGCTTTTTCAGTGTTAATCTGTAGATTTGCGATTTGAATAAAAGGGGAATGCGAGTTTAGGCGACTGACTTCGGATGGAGAGCTTCTTGGTTTCTGCTCATTGATTAGGCATGTAAGAGTGCTAAATGAGAGTGCTGTGAGAATATGACTGTATGAGCCATGTGTCATGCTTTATGATTCGTACTATGGGGTTTTCCATGCTAAATAGAGAGTGATGGGAGACGTAGAGCCAATTATATGACATAAATATTAATAGATTCATAGATTTATAGATCTATATTTAATTATTATTGATTATGAATATGATTTTAAATAATTTGAAATAAATAAGTGGTATACAAAGTATGACTTCATAATTGCTTGCTATTCCCATTTGAGTTTGTGCTGACGCTTCTCTTCCAAATCTAAAATTGCTTTGTTATTAAAAGTCCTGACATTTATACTTTCAACATAATTTATATTAATTTGCATCCATCTTGGATTAAAATTATTTGCGTCTCGGGAGTAATACAAGGATAAAATTATAATTTACAAGTAGATAATGTTATCTTTCAATTTTAGTCCTGTGGTTAATGATAAATTGTAAAAAAGTCAGTTGTTTGTGAAATGGATTTATTTTTGTATGAAATTTGCTATATAATATCAGCATAATCAGTAATAATATTATTAAAATATTATTTAATTTCTTATATATATAACATGATATGATGATAAATACCTTGGTTCACTAATGTTATTTTATTGATAATTTATTGATAAATTTCATGATTGCAATTGAATTGGATGCGTTCTGTCCACGTTGCAACGTTGCTTTTAGACTTGGATATTTCTATAACTCTCTCAAGAACCCTGTGATGCATATTACGACTGTATAACTGATTATAGTATAATTATAGTACGGCTGATTATAAGCTTGTCGTTTATTTCAACTTCTTAAATACTGCCAATAACAATTGCTGTCGATGGAGTGACTGAGACATAGGGATTAACATTACTATCAAAAATCTGTGAATATGTAAATGAACATGTAAATACGGTATGAGAGTGGTCCTGAAAAGTGATGATGTCTCTCTCGATTGATGATGTTACTCATCTGATGATGTCCTTAACATGAGTTGACTCGTATCCTCCCTTATTTCATGAAGTCCTCAAGTCCCTCCCGAAACTGGCGACAGACCTATATTTCTGAGATATTTTTTTAGATATTTCAAAAATTTCATTCAATTAAGAGTACTAATATTTCTTGATAATGATAAAAATATATATCAATACCAAATCTTGAGTTAATTTACAGGTTTCCCTCCGAATTGAGACCTCATCCCAGGTTATGACTCGTATCCTATTGGGATATTGTAATTGGAAAGTTATTTAAGTCATTAAGCGTAATTTGTGTTCTGCCACCTCTTCTGATTCACAATTATTTCTTTTAACCTTTTATGAAATCCATCATAATTAAATGTCAATTCTCATTTGAAGAGCCTTTAATGATTAGCATAACTAACAATTGATTTAGTTGATTTAATTAACTGTTGGGTTTCAAAGATAAGACATCACTCTATGGGTCCCTAGTGTGTAGCTGTTAGCAGATCAGATGAATTTGCCTTGCACTTTTTTCATATGTTGATGATGATGTGTTTCATGATATGTTCATGATGATATGTTTCATGATGATATGTTCATATGTTTCATAATGAGTTCATATTTCCATTCAAGTTTCTGTGAGTGTTTCATGAATGCATATAGCCAACCCTGCTACTGATGATTGATCAGTGATCATGTTGAATATGTCCCCAATTGATGCCCTGGATGACCCTTTGATCAGCCCTGGGAGTCCCTGGAAGTCCCTGGGAGATTCTAAGATTCCCCCTGATGCCGTTACCCCCTGTTATTCCCCTTATTTTGCTTGGCGTCCTTATTGTTACGATTGTCCCGTTGTTCTGATTGTTGAGGTGGCTGAATGCATCAAGTCATCGAGTCCCCTCCCCCATCTCCCTACGGCCCCTGTCCTGTCTCATTATAGCTCATCGCTGCCTGATACGCTGGGATGACCACTCGTTGTGTTTCCGTCTCTCACAGTGCATCACTCGTCCTCCTGTTCATTCTACCATCAATCCTCCCTCTCTTGACAACCAATCAGCTGTTAGTTTACATAGCATTATGCATTGGAAGGTTTCTGTGTAAGGGCCACTCTCATTGGCTGCTGCTTATCAGCAGGTCAAATGGAAGGTTTTCTATCTCAGCCCAGAGCTCTGATTGGCTGATTCAATGGGTAAGCTGCTCAGAATGCATCGACTGAGCTGATTGGCTGGCGGTGTCCAGCAGGGGGCTCTAGTGTCTGTCTCTCCCTGTCCCACTGCACACTGCTGCCCTCTGCTGGATGCATGACTAGATGTCAATCCTGATTCGGGACGTCAGCCCTTCTCGCTTACTTCTTGAGTCACTTTGAGTCACTGGCAGCCCCCCTTGGCTCAATACGCCCCCTAGTGGCCACTAACCAACTAACCTGGAGCCCTACGGCCCTCCCTAGGGGTTCTCCTCGTGGGCCATCCTCGTGCCCTTCTGTGTGATGCTGTCTCGTTAGCACATGTTCGCCTCTCATCCCATCATTGTTGCAATTTCTTCTCATAGCAAAAGCTCTACATAAAGTGTATATTAAAAAATGTTTTTAAATTTACCTATGTAGTTGAGGGTGAATATTTCTAAAAGATATTTATTGCATTTAACTAAGATGTATGGATATAAATATATATAATGTATATGTGAAATAAACTAGATATGTGGAAAGTGAATATCTGTGTTATTCTTTATTACAACATCTTTCAAATGCCGTCAACATGATATAACATTCACTCTGCATATGTGTCAGTTATTCCAAAACAAGCTCCGTAAGCATCCAAGCATACAGTCATGTTTGTGTTTATAACTCAATATGTAGCTGTTATGATATTAAAAGTTCATTACATACAATTTACACATAAATCTCTCAAATTATCGTAAGTACTTACACATTACAAAATGTGATGGATTACATTACATTCAATCTGAGATGATAGGACAAGTACCAGGAAAACACTCCTGAAAGATCCGTAGTTTTCCTTTCATTCTGTGGGACACGATTAGTAAGTGTTTTTTTGCTGTATTCTGCAATATCCTTTTAGTCGAGGTAATGGTTAACCTCTGAGGCAAACAGGGAGGCTAACTCCCGGAGTAATGTAACGTCAAATGTTCACTGTTAAAGAACTCTTGTTTGTTTTTCACCGTTTGCCTACAGACAAGCATTTTATGAATCTTTCTAAGTCTCTTGAGATTATGATAGTTATGCAATTATATATAAATGTAGAAAAAACTCGCATCTTTGTTCCTGAATGGCTGACGGTGTCTCTCCTTGTCCCAATGCACACTTCTGCCCTCTGCTGGAGGTGTGACGTGTCAGTCTTGAAAGGGACGTCAGCCCAGTCCAATCTTTGGCCCAGTCCACAGAGGCCCAGCTCGCATGCTCTGCAAATCACTTCGGAGTCATTAGACTCCTCGTGTTGTACCAATGAGAAAAAGTAAGAAGAAAACGTACGGACTGCAGTCTCCAGATAGGACGCATTTGAATTGCACTTATAATATCCTGAGCATTGTCAAATTGCTTAGAAGTTGGAAATTAAAGTCCCATGTATTCCGAGCAATGTATTAGCTGTGAAAATCGTTATTCAATACACACATGCAAAGAGATGTATTCTGTGGTTGAACGCAGTGTATGAAACTGATGAGCCTTTGATGAGTTTTTTGGCATTTAAGGAAAATAGGAGCTTATTATAAGCTGTTATAGCCTATTTGTAGGCCCCTTCTTTTAAACTTTCACATGATAGTTATTCCGTTGTGTCAATGTGTAAAGCTGGCAGACACTTCCGACGAGTTCCTTGCCATTTAAGATAAATATGAAACTCATATATGAAATTTTCAAATAAAAAATGATGACGCCTTGTCCATGTGTAATAACGATGAGAACTTCTTGTGATCCTAGACATCAATGACATGTAAAAAAATTATATAATCACTTTCACACAATTCCGATTAAGGCACTGGAAATACATAAAGACTCCGGAAGGTCAGTTGAAGTCTTCATATCTGCACTTTGTTTTATAATTGCACTTGAAAGTCTTTTTCAATTCGTAATAGGATGCCGGGGAGTCTTGCCCATCAGCAGCTTCTGAACACATATCCATGATAATTATATTTGATATAAAATAATATAAAATCATACAAAAACTTTAGGTTTCTTATCTGTTACTTAGCACCACTGCTAGATGGCACACACGATTAATTTTGTCCACGCATGCAGCAACACTGCTGCGCAGTCTGCACAAACTCTTTTCCCACGGGAAATTGTCCTTTTTACATTGGCGCCATTATTTGGCGGTGTTCAATTGGAGTCTCTTCAGACCATTGAAACGACCTCCATGCTTGTTATTGCGTCCCAGTGAGGTCTGTCCGAGGCAGGGCACTGTATGTAATCCGGCCTTGTGAGCACTTCTGTGTCTCTTAACGCTTTGTAAAACAGATCGACTCTCGACTGGACTTCTTGCAGTTGCTTCTTGTCCCTGACGTTGCTCAGCTCCGTCATGAGGAGCATCGTCTCGTACAAGACTGCTTTATGGTGGTCCAGCTCAATGGCGCTGAGCTCGCGGGTGATTCGAGACAGGATCTGATTGCTGGAGACTGTGATGTATAGGAGCAGGGCGTTGTTGGTTAGAATCGTCCACCCCAGATGAGCCCCTGGCACGAACTTAAAGAGGAAGAAAGCCACGATATCAGCTACGATAAAGACAGTGGCTAAGATGGTGAAGACGAGAAGGGCTCTGCGGAGGCCAGTGAGAGGGAGAGTCCTGTGGTCGCTTATGACTTCGTAGTCTTCCCGCTTTACCAGGAGGTCTTTGAAAGCATGCCACGTGGACACAATCCTGATGATGGCGAGGTTACACGACACAAACGTCTCCACTATTGAATGCACGAGATGAAGGTCCTCATCAACCTCTCGGAGATTCAGGGCTTCCTTGAGCACCCCGAGGATTAGCACGCTGATGTGGAGAGTAAGGAGACACGCCTCGCTCCGAAGGACATCCCACAAGAACTTGCACGTCCGGGAGCGTGGTTTGTGCTTCTTCTCTCTTTCTTCGTCCTCGGGCCCTCGCAGACACGGGTAACATTCCTTCGCGCATATTCCCTCTCGTGCCGACTTCTGCTGACCTACGGGGTCAATGCGGAACCTCGTCACGTAACGGTTTCCTCTTTGGGCGTCATTGCCAAGAACGATGCATCCTTGCAGGTCCTTGCTTTGCTGGAAATGGAAACAAACAAAAGATAATTATAATTTAGTACTTTTAGAAATAAAGCACACGGTGGAGAACGAAGGATACTATGTTGAAATACAGCTTTTGCCCATTGGGAGAGTCCTAAATGACCAACAAATGAAAGGTATCTTTTGATAATAATATAAATCTGTCAAGAGTAACTTAAGCCTCTTACCTTTCAAGGCTTTTAATCATTTCCGGATACATTATTAACCAACCGTTTTGGTATTCTAATCTTTTCGGCTGCCAAACTGACAGTTGGCTATAACAGTAGTTGCAACGACAGATTGCCTCAGCTCTGTAGGTGCCATTTGAAAATTTTTGTCGCTTGTTCAAACCTTTTTTCGTTACTAATTCAAGACTATTATTTTCAAGCGCAATAACAATATACGGTACTGTACATTTGTATCAAAATCGAGCATAATAATACAGAATATATATATATAATACAGATTTTTGTGATAATAGTTCTTTGCACATGTGACATGTGCAATTATCTTTGGAAAGCAGAGACTTTCACCACCTAACAGGATGCCTTCTTCCGTGCAAGTGTATTTTCGGACTTCTTCCGTGCAAGTGTTTTTCCCATAGAAATACATAGAACGGACATGAGGCTGTATGATGCCACCTCAAGATGAGGTCACCAAATCCACCATATTGGAACTGCCCTGAGACATGACGTCACAATAGCCTAACTATGACGTAACGTCATGGCATTGTTATAAGTGACATCACAGTTATTGGTGACGTCATGGTCCATTGTGCCAGTATTCAGGGCAGTTCCAAGATGGTGGATTCGGTTGCTTCATCTGCCAGAGCCTCATGTCCCTTCTATGTATTTCTATGGTTTTTCCTGACCAACCCTAAGTCCCCAGAAGCTGTGATTACTCACCCTCTCACCGCCACCAAAATGTAAACATAGTTTACATTAAGAATGAGAGAAGGAAAGGAAAAAAGGTGGAGAAGAACTGAATAACAATAATATACAGTGGTACCTGCGTTATGAGACCCCCTGTTGTAAGACCAACTTACCCTCAGTGACCGTCTTCCGCAGCAGTTCTGCCCACACTAAGTAGTATTTTTAGTGCTAAATTGTGGTTGTTTCATAGCACAAGTCTTAGTTTGCTATGAAACAATCACAATATTATGGAAATCCAAAGGTCAGGATTAAGTCTTCATAGTTATTATGTTTATAGTGCATTTTGCACCCTTATGAGAGACCGCACTCCCACAAGAGACCGCTTCATGACGGGAGAGTCTTATAATGCAGGGACCACTGTAAATTAGATGAGGGTAAATTACTAAGATGGGCTCACAGTGTTTCTACTTTTGAAAAGGAGAAATCTTTCAAGAGTAGAAATCAGGCATCTATTCCGAAGCAGGGTAATTCATAGTCATACCGTAAAACGGGGTATACTCCATAGTTGGCAATCCGGAGGAAAGTTGGCCACCTATTTAAACTCAATTAATGGCAGAAATGCCTATTTTAACTCAATTAATGTAAAAATGCCAACTTTCCTCACTGACAATGGTGGTAAATTTGCCGAAGAAACCTGTGTTAGTGAGAAAAGTAGGCATTTCTTCCAATGAGTGAGTTAAAATAGCCGGCCAACTATCCCCCGGATTGCCAACTTTACCCCTTTTAACGGTATATTAGTGACATATAAATATCGCGTGTATTTGTTTACCATTAGTAAATCACCGGGAATATTGGGGTCTGGATTGAACCTGTGTCCCTTGTCACTCATTGAAGACATCTTAGCTTCTGTGCCAACTCGATCACTGCCGTTTTTGTTATTTCCCTGTTGCGTTGGCTGTCCCTGCAATTCAGTGTCCTGCTATTGAATTTATACTCATAATTTTGCTAGTGCACTGTTGGCTTACAGTGCCACCTGCAAATAAGTGAAACGCATGATATTGTGCCTTTGCATTAATGCAAAACATCCTCACTTAACACGTGGGATGATAATAGCTGCCAATTTCTTTTCTACACTCTGAGTTAGAAATGGGTCAAAGTCTATGATAAGTAAAACCCCTTTCACACCAAGTTCGTACAGGCTCGTTTGAGCCAATTATCCAACCAGCGAGCCTCCGAGAAGGCATACAAAATGATAGGTAATGAATCAGCAACCATCAGCAGTCATCAGCAACTGCACGTCAAACTTTTTGGAAAAATTAAACATGTTTAATTTTTTCTTGCGGATGCTGGCGGCTAATTTATACGAAGTTATACAATATCCCTGCTAAATTAACACGAAATGTACACAATGGCACGAGATTATAGGAGCTGGAACGAAACAAAACGAGGTCTGTACGAATTCGTACGAGCCTGTACGAGCCAGTACGCAATCCAGAACGTGGTCAGTACACCAGTAATCATCAGCAAGTCATCAGCCCCTCAATTCCACTTCATTTGCGTACTGAACTGTGGATTTAAAACTGCCCAATTCTGCTGGTCCTTCCGTGCTATTGCGTCAGTGTGAAAGGGCTATAAGTGAAACACAGGCACAATGTTATTTCAATGGGAAGGGTGGTTCATTTACTTATCAAAGACTTCGATGCATACCTAACTCCGACAACAACAAAGAAAATTGGCAGCCATTGTTCTCCCACATGCCTCACATATCGGCCTTTATGACCCAATATGTTTCCCTCTCATCGGATGATAATTCAAGCTTCCACAAGCAGTTTGGTTGAGGATATTGAGCATTGATGCAATGGTATACAGTATCGCACGTTTCACTTACTTACAGGCGGCACCGTGTGTCACTGCAGTTTTAGCTCACTGTCCAAATAACTTACTACCTTGTTAGCTAATTGTTGCAAACTTGCAACAGCTCACTAAAGTGTTGTTGTTAACTCACTGCTGTTTTATAGCGGGCGTTAGTGGAACTCTCCTTTTTCCAGCTCTCCTGTGTTGACGAGCAGAATAAAACTATTTCCGGAAACATCAGCTTGGGAATTTACAATGGAGCCGGGGTTTCTAAGGTCCGTAACAAAGTCTAATCAGCCTGACAGTACTGGAATATGGTGGCAATCCATGCTAAACATTCCATTTTAGACTCGGCAATGCAAATCCGTAATGTTTTCAATGGATTAAAAGTGCCCTGGGGCCTGTAATGCCAGCTCCCCTGACTCAGCAATGGTACAAAATGGCAGCTTGTTCCCGGAAATAGTTTTATTCTGCTCGTCAACACAGGAGAGCTGGAAAAAGGAGAGTTCCACTATCACGGCCTATTGTCACTTGATAACATAACCATGCTAGGTTGCAGTTCTTAGTGTCGTTATAGGCCTTACGGCTTACTGTCGTGCTGACTCTATCATGCCAAGTCACTGTCATGCTAGCTTACTTTGGTGCTAACTCACTGTTGCACTGGGTTATTGTCCACTCAGTCGTGCTGGCTCACTCAGTTCCAGCACTCTCGTGGTAACATACTACAAAAGTTCTGCTTGCTCATTGTTGTACAAGCTCAATACCGATGCAAGTTAACCGTCACACTAGCACAACATTACTAGCTAAATGTCACAATAGTTCACTGTTACCCTACCTGACTGTCCGAGGATCTTTTGTAATGTTAGCTGACTGTAGCGTTAGTTCACTGTCGAATGAGTTGAACACCATCTCTAAAATGCATGAAGGTAATGAATGTAAATGTTAAATTGTTAATATATATATATCGCTCAAGTCCAGAAGCCGGCCTCATGTCCGACGTGATAATTTTCCATAATGAATCACAAGGATGTTAAAAACATAACACGATACAACAAGTAACTTAAGTCAGATAAATGAAATATTATTATCGGGAGTCTTAAAGTGAGAATGTATTTGCATCAATTGCTACTGCAAACACTTGTTCATTTTCTAGTGCACTTGAATCGACAGGTTGAAGTGGCGGCCGTTGGTCGATTGACTGATAAGTCGGATGATTATTCTGCTCTGATTTTGATGATTTGGGTCATGAGAACATTCTTATCACTAGTATAATCAAAACAACAAATAGATTTGTTACTGGTGGAGGGATGTTATATCAACATTTACTTTACTTAAGTTTAGTGGGGGTGGACAGTTGGTCTGGTGGTAGTGTAGTCTCTCACTCAGTCGTTCAGGCCCTTCAGGGTTCGAATCCAGCTCTTGCTCGGTCAACTGGGCCTATGTTGGACGGCTGATTCAGTCATCCTTAGCCACATGTCCTCCACCTGTCCTAATTAGCCTACCAGGTGCATAAATATAGGACGTATAGCCCCATACATCCATCCATCAATACTTTACTTAAGTTTAAGTGGGGACAGTGGTGTATTTAGGGGGCCCAAAATTAACATGGGAGGGTTAGGAAAAGCTGCAAATCTCCCCGCATTAACCCCATTTCTAGATACGCCCCTGAGTGGGGAGGATGACTTGCCTCTTGAAAGGAGCTGTTGACGCTGGATGATCCCAGTATCTTCCCATTGATGTTGTAGTTGTAATCCATATTTGTGCACTGTTAACTTCGACCAAAGGGACTTCCCGAAGATTGCTAGGGCGTCATCTCATGGGAAGCTGAAAAGAAATTAAACGAGACGTGAACCATCAATATTGGAAAATGCAATATTGCATTGAAGAATTTATCAATGGCAGATGCATACAGCCAATTGGGTTATTGGGACCATTATTATTTATATTATGGGCCAGGACCGCACCTTGGCAAGGACTGGACTGGCAAGTATATAATACCGAAAACCGATCCAAATTTTGGTAGATAGGAACTGATTTGAACCGACACAAAATGGATGAAAACGGACTATGCACATCGCCTGTGTGACACATTCCATCATTTCCCTGTCGCTCAGTTTGTCTGAGAATTGAGAATACAATATCAAGATATGATTCAGATGTATATATCCAAAATTTATCAGCGAGTTAAGATTATCTAGAAACTTTGCAAATGGCCCCGCTTCGTCTGCTCGATCTATCTTCCTTTGCGTGTACTATGAAATTGACCATTTAATCATGTTGCCACGGGGTTTTTGACCGCTAATCGTGATGTGACATAGTTCGTGCAAAGTCCGAATGATTGCCTGATGGCCATTGGCTGGTCAAGTGTCACAATGATGTGGAAAATTGACGTTTGTTATGATCAATATTTATCTTGGCCAAAATGATATGGTTGCGCAATGGGCAGTTCCCAGGAGGATCAATTGGGTGATTCAATATTGTCGTCGAAAGATACAAATATATGCACATTCTGCATTATTTGTATAAGGAGGTCTACTAAAGGTCAAATCATTCCTCCTAGAAGGCTGAAAACGTGATTACATATATGTTAGATAGATAGAGCAGCCATCCAAGCCCAGTTCTGGACGCTCACGAGGATTGATTGATGAAGTTGAGAGAGAACAGGAGTCCTCAACATGTTACAAATTTACCCCATGTGAGGGATCTTTTACTAGCCAGCATAGACACTGATACAAGGGGCCACCAATTTAATGTCTCATTTGAACTACATCCAGCTGGGATTTTGCTCATGAAGGTACACTGAAAATTTTGGGTTCCCCACCCAGAGTTCAAACCCATGCAAGCAAAGACCTTTAGTGGAGCAGGCGGGCACATTATCCACTCGGCCAGGGGGGGGGGAGGGTTGGTCTAGTGGTAGCGTGCTGGACTTCCAATTGCTGGATCCAGGGTTCGAATCCAGCTCTTGCCGGGTCACCTGGGCCTATGTTGGATGGCTGTTTCAATCATGTTTTGCCTCATTGCCATGTCCTCTTCCTGTCCTAATTAGCCTACCAAGTGCATAAACTCAGCATGTAAAGCCCCAAACATCCATCCATCCATATCCACTTGGCCACCCAGCTGCTAGAATGTCCTCAACTCAATTGCTTTGTTATTTTCATTGGTACCCACTGTTCCTCTTGTCTCGGTGCTGTTCTATGGCTGCCCTGAGTTGTATCATTTCTGGAAGGCCGCTGCTAATTTCATCATTGGATAACATTAAATATGCACAATTCAAAACAATGCTTTGGCACCATCATATTTTTGAGACAGCTAACATGACAATTTGTGCTAATATTAGGACATATTAACAGGGGTGAGTTAGCTCACCGGCAGCGCGCTCGGTTGCTATTTGCTTGAACCCAGATTCACATCCAGTTCGTACCGGGTCAGC
Source organism: Platynereis dumerilii (assembly GCA_026936325.1). Taxonomy (NCBI): domain Eukaryota; kingdom Metazoa; phylum Annelida; class Polychaeta; order Phyllodocida; family Nereididae; genus Platynereis; species Platynereis dumerilii. The sequence goes on along the minus strand of JAPTHN010000009.1, from coordinate 24,714,646 downwards.
GAGCCTATGTTGGATGGCGGTTTCAGTCATCCATTGCTTCATTTACAGGTGTTTTCATTACCATGCGATTCTTGTCATTCACACTTGGCTCTGAGGAATCAATGCTAAACAAAGGCAAACTACGTTTGATAAATCAAATGTGTGACGTTCTGTTGTTTCTAAACCAATCAGATTAACTAAAAATGGCATGTATTTGGTGGGTCTAGAATCTAAGAATCGTGTACTAATGAAATCACCTGTAATTGTCCTCCTCCTAATTAGCCTATCCAGTGCATAAATACAGGATGTAAAGGCCCAATCATCCGTACATCCATCCATGTGCCATTATTAATAACTCAGACACCTTGAAGACCTGTGCAGCGTTAGTATGTAAATTCACTCAAGCGGAGGGCCCGGGAGGGGAGTACCAATGCTATGTTAATATTTGTCATCAAGTATTTGAGAGCATGCTTACTAATCACTCTTTATTATGTAGACAATCCTTAATGTCACTAATCGTGGCGCACAAGTTTACTTAGCTATCTCATTGATCACAATAAGTCATTCGACAATGTTGACTTGGACTTATTGACGTGATCAAGTGCATTTATAGTGTTTGCAAATGATTTCCTTCAGCCATGCTTTATGCCACACAAAAACTGTGGGAATATTTCGCAGCAATGCTGTCCTCAATGCTGAAGATGTTCATAAAAATGACGGAAAATTTGTCTTGTTACTTTTTTTTTCTTGTAAAAAATTGATTTATCATAAAACAGCATGTCTGAGGAGCAGCTCACGAGAACAAAACGCGAACGTCATTGACAACATTTCACAAAAAAAACCCCACTTGAAGTAACGTACTCCCGGAAAATATAATAAAACAAGCCCTTGCCACTTGAGAAGTAAGTTTGAATTTGAAACTAGAACGGGCGCTCGGAGAGCACTTAGCTTCGCTGTCCATTTAAAATTGAACTTTCACTACTGCAAGATGCTACACATAACGGGCCGAACAGTCGATAGTTAGGGGGCTATGGCTCTTACCCCCGGGATAAACTTTACTTTTTTTGGTGCGCGAAGCATCGACGAACAATTTGTTTTGCATGCGGACACGCGACAAACTTTTTTTTCGTAAGTTTAACGTTGCGGTACCCTAGCTACTGGTGGAACCAAAACAAACTTCTTTTTTCTCATGTGTTGAACAAATTTTTTTTTGTCAGTGTCAAGTCGGAAACAAACTTTTTTTTCAATAAAAAGCCATAGTCCCCCCCCCCCCCAAGATCATCTGGCGGACCCTAAAAAGTTGATTAACACTTCTACTTATATGAAGGCTTGAATGTTATTGCAGCATCATTCCTTGGATTATCTACAATTGCATGCAAATTTCGGCAATTCTGGTTGGATTTTCATCAAATAAACATTGAAATGTTGCTAATTTAGTGCTTTGGCACCTTCTAAGAACGTTTTATGGCCGTTTTTGCAGAGAAAATGTAGAAATATCTACCCTCTTGGCTGCTAGTGCTGATTTTCCTTCTTGGCTGCTAGTGCTGCGGCAAAAAATGATAGTGCATGCTGCGCTGTAGAGGCCTTTTTCATATTTCTTTAATTGTGGGCCCAAAAAAGCTTCAATAGTCACCAAAATGTAATCAGGTCTTGTGTAGTACAAATGAACATATCATGCCAAAGGAAATCTAAATCAATCCAGTAGTTTTTGTAGGAAGCTAGTGCTTGGGATCTCGTTTGTGTGTGGTTCTTTTTAACTTTAAAAAATAAAAATAACGTGCAAGCACTTTAAGCAGCGCAGGCCAGAATAATCTGTCACTGATGAGTTTGGAGTGGCAACCCACTGACCAATGAACAGTGAAACTTGGGCTTTAAATTCTAGTAAAAAATGCACTAAATTTTTGATGTGTATTATTCGTACTATAAGATAGCATACTGGCTACATGGCAAAGTTTGTTGTTTGCTTTGTATATTGGAACCAGCCAGAGCATTTTTTAAGGATCTTCGACTAGGAGACCAACGCTACTTTGACGCGTCGTGGTACACGACATTTAAGATCAGCAGCTGTACATGCAGATCGTTATAATTGATTTATACATGTACAATGATGTGTTTGCCGAAGGATTTTGAACTGCTGAGCAGTCTGCCAATTTAGTTCCACTAATTGCCACAAACAAGTTTGACAAATCTTTTTTTTAATCGAAAATCAGAAAAATTACGTAGGCAAAGTTATTGTAGAGATTACTGGAGAATGAAGAATATTTTGATAGACAAAGCATAAGCCCTGGTTTCAAATGTATCAAAGAACTATAAACAACCAAATGAGAAATTGATTAGAGTATCTGGAAAAAGTTGGTCTCTCAGTGTTGCAAATTTGCTATTGACTGGGAGACCAAAGTTGTTCACTGGGAGACCATTTGGTCTCCCAGTTACTATGTTAAAAAATGCACTGGAACCAGCTAAATGTAAACAAGAAAACTCCTTAATTAGGTCACTTGGTGAGAACACAGTGTCTGGCTGTCAGTGCAGCAGCAGAGCAGCAGCAGCTCACCATGTACAATCATTTAAATTTCCCGGGAAAAACTAGCTTTTTAGTTGAGTAAATAAAAAAATTATTGTCACAGAAGTTTACCAAAAGTTGATGGAAGCAAGATAAACTCATGATGAGACCAAAGATAATATACATGTGATGAGACCATATGGCAAGTTTCAGAGTGATAGGTGTAACAGTGCTATCGCCTATATGGTCAGAGCTTGTAGAAAAATTCTAGGGGTAAGAGCAGCGCAAAATAAAAAAGGAAGTTCCCTCCCCCATGTGAATGTATATATGTATGTCAACATTTTAGTGTTATTTGCACTGGTCAGTAGACCATATCGAAGCATGGAACTGTTATGATCAACACATTTTTTAGCTTGTTAATAATTGCATGTCAGCCAACTGTGCATAAATTTCATATAAATGACGCTTTGTTAAGAGCAGGAAAAAAGATAAAAATTGCTGGTAAAATCGGCAATAAAAAAACCACAAAGATTTAAGGTTTTTACCTTCAGCGAACGAAGTTCGAAGAAGGTATTGTAATCACTTGGGTAAAAATGCTGTCCGTCCGCCGGGCGGGCGGGCGGGCGGGCGGGTGGGCGGTCGGGCGGCGGGCGGATAGATCGTTTCCGGCCCAGCACTCGGCCTCTATTGAATGTACGTGGATGAAATTTGGTACACATCTAGCCTGTATGGTCTAGTTGTGCCTTTTGATGGTCTGATGAATGGATCTTAAATACTTTTTGAAATAATTAACGAAATATACAAATTATTTGTTTTCGTTTCCGGGCCAAGGCTCGGTTATTATTGCATGTGCATGGATGAAATTTGGTACATATGTGGTCTATATGGTCTAGTTGTGCCTTTTGATGGTCTCATTGACAGATATTCTATACTTTCTGAAAAAATGAGAAAAAATATAAAAACATCTTTTTTTTTGTTTTTTGGGCTAAGGCTCGGTCACTATTGCATGTACATGGATAAAGTTAGGTACATATATGGTCAATATGGTCTAGTTGTGCCTTTCGAAAGGTCTGATGGAAAATATTATATACTTTTTGAAATATTGGAAAAAAATAAAAATTAAGTTTTTGTTTCTGGCCCAACATCCGGTCACTATTCCATATACATCTATGAAGTTTGGTACACATATGGCTTATATGGTCTAGTTGTGCCTTTTCATGGTCTGACAGATGGCTATTCTATAGTTTTTGTAATATTGAGAAAAAATATTCAAAAGAATTGTTTTTTATCTCGGAGCCAAAACTTGCCCACTATTGCATGTACAGCAATACAGTTTTCTAAACAAATCACCTATGCAATGCAGCAGTGCTTTTTGATGCATATAACGCTTTATGAATCATTGGATAAACTTCAGAAAATTATAACAGTGTTACATTTTTTGGTCTCAACAGACACCTCATAACCTGTTCTTTGTACATGCATGAAACTATATCATAATATGCGTCAATTAGTCTAATAAGGTCTTTCCCTGATTTTACAAATCCTGGCAATCAGATGGGAAGATGGCAGGGCAGCGGGCAAATAGAGATAATTGAAGGCCGCTACTTGACCGCTAATGCATACCTATAAGCAATTTTGTAAACGCACCAATTTTATGATATTATTGTAATTTTCTGAAGGTGTTATTCGCTGAAGGTTTGCTGCTGCGCAGCCTATGTTTATGTTTACTCCAGGGCATAAATGTGAAGCTTGTCAAATTATTTGTGTGTCAGTGTCCAATTTAGTCACACAGGCTAGATTTTACCAACAATTTAGACCAGGTCTACATTTTTAAAAGAGCAGGTCCATTGACTGTAGTTCCAAAAAGATTATGAGTATTATAATTAATTTATACTACCAAATAACAGTGACAGTGCAATGTAAAGTATTTATGCAGTTAATTATAGGACATAACTGCAGAGAAAATTGTAATTACACACATTAAATTGTATGCACTATGACTATGTGTGTATTATGTTCCAAACATTATAAGGAAATATTCCAAACATAACATAACTGCAGCAGTTCCAGAAATTAAGACACAGTTGTTGAACTTATCGTTGACCTTCATTTCTGTTGAAAAGCGAACATGTTAGGCTACCTGCAGTAGGCCTACTATCCAATATATTTTCTAAAATCACACACAGGTGGGGGGGTTGGCTCAGTGCTGTCATGTTGGCCTGCCAATCGCTGGGTCTCGGGTTTGAATCCAGCTCTTGCTGGGTCACCTGGGCCTATGTTGGACGGCTCTTTTGATCATCCTTCGCCTCATTGCCTTGTTCCAATCCTGTCCTATAATTAACTTACCAAATGCATAAATTGAGGATGTAAAGCTCCAGTAATCCATCCATAAATCTCAAATTCAACACATGTCCTCTGCATTTTCCATGCATTTCCTTCTAATTGTCCATGCATTTCCTCCACATTTTCCATGCATGTTTTTCTGCACTTTCCGGGCATTTCCTCTGCATTTTTGCCTGATTTTTCCATGCATTTCCTCTGCATTTTCCAAGCATTTTCTATACATTTCCTTTGCATGTTCCATGCATTTTCTTAGCAATTTCCCCACATTTTCCATGGAATTTCTATGAATATCCCTTGTAGTTTTCCAGTAAGGGTATAAAAATCAACATAAAATTGTGGCACGATCAGCATTGATGGACCTTACTAATTTTGTGACTTCTCCCCTCTGGCCTATATCAGCAGATCCGGCATGTGGCGGCTAATTGCACTACAATCTAAATTAAAAATGAAAATTTGATGAAAATGTTAGGCTGTTGCTGGCACTAGCAAAGTACCCGTGAAAAAAAAAAAATTGAAGGGACCAAACCCAGATAAGGTTCTTGTAGGAAGTGAAAGGATGGATGTTTGCCAGTGGCGTAACTAGGGGGTCTCGAGCGGGGGGGGCACGGTGCCGGGCACCTTGGGGGGGGGGCATGCGATTCTCTGGGGGGGGCACTCACAATACTAATTGCATATTTTAGCAAAGGTTGAAAATTTCATATGGGGGGGCACCTGGGGGGCACAGGTCCAATATGGGGGGGCACGTGCCCCCCATGCCCCCCCATAGGGATGCCACTGCTGCTTGCTAGTTTTTATGGCTGAGCAGTGAGTAATTTAGGGGGGAGTAGTGTAAAACATCCTTGAATTGATATGAATTAATAATATGACTAGCTGTTCACCTGATGGGGTTTGTCGCTTTTCAAAAATGTGCCGAGTTTGAGATTCTTGCCAGCTTAATTGCAGGTTCGAGTCAGCTTTCAGTTGGATGAAGTAATGTGGATTGTTTGGAACTACTATAGTGGGGTGTACAGCACTACAAACAGTGAGAGACTGTAGTTGTCGGAAAACATGATTTTTTCTAAATGTTTGACGCAACTTAATTTCTGGGAAACGGGTAGTTATATTGGAGATAGAAGTGCAATCAGTGTGGCACAAGATGCGGAATTTAGTTGCCTGCAATATGATATACATTACTGGCCTTGATGTGGCAGGGAAATATATAGGTTTGAGATTTGTATGTGGAAATTGTGATTTTTGTCAAACTCCCAATAGGAATATCTGATACGTGGGTATTTATATTGGCCGTAGAATGTCAGTCTGCATATGAAAAGATGCAGAATTCAATGTCCTTTAATATTAAATGCATTACAGCCCTTGTTGTGGCAGATAAATACACAGGTGGAAGATATTTATGTGAAAAAACGTGTTTTTTTGTGAAATTCTCAATATAAATGTGTGTTACTATGGAAATAATGAATGTTGATAGGTGAAAGTAGTCCTATCAGGAACTTCAGATTAATTAACAGGCCTAGGAGTGTAATTTAAGGTTTTGTGGGTTGAGTGGAAAAAGCCTTATGAGTGAGATGAGATTTCTGCTATGGCTATTATTATGATTAGAAGATAGATGACATTTCAGTAAGTTTCCGGTGTCTGGTCATCAGCTAATGAGTCAACGGCAGTTCAATGTGTGGTCGTAAAATGTGCTAAATGCTCATTTAAGCATAAAATCTATTGTCATCAATATTTCATGGATTTCTGTCCATCTTCTCATTGATTGTGCTAATATGGCGAATAATTCCTCTTTGAAGGGTTTCAGAAATTCAGGTGTAAATGGGGCGGACCTCCACCGACAAGGTCCAATGTAAATATTAGGGTGTTTCACACAATATACTAGTCCAATTGATCAATTGGAACTGGGAAGTATGAACTGATTGTTCGTGTCGAACAAGAAAGAAGTCAATACCTTCTCAAAACCCAATGAATAAGTAATGAAGATTTTATTAGAAAAAATACTGAAGAAAAAAGATGTGTATATTTGTCTCTAAGCAGGCACAATACATTGTATTGAATCTGTAAACACTGTAACCACATTGCATATATTTTACCCTTGTTGGGGGTTGGGTTCTTGCCAAGGTTCTGATTTGGATGTTTCACTACAGCCTTTATCAGACTAAATTTAGACTATCCATATTCCAGATAACTGGTAGATAATTGTCCAATTGGGGGGATAAGTTCGGGCAATTTCATATGTCGACTCAAGCGACTGCTTCAAAGTAGAAAATTAAGACCTTTCAAAATTTCTAGTGAGATTTTTACATGCCCAAATTTCCTACTTTTTCCAGGCATGCCAATCGCTTCGTCCAGGGTTCGAATCCAGCTCTTTATGTCCCATATCTATGCACTGGCTACGCTCGAGTCCTAATTTAGTTGACTTCTAAAGACTATTTCCTCGCTATGATCACACTGTTTTGGAAAGTTTGAAGCATTGTCGTTTCCAGGTCTGGCTGTGCCGGCGAGATGTGTAGGCTATGAACAGCCAAAAATAAAGAGTATGTAAGGATATCTTTTGCAGAAATTTAATGACGAAACACAGGGTCAACACATCATATGTGTGGAAACCGACCCAAGGTTAATTAGGTTTAAAATAAGGGGTTACAGATAGAGTTAGGTTTATGGATGGGTTAGGGTTAGGGTTTTGGTTAACCCTGTGTTTTTTAATTGAACTTTTGTCACAAATCTCCTCGCATGTGAATTGTCTCTTTCATTTGGTGAATCATATTCTCTTGCTCCCTTAATTTGAGCTTGGACCAATAACTTACAAGTGTGATTGTTCCATGATTTGAGTGAGCAGTGTAGGTCCAAGTTGCACCTGCTTAACTGGAGCAGAAAAAGTGGGTCGTTTGTGAATCCTATTTGCTTTGATCAACTGTAGTGAGTTTTGTTATCATGGCAAATAATAGATCAAAATAACATGCGTATTATCTTTATTTATATATATATTCAGAAATAAGACGAGGTCATAAGTAGTAAGAAAATAAAGCATGTTGTGGGTGCATAAGATTAAAATAATTAGCTAAAGTATATTTTTTAAGAGTAGGCTTATAAATATATTTATATTTATTCTGGATAGGGAGAGACTTTGTAGCACATAAATTTGTCATACTATCTGAAGTTGCACTGAAAAATAACTAAATATCGAAACTAATTGTGTTAATAAACAACAACTTCGATTACACGTTAGGTCACATGGATAAAGGTGGATGGATGATTTGGGCTTTACGTCCTGTATTTATGCACTTGGTAGGCTAATTAGTACAGGAGGACTGGAGGAGGTTGCACCAATGAGGCAACAGATGATTGAAACGGCTGTCAAACATGGTGCAGGTGACCCAGCTGTCCCAGCAAGAGCCCTCCCCCCCTACCAGATAGATATAAAGCGGTGCACAAAAGTGCCTTGTTGTTAATCAAAGAAGTGTGTTATATGTGCAAAAGTACCTTGTGGTTAATCAAAGAAATGTGGCATATGTGCAAAAGTACCTTCTGGTTAATCAAAGAAATGTGGTATATGCGCAAAAGTACCTTGTTGTTAATCAAAGAAATGTGGTATATGCGCAAAAGTACCTTGTGGTTAATCAAAGAAATGTGGTTTATGCAAAAGCAAAACATTTGTTTACCATTTGGTCTGGCTATATTATAAAGTGACCTATATTTATGATCATGATTATTAATGGACTGCATATTGTGTATTACACATATTTAGCTTTAAGGAAGGCAGACCTTTAAATGTTAAATGTAAGCAGGGTAAAGCTGCATTTACAATCAAGAGTACCAGGTTCAATTCCCAGTCAATCCGTGTTAGACAGATGCTTCATTCGGTGCCAAGCATGCATCTCACCTCATTACTGTTAGACTCTTAGAGCTTGGCAATATATCGCGAAAATATCAATATCGATCGCGACATCACACCTTGCAATATCCATACTGCACGTTGATGCGATATTTAAAATTTGTAAAATTTAATTTTTCCAAGGAAAATGTTACTTAAACTCCTTATTTTCCCATGTTCCTTTGGTCTCCAGGGTGTAAATAACTAAAAGAAGCATGATAATTCTCAGATTTAAAGGAAATCACATGAACTAATGTCAGTTAACTCATCAGATGTACTTTTATCATTCACTCCTTGAAGGTTTCCTGTGAATTCCATAGAAACCAGGAATATCGCACGGATATTAATATTGCAATATTTCCAAGTGATATTGCATATTGCAAATTTTTCCGAAATCGCAAAGTCCGAAAATTTTCTGTGGTCCCTGTCTGTCCTGTTGATCTTAATCCGTGCAAAACTACACTCTAAAAAATGTCGGGACATAATTGGTTTTTTAGATTCAAAATGGTTTTTTGAAAAACCAAATTTCAATGCAAAACCTTCATGAATTTTTTAAAAAATCCATGTTGTTTTTTTGCATTGAAATTTTTAGAGTGTGTGATTATGATGAGACCCTGAGGATGTAAGCTTCGAAAGCACTATCAACCATCCATCGATGTTGCTTTCACGTTTGTTGCAATGTTACAAAAATGTATTCTAGGTCTGTGTTGAGATGAAAAGGAAGTTTTCTATCCAATGAACTTAATTGTATCGTTATGCTGTTTCCAGTCATAGGTACACTGGAGGCAGGAGCAGGGGGGGTGGGTTGTTTGGCATTAATAATTCAAGCAAGATAACTTGAAATCCAGGCAGATGAAATATATATTGATAGAAATCAATAGTTTTATCAAAGATAGGCCATTTGAAATGGCATGAAAATTTAATACGTATAACAAAATTTGGTAAAATATTGCTCGCTTTTCCAAAAAGGCAGCTTGCGATACGATATGCATTTGTTTCCAGTTACTTGCGATGGTAAAAATCAATCAAACACATGTGCACGAGTATGGTTTAACAAATCTCTATTTAAACATTTTTTATGCGCAATCGATAAATATATAAATATATACAGTTTACTCACGGATTTAAATGCTGCATATGTCCACTTAAGCCTTGAGGGTTGGTTAAGCCATAAGTCCAAAATGTAGTGGTAAATTTACAGGCTTGTTCCAAAATGCATTCTGTGAAATATGGAGTCCTTTAAATGCTGCCCTACACACACTGGGTAAATATGACGCGACGCAGGTGATTCAATTTTGTGTGAGAGCCCTTTGTATTGTATGGAAGGGTAACCTGTAGACCTATTTAGTGTTTTGTAGAGCAGTGCTGGCACTCCTCTTGGTTGAGTGAGCTCTTGGTGGTGGTGAACTCCCAGGCCTGCAAGTTGGAGGGGGGGGGGGCACTCTTAAAGATAAGAAAATAAAAATAAAATTGTCCTTAAGGCCTATTATAATTATTGTATTGAAGCCTATGACGGCCTAAGGTAGGGTTCCCACAGGACAGGGAAAATGGTGAAAAAAAATTCCCTGCAGAGAAAACTCAGGGAATTTGAAATTTGACCTCAAATTCCGGGAAAACACAGGGAATTTGTAAAGGTTATTCACCACGGGAGAGGGAATATGTGATTTATCACCCGAGGCCTTTAGGCCGAGGTGTGATAAACACATATTCCTGATCCCATGGCGAATAACTGACTTATACCATGAGACAATAGCTCAATCCCAGTTAAACGGGCAAATTCCAAAAATAAAGAATGTTCCAAGTAAATTGGCTGTCATTTCTAGTAGAATCATTTTAAAATTTTTAAATTTGGCAGTTATTTGGAATACTTATATATATTCATATACAATATACTTATAATATGTGATAGGAACTGGGGTAAATACCACGTTGAATATCCGAAAAACGGGAAAAATGGCATGTCCAATGGCTGTGTGGTTTCATAAAATATGACGCTGTGGCACTATTTTTGCTGGTATTGACTTGAGAAACGAATGGAAATGTGCCTAACAATAATATCCTTCAAATAAAAAATTCGTAACTCATTTTGAAATATATAAATACGTTTTTAAGGTTATTTTAAAAAGTCACATAATTCTTGTAAATTACGTCACCAAGATTCAAGGCCAGTTTATTCATGTTAATATTTACCAATTCTCAAATTTAAATACTTCATTGTCAAATTTGAAAAGTCTAGTTTTTTTTGCAATTTACGGTTTTGAAATACATTGAAAATTCTCTTCATAGGAGGCCAAAGAAGGTCGAAAAATAATTTTGTCGTTTTTTTTGTGTAAATTACGTTACCATAGCCCACAGAAAGACCAATACAGATAGAAAAACAATTATTTTTTATTTTTGTAGGTCCTTCATGCCTGAGATTATCTGGTAAATTTCATGAATTTGTGATGATTATTTTTGCACTGAGAAGGGAAAAGGTGTCCAAAATTGTGTAACTTGGTGCCAAACAATGTAAATTACGTTACCATTGATCATTTTAACCTGTGAAACTGCATTGGAAATGAGAAAAATAAAAATTATGATTAGTGAAAGATATTCCAGAAACTGCACCTCTTGACAATGTATAAAAGATATTGAGCAAAAATTTCCGTTTCCATGATGGTCACTTTTTCACTTTTTTTGACTGGAATTTGCCCATTTAACTGGGATTGAGCCAAATACTCAAACAGTCAAACATCAGAGGATAACTGAACAACAAAGAATATGGAAATTATTTCCCTGCAATACTGGCATGTGATTGGCTGACAGAGGTGTCAAATGGTATAAGGTTTTATATGTTTTAATACGTGAAACTAGGGGTCCAGGGCTAACGTGAAACAAGCCCTCTATCTTAAAGCAAAAAATCCGTAAAGTATGAGTTTTTGGTATCCGATTTGGGATGATAATGCCGCGATAACACGACAATTAGCCCTAATAACGTCAGGGAAATCATCCGGTGAAGCAGGGAAAAATCAGGGAAAATACAGGGGAATTTGTTCATCAAGTTTTAGTGGGAACCCTGTAAGGGTGCATGGAGGGGAATGTAGTACTTAGTCATGGAATGTGTTGTGAGGTAATGGGGGGGGAGAGGGAGGGTCTGGCTCCTTTTATTACCCTGGGTTCCCCCAGGGTAATTTTATCTAAAAACCAGTCTGAGAGATTTTTGGAAAAATGTTTTCCCAGCCTTAATACAGGTGTGGATGTGGTCAAGTGTGTAATTTTGAGTTCATATAGAGGTGAACTAAAATGCGTTGTGGAATTCAGGATGGTTTGTTGGGGTTTTTTTTTCTTTTAATTTGAAAAAAAAAAAAAAAATTTTAATTTTTTTTTAGTAGTTTGTTGTGTAATAGATCGTTTGAGTCTTGAGGGGCTGTTTTCAAGCTGACTTTGCATTATAATGTCGCCCACGTGATGATCGTCCATGCGATTCAAGGAAGGCCTATAATGCATAAATTTGGCAATTGCTTTTTGCAGTGCATATATTCTCAGAAGCAGTCTAACAATGCTAATTGCAATTCTGCAAGTTCTAAGGCGTTTTTTCACCCTCAGTTTACCAAATTGCCATTGAGAAATAGCACTCGAAATCAATCTGACAGGTGTCAAAGCTGATTGCACTTCGCAGTGCAGTGCTACTTTGATCTTGTATCCACGGATCTTATGCTTAATTGCTAATTCCCAACAGAACCGAGGGTTTGAATCCTCGGATTCTTGTTTAAATTTTGAGGCTATCCGGTCTCTTTTTAAAAGGGGCTGCCAGATAATTTTTGTGGAAGGAAGGGGGGGGGGGTTCATGAATTTTTCTTTTAAAAAAGTTTGTTCAGCTCATCGAAATACAAAAGTTGATTTCCACCTTAGTGTTAGAGTTCGGTAATGTTAAAATAGTGATTAAAAAGATTATAGCGCTATTTTCAAAGCCTCTAGTTTCCATCCTATTCGCAAGGAAAAGCCCCAGAAGTGTTATTCATTTAGTGTGGGGGCCTCTTGCCCCGTGTACGCCAATCTACTCTAAAGTAAAGATTGCAGATGCTTGCAACATTGTGAGAACTTCCATGAAAATTAAAATTAAAAATGCATGACCTAGCACCAAGAGCATCCAGTCACAGAAGATTTGAGTTGGCAAAGTGCAGAGTTGGCAACTAATGAATTCCTTCTGATTGAATATGCTGTAATTTCCTATATTATTGCCTGGACTAGAAAAAATTTGAATTTCCAGGCAATTTGTAGAAGTACGACAAAATTTCCCATGAATGGTTGCGGATGAAGCGACCCCTTCTAAGTCAGAAGTTAAACCTTTCGTCTAAAATTTCCAGTAAGGTTTAGATATTTCCTGGCAATAACATGCCCGAGTTCCCTACTTTTTCCAGCCATGATTATTGCCTAACCAGAGGGGGGCACTATCAAATTAATATAAGTATTTTTTTTGTTTGGATATTGGCATTAATTCCCAGAGCAAAAAGGAGCACATTTGTCAGCTCCGATTATTTAAATTATGCTTCATTTATACTCCATATATATATATGCAAATCTATATGCTCCTATAGTACGCCTCTGCGTGCTAGCAGGAATAATTTTTGCATTACAATTGGAGTGCATTTGAGTAATCTAAATAATTTGAGCGCTTCAAATGTGCTCCATTTTGCTCTGGGTTGAGTTATAGTATTATTCATCCAGATATATTGCCCTGTGGAGTCTGTCTGGCCGATTCCCGTAACATTTTTCTGACTTCACCGGGCCGTAACTAAAGATACACATCGTCAATCGACTGGATAATGGTCGGAATCCATGGTAAACATGCCATTTAAGCCTCGACGATACAATCCGTAGTGTTTGAGTGGTTTTACAACTGTCCTGGAGTCCGCAATCCAAACTTCATTGGCTTAGCAATGGTACAAAATGGCGGCTGGTTCCCCAAATCACAGCACCAGCGCGATTCCACATGTAATCACGTGGCTGCATGAGAAATAGTTATGTCTTCTATTGTGGAGCATGGCATTTCAACGTGTGCATTTGCGAGTATGTGAGTCGATTCCTGCAAAAACTACTGGATGGATTTCGATTTCCTTTGACATGATGTGCTACACAATACTTGATTAAATATTTAGTGACTATTGGAGCTTTTTTGGGCCTACAGTTAAATAAGTGAAAAGGCCTCTATGGCACTGCATGCACTATCATTTTTTGCTGCAGCACTATAAGCCAAGAGGGTATATATTTTTACATTCTCTTCGCAAAAATGGCCATTACACGTCTGTAGAAGGTGGCGAAAGGTGCCAAAAAACTAACTTGGCAATATTTCAACGTTCATTTCATGAAAATCCGACAAGAATTGGCGCAATTGGCTGGGTCTTTTATCATCAGTCTTGCAATTTATCTCAATCAGTTTGCTTTTGAAGTTCTACGACGAGTCGATAACATCTAGGCCTAAGTCTTAACCAATTGCTTGTGTGTGGCATCTCGCAGTAGTCGAAGTTCAGTTTTAAATAGACAGCGAAGCTATGTGCTCTCCAAGCGCCAGTTGTAGTTCGTTCTTAATTCTCTCGCTTACACGGTACGGTGTTTGGTGTTTTGTGTGTGTTTCTGTGTTATTCGGTTTGTGGGAAAGCACTCGATAGATTTGCTTGTTGTTTTGGCATGCAAAAAAACTTTTTGGCTAATCAGGTTAGTCAAACCCCAAACTACATATACTCCGGGGCATATCTACAGGGTCCCCACTGGACAGGGAAAACAGGGAAAATGGTGAAAAAAAAATTCCCTGCAGGGAAAAATCAGGGAATATGAAATTTGACCTCAAATTCAGGGAAAACACTGGGAATTTTGTTTTACTTGTGCTAATGCATAAGAAAGCCCTCTATATTAAGCAAAAATTCCATAAAATTAATAGTTTTTGGTTTCCGATTAGCGACGAAATTGCCGCTATAACACAACACCAAGCCCGAATAAGGTCAGGGAAAATGTCCAGTGAACCAGGGAAAAATCAGGGAAAACACAGGGAATTTGCACGCCAAATTTCAGGGGGTACTCTGATCTAGAAATGGCCGGGGGGGGCATTACATGGGGTGAATTCACGGCGCTCCGCAGCATTTCCGTTTTAAGTTTGGGCCTGGAGGGAGGGGGACTTTCTGTTTCCATAGCAACCACAGAATGACTTAAAAATGTCAAAATGGTGCAAAATTTTGGAAATCCACCCCAAAACTGATGAATTTTATTCTGTAAAGATTAAAGAATTAGTTCTGAATTTAATGTAAGTGTCGTATAAAAAAAAAGCTGTGAACTTTCTGAAGGCCCTTGGTAAACCTATATACTGGGAAGGGCTTCTGCATCACCTTTAAAAATCATCCATAGTGGAATGGGGTGGCGTATTTAGGAGGGGTTATGGTGCCATGACTCCCCTCCCCCCCAGCTAAAAAATTAACATGGAAGAGATAGGAAACCCCGTGGAGCGCCCCGTATTCACCCCATGTAATGCCCCCCTCAGAGGAGTATATAATTTCTTTCTGCAGTTCTGCAAAAAAACTGCAGAATTCGCAGTTCTGCAAAAAAACTGCAAAATTCTCCAGTTCCAAAAAAAAAAAAAATCTGCAGGAAGCTGCAGAATTCTGCAGTTCTCAGCTCCCTGCATGATTTCTGAACCTCTGCTACTTACTTCCTGTAGTTTATTGCAATGCATCTTCAAAGTTCAGACCTCTCTGATATGGGGCTTGCCACTACCAAGGAAACGTGGTTTGTGGAATTGTTGTTCACGGGGTTTTTGGTAGTCCTCTGTCACTGCAGCGTTTCTGAAAGTTTCTGCAGCAAAATCTGTAATTCTCTAGGAGATATGCAGCCTGGGAGGTTTTATGCAGTTCTGCAAAAAACTGACTGCAGAATTCTGTAAAAAAACTGCAGAAAAATGCAGAATTCTGCAGTTTCAAAAAAAATCTGCAGAATTCTGCAGTTCTGCAAAAAAACTGCAGAATTCTGCAGTTTCAAAAAAATCTGCAGGAAGCTTCAGAATTCTGCAGTTCTGCAGCTCCCTGCATGATTTCTGAACCTCTGTTACTTCCTCCAGTGTATTGCATCTGTACAGTTCAGACCTCTTTGACATTGGGCTTGCCGCTACCAAGGAAACATTGATTTGGGGGTTGGTTTTGGGGGTTGTGGTTTGGGGGGTCGGGGTTTTGGTAGTCCTCTGTCATTCCAGTGTTTCTGAAAATCTGTAATTCTGTAGGAGTTATGCAGCTTGGGAGGTTTTATGCACTTCTGCAGCTAACTGCAGAATTCTGTCAGAAACTGCAGAATCTGCAGTTCTGCGGGAAGCTGCAGAATTCTGCTGTTCTGTAGCAAATTCTGCTGTTCTACCAGGTAGCAGTTTGTGGAATGACATTTTTGCGAGCACACTGATCGCCGAAAAAAGCGCCGTATGGCAAAAAGAAATAACGACGGACAAAGACTGACTACTGTATTAAATAGCCCTGGTTGCAGAGTACCTGAAACTTTTTTCGGAATGAAATTTGGTTGAGAATTGAGCAGAGAGGCAAAACGTCCATGGAAGTTTATTTTGATAGAGCACTGTCAGCAGTTTATAAAATGACATTTTTGCGAGCTGACCGATCGCCGAAAAAAGGGTCTTGCGACGAAAAGAAACAACGACCCACAAAGATTGACTACTGTAGTCAATAGACCTGGTTGTAGGGTACCTGAAACTTTTTTCTGAATGAATTTTGGTAGAGAATTGGCCGAGCAGAGAGGCAAAACGTCCATGGAAGTTTATTTTGATACAGCAGTTTGTAAAATGACATTTTAGGGGCCGACCAGACGATAGTTGGTGGGGGGGGGCTATGGACTTTACCCCCGGGACAAACTTTTTTATCGGAATTTTAACATTACGGTACCCTAGCTACAGGTGGAAACAAACTTTTTTTTTAATTTCCTGCAGAACTGCAGAATTTTTTGCAGAACTGCAGAATTCTGCAGTTTTATGCAGGTGCAGGAAGAAATTTAAGTGTACTGCCCCCTCAGGCCATTTCTAGATATGCCTCTGGTGGAATGAGCAAACACGAAAAGGTGAGAAAAGGGAGGATGGGAGTCCCCCGTTCACTGTCTCGTTCGGTAAACAGTCAATCAAATCTCATCCCAGACGCTTGTGTGCATGTTCTTGCACTTTTCATTGAATGAATTGACTTGTTCTTAGAATTTGTGCAAAATAGACACAATTTTTCCCTAAGGGGGATTTCCACCATAAGCTGAAAAACCCCCACGATCTTTGTCGTGAAATCTTGACCTGAACCGGTAAACTAGTACAGGTTCATGTTTGATGTCTTATTTATAAGTTAGGTACCGTTCAGAATTTATGACTGAGGGGGGGGCGGGAGTTTTGGCCGAGGGGGTACTTACTTTTTACACGTGTTTCAAGGGGGGGTATTAATTTTTGACAACACTTCCAAGGGGGGGTAAGAAGTTTTAACAAAGAATAAATGTTAAAAAACACACATAAACTCATTTTATTTGGACTTTTCTACACGCGAAAGTTCGCGAAATGACGCAAATCTGTACGCGTGGCCGTGTATAACTGTAGCTATGTGTGTATTGCTTTGTATGTTGAGGGGGGGGGGGTACTAAAAATATATGTGAAACCTAAGGGTGGGGTACTAAAAATGCGCATGAAACTCAAGGGGGGGTATCAAATTTTGACGGGAAGTTCCAGCAAAACTCCCATCCCCCCCTCCCCCACATCATAAATTCTGAATGGTCCCTTAGGACGAAAGTGTATGTTGCTATCCATTAGGCATGCGCTTGTCCATTTTGTCTATACACAAAACATGACCGAACGATAACGATCCAAATTCCTTTTATTCCAAAACGTGACGTCACCACCTATGACGTCATAGACTCCTGGCGGCTGGAGTGATCATTAGTGATCATGACGGAAGTCAAATACAATACACTACTCCGCCATTAGGCTTTGGAGCCAAGACTGTAACTGATACGCGATCCTGCGCGAGGGTAAGCAAACATACACATGCGTATCTTTCAGGCCCTAATCAGCTGCTTTGGTCATTTCATACAAAAATTCGTTTTAAAATTTTGATGGTCATGTCACAGTTTGGCTTCATTATTTTTGAGATAGGCCTTAAATCAAAATGGATATAAATATTTGGTTGAGAGCTTGTTTGAAAGTACTACCACAGGGCCTCCTACCTGTTTAACAATGATTATCTGTGAATCAGATTTTACAGAATTGCCCTTCAACAATATTTATCAAAACAAACCACTATTTTGACTTTGTTTCAGATACATGTGCAGAATTTTGCAACACCACAACACAACACATTCTACTTCATTTTTTTGTTCTGTGATGATAACTTTGGTTGAAAATTAGATGTGGGTTTTTTTTTGTCTGACATGGTCAATAAAGTGAACTTGAACAAAGTAAACCACCCTTCCCTATGTTTTAACATTGGGCCTGCGTTTCACTTACTTATCAAAGACTTTGACCCATACCTAACGGGCGTCTGTAATTAGCGGAACGGAACGGAATTAACGGAATGGAATATCTGTATTCCGCGGAACTGTAAAATGCGGAACTGCAAAATGCGGAACTGTAAAATATGGAACTGTAAAATGCGGAACTGTAAAAGACGGAACTGTAAAATGCGGAAATGCTACTGTACACTGCTGTAGCACACTGGAAGACCCCTCTCAATTGCCTGTATCAATAGGCCTATGGCTTCTTGATAGTTTAATTTCAATTAGCCTATTAGAAGTGTCACCCCCGTTGATTGCCATTATATTTTAGGTTAGGCTAGTAGGCCTGGTGCTAATTGAAGATCAAACATAGTTTCCATTGTATGCAAATTGTTAGCATTTCGCTTTCGATTGATTGATTTAATTAATAGCCTATGTACCTATACCATTTATGCATGCTAAAAATAGGCATAGTGTACAAATATAAAATACATTTAAAAAAAAAGAAAAAGTGAAAATGACTTGGAGGTACACAAATATTCAAATGTCTTGAAGGTCATAACAGAGAAAGTTATTTATCACAGTTTTTTGCAGCAGAGCCTCTGGTCCATTGACATGATTAAATAGACCACATTCAATGAGACCCTGATATTACACAAGGGATCAACGTGTCCCGGATTGACCAAAAAAGTGTTTGGCCCCTTCTGACCAGTTGGACATCAGAACAATTATGGAAACATTGCAGCAATCAAACTATTTATGATATATTCAATCTAATGTAATATCCATATCTTTATCCATCTTATTCTATCTATCTGTGTATCTGTGTATCTATATCTATCTGTGTATCTATCTGTGTATCTATCTATGTATCCATCTACGTATCTATCTATTTATATATCTATTTAATCTATCTATCTATCTACCGACTTCTTGTATGTAAAATGTTTTAAAACATTTTGGCACATCTATCTATCCGCACAGTGACAATCCCAAATTACTGGAAACTAGAGAGCAAACTAATTTATAGAAGATTCTTCATTTCTCTTAATAAATAAAATGCTTTAAAATCGTATTTCTAATTCATTTAACTTTTGACAGACAGTCAGACAACATGCAGTCCAAAGTGCTGTATGTATTGTTCTGGACAGGAGTTAAAGTTGAATTGCATTGCATTTACAGTGTTGTATGCTTGATTGAACAATCAATTACATAATTACAGAAAAAAGCTAGAAAAACCTTTCATGTTAATTGTATGCCTACTGGTCGTACTGCTAAACTTTGCAGTCTCCATGAGACAGCTTTTCTTTCAGGCAGTGCAGACAAGGTGTGCAGACATTGCACTGCAAAATAGTTTTCTTTAAAGTGTGGGAACTTTTAATTGTTATGATTCCTAGCAATGAGATTAAATAACAAAGTAACTGTTGATAATCAGTAGTCATCAGTGCATGCTTAATTGCTATGATTCATGACAATAACATTGAATAACAAAGTATAAATGTTTGTAATTTCAAGACTTCAAGTATTCAGTGCCAGCCGAAAGTTGTCAAGTGGCAATTGGGAGAAACAAGACAAAACAATATAACAACTTCAGGAAATTAATCACTGATTATTAAAAGATTATGCAATCAATGTCAACTTCCTTGAGAAAGACCAATTTCTGGATTCCCTCTGCATGACACTGCGTGTCATCGGAAAAAAAAGATACTGGAGGGACATGTGGGGTCTGTAAACTTTGTAGGTTTAAGAAATAGTGTTGGAAAAAATAACAAAACATTTCGGGTCGATTTCACCAACAGAAGACGTGGTTTGCCAGGCTTAAGTCTTAGACCGGGTCTTAGTAGTTCAAAATTAAAAATGTAGGATAAATTTCAATGTTTAAATGGCAACACCTCCTGGTAACAAATTAACCTCAAGCCTGGTCTTAGCTATTTTGGTGAAATTGGCCTTAATGAACGTGTATGAAATCAGAAAACGGACTATTGGGTAACATTAAATGTAAGATGTAGGCCCTAGGGCCTAGGCCTATAGCTAGGCCTACAGATCTATCGGAATTTTAAATTCCATTTATGCATAATAATTTATATGATATGTTTTTTTTTTGCTTAGCAAAAGATATAATGTATATAGGCCTATATTTAAATTATAGTAGAATTAGGCCTAATATGGGATTATAGGCAAACTATAGGTCGATGTATATATCTCGATAGATAAACACTAAACAGGTAGATCTTGGGAGATAGATTGATTGATGTTGTAATTGATTGATTGAAATGGTAAGTCACTTGATTGTTTGAGTGATTCATTAAAATTGTTTTAAATGCTAAAAATGAAAAAGAGCTGCCAGGAAATGTTTTTCTCGGAGGGAATAAAAGTGAGTGTGAATAAAATTAATCTGATCAGATAGATCCAAGAACAATATCCCAGGTAGATAGAAGTTGTGTGACACTGACACATTCATTGAATCTGCAGCTGAGTCACCTCAAATCGGAAGATCTGCGAGTCAAGATTAAAGATTCTAATGGTGATGCTAAGAAGTTGTTCAAGTTACTGAACTCAAGTCTGAACAGAAAACAAGAACTACCTCTCCCACCACACACAAATGAAATTGACTTGGCAAATGATTTCAATAGATTCTTTGATGAAAAGATTAAAACACTCAGGTCTAAGTTGGACTCCACGCACAATGATACTGCTAACAATATCGAAACTGCCCCTCATACACTCCGACACTTCAGAAGGCTATCTCAAAGTGACATAAAGAAACTGATCAGAGAAATGCCAGTTAAACACTGCCAACTTGATCCTATTCCCACATGGCTTTTGCTCCAATGTATTGATGAATACCTCCCAGTTATAACCAATGTCGTCAATAAGTCACTCACACAGGGAGAAATGCCTCTTGAGCTAAAACATGCTTTAGTAAAACCTTTGTTGAAAAAATGTGAATTGGATCTAATCAAAAAGAATTATAGACCAGTATCAAACCTGTCATTCCTTGGCAAACTTATTGAAAGTGCTGTTATTAAACAATACACAGACCATCTTACTTCAAACAACCTGGACGATGAGAAACAGTCAGCTTACAGAAAATTCCACAGCACTGAAACCCTTCTGACAAAGATCCATGACGATATCATGTTGAATATGACCAAAGGTGAAGTAACGATGCTTGTACTGTTGGACCTTTCAGCCGCTTTTGACACAATTGATCACAAGATTCTACTGAAACGTTTAGAAAGCAGATACGGTATTCATGATTCTGCGCTATGCTGGTTCAAGTCATACATTTCTGAAAGGTCACAGTCGGTGATAATTAATGACAAGACATCAACCAGACTGCCACTCAAATTTGGAGTTCCTCAAGGTTCAAAATTAGGACCAATCCTATTTAATTCATACATCGCTCCATTAAGTGAAGTGGCTGAAAAACACCAAGTGAAAGACCAAAAGTATGCCGATGACGAGCAACTTATACTCTCTTTCAAACCAACTTTCTCAGAACAAGAAAATGCCGTAGTCAAAATGGAAAAGTGCATTGCTGATATTAGAAAATTTCTCCATGAAAACAAGCTTTGTAACAATGGAGAAAAAACAGAACTACTGCTCATTGGCAGTCCACATCAACTTAATAAACTCCAAGTATCATCAATCAATGTCGACAATGTCAAAATTAATGCAGTCGACCATGTTAGAAATCTGGGTGTAATCTTTGACAAAAACATGACCATGGAAAAACAAGTTAACAAAATGTGTCGGAATGCCTATTTCAATATTAGAAACATTTCAAAAATCAGGAAGTCATTGGACAAGGAAACCTGTAAAACAACAGTCAATGCTCTTGTCACACCTCACCTAGACTATGGAAATGGTCTTCTTTATGGAACATCGAGTCGTTTGCTGCATAAACTTCAAGTGGCCCAGAACTCAGCCGTTCGACTCATTGAAAAATTGAGAAAGCATGACAGTGTAAGCCAGCATAGGAAGCAAATACATTGGCTGCCCATTCCAGCAAGAATACAATTCAAACTCATGTTAACAACTTGGAAAGCAATAAACGGGCAAGCTCCCTTGTATATTCAAAATATGATTCAGCCAAAATCTAAACGAAACTGCAATCTGAGAAGCAATAACAAAATGCTCTTAAATGAACCACCCTCTTGCAATAAAAACAAATATGAAGACAGAGCCTTTTCGCATGCCGCTCCGAAACTGTGGAACCAACTCCCAGAGATAGTCAAGCGTTCCAAAACACTCGAAGGTTTCAAGAGAAATCTTAAGACTTACCTGTTTAAAAGTTTCTACAGATAAATCCAGCATGCACAAGCGCTAGTGAGCAGTTTACTGGAATTAGCGCTATACAAATACCTATTATTATTATTATTATTATTATTCATGAATCATGTCCGGAACTTCTATTTTTTGGTAGTGCCTATCCTTTATCGTCAGCTGCTGTCCGGCTGAATCCTTTACACTATTTACATTATTTAGAGGAAGTCAAAAGCTTTTAGTTAAATTCAATTATTATATATTACATCTTTCTGCCTCGATTTGTCTATTCGTAAACATGATGACATTTTATAATTTTTTTCGTCGTTTCATAATCCATAAAGCCTAGTCCACTCAGGGAATTGATTGTCAGAGTGGCCTGCATGGTCCGAATTCGCTGATAGATGGTAGGCCTATTATTTACAACTATTTTCTTGTTTATTGTGTCTAAATCCTAAGAATTAGGCCTACATTTCTCATGAGTTGAGTGGTATATATACAAGTAATAACAAAAACAGCAACAACTGGACAATGACAAGAAATATAGGCCTAATTTATTCGAAGAATACATGCAGACAACACTCACGGCATTTACAACCACCATCTTACATACTTTGGTATTTGTGGAGGGGGGGGGGGGTTATAACATTCGCTGGCCCTGAAGATTGAAGGGTGGAAGACCTCGACTAGATATTTCTCATTTTTTAAAGGGGGGGCTAATTGGGCTGAAGCATTCACGGAAGATATCCAATGGAAACTTGGAATGCTATGCATGCTTAAATACCTACACTTTGGCCAAAAAGTGGTGGGGTAAATGCCACACCAGCCCCAACTACACTGACGTTACTGTAAATTGAAAATTCAAAGATTAAAAGCAACTTAGAAGTTATGTCATCAAAGAAAACTTATTTTATGACTAATTCTTCAAAGCATGTCCCAATTCAAATACCAGAAAGGTTAATTGCACTTCAAGAATGTTCACAAGGCTGACACTTCAATCAGATTATCATAACTTCAATGACAATAGAATAGACACTGACACTTCAATTTCAATTAGACAGTGATACAGTAAATTGAAGGGTATACCAATGGCATTGGCATGGCCTACTCAATTGCATTATCTGGCCATTAATTTCGGCGGCGGCCAGATTCCGCATTTTACAGATTCCGTCCTGTCATTTCCGCTTTTTACAGATTCCGTTCCGCATTTTACAGATTCCGCTTTTTACAATTCCGTTCCGCAAAATACAGATTCCGTTCCGTTCCGCGTTTTACAGACGCCCATACCTAACTCCAAATACAGCAAAGAATATTGGCTGCTATTTTTATCCCACATGCCTCACATATCGGTCTTTATGACCCGAAATGTTTTCCTCTCATCGGATGAGAATTTGTCCTTCCAGAAGCATTTTGGTTAAGGATGTTTAACATTGATGCAATGGCACAATATCATGCGTTTCACTTACTTACAGGCGGCACTGTATATCCAATCACCAACCAAGTCGCATATAAGACATTAGCATAATTCAATCAGCCAATTAGTGCTCTTGGTGAGATAAGGAATTGCTTCCACTTCATTTAATTGACCTGTTGGAAACAGAGATGGAAAGCCAAAGCTTGGAAGAGTAACTGTTGTTAAGGTGCCGTCTGCTCCCCTGAAGGTGTTTGCCTGCATGGGTTCGAACCCTAGGTGGGGAACCCGAAAGCTTCAGTGGACATTCATGAGCAAATTCCCAGCTGGATGTTGTTCAGATGAGATGATAAAATGACGGCCCCTTGTATCAGTGTCTATGCTTGGTAATTAAAAGATCCCTCAAATGGAGTCAATGTGTAAGATGTTGAGGACCTCCACTCTCTCCCACATCTCATCAACCAGCCCTCATGAGTGCCCTGAACTGGGCTAAGAGGGCTGCACTTGCCAAATCTATCCATCTATCTATATATCTATCGAACATTTGTGACATTTGCGTCTAGAATGTCTTAGGGAAATGTGAAAGATTAAAAGTTTTGGTTGCTTTGATGGAAAACACAGATTGGATATTTCAAGATTTTATTAGTAAAATTTACAACAGGGTACATTTATAAATTATTTTGAGACAAAGTTCTTTATAGAGAATGAGTAGTAACATTGCTGATGGCACCAACATTTTGAAGAATCCAGAGATTGCATTTGTAGAAGCATTTTCGGTTGATTTGGTCTCCCTGTTTAAAGAAGAAGCAGATATAGTTGTATCGGATGCAGCGCTTAACCGTCTGGAGTCCATCTTCAGCGACTGAAGGCAAATGATCTCCAGGTTTAAAGTGATCCGGTAGAGGAATGGCGTCGCTAGGAATATCGGACTCATCAAATTCTGGACCTTCCAGATCGATCACATTGACGCCATTGTTGAACTCTTCGTGATTCAATACATCAACACTAGGTGGAGTTGAAGTGGCAATATTGGTATTACTGCCCTCTCTTGGGCTGAATGGTGAACCAGTCATCTGAAAATACAACAATAATGTTAATTTAGACCTCATCATGATACTTTACCATTGAATCGAACACTCAATTTTGCATTTTACAGTCGGCAAATGTCAAGTGCTTACAAATTGGGCTGAAATGTACCTTGTGAGATTAGGTTATCCATGCACTGTAAATTACTCATTTATAACAATTTGTGAAGTCATATGCTATACTTTCAGTGCTATCAAAAGAGGTCACCTACTGTGTATCAATGAGGTCACAAGAAGCGTATGAGGTCTACGTCATTTGGAAACTTCATTTTTGGTGTAACATGTGTTTTTGACAGTTAGATGTTAACTTAGATCCCACCTAGAGAGAGGACCTGTAAATGGGGTGTCTGACTAAAATGTAGAAAGATGGGAATATGCATCAAGACTGTTGTCGAGTCTTAGTCATCTGGCACGATTTTAATGCGAACAGAAAGACCAAGGATTTATAATAGTCAGCAAATCTGAAATATACAGTACCGTAATATGGGGTGAATAGGGACACAGGGGTGAATCGGGACAAGACAGGGATGTCTATTAATTCTTCAAAAATCAACCACTTCTACTGAACCTAGGGAATTCATTTTTGGTACAAGTAAAGTACACATACTAGCGCATATTGTTATAGAATTTAATACTTTTTACTGCAGGCAGTGAGGAGCTGCAGCACCTTAAACTTGGCCCTGCATAATTTGAATTTTAACATACAGGTCAAAACTTTGCTCATTCCTAAAAAAATATAAACACCAGAGCCATCAAACTAGCTGGAAACTTTTTTAAAATTTGAAATGGTATCAGGGAACCAGAGTAGTAGACTAGATGTGGGATTATGTATGTTTGGTCATGGGTTAAGATCCAGGTCAATGGCAAAGTTTCGGGAATAATAAAAATAAAATCTACCAATTTTCATTTGAATGTACTAGCATGGCTTTTTGATAAATATTATCGAACTTGGCATCATTTATTATAGATTTAGTCCAGAATTCGTAATTACCTGCAAAATTAGCAGATAACTACAGTTTTTGATAGTTTTCTGCCATTTATCACATTTTTTAAAATCTGCATATTATCAATGAAATTGATTTCGGATTTTCCTCAAATTTTTTTTCTGGCATGTTGAACATGTTTTCTAATATTTATTCACAAGGAACAATCACTCAAAGTAGGTAGGGGGTGTTAATAGTGGAGATAATGGTGTGTCCCGATTCACCCCAAAGTATGGGGTGAATTGGGACAGTGGTTTTCTTGGCCTGGAGCAATGGGGATTTAAGATATCATTTCAAGCTCCTGGGGGTACTTAGACCTTGTGCCCAGACACAATTTGGTACTAAATTTTGATTTCTAGATTGTTTTTGTCCATGCTATGACAGAAAAACAGCCAATTCTGTCCCGATCAGTGGCGTAGCTAGTGGGGGGGCAGGGGGGGCAAGTTGCCCCCCCAGACAACTTTTTGGGGAAAAATGGGGAAATAGACAAAAAAATGGGGAAATTGAAAAAAAATAGGGAAATGGGCCAAAATGGGGAAATTGACAAAAAATTGTGAAATTTGGGGGGAAATAGATGGGAAAATAGGGAAGAAAGGGGGAAAACAGTGAGGGAAACGGAATAGAAAGGGCAAAAGACGTTTTTGGGGAAATCCAGTTGAAATTCTTGTGGACACTTTATTAGAAACTTTGAAATATGACTACTTGACAAAGAAACTGTGGATATTAGTGTGAAAATGTAGTTATTCATTATCTATAAATTGGACTAGCAATGTATATCCAGTTGGTCTAGCTTTATGATCCGCATGATTTCACTCCTAACATACAAGCTTATTAATAATATTTTGGCCAACAGAAACAAACAAGTATGAAGATTTTAGTAAAACGTTTGAAATCAACAGTTCAAAAGACAGATCAATTTGAAGAATGACAGGAGAAAATGTTAGTTATTAAGTTTTTAAAAGCTTAATGTATGCTTTTTTTTTTTGCTGAGTTTCTAAAATATGCAACCTAGATTATTACAAAATTATGTCCTACGCTGGATGGTAGCAACTTATTATATTATTTTACAAATCATACTCAAAGTGTTTTCAACCTTTTGTATATACTTTATTTGAGATTGCAGTAAAGTTTGTCAAAAGTTCTGGACCGTGTCGAACGTATCCCATGTTTCCGATAACATTTTGGGGAAATCAAGGGTCATTTGCCCCCCAGAGAAAAATCCTAGCTACGCCACTGGTCCCGATTCACCCCATATTACGGTACTTATATTCGGTATTGATCTATTCGGCCTCGTGAAATAGTGTGAAGCAATGTGAACACAACACATTGAGATCTTTTCTCAATGTTGTGACAATGTTGCCACAACATTGCATGCCAATGTCATATCTTGACACCACAATTATGACAACATGCAATCCTTCGTAATTTTCATTAACATTTTGATGTTGTCATAATGTTGCTTCAACATAGAATTTCCAATTGGGATTGAGATATCATTTGCAGCTTTCAATCTGATAGACTATATTGAAAATAAGAGTTGCAATAAGATAATTGAATCATAACACTCACTTGTTCGATGGAGACTGACATTAGTCCAAAAAGTGCAAGTGAAACAAATGTGGAGATTTTCATCTTGTTTGTTACAAAATCTGAAAATAATTAGATAGAAATATCTATTAATTTCATTTTAAAAATGGCATTATTAATCATATTATATAGATTAGACTTCCTGAATGGAAGAAGTCTGCAGAAAAAATATTTAGCTTTACACCCAGCACGAGAGACTGCAAGAGATGCTCAAAGATATTTTGAATCAAGATTATACTTTATCGGGTATCGAGTGCAACAATGACAATACACACTGTGAATATTGTCATACTTTCAAATAACATTTAATGAATAAAATAACTATAGAGAAAAACTGAAATAATCAGTACTCACCAAAATAAAGTCTTCTGTAAAATACGAAAGTAAAAAGGCTGAACAAAATGTCCGCTTCAGATTCAAATTTTGCAAAGCTGTACAGATGCGATGCTGGAGAGAGAGTTGAGAATGAATGCCTGGACAGACAATCCTCTGTCTTATTTATATAGTGGGATGCTGCCCATTAATTGATGAAAAATGGCCTTGTTGGTTGGTGCTGTTGTCCATGTTGGCTTAATTTTACTTCTCAGTTTCAGTTTCATCTTAGCTTGCATCCACTTTCACCCTTGGAAAGTTGGAAACAAGGAAGATAAAACAAAGAAGTACATGTAAAGAAATGTTTCATAAACTTCATTTAAATGGGTCGGGCAATGTTTAGATCTTCAGGGGGATGGGGGGGGGGGGCTTAGAGTTTTCACGGAAATTATCTATTTTACGGTAACTGTAACAGTAATTATTTATTTCAAGTACACAATGTCCTCAAGACAGCACTGACAGAATTTATTTAATTAAAACTGGGTAAGAAATTAAGTAAAACAGCCCCCCCCCTCTGCCCTTAAGATATTATGGTTGCCCCCTAAGGACAAATGCATCTTCCTGTTCATTGAAACTCAGGGGCGGATCCAGAAAATGTCGGACGGGGGGGGGGGTTACGAATGAAAATGTACTAAAAATATCCGGATTTTTTTTTTAACATTAAAATGTATAGGCCAAAGGCGGGGGGGGGGGGGGTTGAAAACCCTGAACAGCCCCCCTCCCCTTGGATCCCCTACTGAAACTATGACATTAAGCACCTTGAATGGCGCTTTGCTTAAAAAAAGGATGCACTAAACAATTGGAACATTTTTTTATGATGACAACAATTGTTCTTTTAATCTTCCTTGTTGCTAAATTCATCTCTCTGGCTGCATCTGGGGCAAAGTACAAAATATTGGGCTATGTGGTCTTAATGTTCA
Source organism: Platynereis dumerilii (assembly GCA_026936325.1). NCBI lineage: Eukaryota > Metazoa > Annelida > Polychaeta > Phyllodocida > Nereididae > Platynereis > Platynereis dumerilii. The sequence continues at coordinate 24,685,852 of JAPTHN010000009.1, read as the reverse complement.
ACGTTGGATCATTTGTTACACGCAGCATGACAGTGAAGTGAACATGGATGGATGATTGGGACTTGATGTCCTGTATTTATGTAGTTGGCAGGCTAATTGGGAAAAGAGAAGAGCAAAGCAATGAGGTGGAAAATGCTTGAAAATGCTCTCCAAAATATTTGCCTTGAGGTGATCAGGCCAGAGCTGGATTCAAACCCACAGCCAGGGATAAGTTGATATAAAGAAATAAAAATTACACTGTAGTAGTATCAAGTATCGAGTGTTTTACTGAATGCAGGTCCTCATAAGGTTCTCCATTTTCAGATCTTTGTAATTAAATGCTCTAGAGGGACAATGCCCTCTACAAGCATGGTGAGCGTCTATGAAATGGTATGATGATTGATGGATGAGTGATGGTAGGGCTGTGAGTCTGACACTTACCCTATTCATTCATGGAAATGCAGGGTCTTTTAGTTGCCCTGGTAGAGAACACTGGATAAAACCCCTCTTCACTTTTGTTGGGTCCTAGGGGATGGACCTTAGTCAGGAGCTATTTATAGTACATAGAGCTCTCGGATGCTGCAGCTGCCCATCAGTAGGCTCGAACCCATGCAAGCAGAGACAATCAAACAGAGCCAAAACCCTAACCGACTAAAAAAAAAGACTAAAATGTATAGCTAGAAAACCGTAGGCCTACATTGAATTTTGCATTTCAATAAAGTCACTAGAGCTTACGCCATGCAAATTGGTTGTGGGCCAAGCAATATCGGCTCATTTACAAATTATGCGTTGCCCTCTCATTAAAATTCATGACAAGTTGAAATAATTAGCTTCATTGTTTAAATGGTTGGTGTAAATTTAAAATTCATTTTCAAGGTACAATGAGGATACTTTCACATAGGTAGGTCTATTGATTTTGATAACAATATTATCAAGAAAATTGTTTATGTTATAAATAATAATAATAAAATTAAGAATTTGTATAGCGCTGATTCCAGTGACACTGCTCACCAGCGCTAGAGGTCTCTTTTGCACCTTGCATAGGGTAATGTTCTTTGAGTCGGACACTTAGAAGGTGACATCTTGAGTCGGACACTTTTTGTTGGGCTATAGGGGAGACCGGGGTAAGTTGTGCCATATTTTTCGTCAGGCTGATTTTCCGAAAAACCAAAGCTTGACCATGCAATCTGACAATCTGACATAAAAATATAATGCGTTGGCCAGAATCAACCAAAGTTTCAGGGCAGTCCAACCGTTGGGAAGGTCATGGCAGGCATTTGAAAAAAGTAGGTCAAGTGGCACAACTTGCCCCGGTGCCGGGGTAAGTTGTGCCGTGTGATGGGGTAAGTTGTGCGGCCTAATTTATTCCAAAAAAATCTTGTATTTCACCCGTTTCTTCAGATAGATCATTTGTATCATGTTTTTAACGTATGACTGACATGTTACATGAAACTAATCATGCATTTATGAGCCGTTTTATACACAAATTAAAAATACTAAAAAAAACAAGAATTATTTATTGTTTACAGTGGCGGATACAGGGGGGGGCCTAGGGGGCACGGGCCGCCCCTAGACCACTGAGGTTAACAATAGTATTTTGAAGAAAATAAGTTGCGACGCGGGCCCGCGAATGCCGAAACACGCCGGGCCCCCCCTAGATGACCCTGTCTGGATCCGCCACTGGTTTAGAGGGTGTTATAACTCTTTTAACATGTGTTCCTTTCAGTGTAAGTTATTTCACAACATTTTTAGGCCTTGCGTAAAATTACGACAAAAAAAGATGAATAAAACATAAATTCCTATGTCATACCATTGGCACAACTTACCCCAATCAAAACGGCACAACTTACCCCAAATTGATTTTCTGGATGAAACTGGTTGTCAAAAATAAACAAACAATGCAAAATGAAATCTAACAACAGAAATGTCTAGATATACCTCTTAACTCCATCCTACCAGAGGGACATCATCTTATTACAAATATCAAATGACTGAGAAACCAGAATGTCAGTCCTCGGCACTTCAAGGTTTCAGCAACAAAATTGAATTTATTAGTGTATCTTTTTATACCATTATATTTGGTAGTTTTTTTCTTGGTGCCTGATGATGTTGACCAAGTGGGTATATATAGGTGGCATTGCCTTCTTTGCCCAGTTCTTCATTTAACCCCAACGGTGGGCGGCACAACTTACCCCGCGGCACAACTTACCCCGGTCTGCCCTACTGACTAATTGAGAGCTTCCCCATCCTTATGTTTGGTACCAATGCGTAGCCCAAGACCTCATTTATCCATTCAAAAAGTATCATCTTGATTTGAACATTTTTAGTGTGTTTTTCAAGGCTATAAAGATGGGGTCAAAAACCCCTTTTTCTCCAAATTTTTTTCATAAAATCGTGTATTTTAGTGAATTTTAGCCAGATTTGAAGGATCTTTTGCTGGCCTACGGTATTGATCTGACATCAGTTTCTGTGTTATTCATTTAGAAGGAAGCTTTGCCCATTTCGTGATCATATATGAGGTTTCTCAATTGAAGAGAAAGCTCTAAAGCACCTCTACCTTTGAGTCATGTTTTTACAACACAGCTGTCCGACTCAAAGATACCCTATGTCATTTTTTATTTCAGATATATATATTTAACCACAAATTCAGTTCTTGTGTTGTGCCAATTGTCAATTTTTTGTTAGATTTAGTAAAAACGTTTAATTTGAGGCCCTTGACAATCAATAACCCTCAGGCCAAGCAAGATATCACTTTTTTGAAATGCACAGAATAAAAGTGTCCGACTCAAAGAACATTACCCTACCTTAGTTATAGTTAGACCTCAACATGATGCTTCCGCCATATTGGAAAAGCTGGTATCCAACAGACAATTTTTATGTTAACTAAATTTATTAATGCCCTCCTAAGGATAAAATTAATATGATAATGCCGCAGCATAGAAGACGGGACTTGTAACTACCCGATTGGTTGACAATATCCAAGCATTATTTTTTGGATAATTGTATTTTTTTGGAATATTTTTTTGTGGAATTTTTTTTTTTTGGATAATTTTTTTTTTTTTCGGAAAATTCTTTTTTTTTGGAAGATTTGTTTTTTTTTCGGAAAATTTTTTGTTCCTGAAATTTTTTTTTTTCGGAATTTTTTTTTTTTTTCGGAAAATTAATTTTGTTTCGGAAATTTTTTTTTTTTTCGGAAAAATGTTTTCTAGGAAATTTTTTTTTTCGGAAATTTTGTTTTTGGGGGGAATATCAAACAGAAGAAGAAGAAGAAGGTAGTCACGTTGTAGTCACGCATGAAGAGAAGCAGGTGCCAGGATCATATTATGGGATGTCTGAATCACTCTTTTTGATTGAACCATCTGGAGCACTCCACTCGCCTGATAGCCATAAGGGTCGAGACACCTCGCTTCGCTCGGTGAGCCGGTGGTGTAGTGTATGCTATTCTGTACTAGTGCTGCCACCACGATTGTTTGTACTGCACTACGGCGCCCTCTGTGAATAAAGCAAGTTGAATACACAACAAATGGCGACGAGGATGTTCTTGCACTTCAAGGAGTTAAAAAGCTCTAAAACTCGAGGATAAAACTCGAAGACAGTCCACAAAAACGTTGCAGCAGTTCAGCAAAACTGTCTAGAGTCGACGGTCCGGAAGAAATTCGGGTGCAAACGTTTGGTTCTATCGCAAAAGTGTCTGAAAAGTGTGACTGGATGTGCAACCTAAGGCAAACCACGTTGTGAAAATGGCGCGAAATATTGTGAGTTCTGCTTCCATTGGGAGTTTCGATTGCCAGAAAGAAAAATGGCCTAACTACAAACGTAGAATTGAGTCCTGGATGAAGGTTAACAAAATTGACAATGCCGACAAGGTTGACTGTTTAATTGCTTCGATTGGCCCTGATGCTGTGGACTTAATGGTGACTTTGAGTGCCCCTGAAGGCATGGATAACAAATTGTGTGCATTGTTGGACAATCATTATGACGCTACTGTTAACGAGCTGGCGGAGTCCTATAACTTTGATCAAAGAGATCAAGCCGAAGGAGAAAGTGTAGCTGATTTTGTCGTTGCTCTGAAGAAATTGAGTATACACAGTGGTTTTGGTGATGCAGCCCAAGTGAAAAAGAGGCTACGCAACAGGTTCGTTGCAGGTCTCAGGAGTCAAGCCATTAAAGACAAACTCTTAGGTGAAGGTAACGACTTAACCTGGGACAAAGCTGTTGAAATTGCTACCTGTATGGAGTCTGCATCAAAGCACAGTAAGGAAATGAAATCAACAGAAACTACAGTAAACAGAATCTCGAAGTCTAAAGGCAGAAATTATGGCGCTAGTCGCAGTGGTCCAAATCGCAGTAAAAAAGAGACTTTCAAAAATGAAAATCGTGACTCAAAGTGTTACAGATGTGACGGTGATCATGAAGACAGATGTCCGTATGAGAAAGCAAAGTGCTACAAATGCAAGCGTATCGGCAGGCATGCAAGGCTGGAAAACAAAGTCAAGGTCATGGAAATAGAAGAAATTACAGTTCTGCGTCCAATCAGAAAAGCCAGAAGTCTCGTACTCATCATGTTGTTGAAGACGACAACTGCAGCCCACTGTATCATGTGAGAGGCGTTGACAGCGACGAAATTAAAGTGACTGTTTCTGTGAATGAAGTTGACGTGATGTTCACTTTGGATACAGCGTCTCGCTACACAATCATTGGAGAAGATTTGTATCGACGTCATTTCAGTGATCTGGTGTTAAACTCACCGGAACCAACTTTAAAGTCCTATTCTGGACATTCTGTGGCGTTAGTTGGTCAAGTGGATGTCAATGTGAAATACGGTGAACAATGTAAAACTTTGCAAATGTTGGTTGCAGAAGGAGGTAAAACTGCACTCCTTGGTCGTGATTGGCTTAAAGGTATCAAGCTGGATTGGAGTAATGTGTTTGCTACCACTTGTGGTACTACCATGAATGATCTGATTAAGAAATACCCTGTGATCTTTGGTGATGATGTTGGTGAAATCAAAGGCTTTGAAGCGAAAATTGAAATGAAAGAAAATTCCCCAAAGTTGTTCAAAGCGAGACCAATTCCCTATTCGACGGTTGACAAAGTTAAAACTGAGCTTGAAAATTTAGAAAATTCTGGAATCTACACGAAAGTTGAGACGAGTGAATGGGCGTCCCCAATCGTTATTGTTCCAAAGAAAACTGGAAATTTACGAATTTGTGGTGACTACAAGGTTTCGATTAACAGTAACATTCAAGATCAACCTTATGTCTTGCCTACGGCCGAAGACATCTTTGCCACGTTGGCTGGTGGCTCAAAGTTCTCAAAGTTAGACCTATCTCAAGCCTATGCCCAAGTTAAAGTTGAGGAAAATTCCAGAAAATATCTAACTGTCAATACAGTGAAAGGACTGTATCAACTAAATCGTTTGCCCTATGGAGTTAAAACGGCTCCACACATCTTCCAAGGTATAATGGATCAGATTCTTTCGGGCATTCCTGGCGTATGTTGTTATATTGATGACATCTTGGTGACGGCTCCAACACAAGATGAGCATTTGCGGCGACTGGAGCTAGTGTTCGCGAGATTGACCGAGTACAATATTCGGATCAAGCAGGAAAAGTGTTCCTTTCTCGTGGATCAAGTGGTGTATCTTGGTCATGTTCTGGATAAAGATGGTCGCCGACCCGTCCCTGAAAAAGTTGACGCAATTCGAAATGCCAAAGCACCTGAAAATGTGGATGAACTTAGAATTTTCTTGGGAATGTTAAATTATTATGGATCGTATTTGGAGAATCTTTCGACGGTTCTCGCTCCACTAAATGAGTTGTTGTGCAAAAATGTGCCCTGGAAGTGGAGTGCCAAGTGTGATGTTGCATTGGCTCAAGCAAAGAAAATGCTTACAAGTGAAACTTTGTTGACTCATTATGACTGTAAAAAGCCATTGGTTCTAGCGTGTGATGCCAGCCCTTTTGGTGTTGGTGTGGTGCTCTCACACATTATCGACGGCAAGGAAAAGCCCATTGCATTTGGATCGCGGTCTCTCACCCAAGCCGAGAAAAACTATGCACAAATTGAAAGAGAGGCCCTGGCGATAATCTATGGAACCAAGAAATTCCACAAGTACCTCTATGGTAGAAAGTTCACTCTCGTAACTGACCACAGGCCCTTGACGACCATTCTAGGTCCAAAAACTGGAGTTCCTGCTCTATCGGCATTACGACTTCAAAGATGGGCGTTACTGTTGATGAGCTATGATTACGTAATTGAGTACCGTTCCTCCAAGAAAAATGCGAATGCTGACTATTTGAGTCGGGCCCCACTTGAAAATACTGCCCCACTTGAAAATATTGAATTGGATGAAAATTGTTTCAGCCTGGTAAATAGTATGCCAGTGACGGCGAAGAACATCGCTGAGAGTACCAGAAAGGATACCGTTCTCAGCCGAGTTTATGAGTTCACCTTGAATGGTTGGGCAGACCAACCTGATGAAAAGTTCTTGCCGTAGGCCTACGTCAGACGCAAGGATGAGTTATCGTGTGATCAAGGATGTCTCCTCTGGGGAATGCGTGTAGTCATTCCACCAGACCTACAGTCAAAGATGTTAGAGGAGCTGCATAGTGAACATATTGGTATGGTTAAAATGAAGTCCGTTGCAAGAAGCTACTTTTGGTTTCCTGGTCTAGACGATGCCATTGAAAATGTAGCGAAATCATGTGCAACCTGTGTGAGTCTAAAGAAAGACCCCCCTCTCTCACCAATTTATCCCTGGAAGTATGCTGAAAGTCCCTGGAAACGAGTACACGTGGATTTTGCGGAATACAAGTCGAAAATGTATTTCCTGGCAGTTGATGCTTTTTCCAAATGGTTGGAAGTGATACCCATGAATTCCACAACTACAGATAAAACAATTGATGTTCTGAGAGAAATGTTTGCGAGATATGGATTATGTCATGAGCTTGTGAGTGACAACGGTCCTCAGTTCATTGCAGCAGAATTTCAAGACTTTCTGGGTAAAAACGGTATAAAACATACCCTCACAGCCCCGTATCATCCTGCTTCAAACGGTGCAGCAGAACGGGCGGTGCAAACTTTTAAAGATGCTCTCAAGAAACACGCTCTGGATGACAGTGAAATGTCTGGACACCAAAGACTTTGTTCTTTCTTATTGTCGTATCGTACCACTCCTCATGCATCGACAGGTGTGGCTCCTGCGGAGTTATTCATGAAAAGACAGTTGAGAACCAGACTATCTTTGATTAAACCTAACATGCAGTCAAAGATTGAAGAAAAAGAAGAAAACATGCAGAAACAGCGTGATGTGAAATTGCGTGAATTTGAGAAGAAGGAAAGAGTACGTGTGAAAACTTGCAGAGGCAGTGAAGTGAAATATGTGCCTGGTGTAATAATTCACCGCAATGGTCCGGTTAACTACTTGGTGCGAATTGGTCGCTCTATTCGCTATGTGCATGTTGACCATCTGATCAAAACAAGTGAACCAGAACCTCTGGAAGATGATCGCTTTGTGCCCTCTGTGACCCCTACTCCCTCGGACCAAAATTCCCGACCAGTGCCCCAAAATCTCGCTCAAAAGGCTGTCGTTCCCCAAAATGTGCCTGGTCCTGGTCCCGAGCTTGATCTTCCCCCTGATCCCGCGATCAGTACAGCAGCAACGCCTCGCCCCCCAAGTTCCCCTGCTGTTACCCCTCGCAGAGCGATTCTGACGAATACCCCCCGAAGATCAACTCGAACCTCAAAGCCCCCTTCAAAATTGAATGACTATGTTGTGAATTGAAGACTGAAATAATTGTGACAGTGACACTCTGATTAATATGTTTAAGAAATTATGTTTTATTTTCAAAGACACTTTTTATAATCAAATACTTTTATCTCAGATATATCAAAGACTATTCACATTTCAAAATATATTCAAATATCAAAGACTATTCACATTTCAAAATATATTCAAATATCAAAGACAATTTAATTATCAAAGACATTTCAAGCAAAACTAAATTTGCTTTGCATATTGCAAATATATGTGTTTAAATGTTTACAGTTAGCCTCACACTGTGAAATATTGTTCTAAAAGCCAAGGTTACTGTGTTAAAAAAAAAAAACTGTTCTACTTTTGTGGTGATTTTTGAAGATATCCACAATTGTGTTATGGACATTAAGTACTTAAAGTTTAAGTTTAAAGTTTAAGACTTTTGTTTGGTAAAAGTTTAAAGCGTACAAATTTTGTAAAATTTATCGCTTGTAAAATTAGTGTGGAGGAATGTAGTGTATGCTATTCTGTACTAGTGCTGCCACCACGATTGTTTGTACTGCACTACGGCGCCCTCTGTGAATAAAGCAAGTTGAATACACAACAGGTGGCTCTGTCCCGTCTATGAGGTCTTAAGTCAGTGAGACCCTCATTATCTGATTTTCATATGTACGATGTATTTTTGTTAGGTCCAGACCAGTATGTTAATTTCCAGCACTGAAGTGTCTAACTAATACCCAGGAAATGGAATGATTGACTCATTTAATTTTTTTCTCCGTCTGCTTTACAACCTGTTAACTTGATGAGCAAAAAATTTGTGTTGGTTCATACAAATTTGGGCGCTCTGTGAGTCATAATAACCGATGAAGTATAGACTAGTCTTCTCTGCATTCAACATGGGAAACACAGAGGCTGTTCGATTAGTTATGATCAAGAGAAGGCCATTTGATTTGTCATAACAGATTTTAGATTTAGAGGAAAACTCAGATGCATAATCCTTTCATTTGCCCTATCACCAACAAGCGGGAATAGTCTCCTAAAATCAAATTAATATTGATAGTATCATCAGTATGACGATTCACAAAGTTACATTTTCACAGTGCAACAGTCAACTCTTTTTGCATATCAAGTTTATAGGCTATAAACGTTTTACAGAAGAAATATTTGTTTTTTTATGGTTGTTACAAAAATTGATCATGTCAATTTTTTTAATGCTTTATCTTTGATGACTGCAGGATGATTAAGAGATTGGAATATCTTCTTTGTCCAAATTTTTCAACGGCAATTCCCTACGCCATCATATTCATATTGCTAATACGGGACCAGATATCAAACAACTCATGTAGGAAAGAAATCATCGATCATATCAGAGATGTCGAGCCGAGTGTTAATATAGGTAAGAAGTATGACTTTTTCCACCATTTCGGTTAGTCAATAATATCATCTTATATTATGAGAAAAAAAAACCAATATCTCTCTAGGGGACCACCATTTAATTTCAAGGGGGACGTGTTTTTTAAATCAATAAATTTAGAAAAGAAAATTTGTGGACGTCACTCACCCTAAAGTTTCCCAAATGATACTAAAAAAAAGGTTGTTTCCACCTGTAGCTGGGGTAGCGTAATGTTAATATTGTGATCAAATAGAATGTCAAATGTCCATATGTGAAAAAGAAACAGAAAAAATTCGTCCCGGGGTTAAAAACCATAGCCGCAACCCCCAAGGCCCCGACTAAGGTCTGGTTGGCCCCCAAATATCATTCATGTCTTTTCAGAAACAAGCTCCATGAGACCATCAGGTTCGGACCAGACCAGAGTGTTTTACAACCGAGCGCCAAAATGCGGAAGCAGAGCGATGGTCGAAGTGATCCTAGGAATGTCGCGGAAGAATGGGTTCAAGATGTTACACTCCAAAGATTACTACAATCTCGCCATCAACGCTTCCCAAGAAAAGACTTTCGTTGACCATTACAAAACTTTGAAAACACCCCACGTGTATGATAGACATGTTCACTTCATTGATTTCATAAAGTAAGTGTCCATAGGCGTAGACAATACAACACAGGCACAAGCCTACTTCTAAGTGTTCTTTCTTTATTCGTTTTGTTGAAATCATCCTTTACCTCATTGCGGTGTCCACCTCCTGTCCTTAATAGCCTACCAAGTGCAAAAATACAGGACGTAAAGCCTCAATCATCCATCCATCTTAATTTGTCACTAGTGTATTCAAAGGAACCATGCACTGACTGAGCCTGCTGTCCATCTGGACAGAAAAGAGGTCACTTGTGGAATCAACCAATCAGAGAAGTTCTCACAAAGTTTAAATTTGTAAGAACTTCTCTGATTGGTTGAAATCAAGGGTGACATATTTTCGGTCCAGATGAAGTAACACTGAAGTTAGAAGGCTCTGTCATAGCACACCTTGGAATATCTTAAGAAAAAGTGAATAACCATCATTCTGTTAATACAATATATATTGTACATCATCTCAGTTTCAATGGTGAGTGAAAGGGAATTGGTGATAGAAATGTTGGGAAAATTATGAATTAAAGATTTAGGTCAGCTGAAAAGTTATTCAGCTGACCTAAAATACCCTGAAGTCTCGCATCACTTTCTTAAATTAAAACTGTGCTTGCTACCACATTAAAGCAAATCAGTTATACAAGTATAATTCATAAGGATTACTAGACATAATTGTATTAGTTGATTTCTAGCTGGACTCTCCAAAAAAAAATATATATAATAGGAATTGCAAAAACAAACAAAAAGGCATGAAATTAGAGCACTAATTGACATCTAATCCGCACTGTGCATCTTCTCACAAAAGGTACGGAATAAAGCAGCCGATATAGGTGACGTCACCTTGCTTTGGCAACTCACCTTGGTTTGCCAACTTTTTGACTTCAAAGGACAATATTTTTGCATCAAAGCATGCAAATGCTTGTCTAATTGATTAGAAATGTAAAATGAATAGTTTTAAACATCTTTCATTGCTTCAACATCGTTTTTCTGTTATGGTGATGTTACAATTGATGGTCATGTGACTGAACAATGGATTTTTAAGAGGAGGTATGTGTGAGAAATGACCAAAATTTCAGTAATGTTCACTAATTTAGTTTGTGCCATATCTTTGACCTATACCAACTTGGGCACCCAGTGCAAACTCCGATTATGTCAAAATATGCCTCTATAATCACTTTAAGCCATGTTAAATATAACATCATCGACAAATTTTAAAAGTGAAATAGCAAAGTTGTGTCATTTCAAAGATGTACACACAAAAAGGCATTTGCCATGCACAGCATTTACTTTGGTGGAACATGACAATGATTACTTAATTTTTGCAAAATATCATGCCTGTAACTTCATTAGTTTTGGAGAAACAGCCACCGATAGTCCTATTTGTTTTCAGGTGATAAATTGCCAGTAATGACGTTACGTCACAATTTTGCCATTTTCCGCTCAGTCCAAAAAATCACTTTTACTCTGCACGGGATGTGAAAAATCTTGACCACTGTTCAGCCTATTTACTCATGGGATACATCAACGTAATCCTTAAAAAGATGGCTTCGTATTTATGAAACAGGTTTTTAAATATATTTTTTTGTTACAAAATTATTTCATATCGTAGCCATAAAAACATACATTTTTTTCCCCAAAAAATGACTTTTGTCTACTTTACCCCAATTCCTGAAACTATTAAAAGGAATATCAAGATTCTGCTTTGTAAATAAGTTCATTTGGCTTTTCTTCTTTCATCTATTTTTTCAAAAATTTTCTACCATGCCTGTAACTTCAGAAATTCCACATCCCGTGAGCAGTAAAAATCTGCCTTTTTTTGTCCTTTAAAATGGTTGCCACGGCAACCATTCATTGGAAAAATACAAAATTGTCTGAAATCATCTATTTTAATTAAAACCTTTCTTTTGACACCAAATATTGACCATTATTCTAAAAAATTGCAGGAAAGTGCCTTTCTCACCCATAACTCCCCTTAAAGTTTTTGTCATTTTTGTTTGACTTTGATAAATAAAAAGCACGTTTTGGGGTAAAATTTTAAAACAACTAAAAAAAAAAATTACCAGCGACCTTCATAATGGTTCAAATGACTTGACTGACTACTTGATTTAGCCAGAGACTGATTAATTGTGAACTGAATTCACTTGTTATTAGAAAAGTTGCCAAACGAGGTGACCCCAAAAAAGGGCAAAATTTTGCAACAAATCATCTCGTGTAGGATAACCATTGCACATATTTTTTTTCAAATTAGACGCAAAAGTTGATGATTTGGTAGAGTCAGTTTATGCAAAAATATCTGATCTGGTACATTTACCCAGTTTCTTAATATTGTCAAATAACTGCACCAAACTTGCCAAACCAAGGTGACGTCACCTACTACATCAACATCATCCGTGACCCTCTTGACCTGATATTGTCGCTTTACTATTTCGACCGATTCCAGCCGGGGCACATTCGCAACATGACTGAAAAAGACAGAGCTATGGTAAGAAGTAAACAAGTGAGATATATATATACAGTGCCGCCTGTAAGTAAGTGAAACACATGATATTGTGCCATTGCATCAATGTTAAACATCCTTAACCAAAATGCTTCTGGAAGGACAAATTCTCATCCAATGAGAGGAAAACATTTTGGGTCATAAAGGGCGATATGTGAGGCATGTGGGATAAAAATAGCAGCCAATTTACTTTGCTGTAGTTGGAGATAGGTATGGGTCGAAGTCTTTGATAAGTAAGTGAAACGCAGGCCCAATGTTAAAACATAGGGAAGGGTTAGGCTCAGATGACTGACTTGCTGTTCAATTACTTGACATGACTAAGTCGACTTGGTCATCCTCTTTGACTTCACTTGACTTACTAAGTCAGCTTGGCTAACTAAAACAGCAAATAAACATTGTAAATACCGGGATTATTATGTTTACTCATGGTTCACATACAGCGCATTATTTTGATCAAATGACCTTTTTTTAGTATTTCCAGGACGCCATATCCAATCAAAATAATGCGCTGTTACAGCAAGATTTGGAAATGCCGATGATTTTGAGGTCTGCTGATGAGCAATCGCATGTTAAACTTCAACGGCTTTGTGCCACCTCTAAATATTAATTGATTTTGCTGAAATTTGTACACAATGCCTTCTCTCCATATGAGATCAGAATGCAAGATTTAAATCAGAGAAATTCAGAAGAAAGTGTTTTTGGACCACCCTAGTACTCTGCACTCTACATATACTGTTTAAATTTATAACTAGGCTGTCTCTGTGTAAGAATTCTTTAATATTACAATTGCTCAAATCCGATGTACACTGTATATTGGTTATCGAGAATCCGTAGATACTGGATCTCATGCCTTCATACTAATAGTTAGTCTGATGATGTATAGTCCTTTATATTATTGTAATTGTAGTTCTGTATTCCTGTAAATTCCAGTAGATGTTCTTATGGACCAAAATCATGTCATGTACTATGCGTCTGCCAATAAAGTTTTGAATTGAATTGAATTGAATGCCACATCCAGCTAAAACAAGCCATTTATTGCTGAGATTTGAGAGATAATTTCTTGAAAATCATGAACGGAACTGGAGAAAGTTGTCATGTTGACATCCGCTCTAGTGCGAGGTCAACTTTCCGGGCCAAAAATTCGGTTTTCAGAAGCTGATTTCTCTAAAATGCGGATGGGCCCGAATTTGCAGACCGACAGTACGAATCGTGTATCGATCAAGTGTATCAATGATACGTATTGTATCAATGTCGACAACGGTATAGAGCCTTTTTAAGAAATCCAAGACAGCTACCAAATTGGCCACTACAAAATGGCTACCATTGTTGAACTGTCCATTTGGAGCTTAGTCTTAAACTTCCAGTTATAAAATTACATCGAGGTATTGGCCTGTGGGTGATAATCAGACACACATTGATAGATGTCACATTAACAGACCTGCGTTGAAACCGCTTGTGGTTCTGGTTGAGAAAACTTCTTTCTTGACAGCTACTTACTAAATAACACGTATTCGACCTTTGGGAGTGTGATGACTCTGCAGCCTGAGGTTCTACATAACTCCAGTTCATCATACTTTTATTTTGTTCCTGGTGAAGATTTGTGGTTATTAATAATCTTTTACCAATTGTAAATAACCTTAAATTGTAAAACTTTTTCCTTGGTAAAGAAAGCAACTATCGAACGATTTGTAATAAACTCTTAAAGGAAGCTGGAAGTATAAGTGATGTAAAAAATTAATAAAAAGTTGGGTTCCACCTGAAAATGTATTGTTTCCTTTAAACATTTCTTAATGTGATTTCCAATTCATAATTATTTTACTGTCAATATCCTGTATATTTTTGTGTCTTTTATCCATACTTTTGTTTTATATCTTCCAGTCACATGATAACCTCAGTTAATGTTTATTGGTTTTTCCATGACTTTTAGAGCTGTTTGCGGATCAGCGGCCCAAACAGTTCCAAAATTAACTTTCAACTCGGTCGTGTGATGTCACTGGCTAAAAAATGTTTTGTTTGTGTCAGTTATGGTTAATCAGTTGATTCAGTGCTTATCATATCTGGCAGCATAGGTGACAATAAACAAACTAATTAAATGGCTTAAGGCACTTCATCAAATAAGAAGATTGGGAGACCAACAGAAAACTGTCGATGATGTGGCAAAGCCAGTTTGCAAATTGAAAATAAGAAAAGTAATCTATCAGTGGACTGCCAATTCGCAAAGATCTGTAATAGCAAAAATTGTTAGTGTTATTATTGGTAGCAATTTAATAATTGCCATACACAAACAGTTCTACAAAAATAAGTCCTTCTTTAAATATCTCAAAGATTCCTTCTCAGATTTTTATGAAAGTTGGCCGAATTATAGGCCTGTATGTCTTGCCTATAGGTTTGCCTTTGTAGCTTAGTAAAATTATGCCTGACTGAGCCGGCAGCGTTGAGTGAGCCCAGTCCTTTTTAAAAAAATTGGTGGCCAATTTCGTTGTAGAAACTTTGTGTCTGAATCATATGAATTAAGTTGACAATTATCGACATCTTTTGTAACATTTTCACAATTTAGGTTCCTTGGGTCACATTAGAAATAATTTGAGTGCAGTTCTAGCACCTTTTGGAACTTCTTTTTTTTTAAAAAGTCAGGTACATTCACTCAGGGTCTGCTGGATCTGACAATAACGAAGAAATCAAGCTACAAATACACACACAATGTCAATATCTAGCCATACAAATTTTAAAAATTAATAGAATTTGAAAAGACGGCTTTGAGATATTCATGTTTTCGTAACGGAGGACTTATTTTTGTTGAACTAAATATGACTTTTGCCAACAGAAGAAGTCAGCAGCTTGAGGTACTTTCACTTCTTCTTTTTATTTTGTTCCTGGTGGAAATTTGTCATCTGTTTATCAAAACAAATCACATATATTACAAATACAAATTTATACAATGGAAATAATGTAATTCAGCCTTTTTCTTTTAAGTGATAGAGGGGCATGCAGCTCAAGGAATTTAAGATGCCATGGGCATGGGGATGTAGAAACTAAACATCTGATTGGTTGAGAGTTGGTCACATGTTATTACCCAGGTGAGACTTTCTGCCACATATAAGGAGAATGGGTTCTGTCTTATTCATAGCTTCAACTTGCGGAAGAAGTTTGCAGAAGAAGTTTGCGGAAGAAGTTTGCGGAAGAAGTTTGCGGAAGAAGTTTGACCGTGACACCCAGCACAATTAAGGTGAGCTTTGAACTTATTGTTCTCATTTGATTGCCATATGCTGTTGCCTGCAAATCAATAATTTACAAATTTTTTCTTGGAATTTATGTTTTTTCCTTCTCATAGTTATCTCATAAGCATAACAAGATGTTGCCATAATTTTTGGGCCATATGTGTAGTTTTAGCATAGGGTAAGGCTCCTCGACTCGGACACTTATATTGCTGATATTTTCATTGATGGATAAAGGACATCTTGGGCTATACATGTAAATTGATACCAAATATACTACTTTATGAGCTCTCAATTAGCCTGTTCAGCCTAAAAAAGAGTGTCCAACTCAAGGTTACTTTTCATAAGTGTCCGACTCAAGGAAACCCTACACAAACGATAAGCATCTGAATTTAGGATTTTGATAAACAATTTGACAAATTGATTTTCCCGTGAATCATGTTTGGGCCTTAAAAACTACCTCTGCGAAATATTACAAGGTTTTTTGGGCGAATTGGCAATCGCAGGTATTTGAGGTCCCCTTCCTTTAGATAGGCTATCCAGGGGATCAGAGGATGGTCTAGGAAGAGAGTTCAAGTTCTTTTTAAAATAGAGAATTTCCAATTTTTAATGAAAAAGGACTAAGTTCTTTCTAGGCAGCTTTGAGAAAAGAGATAACGGTGGGTGAATGATTTAAAACTGTAATGTTGTTTTAAATTTTTTTGGAAAAAGTTCCTATCGAGGAAACTTACAACTCCGCCTTGACTGTCTATATATGGTTGTATTCTGAAAGATTTGGCCAAACATAATTAATTTTTTGATTCTCGGATCAATCAACCCAAGACATCTGCCTACGAAAAAAAAAACTTGAGCTTACCCCCAATTTTTATTTAATTATTACAGTTTGTCACATCAGGCAGAGGACAGATGCATGTTTGGTCAGATATCTCAGCAACCAGAAGTCCTACAGTAGAAATACACCTACACATTTTTGTGATATTTTGATGCTGTTTTTGTCCGATTTTTGCCAATTTATGACAACGACAGTCTGATTTTGGACAATGTTGACATTTGTGACGCAACTAATCTAATACACCAAGGGCAGCGAGGTCATAAAAGGGCGGTGCAATGCCACCCCGACTTAGTTCTAGTCCAGTTTTTATCAGCAGAAGCCAGTGGACCACCAATCTCATTGTGCAGGATGCTTTTTCTGGATAGTACAAACAATGCTAAAACTTTGTCCCAATGACAGACAGGACAGATAGATACATGTATGATGAGTGCAGCCCTCTAAGCCCAGTTCTGGTCGCTCACGAGGGTTGATTGAAGGGATGGGATCATGGGAGAGAGAGCGGGAGTCCTCAACATGTTACACATTTACCCCATGCGAGGGATCTTTTACTTGCCCAGCATAGATACTGAATATTAGATAAAATTTATGTAAGGTGTCTCAGGTTTATACAAAATGATTCAGATTTCACTGCTGATGCTGATGTGTTATTAGAAAGATCAGGTTATGATAGTTTAACTTTATGGAGACTAAAGAAGATTGCTATATTCATGTATAAATGTTATAATGATTTATCGCCACAGTATTTGAATCGGCTTGCTATGCCAAAAGTATCTAGTCACAACTTGCGCGAAAATCACATTGTTTGTCTCAAAAGGTTTAATACAATGCAGTATGGTTATCGATCCTTATCATATGCTGGTTGTAAATTGTGGAATTCCATTCCCCATTCATGGAAGAACTCCAGCACTATTTTAGAATTTACTGCTAATTTAAGACAGTGGAAATGTCATAAAGCTAATTGCTACTTATGTAGCACGTATGTATATCATGGATGATTTTATTTTAAGTTTTGTTGATTTTATTGTTTCTTGTTATTTTGTTTTTACTCGGTGACCAGCTTATAGCTGATGTTTTTTGTTTTAAATTGTACCGAGCCTAAATAAAATTTATTCTTATTCTTATTCTTATTCTTACAAGGGTCCGCCAATTTAACGTCTCATCCGAACGACATAATAATTACTGAATGTTTATTTTGTTTATTTGATTCCAGTGACATCATGAGATTTCTCTTGCTCCTCGGTCTCTTCGCTGTCTTGGCCGTCTCCTTTGTGGTGAGCACATTTTTGGTTTTTGTTGTGATCGAGATTTTATCATAAAACTTAATGAGAGTGCGGTTCACGGCCAATCGGCCATGAATAACTGCAAAGATGCTGGATCTGAAGGGGGTGGTCTGGTCTGGTGTGTAACACTACAAATCATGAACCTTATGGATGTCAGGTCACTGAAGAATACAACATGAGCCCAAAGGATGAGTGTTCCGCAGCAGACCTGACATGATTTCAAGAGGTTCATTGCTGTGAACCACACTCTCATTAAGTTATTTACATCCCACAATGAAAATTAACCTCCAGTCCGCCTATTCAGTCAAGACAATTTGTGATTTACATTGGTAATGACTCAAGAATATCTGTAGCAATGTTATTGCAAATTTCACATGTACATGTGTGTGTTACTGGTGACCATTAAAGATATGTTATGTTATGTTAATAAATGTTATGTCATTGACCAATCAGAGCCTCTCCTTCACCACAAAGCATTTTGACATTCCTTGACCTATTTCTTACATGGCAACATAATTATGAGGACTTTTTCGAGTAGTAAATTTGTTGTGCAAAAAGAGAGGACCATTTCAATGTGAAAAATGCACTTTGTGACTCATAATAGCGCGATGATTTGTTAGTTATCATACGTTTGACATTGGAACCATAATTATAGGCTGTTTGATTTCTTTCGTCGATGATAGTACTGTACTATTGTTTTTGTTTACAAAACCGACTTTAAATAAAATTTGTCATTGTCATTGTCATTGTCTTTGTCATTGTCATTGTCATGATCAAGAGAAGGCCATTTGATTTGTGATACCTGATTTTAGTGTACAAGTCAAATTAATCTAAGCACATTCTTTCCATTTGGCTGTGACCAAGTATTAAACTCCCTAAATAAAATTAACATAGAAAAAACTCACGAAGCGCCATTTTCACAGTGCAACCATCCACTCTTCTTGCATATCAAATTAACAGATTGTGATAACAAGATTGTTCTTTCTGCAGACGGCTCGATCGCCATTTGATCGTGATGAGAGCAGCGCCGAAGCAACTACACAAGCTCCACCTGATGATGAAGATGACCAAGAGAATGGCAATGACAAATTTGAGATCGTCGACGAAGACCAGCTTCCTGTTGATGCCATTCCCCTGCCTGAAGGCTACAAAGATGGCGACAGACTTCCCCCAATAAGGGACGATCTTCTGCAGAGCGCGCGGCGTTGTAAAAGACGCATATTTTTCTGCATCAGACGTATATTAAGATGTTGGTACATCTGTTTTGAATGGGAAACCGTTGAATCGACGGCCTGATAGATCAACAAGAGATCAACAAGCAACCGAGACACCAAACGAGGCATCAACCAAATCCATCTGGGAAACCGACCAACCATATGTTTAATCACGACTCTTGACTATAGGCTACCTACATTCCAATTAATTAATTTTTTCCATTGTTTAAAGTAGCATTTCTTAAGGACTGTTATAAGCGACAGTTAAATACTCAATAATATTTATATAAATAAAGGTACATTAATTAAAAATTTTTTAGTAACATATTTCTTTTGTCAAATTTAGTATTTTTAGTTGAAATAAATTACTTTTCATGCAAAAGAAAAAAAAACTTCGTTTACTGTTATGCAGTACTGCAATTGTTAGATCTTTTACTATCATTATTTGATATTCCGAATAAATTTCACATGCTCTTGTGTGTAGATAACTGCAGACACTGATTGGCCTGCGTCCGCCAGTAAATTATAGAATGGCAATTTATTGGATGATCCAGCTGAAAGTATAGTGATGATGATAGTGTCATTCTGGACCAAAGGCCCGAAGCCAATTTAGGCATGAATCCCCTGCGGCCTGAAATTGTGATTTTTAGAGGACCTAGATGACCCTATTCTTTTATCCAAGGATTTGATTTTGGGGCCTCCTGGGTGAGTTCATTGTCATTTGGTCGGGTAATGGGCACTTGGGAAGGGGTCCAACGGGTCGCCAGCTTGGGTCTTGAGTGGATGTCCAGAGGGAGGCTGTGTCCTACTTGTTTTGTGTCCTTCTTGTTCCTGAAGCCTTCAGAAAGTATTGTACACCGTTGCTCATAAATATGGAATACTTCAACATTCTCCATTGAAATTGACAACTTTAGCAACTTCTGCTGGGGCACACGATAGTCTGATTCAATGGTGATTACCTCCAATGACCGCTAAAAGGAAGAACACAATTGTTGTTTAAAATGCATGCTACAGCGTTTACCCCAGGAAAAGTTACAGCAGCACGAAATATGGAAATTCAGGGGTTTTATTAGGGTGAGGTTCATTCAACCAAAAATTTAAAATTCTTGCACAAAATTCGGTCGAGGCTTTTTAAAGAGTGATTGAAGAAGATGACTTGACCTTTACAATGGACCATGCTTACATTCACACTCTGAAATTTAATTATATTTGACCCTTTTTTTCCAAAAAACTATTCCATATTTATGAGCAGGAGTGTACAATCTGGTACTACAGGGGACATCAGTTGACATCACATATTCCCACTGAGAGAAGTCTGGGGGCTATGCCACTTGATAACAACCTTTTTTCGAGTGTGTCGACATTATGGGGGGGGGGGGCTAATCAGATAGAGGTATCTCTGTGTCTCCTCCCTGACACCCCATCATCAAATGCCAGTCGTAATCAAGAATCATTTCCATTCCTTCCAAGGTGAAGCAAAAATCCTGATCTTATTCGAGAATCATTTTGATCTGTTGCAGGGCAAAGCAAGAATACTCATCATTGGAGCTGGAGGTTTGGGCCTGTGGGGTCTCAAACTAGCCAAGACTATCCATGGCAATAATGTCGAATTAGGCCTCAACACTGTAAAGGCCTTTGCATGATAATTAGGCTGAACTAGTCTACAGTGTATGCAAACACATTTCACATATAAAATCAATCTTCACTGAGATGAACAAGAAATAGACACCGCAGCAATATACCGTCGATGGAACACTGTGTAAATATAGGCATACATATAGATAGATAAATTGGAAATATCCAAACACAAGTTAGTTTAGAATTTTTATTAAATTTGGGCCAAAATACTGAAATCTGCATAAAACAGGGATGTCAAAGCTCAAGCAGTTACCGGGTAAATTAGAATAGTTCTGCAAAATGGCCTGAGATTTCATAAGGGAACCAAATTTTCCTTGAACTGCCATTGGCCAAATAATAGCAATAGTTAAAAAATGCCAGATACGGTTATAGCTGACATACAGACCTTGGACCTGCCACAAGGCTTTATAAGGAAACCTGTGTGATTTTCACGGCATAATTAAAGCAGGTCATCAACAAGTTCTCACACCAGAGTGTTGTCGTCCTCAAGACAGGACCAGACTGCTGTCAAGGAGGATGGGCTCGAAACATTAAAGAACCTTTTTTTTCGAAGCACCAACAAGTTTTGGCGGCCATGTTGCAATTATAAATGAAGATAATACAAATGAAACTACATAGAAATATTCTTTATTGCGTTGTTTCTCAGCCACTGTAATATGGATTTGTAGTAATTTGGCTAAGACTTTAATTTCAACCAAAGTTTAAATCTGCCAAATCTGACTGAATAATTAACCAATTGAATAGCCGAATCATTAGATAACTATAGACTTTGCATACAGTTATAGATCATCGGCAACTTGTAGGCAGTACAGGCAGTACCTGACATGTGTTATTATGCATATATATTTTGTATGTTCTTTATATCACCCCTTCCATTCAGCTCAGTTCACTGTAATATAAATGTGATTCATTTAAATTTAATCCCCTAAACTAAACTGATGTATGTCACTGGATATATAATGACTGTCTTGGAACAGGTGTGAAACAAAAACACGGGGACTAACAAAATCACTGAAGCCTGACCAAATTCAGCATCACAAGTTCTCACAATCACTTGCCAGTTGAGAGTGGATTGGCACGCCTAGGTGCAAGAAGCAATAAGCATCCATTCATTGTACAATCAAAATGTTTTCAAAATATGTGAATGTCAAAAAATTTATTCATATTTGAGTACAGCTCTTCCGCTGATTTGTCCTTTCTCCAGGAGTTCCAGGGCCTCGTTAACTGCATCCAGGGTAAAGTGCCGAATATTGGGGTATGTGATGTTATTCTTGGAAACAAGGTCGACCACTTCTTGCATTTCAGCAAGGGTAAATACGATGCTGCCGACAATCTGTAAAATATGTAGGATTATGTAAATAAATTAATATTGTCAAAAATTGGTCTTTCTCTATTCAGACAGAACAATGTAAATTAGGCATAAATCTAATATGACTGAGAAACAATTTGTCTCCATGTCACTCGATAAAGTATGGCCAGCTGGTGGCTCCCCCGTGAAGTTGATCATAATATTATAAGTTGCCCATCCACAAAAACATGCATGCAACCTTTTCTCACCCGCTAGAAGGTTTTAGACTGCGTTTTGTGACCAAAATCTATATTTCTTATCCCCCCCCCCCACATTTAACGGGAATTATGCTAGTTTTAAAATAAACATCAGAGAAGGTATATTTTGAGATATTAAACAATATTTGAAGGGGGACTTATTATTCTTGTCAGTTAAGATAATAAATGAACTCGATTTTCCCAAGAAGGTTATCTCTCACTATACAGGCTGTAACCTGAAACATCTTTTTTTTTCTATTTAGTTGTTACATTTGAATTTTACTCTTGGATTGTCATTAATAACCTCATTCTAAAATATTTATAATCACAAAAAAGTGTAATGAGACAATATTTGACAAAAAAAAGCCGGAAAATATCTGATTGCTCTACTTTGAAACATTTTGATATTTTTGAAGCACTTACAATATTTTTTTTCACGAAATTAAGTTCTAGATATTTGTCTTTATACACGTACCTAATAGCATTATTAAATCTTGACTTTTGTTTTTGGATATTGATGCCTGTATTGATAAGATATACTTGTTTTAATTTTATATAAATCAGGTTTGTGAATCATTCATCAAGAGGCCCGGGTTATTTTTGTAAGTTTAATTTATTCTTTGAAAGGGGTTGTCAGAAATAACTTTGGAAAAATTTAAAACCATAATGGATATCTGCATTGCTTCACCTTATGACCATCACATAAATATGATTTGGATCATTTTTTTTGCATTGTAGTTCAAAATATGGAGGTCAAATTAAAATACGTGGCTTTGGGGCGAGAGATTCCACATGGTAGTAGGCCTATGGGGCATTAGTCCGCGGGCCACCATAACCCCCCCTCCCCCCCCCTTGGGAATTTTGAAGACACATACCATCGGAAAGCTAATATTCCAGAGAACACATTTTTGCTTGTTGGTCATTATATAACCTCAACGACTGGCGGCCATGATGGATAATTCCAAGATGGCCGCCAATTAACCGTTTCGCCCGTATCTTTGGATCTAATTGGGCTAGAACGATGATTTTTGGGTCTAAATATATGTTTTCATGGGTCAGGAATTCATTAAGACAGGTCTTGATACTCTCCTGGGAAGTAAAGTGCAGTTTAACCCCGTTTTTCAAAATGTCGGCCATTTATTTTGCCTCAATCATCGATATAATAATACCAAGGATCTCTGGTGTTATACTATCTATTTTAATACACTAAACTATTACTATATATTACTTAGTATTTTTTTAAAAATAAAGGACATGGAAAGGGTATTGTTTCATTTTGGACCGAGGGTCTGGACACCCAAGCCATAGCCAGTTCATAGTTTGGAAGTTGTTGAAATTTAGCAAAAATCTACGATTGTCCAAATTTTACGAAGCTTGACTAGAGTGTCCAGAACCTTGGTCCAAAATGAAACTATCTGTGCCATATAGCCTGGCAAATAAGCTAAATTACCATATAGAATTCAATATGCCTGGCCATTTTTATGACCACTTTTAAGCCAGCTCATAGTTAGGAAGTTGTTGAAATCTGGCAAAAATCTGTGATAGTCCTTATTTTACAAAGTGTGGCTGGTGTGCCCAGACCCTTGGTCCAAAATAGAACTATATGTGCCAGATAGCCTGGTAAATATACTAAATTGCCATATAAATTTCAATATGCCTATTGCCTAGCCATTTTTATGACCACTTTTAAGCCAGTTCATAGTTAAGGAGTTGTTGCATTTTAGAAAAAATCTGCGCTAGTCCAAATTTTACGAAGTGTGGCTTGAGTGTCTAGACCCTTGGTCCAAAATGAAACTATATGTGCCAGATAGCCTGGCAAATAAGCTAAATTACCATATAAAATTCAATATAATTAGCCATTTTTATGACCACTTTTAAGCCAGTTCATAGTTTGGAAGTTGTTGAAATTTAGCAAAATTCTGCGATAGTCCCAAATTTTACAAAGCTTGACTAGAGTGTCCAGACCCTTTGTCCAAAATGAAACTATATGCCAGATAGCCTTGGAAATATACTAAATTGCAATATAAAATTTAATATGCCTAGTCATTTTCATAACCACTTTTAAGCCAGTTCATTGTTTAGGAGATGTTGAATTTTAGCAAAAATCTGCGATAGTCCAAATTTTACAAAGCTTGACTAGAGTGTCAAGACCCTTTGTCCAAAATGAAACTATATGTGCCAGATAGCCTTGTAAATATATTAAATTACCATATAAAATTCAATATACCTAGTCATTTTTATAACCACTTTTAAGCCAGTTCATAGTTTAGGAGTTGCTGAATTTTAGGTAAAATCTGCGATAGTCCAAATTTTACAAAGTGTAGCTGGAGTGTCCGGAATCTTGGTCCAAAATCAAACTAAATGTGCTAGATAGCCTGGTAAATAAGCTAAATAGATTACCATATAAAATTCAATATGCCTAGCCATTTTTATGACCACTTTTAAGCTTTTTCATTGTTTGGAAGTTGTTGAATTTTAGCAAAATTCAGCGATAGTCCAAATTTTACAAAGCTTGACTAGAGTGTCAAGAACCTTGGTCCAAATTGAAACTATATGTGCCAGATAGCCTGGTAAATATACAAAATTACCATATAAAATTCAATATGCTTAATCATTTTTGTAGACCACTTCTAACCCAGTTCATAGTTTAGGAGTTGTTGAATTTTACCAAAATCTGCGATAGTCAAAATTTTACAAAGTGTGGCTAGAAAGTCCGGACCCTTGGTCCAAAATGAAACTATATGTGCCAGGTAGCCTGATAAATATATTAAAAATTACCATATAATACTCAATATTATCTTTAAAATAATAATGGTTTGTACTTAAAATAATAAAAAATTAATTTAACATCTTTGTTACCATTTCTGTGCAAAAATAATTTTTGGCAAAAGAAAAACTGGGTAAGGGAAGAAAAAGGGCCTCTCTTGTTATGAGCATTCCTGTTATAAATGAGAAATATTTTAATAAATAACCAATTTCTTCTTTTATTAACCGTGGCTGAATTCATGACTTTTGTATAGAATTTACCTTTGATTACAGTGATTGTATGTGTTCGGAAATCTTCTTTTGTTTTAAGTAAAATGTTGGGGTAAGATAAAGAAAACGGCCTCCTGTCAAATTTCAGTCCCTCCTCTTTTGTAAATCAACATAGCATCATGTACCCTACTAATTTGTGGTTTCAATGATACCTACATTTTGTTATATAAATGACTATTGAGGTTGTTTTTGCCAATTTTGTGGCATAAAGCATTTCTTGTCAAAAATAATGAAATTTGGCACCCGATATTCAGAAAAAATGTATTTTTTCTGGGATTGAGGCTGCCATTTAGAATAAACAAGGGGTAAATGCACTATCTTCCTTTCAGAAAAGGAAAACCAGTTGTGATTAAGTTCTTATTTCAGGAAAAATTATGTTTATCCTGAAAACCATCAATGTAGGTCACCCGAACATGTTTGTAAGAAAATATGTTTGGTTGCCAATCTGCAATATGGCCGCCATAACCAAGTTAAAAACATGAAAATACCTGTTTTAAAACCCCTGAAAACATAGTTAACAGAATATAGAATATTACAAATATCTACAATTGTTTTCATAAAGATACACAGAATCCTGGAAGATATATTCACAGCAAGGCTATGTCGTTCATCCCCTATATCGGAAAATTTGACTTAATCGTACATAAATGCAATAATGAATAATTGACTCCAGGTAAGCTATTGTTGCAGTTACATGGTTGTGTTATACATCATTTTAAAGCTATGAATATACAGAATGATGTGAAAGAAACTTCAGGATGCTTCTGACCCCTAGTGACCCGTACGGGGAACTTTCGTGAAATAAAATGAAATTTTCTTTTTAATTTCGAGTTATGGCCGCATGTTTTCCATTCTGTTGACCAAAATAGATATCCTAATCAGTCAATTGTTGCACTAAATAGATAGAGGAATTAAATACCTTCAAAATGGTACCATTTAAGCATCTATACATGGATTAGTTTATGAATAACAGTATATTTTCTGAAAATAGCGGCACTCGGTTTGGCGAAAATTTATTTTCAACCTTCCCGCACTCATATAGCTCCTGCTGGTTATCGTTGAGGTCTAAGATTGACCAACAAGCAAATTTTGTAACTTAAGATATATATCTTTCAAAATATATGGGTCTCCGAAATTCCCAAGGGGGGGGGAGGGTTTCGATATCTGGCCCACGGACTACATGAGGGCCCCTTCACTGGGCCCTCAAAGCTGCTTCAGGAACCCTTTTAATAATGTGCACTTTATGGCTTAAATCCAGATAGAATTGCTAATTAAAATAGAAAAAAATTGGCCGAAATTGAATCAGAGCAAAAGATATTTAAAAATAGACAATGGAAAGAAAAATTCAGAAAAAGTGAATAGAATGCCTTATGAGAGAGGAACCCCAAGAAATAACTTTCAAGCTGAATTAATGTGTTCGCAAAAAATTGCCATAGGATTATAATAGGGGGACTTCTTGCCGGATGGGTGGTGTAAGAAGGCCATTTTCAATTTTTTCTCTCCAAAAATGGCCATAACTTCTTTATTTTTAAAATTGGTAGACATTTGTTTCACTAGTTATAAGTAGAGTCAAGTGAACCCTTCCTGACAGCATAAGCACATCTACCTCTCATTGTTCACATCTGCCTCTCATTATTCACAACTGCCTGTCATTATTCACATCTGCCTCTCATTATTCACAACTGCCTCTCATTATTCACATCTACCTCTCATTGTTCAAATCTGCCTCTCATTGTGCACATCTACCTCTCATTATTCACATCTGCCTCTCATTATTCACACTGCCTCTCATTATTCACATCTGCCTCTCATTGTTCACATCTGCCTCTCATTGTTCACATCTGCCTCTCATTGTTCACACCTACCTCTCATTGTTCACATCTGCCTCTCATAATTCACATCTGCCTCTCATTGTTCACATCTGCCTCTCATTGTTCACACCTACCTCTCATTGTTCACATCTGCCTCTCATAATTCACATCTGTCTCTCACTGTTTACAGCTGCCTCTCATTGTTCACATCTGCCTCTCATTATTCACATCTGCCTCACATTATTCACATCTACCTCTCACTGTTCACATCTGCCTCACATTATTCACATCTGCCTCTCATTATTCAAATCTGCCTCTCATTGTTCACACCTACCTCTCATTGTTCACATCTGCCTCTCATAATTCACATCTGCCTCTCATTGTTCACATCTGCCTCTCATAATTCACATCTGTCTCTCACTGTTTACAGCTGCCTCTCGATCATTGTTCACATCTGCCTCTCATTATTCACATCTGCCTCAAATTATTCACATCTACCTCTCACTGTTCACATCTGCCTCACATTATTCACATCTGCCTCTCATTATTCACATCTGCCTCTCATTGTTCGCACCTACCTCTCATTGTTCACATCTGCCTCTCATAATTCACATCTGTCTCTCACTGTTTACAGCTGCCTCTCATTGTTCACATCTGCCTCTCGTTATTCACATCTAGGGGAGAGTGGGGCATAACCACCCCCCTAAGACAAAATGTCTTGTGAAATTGTAATGACCAACACAATCAAGAACTTCTGCTGGCAATATGACACACTCTTAGAGAACAATGATATGCCCTACCCTCAGCATCAAATGACTCTCCCTTTTAGCACAGGAATATGAAATAGCTTTTCGTACCAGGTGGGTGGTTATGCCCCATGCTCGGGGCATAACCACCCACCTCATGGGGCATATCCAACACCCCCAAGATACTAGGGACACAAAATGCAGAGGATTTTCCATATGTGGTTGAAGGATACTCTGTCCCTTTCTGATGAAAATGTAGGTGCACTTGACTTGGAAAATATCAACAGTATCTGTGTCCTCACTATTGCTGTGGTAATAATTCCTGATATATTTCTCCTCCAATACCGATCTTCACATTTTTCAGACAGCCCAAATAACGTAATCTATGTTACCCCTGCCCAAGTTTTTCCACACAATTACAGTAAATTTTCTGATATTGCCCTTCTGTTCCTATCACTCCCTTATGGTATTTTTTCCGGGGGCGGGCGGTGATGCCCCATGTTGGGATAAAACCACTACAACCCCTATTATCACTCATGACGTAATTTGATGACAGTTAAATCCCATTTGAAAATTAGTAGGTATATGAACCAACACAATGGCTATCACCAGTCCCTTGCATCTCCTTTATGTTAAATTTCATCAAACATACCGTAACACTTAAAAATAAGATGAAATCGCTTAAATCTAAACAAACCGAGCTGGTAAGTTTGGTCCCACCATTCGCCTGAACCCCATTCCATTAGAAATGTGTCTGACAGAAATTAAATTGCCTCCACTAACAATATTTTCACTAAGTGGCATCAACTCCGTGGAACCACTGGTGGGTGGTTATGCCCCACTCCCCCCTACCTCTCATTATTCCAATCTGCCACTCATTATTCACATCTGTCTCTCATTGTTCACATCTACCTCTCATTTTTCACATCTGCATTTCTTCATAATAACTCACAGCATTCCCTGTGTTGACGACATCAGAGATTTGGACGCCCACTTCTCCCCCTTGCACGCCCACGACGACCATCCTGCCATTGCGACCAAGGATTTTGCTGTTTGTCATCAAAGTCATTGTACTTCCTGAAAGTAGGTGAAAGACGACAATTTACGCTGCAATACAATACAATACTTGTAATACAGTCCCTCTAACATTTGAATTAAAGCTCAGGTCACATGACCACCCCAGTTGCCAGCTATAAACGTCTGTCACAGACATGTCACTCACCCAAACTATCCACCTATACTACTTTTTTGGACTTATATTTCATATGGGAGCCAACAAGGGTGTAACTCCTCTCTCATTTCCGTTTGCCAACTCCACCACCAATCTCCCACCAGGAGTGCATGAAACAGCATATTCTCATATTTTACTCCGCCACAGAGGGAGTCACTTCTCATAACCTTTTTCCGACAGGTGGCAGCACCTATCTTCATCTGTTTTTGCCTGGAGACAGCCCGAACCTTACGCAACAGGCGCGTTCCCCCATGTTATCATTGATCCGATTGCCTGCTAACCTGGCTGTAACGAACCTTCTGATTGCCCTGCATGCTCTTTTTAGTACATGCCACCTACCAGGACGAATTCCTTCTGCTACCAATCACACAGTACGGTCTACACAGGCCTCCAGCTAATATCTGCTTGCCATCTCCACAAACCTGTCAACAATTAGCCATTTTCTAAACGCCTACACATCACTCTATCTACCAGGTGTTCCTAAAATATACCTTATTTTAACATGACAGCGTCGACATGCAGCATCACTTCACAATAATGCATTGTCAAACTTTTTTTCACTAATGGGCATTTTCTAGTACAATACAATAAAATACCTTTCGCCAGAGGTGTGGCAAACATAGTAGAAGTGGACAACAAACAATATAGGATTTATAGCAGCGAAACAAAGGCTTCCCAGCACAAAAAGGAGTATACATGTATTTGAAACACTTGAGTTATTTAAATTATGCTTCATTTATACTCCCTGTATATATATGCAAATCCGTACGCTCCAAATGCGCTCCCGTGTATAAAGTATAGGCATTTTTGCAGCACAATCGTACATTTGGTAATTTAAATAATTTGAGCGCTTCAAATGTACTCTTTTTTGCTTTGGGTGATTGACTGACAGAGCTGTGGAATGGTATAACGAATACAATACAATGATTTTTATAAAATAGGTTGCAGTAAAGAAATCTATTTTAATTACACTTTTGGCCTATTTATAGATTTTTTAAGTGAGATCAGGAAAGATAAGGTGGGCAATTTTCCTGGTTAAGCTCACCCAAGATCTCTTGGCAAAAATTACAAATTGATATAAATATTTTAATCACAAACCTATTAAATCGATAATTCCATGCATCTTGCCTCCCTTTAGCGCGGCTGCGATATTTTCATCCATTTTATTCCTTGAATAAAGAACGCGAAGCTTGAGTTTCTGAGCTGGTTGCTTGGAAGCACTTAACATGCACTCTAAAAAATGTAGGGACAAAATTGGTTTTTTAGATTCAAAACGGTTTTTTGAAAAACCAAATTTCAATGCAAAACCAACATGGATTTTTAAAAAAATCCATGTTGGTTTTTTGCATTGAAATTTGTTTTTTTTTTTTAAATCCATGTTGGTTTTTTGCATTGAAATTTGGTTTTTCAAAAAACCATTTGTAATCTAAAAAACCAATTTTGTCTGAAATTTTTTAGAGTGTGTAGTATCAACTGATCAGAATATTAAACTAAAATGCTCCGTAACAATTATCAGAATACCATTAATGCATGCTTATTAAAATTGCTGTAACTTCTTTCTAGAAATATTCAATGAATAGACCCAGGAGTTAGAGGACCTAACAAGGCGTTATTTTTGGTGCATTGTTAGGGCTGCTTTTGAATGTACATATTTATACGATAGTTAGCACCATTGGTGTATTTCATGAGGGGAGCAGCCCCTGCCCCCAGCGCCCCCTCTGGCATCAGTGCGAATATCCTAACGAATAAGAATATCAAAATATTAGGACAAAAGCCCTGTTCTGGTCAACATTTTAAAATTTCAGGGCAAGCTGGTGACTGCTCTTCCACGCAACGGTCGTCCGGCGTGGTCATATACCTGCTCCAGAGTATACCCTCGTCAGCTCCATATTCCTTCGCGAGATCAATTTTCTTCTGGTCAATCTCTGCTACCATAACATGAACTTTTCCTTTGAACATGACCTTGGCTAGTTTCACCGCCCACAGTCCCAGGCCTCCTGCTCCCACTATCAGTAGTTTGGCGACACCCTGCAACAATACGACTTACAACATTGTGTGTTGTTCTGTAGTTAAGTTTCTCAACATTTGTGCAATCAGGCTAAGAGACATGCCACTCTGGCTAGAGAATTTGGACTGGGAGGTTGACCTCGGATTTTTTTTAACGCAAAGTGTTGTTCTGTTGGATATCTTGATGAAAATGCTGAAATGATTTGGATTTTCAACGTGTCAGGACTTCGATATTCTAAAATTGGTAATTGAATGGAGGGATGAGAAAATATTGTCGCTCAGGCATTGGATTAATGTATAAATTGTATGATAAACAATTTTTACTTGATGAGAATTATTTGACACCTTCGTTTGGGTGGCCCAGAAAAACTTTCAGTGAAAAATCATCAAAAATTGCATCACTGCTCAAAAACATAGACATGATATTTATATAAATCTAATGCCTGAGAAACAAATATTTGCTAATCCACATATTCAATGACCAATTTTGGAATATCTAATCCCTGACACCTTGAAAATTCTAAGTATTCCGGCATTTTGATCAAGAGTGTAGGCTAAGCTTTATGATGCGATTGTCAAGTGCAACCCTCCTACATGTTTAAGTAAGTAAGCTTATTCTCATAACTCTGTGATTACACTATTAGTATATATAATTTACCGATTCAGAAGTGTCAACGCCAAATTGAACGGTTTCCTCCAGTTTCTTCAGTGCAGAGAGAACTGTTCCTCCACTGCAAGTCAAAATGCTTGCAACGTCAAGGGAAATGTTTTGTGGAACTTTGACCAAGAATTTAGGAGGCACAATCACATGGGAGCCATAACCGCCTTTTATGTTTGGACCCATTCTGAAATACGACAAAGGAGAACAATTGAGAACAATGAAGAACAATAGGGAACAATTGACATATAATATACTATCAGTAAATATCAAATAAATGTATCAGTTAGACACCGATTTGGAGGGTTCTAACATGCATGTTAGGACCCTACAAAGAGGTGTCTAACTGACTTGGACATCATACGCTTCTTCTATTATACATCTTAACTAATAATTTTTACAAAATAAACAATAATCTGATTGTTTGTTTCCTGTTGTAAACAGAGTTAATCCCTAGACGGTCGCTAACATGCAAAATTGTCAGTTAGATACCAGCTTTTCCAATGCTATAAGTATCTTGGTGATGTCTTAAGTGTGTTAGGAGAGCTTTGGAGTTGGGTAGGAAGTAAACTGATTCGGACTTCCGACTCCTTTGGTTTCCTGAAAAACCACCCTGATTTGGACTCCTGTTCTGCTGAATTCCGACTCTGATTCCCGACTCCTTTTATAATATTATGTGTGTAGGCTACACACAAATATCACATAATGGTCAGCAGCAGAAAAGAAGATAATTTCCACAATGTCTGTACATGTACATGTCATTTCGTCCATGAATAATGAAAAACAATATTAAAGAAAAGAAAGGAGCTCACCCCATAAAATGAAGCAGTGGCATTTCACTACTGCATAGGTTGGGCTTCTCTATTCCACAAGCTCCGCAACTTTGACAGCCCATCCAGGGATATACCGCCACACGGTCTCCTTTCTTGAGTCCTAATTGGTCTGCGTTTGATTCCGAGCCGATGTCATCAACGTATCCTGCAACCTCGTGACCCATCACCATGGAGTTGAACTTGTCTTCACCTGAGAGTTGAAAATTGGGCAATTCCGTTAAGTCCAATTTACAGATTTGACACTTTAGCATCTTATGAGCTTTTTGGGGTTGTCATTTATGACTTGTATTTTTATTATCATTTTTTTCTTATATTTTAACTGGGTGACACATCCATACTAGTTGTGCATGTGGGCCAGATAAGATAAAACAAGTACAACATATTGTAGTATATACTATATAAAATAAACAGATGCATGGTAAATATAACAACTAACTAAGAACATCTCTAGCATTTATTTTTAATTGTTGCATTGTCCCTGAGTTTTGTGTGGCAACTGGAAGATTGTTCCATGTTATGGAACCCCTATAAATAAAGTTTTTTTTTCAAAACATCAGTTTTATGCATTTCCTATAGGCTTATGTGTTAGGGGTCTATATCTTTTTTTTAGTTGGATATAGCGTTATTGAACTGAACCGAAAGTGCTGCTTTGAAAACCGATTCGGGAACCGACCAGACTGTACCGGTACGGCCGGTATTTATCGAACCGGTGTAGACGCCTATTATGTGTACTCAGAGTCTCAGACAGGCATGGACCACAGTAATGTTGTGAGGTTCACTTACGACGTAGGATGAATCATCCATTGAACATGGGTTGCCGCAGCACTATAGAAATGTAATGGAAAATTTGCTTTGACCCAGAAAGCACTGAGCATGCCCAGAGATGACCTGGTTCCCATTGGGCATGCCCAGACCTATTGAGCATGTGCAGAAGGCAATAACAAATGGTGGCCATTTTGAAATTTCCCTGATTCAAAATTTCAAGGCCAGTTTTCACTTTGAGCTACGTCGGGTTCACTGATCAGACAGTTTTCATAGTGCTCAGTGGGAATCAAATCCAGGTCCCAGATACCCTTCTTATTCTCACAACAGAACAGCTCAAGAAATAAGATGTCAAAAAACACAATCTCACCGTACACATCCCGTAACTTGACTCCAAAACTGACTCCGTTGTCCTCCCGCAAGTGCAGATCCGTGTGACATATTCCGCCGTACGCTACCTTGATTCTGACTAAATTTGGAGGAACTGGAGGAACATTGTAAGTCTCGATGCGAAGAGGTTTGTTAGCTCCGGAGATCACAGCCTGCCTGGCCATATTCTACACTCTAAAAAATTTCAGACAAAATTGGTTTAAAAAAATCCATGTTGGTTTTTTGCATTGAAATTTGGTTTTTCAAAAAACCATTTTGAATCTAAAAAACCAATTTTGTCCCGACATCTTTTAGCGTGTATACGATGGAAAGAAATGAACCATCAACAACGCTATATGGTGACTGATGGTAGGATATTTCACCACTCCTCCGATTAATAGTGCTACTATATATAATGCAAAGAAATGAACCATTAACAACACTATATGATAACCTATGATAGGATATTTCTCCTACGTTCAAGTAGACCTGGTGCTGCTATATATATTGATATGAACTGAAGGCTACTTAGTTATTGTGTCATCTACTGATGACAGTGTGATATATTATTATTTTTTATTTTGTATGTGGTAGGAGGTCTGATGTCCTAATAAATGCAATGTTTTAGTACGATGTCTCGGAATTTAAAGAGGGCAAGAGGATTTTCCTTTTTTTGCCAGCGTAGCTAAATATTGACAAAAGTCACTACCATGAAACAGTTTAGGGTGGTCCACATCTCAATGGGAAAAATCAAATCTCCCAAAACCCCCCAATTTGAAAGTGGAAATTGATGATCACATAAGTAAAACAAACACATGCAAAACTTCAGCCAAATCGGTTAATATTTAGAGGTAGCACAAAGCCCTGGAAGTTTATAATGTAATTCCTCATGCGAGCAACTGAAAAATTGGTCAATTTCCCAGATCTTTCTTAGAAGTGAAATTTTTTCCTGATTTTTTTGTGTATGATAAAATTGGCATGGCAAAGTAATATCTGGGGGTTATCTTTTCTTTATTATTCATAGTAAGTGAAATATTTGCCTGTTTTTATGAAAAAAGGCTTGATAATAAACCTATGTAATATCTATGCTGACCTGCTACGAAACACTGGAAGTCAGAAAGAATATCAGGACTCAATTGGGCATCCTGGGCAAAATAAAAAATGGTGACTTGATCAAAATAATACGCTGTTACAGCAAGATTTGCAAATACTGATGATTTTGAGGTCTGCCGATGGGCAATCACATGTTAAACTTCAACGGCTTTGTGCCACCTCTAAATATTAATTGATTTTGCTGATAATTTTACACAATACCTTCTATCCATACAAGATTAGAACGCAAGATTCAAATCAGAGAAATTCTGAAGAAAGTGTTTTTGGACCACTACAATGAAACTATTCTGACTTGTCCAGAGGATGGCATTCTGTGATGTATTTGATTGAAGGAAATAGATTTCCAGGAATGAGTTGATATATTTGTCATAAAGTAATATTGCTATGTCATTCTTGCGATATTTATACATTGTTTTTTCTAGTTGACCTGTATTCTGTTTTTATTATGTTGTTTGTATTAGGCCAATATCATCTTGTTATTTTCTCTCTCCAAATTTTACTCCCATTATATCTGGGGGAGAACAGGGCTGGTTGTCACAGGGGCAGGTTGTCTAGGGGGCTAGTTGTCACACTGCTGGGCAGGTTGTCACACCAAGGAGTCTATACATATTTATAGACACATTTTTTAAGCTTTTGTTAATCAACTATGATTCTTTCTAATAGCTGGTAGTAATTGCAGGTATTATTTAGAACTACATAGTAGGCCTATGTATGTGGAACCTCAACAAAAAAGTTTTGTGTTACGTGTGAGTCGTGACAACCTGCCCCTGTGACAACCTGCCCCTGTGACAACCTGCCCCTGTGACAACCTGCCCCTGTGACAACCTGCCCCTGTGACAACCTGCCCCTGTGACAACCTGCCCCTGTGACAACCTGCCCCTGTGACAACCTGCCCCGGTCTTCCCTACGTTAGGGATATTGCATAAACTTGGTCTACATAAATTGCATATCTGTAAGACACACTGTTCTAGATGTCCCTAATTATATGTAAAAGCTACAAATATTGGGGATGGATATATGTCGAGTCATACAAAACTGACAACAGTATAAAATATCCTATAATAATCCATGACATTTACTGCCATCTACTGGAAAGATAATTTCTCATTGTTAATTCTTGACAAAGCGTAACTTCCATGATTCCGAAAGGTGAAGCGTGTACCAAAAAATATATTACAAGATGCAAGATATTTTCACTTTGTATCGTGTACATGTATTAGAAATTATAAGCATTAGATATTTAGCAATCAAAATTTTAGTGATTCTAGTAAAAAATGCACTGAAATTTACTAAAGCTTCTTAATCTCCAAAAAAATTTAACTGATTGATCCCAAATTTCTTATTTCTATTATTTATACTATTAGACAGCATACTAGTTATAAAAAAATTGTTTGCTCTATGTCTATATATACGAAATCTGGCGAAATGTAAACAAAAAATCCTTAATTTAGTTGGATCACTGGCGAGTACACCGCGTGTCAGAACCAAGTTCTGATGATAGCTGTATATTTTCATCGGATTGCAGTATAATCTTTCTTCTCATACAGAATGAGTTGGTTACTAGATTATCCAATCCTCTATACTTTGGCCGTGTTGGGCCTACATCGTGTTCGGACAAGTTACAGTAGACGAATGACGAGTAGCCTACTTACATTCAGCTGCTAGTGGCGATCAGTGACCTCACTAAAGCCCCGATCAAATACATTGATATGAAGTGCTAATTTGTCATAAGGCAACCTGTGACCTCATTGATGAGTGGTATAACTTGGTCAATGACTCTGATAAATAACATAGGAAGTATAGGTTATGACTCACTGGCTGCTTACACGTCATAGAATTTAACATGGCATGGGTAGGGCTATGACACTGAAAGGAACATTTCAGTCCAATTCTGTAAGCACTCGTTTTTCGTCTACTGTAAACCCTTTATCGTTATATACTGTATTTTGCCATGAAATCCAAGATTTTTCTTGTAAATAAGTCACCACGTGTATACTTCGCGTGTGTTGACACAAACAATTTTCTTGAGGAGGCGAAAGCACATTGTCATCAACTTGACAAATGTGACCTCAGTAGTGACTGCTGTGACTCAGTTAGTGACCCTGGTTAATGGCAATGAATACCTGCTGTCTTAAAGAATAACACGAGAAGGATAGGGGTATGACCTCCCAAGGGACATTCCGGTGCATTTCTGTAAGCAAGAAATTCTTTGGCTAATATGTAAATGGCACGGCCACGAAATTCGCACAGCTCTGAAAAAAATGAGAAAGAAAGATATATATATATAGAAAGATAAAAGAGATAAAAATATTATAGATAGAAAAATAGATAGATAAAGAGATAGATAAATAGGTAGACAAACAGATATATAGATGAATAGATAGATAGTCTAGATAGTTGTTATGTTAAATGGATAAATAAGATTGATAGATAATCAGCTGAATGGTAAAAAGGTAGACAACACTGAAAGCTACCAAATTTAAGTCTATTTAGATTGTTGATATTATAATATTTAGTAATAATAGTAAGAGCAACAAAAAACATGATTTGTGAGCAGATTAATTGCTCAATGTTACATAATCATCAGTTTATAAATAAAGATTAATGTTACTTTAATTTTGTTATGTTTTCTTGCTGTCTGTTTTGAAATGAAATGAACAATGTGTTAGTAATTTAATTTAGCTTGTAAAGTCTATAATTAACTATTCCATGAAAATTGTTTGTAAAGGAAACACTGCAAGAGAAAATTGAATTTTAAAGACACTTTTGAGAATGAATAGGTTACGTTTTGTTAAATACGAAACTAAATCATTGATGAGAAGCTGGACCTACTTGACCTAATTGAGAAGCTGGACCTACTTGACCTAATTTCCCCTCATGGACATTGGGTCTTTTGGCAAAATATAGAGTCTTTTGGCAAATTATAGGGTCTTTGGGCAAAGTATGGGGCCTTTTGGCATGACTTTCCCAAAGCATCCTTCAAAATATCCAGGAGGCCTTTGGGAAAAATATAGGTCCTTTGGGCGGATGCCTAAATCACTCATTATCGCTCACTCCCGGCTATAGGGGATTTTCGCAAAAATTGTATACTTTGGTTATCCCATGTCTAGGCACATTTTCTCCCCGATACTGTGATTTTCCCTGGGCAATACAGCAGGGAAAAAGTCAGTATCGGGGAGAAAAAGCAGTATATGGTCACCGGACCAGTATACTCCCTAATTTGCAGGGAATATACTGAAAACAGCCAATGAGAGAGCTGCATTTAGACACACCCACAGAACGCCTGTATAGCGTCACAATCTCTCCTGCTGCTTCATCTAGTCTGGGGTCCACATCCCAAATTGGGAAAAAGTTTGCCCCCGATTTTTATCATCTTTTCTTGTAATTTTGAAAGCACGAGCTTCGTTCACTCTTTTGCAATTTGCTCTTGATCTAGTAGGGCTAGAGAGAAGCGGTTTGAAGTATTAGATCCAGAAGAAAATATTGCATGGGAATAATGCCGTTTTGACTTTCTATTCCGTACAGAAAATTTTCCAATGCGATTTTCGGTAAATTCATTTAGTTTTACCAAAATGACTTAGTTGTACAAATACTGATTTATATTAATTTCCATCGGGATGAGGACCCTTTTTTATTTCATTTTCGTGTTTTAGACAATATTTCACAACACATGGTAAAGTATTAATGTTAAATTCTGTTTTTTAGTGCAGTTTTAGCACTGTGATTCAATGTTTTCAGAAACGTTTTTCTGCATTCCATTGCCGTTTAATTTTATTTCTCTAGATCTAATCTAC
The DNA here is from genome assembly GCA_026936325.1 of Platynereis dumerilii. Classification (NCBI taxonomy): domain Eukaryota; kingdom Metazoa; phylum Annelida; class Polychaeta; order Phyllodocida; family Nereididae; genus Platynereis; species Platynereis dumerilii. Next base: position 24,647,512 of record JAPTHN010000009.1, on the reverse strand, counting down.
CTAGATGCATAAAATTAATGATTAATGTTAAACGTATAGTATATATTACAAATCCAAAATTTCAAGATGATATCTCAAAAGCTGTTGCCACAAAAATATCATAACTGAAACAAGAATTTTCACTTCAAGCGTAAAATCACTGATTTGAGTCAACGTTTTTTTTAGTTGCATGGCCGATTTATTTTATATGTCAGGACCTGAAAGCACCAGACCCACTAAATTCTCTAGTACTGTTGTACAAATAGTATAAATGACAAATCCAAAATTTCAAGGCGATATCCCAAAAACTCTTGCCACAAAAAATCGTAACTGAAACAAGAATTTTCACTTCAAGCGTAAAATCATTGACTTGAGTCAACGTTTTTTTTTAGTTGCATGGCCGTTTTATTTTATATCTCAGGACCTGAAAGCACCAGACCTATTAAATTCTCCAGTACTGTTGTACATATTGTATAAATTACAAATCCAAAATTGCAAGGCGATATCTCAAAAACTAATGCCACAAAAAAATCATAACTGAAACAATAATTTTCAGTTTAATCGTAAAATCATAGATTTGAATAAACGTTTTTTTATTTAGTTCCATGGCAGTTTTACTTTATATCTCAAAAAATGTGCCTTCGGGTCTCGGGAATATACTGGGGTCTCGGGGAGTATACCGGGGACGTACTGCACCTACCCATGGTATAACCTCATAATACATGCCCATTGCCCAAGTCACTCGCAATAACTCTTTTATACTATTGAGGATTTGACAAATATCCAACTTTGGATAATAGTGAACTGACCAATGAGAATACGCCCTAATATCTTGACCAATGAGGATCCACCCTAATACCCACAGTAGTTAATACACTGCTCAAAAAAATTATAGGGACAGCTCTTTCGAGTCAAATTTTAGGAACTTGGAAAGATGCAAATGAATTTCAATGCAAAGTTGATCTTCTTTATCATTTTGAAGGGTTTATCAAATCACCGCTGAATGGATTGAATGAATATTGTCTTTACAGGGACACTCAAACTTTGGTGACCCCAAAACTGATGTGAAAACACGATGTAACCAAATCAAAAATTTTATTCAATTGACCCTCTACTGCGGCCAAAAGTTTCCCAATACTGTGTTTGGCCAAGATGAGCATGAACACAATCATTGAATGAGATTGCAATGCTTTTGATGAACCTGCAGGTGGTCAATTGGGGGATCCTCGGCAACTCTCGAATGTTTTTTGTTCATGTTCCTGTATGGTCCAACGAGACTGTGGTTGCCAGGAAACACACTGTAAAGGATGTCCTAGACATGTTCTATGGAATCCAGGTCTTACAACCTTTCTGGACAGACCATAATTGCAATACCTTACAATTTAAGAAGTTCTGTGGTCATCCAAGCGGGTTGCAGATGTGAATTTTCATGCATGAGCAAAAAATTCTCTTCAACTGACCCAGCATTAGGCTTTAGTGTGATTTGCAGAACCCATCGCTGCACATCATGCCATTCATTTGTCCTGTATGCACTCCGTACACTCCGTGTACCCGTCCATTGACAAGGCATCCCTGACCAACAAGAATGCGCCCAAAAATCTTCATGTTTGAAAATGTTACACTCACAAAAACATCACCATGGGTTTCTTCTGACACAGAAATGATGACCGAATGTCAAAATTGAGACCTGCTTGCATCAACACACAACAGAGGTCACTGCTGACACAACTGCTAAAACAGGGGCTCCCTGTTGAACTCCAATGTTGATGCACAGCGATGTGTGGCGATTGGAGAAGCAAAAGCAGACTTTCTGCATCTCAAGTGTTCTTCATGCAGCCGGTTCCTAACTTTTCGGTCCAGGATTACAAAATTTGAGGCATCATCACAGTCACTTTTCAGTCTAATGATGACGCCATGCCAAAGTAGCTGGTGATAATGGTCTTGTTGTTGCATAATGGACCAGTGTCTGCCCTTTCCAGGTCTTCTGTCATACAGTGCAGCGTATCTGTGCCTCTGCCATAGCCAAAAGACCTCATTTTGTGACACACCAAACCTTTAGTCTCCCTACTCACTTCAGTTACCCATCCTTGACAACCTCAATTTGAGAAAAAAGCTGTGTGGAACACTTTGCCTTGGCCTGCAGTTGTCAGACAAACCAGACGAATGAACATTTTTTTCATCCTCTGTTTGATAATCGCTTGTTTCAGATCAGCAAATCAACAGAAATCACTTTGTTTTTTGGGGTCGCCCAGGACAATTGCTCCTGACAAGGCAATTGTTGACCAATATTGCTGTGACAACTGAATTGTTGAGTCAAATGAACAGACAATAGAAGCATGTTTAAGCCATCTAGTTAAAGATTTCCCAGTTTCAGAAAAATGGCCTGAAAGATGTGTTCCTTTAATTTTTTTGAGCAATGTAGTTTGTCCAATGAGAATGCCACCTAATATTCTGTCCTATGAGAATCCGGCCAAATATCCTAGCCAATGACAGTCAAGCCTAATATCCACAGAGCCATGATTGGCCAGTGGATACTAAGCTGCATTCTCATTGACACACTGAGAATTCAATGAGATTCCAATCTAATTTCCAACAGCCAATGAAAATTGAGCCTAATATCAAATAGGCTAACAGTCAAATAGGCTCTTTGGTCAAAGTCAAAAGACCAAGCCAAAATCCATGACAGTCTTTTGTGGATATTTGTGAGTGATTATTATATGCTTTGGGCATACTCAGTCACTGAACAGATTTTTGAGCCCTCTCTTGTGCTTACTTTGCTTTGCGAAATGACCTTGGCCGTATTGATGCGCGAATATAACATGCAAACTTGTCCACTAGTCCCGAAATTTTCACTCCATAATTTATCAGTGTGAGGTCTATTTGGCTTAGATATTTTGCTGTGAAGCTGTTAGCTTCAGAAAAGCGTTTTTAAACTAATCTTATCTGCTCATTAATTTGCTAAATTTTACTGCAGAGGAATATACAAGCTGATTTTTCTTCGACATTGATGTTGTTGATAAAAACTAAATCTCAGTTTTAGCTTGGCAACAACATGACATTGTATGCATTTCTGAAAAATGTTGTCTGACTGATAATAAGGAATATGAGATGGTTTAAGATGTGGGACAGTTTGGTGAGGTGTGCACAAATTATTTTTTGTTTCATTTTTTCCCATAGTAACATCTAAGTACTGTGTTGACCCCCTGCCTCAATTCTTCTGATTTATGACCATTGATATAATTGATATCAATTTGTTTGATATCGGCTACTTGATATTTGCCATAACAACTGTTATTACTCTCATTAAAAGTAAACTTATCTATTCGAAATAATAATATATGTCTGGTTTATAATTTTTCATTAGAAAGAATGACATTTTCATCAAGCAATGTCTGAGGAGGTTGATCCGCTTGTACGTACATGTATCATAAACAGTAGCAATTCTCATAAAGACCTTTTAGTGTTATTATTCAGTCTAATGAGACCATACCAGTCAGGAACTGAAGGTGGATGGATAATTTGGGCTTTACGTCCTGTATTTTTGCACTTGGTAGGCTAATTACGACAGGAGGAAGATATGGCAATGAGGTGAAGGATGATTGAAACAGCCATCCAAAATATGCCCAGGCAACCCGGCAAGAGTTGGATTAGAACCTAGGACCCAGCGATTCGTTACAGGGGTCGGGGTAGGGGGGTTTGGTCTAGTGGTAACGTGTCAGGCTGTCAATCGCTTCGTGCAGGGTCTGAACTATGATTTGATTTTCAACTGACTCCTTGGTCCAGTTGGGAGAAAGAATAGATCACTGGGTTGGAAGGGCTGTTTTCTAAATACAAACGCAAAAACTGACCTACCAACTTGAAAATACATGTACACTCTACAAAAAAAAACTGACCTACTAATCACATTCACTTTTTCTCTGACTCCCATTAACCTGGCAACAGTGCTGCAATTACAAGTTTATTTATTAGACTCTACTCCAAGCTTGAATTAAGAATACTGCTTGGCATCTGTCGAATCATCTTTGGCAAATATGTCAGCATAAAGATGTCAAAAAAGGTAGTTTGTCAACCCAGATCATCTGCATTTTTATAGCAGCTTTCTAGGGCAGTATTTTTTCATTACTTCCTCAGACAACATTTTCTTGAGATTACTGAAGTGAACACAATATGAGAAAGTTACTAAGACCTCTACAGCTGATGATTTTTGTCACAGTGGAGGAAAAAGAGGTGATTAACTTACTGCATTTAGATGTGTATCCCTTTTATGCTCATGCATTGAATGATAAATGAGATTGTATGTTTTTATCAGGATAGGCCTGTAGGGTTGATTTAAACTACTGTATGTAATATGTAACTGTCCATAATTTGGCAGGTGATAAATAGGCCTTCAGATTAAAATATGGTAGCCTGTAGATAAATCATAGTATTTCACAGACTGGTCGTCATCCTTTCATGTTGACTTCGACTCGAGCCACATGTGGGTGATTTTTTAAAAATGGCAAAAATCTTTCTGGAACAAAAAAAAAAAGCTTTATTTTTTACAGTCCTTGTCATACTTACGTGGAATGTCAAGTTTTTTTTCTCTGCTGTTGAACTGTGATGTCAGAGATGACTCTATTCTAGCATTGCAATATATGAAAATTAACTACAAGCTGTGATGTCATTTCAAACTGGGTCAGATTCCCCAGCTTCTAACCAATCCGAATCCACCAAACTGAGCATCACAGTTTCAACTCAGTGTCAGAGTTAAAATTGGGTCTGGGAAAAACCCATGCAAGTTTGACATCACAGCCTCTCAGCCAATGGGCTGCCAGAACAAATATACATAACATAAGCCATGTGTTTACAAACAAATTGTCAAAGCCTTCTGTTTATACCAACTTCCATCAAAGTTTAAAGTTGTAAGTTAGCAAGTTTGTAGATTAATCAAACAACTCTGTGAGGATTATAACAGTTGTCTACTGTGAATGCTCACAAAGCTGCCATTTGGCAGGATTAGACTGGTGATTGCTGTGATAAATCATTGGGATCACAAATGTAATGCTTCCTTCAATATATCAATGTTTGAACTGTGATGACGTAGTTTACAGTCAGCCCATTGGTTATCAAGCTGTGATGACGTAGTTGTTGGGGCTATCCCTGATAAAACTCTTACTCTGACACTGTGTTGAAACTGTGACGCTCAGTTCAGGAGGATCAACATTGGCTAGAAGCTGGGGAATCTGACCCAGTTTGAAATGACATCACAGCTTGTAGTTAATTTACATATATTGCAATGCTAGAATAGAGTCATCTCTGACATCACAGTTCAACAGCATAGACAAAAAACTTGAGATTCCACGTAAGTATGACAAGGACTGTAATATAATTTCTTCCAGAGAAGAAAATGACCTATAGGACTAATTTCCTTAGTTAATGGTACTCATTTAACACTAACATTTTGCAATTGCTCCACTACAGCTGGATTTACAATAATTATATATGTGAAAAATATAGCATGCATTGCATACACCATGTCCTTGAGCAATTTAATGACCCCTTATAACTCAATCGCATATGATAATCAGATTGAAGCATCTCATAAATTGTGAACAGAGTGCTTATCTATCTATCTATCAATCTATCTTTAGTAATTGGCTGAAGCATAAATCTTAAGATTGTTTCCTTGTGATCCTATGTATGCGTGTCAATCCATTTTTGACTAAAAATAGACATATTTGGCAGGACGCGGTGTGCCACGCTTTGTCCCAGGATGGAAGGACCTAACAGAAGAAGAAGAAGATGCTTCTCTGAAGCCTTCTCAGAAATCTTCTGCTTAGCAACAAAGAATGTTAGGGATTGAAGGCAATTATTCAGAGCAATGAGACATAAGATTAATGCCAGGGCATCTTTGGCAGCAGTATAAACTCTGAGTACCATAACTTTGGGTTGTTCCTGCATCAGTGAAATGCTTTAGGATCCACACCAACTTTGACATGACGGTGCCATTGATGACGACAAAGGGCCCGAGGTCCTGCTCTCGGACACAATAAGGTGTTACACTCCTGATGGTTCAGAAGTCAGACCTGCAAACTGATATATGCAGAAGCACTAGAAATAGTTCACAGTGTCAAATGCTTTTGAGGAATCTGTAAAAGAAAATTCAGCAAAAAATCGTACTCGTGACAGTCAGCGAGTGTTGTGGTATTTCTTGGACTGACTTTCTTCAAAATCACTTCTACAATTTTAACTGATAACAAACATTCGAAAGATATTAGATCATTATCAAAATCATTTCAGAAAAGTGAGTTATTAATTAAACAGTGGTCGTTAAGGAGGTTCTGGCACAAGTTTAAAATGTACTATTTTGATGAATAGTGTACGTGTCAAAATTCACATCATAAGCCTTTGTTCAATTTTGTTTTTAAATTATTTTCTCCCCAATTTTAACTTTCAGCTGGTTCGGGTCATTTTGGTTAAAGGAAAGGTCTTAGGTTGAGGTTTCGCAGCATTATCTGTGTCGAGTGCGGCATTCTCCCGCTGTGTTATATTTTGTTTTCTCCTTCAATGTAGTACAGCATTTTTTGTTAATAAATTTGTCATTTGTTTTTGAGCTGTGATTTTTTAACCATAATTAAGTCAGCCATGTGTTTTGACTGGGCCCTGGCTAATCTATAAATGGCTGTTCTGAGGATTGGCACGTAGTCTGATACTTAACTAACAAGATGGCAAGACGTGCAGTGATCAACGGAGCAAGGGCTCCTCTTCGTCTGGAGAACTACGATCTTCCTCCCGTTCCTCCGAACTTAGTCCGAATCAAAGTTGCTTTCGCTGGAGTTTGTCACACGGATCTGCACTTGAGGAACGACGATGGGTTGAGTTTTGGAGTCAAGCTCCGGGATGCTTTCGGTAAGATTTTTTCTTTAAGACTGTTTCTGAAAATTACATTATCTTGCAATAACTGAGGATTACTAAACCAAGGATGGATGGATTATCGGGGCTTTTTGTCCTGCATTTATGCATTGTGGTAACTTAATTAGGACAGGAAGAGGGCTTAGCATTTAATGAAAATAAGTGATTGTTTTACTTTGTAGCAAAAATAAGATTATTGTGAAGTTTGCAAACATGGTTTGCTTCCACTGGACAATATCTTGGATATGCCACAGATGAAACCTCATTGCAGCCAGGAAATTTGATATGCTAAAGAGTGGACATGTCAGTTGCTCAGTGAAAATGGCACTTCATGATAGCCAATGAAGTGTCATCTTCTTTACATTCAACAGGCACTTTGATTAGTCATGATCAGGAGAAGACTATTTTATTTGTCATAACTGATTTTAGAGTAAAAATCGGTTGCATAATCCTTTCATTTGACTGTCACAAACAAGCGGGGCTAGTCTCCTTGAATCAAATTAACATAGAAAGTGTTGGGCATGATCATGACAAATCATCAGTAGATGACTCAGGAAGTGCCATTTTTACTCTTTTTTCATATTAAATTTCCAGGCTGCAATAATTACAATACTAATAAAGAGCCACAATAAATATGAATAAACTTTTTTTGTAAAGTAAACAAATCACAAATTAGTCTTTATCCATAACTAACTATTGTATCTGATTAAAACTGATCAATTCCAAAACAATTATTCTGGGATTACAGTTATTTAAATAGCTTTTTGTGCAAGATACTTTTTCTGTTACTTTTACAACTAAACATTCTTATTTATCACAAATGATCGGCTCATCATCGACAATCAAACTCGGTGATCTTTGTTGTGTTTCCAGGTGGCATCCTGTTGCAGTTTGAAATTTATTAATTTTTGTTTGTCATCTTCTGCATAGTATTTAAGAATAATAAATGACCAAGCTTTTCTAATAGTATTATTGACCCTAAAACAAAAATCGCAAACGGTATGCTAATTGTTTCACTGATTATGACAAGCTGATTCCAAATATACAACTAAATATTTGGAATTCTTCACAATTCTCTTTTTGATTTGATGAGGTAACACAAAATGCACACGAAACACTGTTTTGCATTGCAATATCTATGACCAAATTACTTGTACTCATTAAAGTCTGTGAGTAACACCACTGACGGCATTATGTTGACATCATTCAAGTTTCTATGGCAGTGGAAAACTAAAATCATCATTTAAGCTTGCATTTTTGTGGATTTCTATTCTTTATAATATTCTTCATCAGTCAGCATAAGTGGTTTGGTTGCCATGGGTACTTGCAAATTGAAAATTTTCCCAAGCCATTTTGACCACTTAGTGTAGAATGACCCAGCTCTTGTCGGGTAACCTGAGCCTATAGATGTTGGATGGCTGTTTCAATCATCCTTCACCTCATTACCATGTCCTCCTGTCCTATTTAGCCTAGCAAGTGCATAAATACAGGACATAAAGCCCCAATCATTCATCCATCCAATTCTAGCATGGCAATATAACTAAACTAGCTACAAGCTGTAATGTCATTTAATATTGGATCGGATTCCCCAGCCTGCAGCCAATGTGAAATTTATCATTTTTTGAAATTGTTTTATGTTTTAGAAGTTAATACAATGTATTTAGCAATACTTTTTTTGTGCACAGCACAGCCATATTTTTTCATAGCATCATCTCAACCAGGACGATGTAATTTCTTATAAAGAAAAGCTTCCCCAATTAAATAGCTACCAGAAACGTGAGAAATGCATTTTGAACATTCTTAAAAGCAACAATTAATAACTTCAAAATTGTTCACCAAAGTTAAATTAAACCTGATGGAGCAAGTTTTTCATCAAAATATAGAGTCAAAACTGAATATTATGCGATATATTGAAGGGTTAATAGAAATCTGTGGAAGTTAGTTTTGGCTTGTTGAATACAAAACTAGAACCATGAGTTCTTATGATGGTGTCATGTGACTGATTTTGGCAAATCAGCATTGCTCTAGCATAGTGGTCATGTAATAAACATTTTTGTTGACATTTATCTGATTTGGCAAAGGACAATTTAAAGGATGTCTGACCGAAAAATGTATGTTTCCCATGTAGGTACATAAACCTCTGAAGGTTTGTTTTAGAACTGTTATTAGGTTCATCTCTGCACTCAGCTAGGTTCTTGATGTTGGATCTTATAAGAACAAAATGGCTCCTTGAGAATTTTGTAATGAGTTTCTCTCAAGGGTGCTGGAAAAATTGATCATCCTGCCTATGGCAAACATTTGTAAACCTATACTAAAAATTATCACTAGCGCTATATTTTTGTTGCACAGATTACATTTGCCTTTTCTCGTCTGACCGCCCATGCCATCTGCGCCAATTGGTCAATAACGTTTTTTTGGAGGGCATTATGGGGTATTAATCAGTTATGGCCAGAGGGCAGAAATCATTAACTTAATGCCCGAGCCGCCAGGCGAGGGCATTAAATGATTTCTGACCGAGGGCCATAACTGATTAATACCCCATAATGCCCGACAACAAAATGTTATTATCATTATTATCATTTTTTAACACAACCTTTTTTTGGGATTCATTAACGCCCGCTCCGTTTTCGCGTTCTCACGCCCTTATTATTGAATATAGAGCAAAACCGATCACATAACAGTGTTCTCCTCTTCGTGGAGATAATTTTAGGCTTTTAAATTTTTCAATTCGGACCATTTTTGGCTGTTTTAGCCCAAAAAAATGAACAACATCACCATGACGTCACTTCTGATGACGTCACAATACACCAGGTGGCGTTTTCGCGGGCGTTAACGGCCATTAACGCCCGCGAACTGGGCGTTAATGGCCAGACAATGCCCTATAAACTGATAATAATAAACACATAACATTATATCGATGTCATACTAATGTTGTGCCAAACATCGCATTAACATTATTTACAATGTTGGTATAACATTAAAATGTTAAACCTTTTTACGTTGTAACTACATTAAAGCATAATGTGTGTGCAACGTTGTTACAACATTTTGCCAAGGCTGAAGCAATGTTATAGTTAAATATTATATTAATGTTGTACTTCACATAACTTCAAACATTATAATAATGTTAGAAATAATGTTAACATAAAATTAAAATGTTATAACTTTTTAATGTTGTAAAAACATTACAGTGCGATGTTTGTACAACCTTGTTTTAATGTCTGGCCATGCTTAAAGCAATGTTAAAATAAAATGTTATAATAATGTTGTACCTCACCTAATTTCAAACATTATGATAATGTTATTTATGATATTTCTAAAACATTAAAATGTTAAACCTTTTTACATTATATAAACATTAAAATCTAATGTTCATTAAACCCCGTTATAACATCTTCCTAATATTAAAGTGAATGTTATATTGATGTTTTAGTAATGCCATTATCTAACATTGTACAAATGTTGAAATCTAATGTTCTGGCAACATTGTTTTAACATATATGAAAGGTTGTAATAATGTTGCATTTTATGTTAGTGCTGACATTATAATAATGTCTATGCAACATTGAAAGTCCCATACTAATATTGAAGCTTCTCTCAATGCAATTTTTAACCTCTAATTAATGTTAAAATGATGTTAAGACGATGTTGTATTGATAATGCAATAACGACATGATATATTGATAGAAATAACATTACTCAAACATTGTTTTAAGCAATTTATTCAACATTTTATATACATTGCAGTAACATTAATTACGCATCAGAAAAACATAAAAATAAAATTATAGAAAATCATCTATGTAACATTTTGCATACATCGGAATAACATTATAAAAACATTGTGTATTAGACATCTTACAAACATTGGAATAACATTATAAAGAGTACATTATTTTAACGTTACAGTAACATCAGAATAACATCGTAAATTCAAAATATTTGACATTGTACATACATTAGAATAACATTACATAACACATTATTTAAACATTATACTAACATCAGAACGACATCAAAATACAACATATTTGACATTTTAAATACATTAGAATAAAATTTAAAAAATACATTTTTTAACATAATACTAGCATTAGAAGGACATTATGATACAATGTACAACATACATTAGATTAGCATTATTGAACACATTTCTTAACATCATACTAACATCAGAATGACATCATGTAAACATTGAAACAACATTGAAAAAAGAAACTTATTTGACATCCTACATATATTGGAATAACATTATTTAGAACACACTTTTCTGCATTATAATGACATGAGATGGGCAATACACTAACATTATAAATGCAACATATTTGATATTGACATACATGTACATTAAATTTACATTACAAAACACATTTTATACATGATACTTACTGAAATCGATTCAGCGTTGTTTTGACCCTAAAATAGCCAAAATAAGTAATCCATGTAGACCTACTGGTGCATTATTTTCTAATCTACCCTTTTCTATGGATAATTGCAAAAAAATTATGCAGCCTTACCATTGAACAAAAGAAATTCTGTGTCTTCCGCTGTATTATGACAATATTTGTAATTCATCACTAATGGTTGACTGTTACAAAATACAGGTCTTTCTGACAGTGGCTTTGTGAGTTTTAATCCAACACACATCACCCGTTGCTTATATATCCATAAAGTTCTGTGTTTCAACAGGAATACACACCAGGTGATATCTGCTGCCTCGAGACCAGTTATACAAGTGTATCGATGATAATTAAAGACTTAACTTTATTGGATCCTGTAGAAAAGGATAATACATATACCCTCACTCACTATCTGCAAATAAAATAAACCATGTCATTAGAATTCATTTTAAAAGTAGTTTTGTTTTTTCAGAGGATACCACCACCTTTTAGATTTCATATAAATTGTAATGAGAACCATCAGTAATTGTTTGTTAGGCTTGTTCAATATTTCTGCACTGGAATCCATTATAAACCAAACATGTGAAATTGTGCAACTGCTCAAAACAGCATAAACTAGATTTTCGATCATAAATGAGTCGACCATTAGGAAGTTGGCCAGGAGTCTCAATATCACGTGAAGTGTTGAATCTACATATTACATAATTTAATAGTGAAAGAACTGTTGTTAATGGTTTATGAACTGTTATGTTTTACCCCTCTGCAGCACCTTATTGGGATTGAAATGGTTTATGAAACCATTCCTTTTTCTTTTAAAAGCCTTAAAATCACAGGACTGGCATATATGGTGACTGGCATCCATACTTATAATTTGTTTTTCTGTTCTTGATGTCTTGCTTCTCTCCAACTTTCTTTGTTAATTTCTTACATCCTTTATTTTTTCCTTCCTTCCTTTGTTTCCTCCGTCACTTCCTACTTTCTTGAGCTTCAATGTCAGCTTATATTAGATGAATCCCTTAATTGTCAAATTATGTAGTGGTGATTACTGTATTAATTGGCATGTAAATTCTAATTGTCTATGTACATACATGTAAGTTCATTTTATTTCCCTGATTGATATCTGACATACACACTGTGTGGAGCCACCAGCAGTTTACTGCAGTGATAAAAGGCCTACATGTGGCAAACATTGGAACTAATTGGCTTTGATAACAGTGCCAAAACGGCAGTAAAACAGTTATAATCTAGCTATTTTAGGAGTCATTTGATACAGAACACAATAAAATGAAGGTAGATTGACTCCCAAAAAAAGTGACAGGCCTGAAGAGTAGGATTATAGCCTTCAAAAGGCTGTGACCTGTGATGACCTCATTTACATATTCAGGAAGTGGATGTGGTTGTCAAGGTACACAGACCCTTATTTGTAATTCTTTGAGATGCTCTTGGAATAGTAGGGTGGCTTACGGTCAATATTGAATCATACCGTTACCGGGTGGATAAAAGCATGAAACTTGGCATGTGGCTTATAAACAACCCAAAGAACGATTTTGGGGTGGGAGCCCAAAAATCGGAGTTAATTTAATGGGTGAAATTCAAGATGGCGTCCAAGATGGCCGCCAAAAACCTTTTTGCTCATGGATTGGCCAATAATAATGCTACATGCTTGTGCAATACATCATTTTCTAGGTTTTTATAGCCAAGGAATCCAAAAATGATGGTCCCAAATTGATTTGATTGCATTTTGATAGGGGTATATGACATAAGCAACAAAAAATACGAAAGAATTCAATCATAACCTTTTTATGAAGCTGGGAAACACAAAACACAATTACATTATTAATAGAGATCTTCCCCACACTACATTTGAAGTCTTTTTTTAAAGTTCCTATATATGGGCAATGAATCACAAGTTTTATATATTGTAAAAAGTTTGTTTAGCATATTGGTACTTTCACAATGCATGAAGATTCTCTAATTAACTTGTGAACATTTGTAGTTTGAGCAAATTCCTTTACAGCTACACTTCACCAGCATCTGGGCACACAAGCTGCCTTTGGTTTTCCATTTTCCTCCATGCAAAGTTGATCAGACATTTTAGACTGATCAGATGGAGACCAAATTTCACCCTGGGAGACCATGTGATGAATATGGCACTAAAGTAAATTATGAATGCAAAATAATAATGACATTATGATGCAACTGTTCAATGGTTCAGTAAAAATAAATAAATCAAGAAAAGAATTGTGCTGTCTAACATATGAAAGTGCGTTCAATAAAGAAACTCTCTAAATCCTTTCTTATTCAATGGCATAACCCCAGGCATTCGAAACAGAAGTCTTTCTCTTTCATAAATGTACGAGAGACTAAGTTGAACATTTAAGGTCTAGTCCATAACGATCTAGGCTTCAAAATAACTTATCAGTTATCAATATTGCATCTTGATTAACCTGCTTCTAATATGTAATTTTATTCAACTGATTTTATTTGTGTGTTAATGGTAGATTTAATTTTTGTCACATTCAAGTCTGCATGTCCAAATGATGGATTAGTATCTAAATTTCAGACTCAGTTGAGTCTCTGGTCCCTCTTGATAGTATTTTTGGCTTTTCAAATGTCTTAGATCATTCCTGCTTCTCAGCTTTATCTTCGGGAGAAAGGCCCATCTCACATGTAGCCTGTATAGGAGCCATAGTGCAACCTGTAGGCCTGTGAATGATCAATAGTCACTTTTCAAGCATATTTCAGCCAGTACAAAAACGGTCCAGTCTTATTCTCAAGGACGTAACTAGGATTTTTTCAGGAGGGAGGCAAACTGAGACTGGGGGTCTGGAGGTCGCTTTAGGCCCCCAGGAGCCAATTTTAACCAGATGGCCCTGAGATGTATTTCAAGCTATTCTGGGCAACCTGCAACACTTATTCTGCCAAAGAATGCAAGACATGGCATAGTCACTCTTAAATCATCGTGAAAATGTGATAAAAAATGAAGAAATGACATTATGCCAACTCTAACACTGATATTCCACACCAAATCTACAAACACACAACATAATACAGCAGATCTCAGCAATAGTATTTTTTCTCTCTGCCGCCTCTCTGTATACTGTCTTCATTATCCTGCTCTTTAATTCTTCGTCCAGATAGCTCAGTATAATCGCTTTGCCCTGTGGCCCATGTCTTGCTGCTCTCCTTCCCAGTAACCTCTCCCTCTGCCTCCTACTTGCTGTAGGGCCTATTCCTCCTTTCTGCCTCTTCCAGCTCTTGCCTCCTTCCTGATACATCCTCTATTCTCCCTCTCTGCCTTTTACCTGGCTTTTGCTTCCTTCCTCTTCACCTCCTCCCTTTCTGCTTCCTCCCGATCTCTTGCCTCCACCAAACAAGCTAGCTTTTGCCTCCTAATTCCAATATTTCTCACCTTCTCGCTTTCTCAGCCTCCTCCAGCCCTATAGGTACTACTCTTCCCTCTCTATCTTCTCCATTACTGCATGCTTTCTCCCTAGAACCTAGCTCTAGTATAGCCTCCTTCTTGATATAACTTGTGTCTCATCCTTGTGTGCCTCACATCAATGGCTCTTGTTAATTTTTAACCGGCAGGTTAATAGAGGAGGGCTGAAGTGAAATGGGACTCTTGTCCACTTGTCCACTTGTCCATGTGTCAACTTGTCCACTTGTCCACTTTCCTTGCCCCTCTGAACACAGTGCTGCAACCCAGTGAGCAATGGGGGCCAATGACAGATATGGACCTGCCCATTATGAATGGGGGATTCAGTTAGCTGTAAGGGGTTACCATGGTTACAGGTGCAATGAACAGCTGCAGCCAGCAGTGGGCCTGTGAGCCTCATTGGAGAAGTTGCCCCTGTGTCAGGATTGCTTATAATTCCAAGGCACTGTGAGAGTCAAACCATTTAAGTACTTGTGTTTTAAAATAATTGTTCATGCCTAGATGAAGCATGGTTGCTCAGTGGATCATTATATTTATAACACTTGGCATTGTCTACTTCTTCACCAGCTTTCTGTACAGTGCTATGATGTAGTTATGTACCATTGCCAAATTATTCCTGCAAGCAATGAATGTCTATCAACACCCATCCACTAAACTCCCCCAAGAGACCAGGGCCTTCCTCAGTGCATTTCTCATTCTGACAGTATACTTTGACAAACTTTATCATTACAGCCTGTAAATTTGATATGCATAAAATGAGTGTTGCTTCCCACAGATTTTGGCACTCTGTGACTGTGAGTCATAATAACTGATGAAGTGTCATCTTCCCAAATTTAACATCCATGGGAAACATAGAGGCTGTTTGATTAGTCATGATGAATAGAAGGCTATTTGATTTGTCATGTGACTGATCTTAAGAGTAAAATTATCGTGACAAATCATCAATATGATGATTCACGAAGTGCAATTTTCACAGTGCAACAGCCCACTCTGTTTGGATATCAGTTTTACAGACTGTAAACTAAAGTGGTGTTTTAATTGTAGTCTGCAGAAAAGGTTGCAAAAAGACGCTTGACACCACAAATAAACGGGCCTGTAAAAATTCTGGCGGTCCTGTAAACCAGTTTTTACCGGCCCACATGCCTTGTGAAAGGTCAGAGCGAGTTTTAAGGCTGTTAGTATTTCACTTGGATTTATGAAATTTGGGATAGGGATTCACTTTAGGGTCTCCGTCAAAATCTTTTGGAAAAACCCAAGATGGCTGCCAAAATGGCCGCCATATTTTGAATTGCCCACTGTGACCTTAGTATTTCCTTAGATTTATGATACTTGGTACAGGGATTCACTTAGGGGTTCCCTTAAAAAAATTTGGAAAAATCCAAGATGGCTGCCAAAATGGCCACCATATTTTAAAATACCCACTGTGACTTTGGTATTTCACTTACATTTATGAACCTTGGTACAGGGATTTACTTAGGGGTTCCCCTCAAAATTTTTGGAAAAATCCAAGGTGGCTGCCAAAATGGATGTTCTGAATTGCCCACTGTGACTTTAGTATTTCACTTAGACTTTATTATTTGGTTTGGGGATTTGCTTAGGGGTTCCCTCATAAATTATGAGAAAATTTCCAAGATGGCTGCTGAAATGGACACCATATTTTGAAGTGCCCACCGTGACTTAAGTAGTTCACTTACAATTCTGAAATATGGTATAGGCATTTGCTAAGAGGTTCCCCACAAAGTTTTTATGGCTTGCAGCAAACACTGTCAGTCTGGCAATAACTGCTTAATACAAAACAATCCACGTAATAATATATAAATCCCCCTGTTCATGATTTCAATCCCGAATATATAATCACCAAAGGCCGGTTTTGAATCCATGGATTCTTGTTGCTTATGCATTCCCCCCTGCCTGATTGCTTCTGGTCCCCCTCATTCTCATTATTGTCGCATTCTAACAGCTGCTCTATCCTCCCTTTCTCAGTCTGCCTCCCCCCTCTTATGCCTCCTCTTAAACTGCCAGCTCTCCTGCTCTTGCCTCTCCCAGTCTCCCATACAAAATAACTATTCTATCCTCCAATAGCTTTTGCTTCCTCTGTCTCTGCCTCCTCTTTCTCTCTTGACTTCTCCCTTTCTGTTTCTTGATCTCTGGCCCTTGCCTCCACCAGGAAAAAAACTTCTTCCCTGGGGATGCTCAACTCCCTGCCTCCTTTTGAAAGCTTCCAAATTCTCCATCTCTTTAGTTAGCTCTCTCTCTCTGTTTCTCTCTTACTACTCTGCTAAAATATCTCTACTTCCTCTCAAGCTCATGCCTCCTTGCCTCCTCCATCTCTGCTGACCTCTCTCTCAGTGGCGTCCCTATGGGGGGGCACGGGGGGCACGTGCCCCCCCATATTGGACCTGTGCCCCCCCATCTGAACTTTCCAACTCTGGCTAAAATATACTAATAGTAAAGTGGGTGCCCCCCCAGGGCATCGCTTGCCCCCCCAGGTGCCCCCCCACTCGAGACCCCCCAGTTACGCCACTGCTATCTCTCAGATCCTCCCTCTCTGCATTATCCCTTTCTGTCTATGACTATGAGGGTAAAAAGTAACAAGGCCATAACCACATAAATACTTTTGCATGATAATAAGTGTCTACTCACATAACTATGCATCTCAGAGCTCTTTGTTGAGTAGTAATTGTTTTATTGACTGAAGAACATAGTCTTGACTAAACCAATAGATGATAAACTGGTGAAATCATACATTTTTTTAATTGACCAATTAAGCTGAAATTTTCTGGAAGGTCATCCTTCAACACATACAACAACACCTATGTTTTGAGCCAATTCGCAGAAAGGTTGATTGAAAATATCCAGAAGTCTAACGATGTGGCAGAATGACCCGCAAGTAAAAAGAGAGGTAAAACAAAATTGTACACCACCATTATTTCAAATACATGAACACAATTACCACACATGCATAGCTGCATACATCATATACTTTTTAGGTTATTCAGTCTTAAAGGGAGGAGGTGAGGGACATTGAGGGTGAAGCTTACATTAATAGGAAAGTGGAATGATCTTATTCAAACATACCAAGAATCTAATTTCATCTCAGTGGTTTGGAAAAGTTAAAATCAAAATTGTGTTCATAACCCCTAAACAGCCCAAGTTAAGATGACTTGCATAACCCCTGAACAGCCCAAGTTCAGATGATTTACAAACTTCCACAATGTCATTTAATGTATTGAATACATTATACACGTATGAAATAAATTCAATGACTAACAAGTTTGAAGGTCTTGCATTTCACTCGGTGATTATTGTTCATCAAATTGTTGGCACTGAAATAACACCAACAAATGGATTACACGTGTCAAATGCATATGTCTACAAGACTAGAACTCAAGTCAGTTCCAGTAATATATAGAAATGTAATTATCTCTTTGCCTTTGCTGGTATCTCTTGCCTTTCTCATCATTGTATAGAATTGATAAATTATATGACTGGAGATAAATCATGTGACAGAATATTTTTAAGGTTTTGTCGGAAGAAAAGATGAAGATCACACCATGTATGTCAGCCACGGGTGATCTAAGTATCTGACACTTATTCTGATATGTTAAATAGATTCTTTGACCCCAAAAACCTAGGTATAGAATCAAACAGCATGCTTCTAGGTTGATTAGTTGCTGAGATATAAGCTATTTTCTTTTTTTGGCGGCCATCTTGGACGCCATCTTGGATTTGACCCAGTTAATTAACTCCGATTTTTGGGCTCCCACCCCAATTTTGACAAGAAGGTCCAAAGCAATCATTATGCCAAGTTTCATGCTTTTATCCGCCCGGTAACGGTAATTTCCCTAAGCCACCACACTAGAATGCCACATACTATATTGGCAATAATAGATAAATAAATGGTTCTAGTAGGCCAATGAATAGTTTTTTTCCATCTACAGAGGTCAAACAGTCCTCATACACAGTTACAAGCCCAAGTATGATGCCTAAGTATGGTTGAAAGATGCTAATATATTTTCTTTGCAATTTGTAGAAGGAAGTTGTAATGGCCAACTTCCTTAATAAACTGCTTGTGGTTTTTAGACCTCACTTTTGAAAGACCTAATGTTTTGGTTCTAACATGCATTTTTGTCAGTTAGATACCTCAGAGAATACATGTTAGAGCCCTCAAAATCAGTGTCTTAAAATACATGGAAACAGTTCTTTATCAGGTTGATAGCTGAAATTTGTCAGGCCAGTTGGCTTAAAATGTTGCACTATAGCAAAAGTTTTCTTGAAATTGAGCATTTTTACCGTACTCAAATAGACTTAAAACACAATAATGATTATCAAGTACATATTTGCTATGCAAATAGATTGATAGATAGATGGTGAGATAGATAGGCTAGACATTTTAGATAGATTAGATAGACAGACAGGATCTGGATTCATTGACAAAAATAGAAAGGATAAACAAAGGATAGGTAGATAGAGGGATAGATAGCTAGAATGATACTACATAATTACCTGTTTCTAAAACTTCCCTCTTTGAGTGTATGCAGGTTCTAGTGTACCTACTCATCTGTCATCATTTTCATCAATCTGAAAAGAAAAAAAAATATATATATATATACTTATAACATCAGACAATTATTTTTACCATGAAAATAACCAAAATAAAGATTTCTTAACTGTAAGAAGGATTTTAACTCACCTTGGTAGCCTGTTCACTTATGGATTTCTGTAGTTCAACTGATTTGTTGACTGAATTTTGCACAGAAGTCATGTGCAGTGAGCCATGTAGGCAATTATCAATAGTGTCTAATTGATGCCAGACCCCAAATAGAGGTGCTATAATTACCCTCTATTCTTGCTAATTAGATGATGTTATATGATTCCCCATAGTCAAGGTTGTAAAAATCTAACTATGTGCTAGTGTTAGTTTATGTAAATGTATTTGAGTGATTACTAAATGAATAGTGTAAAATGTTAATAGAACTGTAAAGCTGGGTTTGGTATGCACACAATATTCACATTTAATCACACTGAATATTGCATATTTCAAAGCCACTAAAATTTTACCCAGTTTAATTGACTGTAAAATTTGTTTTTCATAGATTTAGAAAATACTAAATGCAAAATGGCCTATTTACTATATCTGCATATCTATCTGTCTATCTATCTATCTGTCTATCTATCTATCTATCTATCTATCTATCTATCTATCTATCTATCTATCAAATGTGGAAGCAATGTTTTCTGAATCCATTGTAATAACGTTGATTGTACATTAGAACAACATTGATTTTTAAACTTTACTCCAATATTATGACAATGTTATTCTGATGTTTGTCAAGGTACATTTCCATGAATTTTCTTGTCAATGTTAAATCTCTAATGTTAAAATAACATTTGAATGCCATTTCTATTTTAATGTTAATTAAGGCCCATTTTAACATTGAAATGATGTCTATATAACATTACAGTATGACATTATTCTAATGTGGAAGCAATGTTTTCTGCATCCATTGTAATAACGTTGATTGTACATTAGAACAACATTGATTTATAGCCTTTACTCCGACATCATGACAATGTTATTCTGATGTTTGTCAAGGTACATTTCCATGAATTTTCTTGTCAAAGTTAAATCTCTAATGTTGAAATAACATTTGAACGCCATTTCTATTTTAATGTTATATAAGGCCCATTTTAACATTGAAATGATGTCTATATAACATTACAGTATGACAATATTCTAATGTGGAAGCAATGTTTTCTGCATCCATTATAATAACATTGATTGTACATTAGAACAACATTGATTTATAACATTTACTCCGACATCATGACAATGTTATTCTGATGTTTGTCAAGGTGCATTTCCATGAATTTTCTTGTCAATGTTAAATCTCTAATGTTAAAATAACATTTGAACGCCATTTCTATTTTAATGTTATATAAGGCCCATTTTAACATTGAAATGATGTCTATATAACATTGCAGTATGACATTATTCTAATGTGGAAGCAATGTTTTCTGCATCCATTGTAATATCGTTGATTATACATTAGAACAACATTGATTTATAACATTTACTCCGACATCATGACTATGTTATTCTGATGTTTGTCAAGGTACATTTCCATGAATTTTCTTGTCAAAGTTAAATCTCTAATGTTAAAATAACATTTGAACGCCATTTCTATTTCAATGTTATATAAGGCCCATTTTAACATTGAAGTGATGTCTATATAACATTACAGTACGACAATTTTCTAATGTGGAAGCAATGTTTTCTGCATACATTGTAATAACGTTGATTGTACATTAGAACAACATTGATTTATAACATTTACTCCAACGTCATGACAATGTTATTCTGATGTTTGTCAAGGTGCATTTCCATGAATTTTCTTGTCAATGTTAAATCTCTAATGTTAAAATAACATTTGAACGCCATTTCTATTTTAATGTTATATAAGGCCCATTTTAACATTGAAATGATGTCTATACAACATTACAGTATGACATTATTCTAATGTGGAAGCAATGTTTTCTGCATCCATTGTAATAACGTTGATTATACATTAGAACAACATTGATTTATAACATTTACTCAAACATTATGACAATGTTATTCTGATGTTTGTCAAGGTGCATTTCCATGAAAGTTCATGTTAATGTTAAATCTCTAATGTTGAAATAACATTTGAATGCCATTTCTATTTTAATGTTATATAAGGCCCATTTTAATATTGAAATGATGTCTATATAACATTGCAGTATGACATTATTCTAATGTGGAAGCAATGTTTTCTGCATCCATTGTAATAACGTTGATTATACATTAGAACAACATTGATTTATAACATTTACTCCGACATCATGACAATGTTATTCTGATGTTTGTCAAGGTACATTTCCATGAATTTTCTTGTCAATGTTAAATATCTAATGTTAAAATAACATTTGAACAACATTTCTATTTTAATGTTATATTTGGCCCTTTTAAACATTGAAATGATGTCTATATAACATTACAAAAATGACATTACTCTTATGTGGAAGCGATGTTTTCTGCATTCATTGTAAGAAGGTTGATTGTACATTAGAACAACATTGATTTATAACATTTACTCAAACATTATGACAATGTTATTCTGATGTTAATCATAGGACCTTTCCATGAAGTTTCTTGTTAATGTTAAATATTAAATATTAAAGTAATATTAGAACAACATTTCTATTTCAATGTCATATATGGCCCATTTTAACGTCAAGATGATGTCATAATAACATTACAAAATGACATTATTCTATGTGGAAGCGATGTTTTCCGCATTCATTGCAATGATTGTACATTAAAACAACATTGATTTATAACATTTACTCCAACATTATGACGCTGTTATTCTGATGTTAATCACAGGACATTTCCATGAAGTTTCTTGTAAATGTTAAATATTTAATGTTAAAATAACATTAGAACAACATTTCTATTTCAATGTTGTATAAGGCCCATTTTAACATCAAGATGATGTCATTATAACATTACAAAAATGACATTATTCTAATGTGGAAGCGATGTTTTCTGTATCCATTGTAAAAAGGATGATTGTACATTAGTACAACATTGATTTATAACATTTACTCCAACATTATGACAATGTTATTCTGATGTTAGTCACAGGACATTTCAATGAAGTTTTTTTTCAATGTTAAATCTTTAATGTTAAAATAACATTAGAACAACATTTCTATTTTAATGTTATATTAAGCCAATTTTAACATTGAGATGATGTCTTTATAACATTACAGAAGGACATAATTCTAATGTGGAAGCAATGTTTTCTAAATCCATCCATACAATATTGTATTTCAACTGATTTGTTGACTGAATTTTGCACAGAAGTCATGTGCAGTGAGCCATGTAGGCAATTATCAATAGTGTCTAATTGATGCCAGACCCCAAATAGAGGTGCTATAATTACCCTCTATTCTTGCTAATTAGATGATGTTATATGATTCCCCATAGTCAAGGTTGTAAAAATCTAACTATGTGCTAGTGTTAGTTTATGTAAATGTATTTGAGTGATTACTAAATGAATAGTGTAAAATGTTAATAGAACTGTAAAGCTGGGTTTGGTATGCACACAATATTCACATTTAATCACACTGAATATTGCATATTTCAAAGCCACTAAAATTTTACCCAGTTTAATTGACTGTAAAATTTGTTTTTCATAGATTTAGAAAATACTAAATGCAAAATGGCCTATTTACTATATCTGCATATCTATCTGTCTATCTATCTATCTGTCTATCTATCTATCTATCTATCTATCTATCTATCTATCTATCTATCTATCTATCTATCTATCTATCAAATGTGGAAGCAATGTTTTCTGAATCCATTGTAATAACGTTGATTGTACATTAGAACAACATTGATTTTTAAACTTTACTCCAATATTATGACAATGTTATTCTGATGTTTGTCAAGGTACATTTCCATGAATTTTCTTGTCAATGTTAAATCTCTAATGTTAAAATAACATTTGAATGCCATTTCTATTTTAATGTTAATTAAGGCCCATTTTAACATTGAAATGATGTCTATATAACATTACAGTATGACATTATTCTAATGTGGAAGCAATGTTTTCTGCATCCATTGTAATAACGTTGATTGTACATTAGAACAACATTGATTTATAGCCTTTACTCCGACATCATGACAATGTTATTCTGATGTTTGTCAAGGTACATTTCCATGAATTTTCTTGTCAAAGTTAAATCTCTAATGTTGAAATAACATTTGAACGCCATTTCTATTTTAATGTTATATAAGGCCCATTTTAACATTGAAATGATGTCTATATAACATTACAGTATGACAATATTCTAATGTGGAAGCAATGTTTTCTGCATCCATTATAATAACGTTGATTGTACATTAGAACAACATTGATTTATAACATTTACTCCGACATCATGACAATGTTATTCTGATGTTTGTCAAGGTGCATTTCCATGAATTTTCTTGTCAATGTTAAATCTCTAATGTTAAAATAACATTTGAACGCCATTTCTATTTTAATGTTATATAAGGCCCATTTTAACATTGAAATGATGTCTATATAACATTGCAGTATGACATTATTCTAATGTGGAAGCAATGTTTTCTGCATCCATTGTAATATCGTTGATTATACATTAGAACAACATTGATTTATAACATTTACTCCGACATCATGACTATGTTATTCTGATGTTTGTCAAGGTACATTTCCATGAATTTTCTTGTCAAAGTTAAATCTCTAATGTTAAAATAACATTTGAACGCCATTTCTATTTTAATGTTATATAAGGCCCATTTTAACATTGAAATGATGTCTATATAACATTACAGTACGACAATTTTCTAATGTGGAAGCAATGTTTTCTGCATACATTGTAATAACGTTGATTGTACATTAGAACAACATTGATTTATAACATTTACTCCGACGTCATGACAATGTTATTCTGATGTTTGTCAAGGTGCATTTCCATGAATTTTCTTGTCAATGTTAAATCTCTAATGTTAAAATAACATTTGAACGCCATTTCTATTTTAATGTTATATAAGGCCCATTTTAACATTGAAATGATGTCTATACAACATTACAGTATGACATTATTCTAATGTGGAAGCAATGTTTTCTGCATCCATTGTAATAACGTTGATTATACATTAGAACAACATTGATTTATAACATTTACTCAAACATTATGACAATGTTATTCTGATGTTTGTCAAGGTGCATTTCCATGAAAGTTCATGTTAATGTTAAATCTCTAATGTTGAAATAACATTTGAATGCCATTTCTATTTTAATGTTATATAAGGCCCATTTTAACATTGAAATGATGTCTATATAACATTGCAGTATGACATTATTCTAATGTGGAAGCAATGTTTTCTGCATCCATTGTAATAACGTTGATTATACATTAGAACAACATTGATTTATAACATTTACTCCGACATCATGACAATGTTATTCTGATGTTTGTCAAGGTACATTTCCATGAATTTTCTTGTCAATGTTAAATATCTAATGTTAAAATAACATTTGAACAACATTTCTATTTTAATGTTATATTTGGCCCTTTTAAACATTGAAATGATGTCTATATAACATTACAAAAATGACATTACTCTTATGTGGAAGCGATGTTTTCTGCATTCATTGTAAGAAGGTTGATTGTACATTAGAACAACATTGATTTATAACATTTACTCAAACATTATGACAATGTTATTCTGATGTTAATCATAGGACCTTTCCATGAAGTTTCTTGTTAATGTTAAATATTAAATATTAAAGTAACATTAGAACAACATTTCTATTTCAATGTCATATATGGCCCATTTTAACGTCAAGATGATGTCATAATAACATTACAAAATGACATTATTCTATGTGGAAGCGATGTTTTCCGCATTCATTGCAATGATTGTACATTAAAACAACATTGATTTATAACATTTACTCCAACATTATGACGATGTTATTCTGATGTTAATCACAGGACATTTCCATGAAGTTTCTTGTAAATGTTAAATATTTAATGTTAAAATAACATTAGAACAACATTTCTATTTCAATGTTGTATAAGGCCCATTTTAACATCAAGATGATGTCATTATAACATTACAAAAATGACATTATTCTAATGTGGAAGCGATGTTTTCTGTATCCATTGTAAAAAGGATGATTGTACATTAGTACAACATTGATTTATAACATTTACTCCAACATTATGACAATGTTATTCTGATGTTAGTCACAGGACATTTCAATGAAGTTTTTTTTCAATGTTAAATCTTTAATGTTAAAATAACATTAGAACAACATTTCTATTTTAATGTTATATTAAGCCAATTTTAACATTGAGATGATGTCTTTATAACATTACAGAAGGACATAATTCTAATGTGGAAGCAATGTTTTCTAAATCCATCCATACAATATTGATTATACACATAAATAACATTTATGTGTAACATTTATTCTGAACATCGTAATAACTTCGTTTCAATGCATTTCAGATGATGTTACCATGATGCATTGTCCTAATGTTCAATCACAAATATTAATATAACATTACTTGTATGTTGACAATAACATTATTCTAATGTAGTGTTCTTTATGTTTTTTGTAAATGTTTTTTCTATGTTATGCTTACATTACACAATAACATTTGCATTTATACGTTGAGATGCCATCACTTAGATGTTATTAATACATCAAACATAAACATTTCCAGAATGTTTAATCAATGTTCCCAGTAAGGTAGCAATTTTGGATTGAAACAATGTTGTTAAAACATCGCATGTCAAATGTTACTGACTAATGTTATATCAACATTATTATGATGTTGATGAAACATTACAGATGTAACATTAAAACTCTCTAATGTTCACGATGTCTTGATAACATTATGAACATCGTAATAACATTATGTGTTTGTTGGGAGGTGACCTTGAGTGTGCTGGACATATTCAAAGAAAACCCCAATCTTCCACGCATATAAATTAAATCTTTCCTCTATAAAAAATAATTCAATTTTTCAGGAGAAGATGGTTTCAAGAAGATTGTCATGGGCCATGAAATTGCAGGATATGTGGATGAGATTGGCTCAGAATCAAAGGCCACTGAAATGGGATACAAGAAGGGAGACCGAGTGTCCGTTTATCCTTGGCTCGGTTGTCAGAATTGTGGAACGTGCGCAGTGGGGAGGCCGAACAATTGTCAGGATGATGCTCCGTTGCTCTACTACCTTGGGTGAGGCAGACTGTTTATTTTGCATTTTGTTGTGTATGACTGTGTATTGTATACCTACTTTAAATGTCGTACTGTACATTGCAATTTGGGCGAAGGACTCCTGGTGAGGCTTCCCAATGATACAGCTCAGGTCAGCCGTAGAATGGTGCCATGGGCAGAAACAACACTGTAAATTTAGAATTTTTTTTCTAGGACATGTTATCCAATGGGGAAAAGTGATGTCATAATTTTTTTGATGTCACTTTTCCCCATTGAATACATGTCCCCACAGGTGTTAGCCTTTCACAGTTACTGTTTGGGTTTGCAACAGGAGATTATACCAACACATACCTACATATTGACAAGGTGTAGCAGTAACCAGAAACTAATTGTTCTCTGTGATCTTATCAGAAGCCCAAGGTCACCTTTGACCCTGAAGGTCCTGAAGGGAGGGATTTTCTTGGATTTAATTATAAGTGCTTGTTGTTTTCTGTTTCAAGTTTTGTTGGCTTCAGTTTGTTGTAATCTTTTTGTATGAAATAGCAATTTTTAAATCCTGTGTTTTTTGGTTACCACAGTTGTGTGAGTGACCACAATGTGTAGATTGGCAACCTCAAATTCTAAGATTTACTGGAGCTTATACCACTGTTTGCTTTTTCTGGCCAATCAGAAGGCAGGATTTCACTCTGATATAATGCATATCACAGCTCATACACCTGACCATGATATTGCATGCTTGGCTGACTACAAGTTGACAAAATTGAAGGAAACACTGAAACAAAACTGACCAACAAAGGATTAAAACTGAACAACACAGACAGTAAACAAGGAGGAAGATAGTATCAAGTGTAACTGGTCTCAATAAAAAGGCTGTATTCACTCTTTTTATATCAATATCTAAAATAATGATCAAAATTAAGGTCACTTGATAAAATAGTTCATTTTGGATAGGCAAGCTGCAAAAAAAAATAGCGGAGCAGCAGACCAACAATTTTGGCCCCATTTGGCAAGCTCAAAGAAGTTTTGTTTTCTTCTTAATTCGGGGGCTGCCGCCCCCGAACCCCTGTTTCTTCTTATTTCGGGGGCTGCCGCCCCCGAACCCCTGCTCATTGCTTTCTATTCTTTTTTTAATCTATTTCGTAACTTCAAATTTAAATTTTTTCAGCGACTGTAATAATCAGCCTCACCAAAGAGACCTTGGCTGAGAGGGCTGCACTATTAACCTACCCATCTATCTATCCGTCTATCTATCTATCTATAAAATTGATCTATGAAATTAAAGTATTGTGTTATTTCTATCTATCTATCTATCTATCTTTCTGTCTACAAAATGATTGTATTGTATTATTTCCTGAGAAGAAAGAATTCTGACCTGTTGCCTTCAGGGCTGCCAACCTTCAAATGAACTGAGGAACAGGAATGTGCAACAAATACAATGAAATGTTCTCTGGTTGGTTAATGCACTTTTGAGCTTTTTCAGGGCTACACTGCTATTCCTTCAAATGCTGCTGTATTAAAGGCAGTTCTGTGTATTTCATCGAAATTTTCGGCATAAGGCATCCAAGAAAATATGTCAAGGAAAATTTTTTTTTTTTTTTCAGGGGGGGGGCACTGTATTTTTTTATAGTAAAAATGCTATTTTTAGCTTAAAATATGAAGAAAAACTTCAAAAAAAGGCCGAGGGATGAGTTTTAATGGTAGAAAGACGAATGAGGTGTCAAATGAAAGCAGAGAAGCAGTGCTACAAGATGATGCAGGCGCTTTTTTGAAATTTTAATTTTGATGCCTGTTCCATGGGGTTTTAGTTAAAACTGAGCCATTTTTGGCATCTTTATTGGAAATAAAAAAATACTCAGACCAAAATTTAAAAAAGTGCCTCCAGGATCATATAGTGCTATTTCTCTTCTTTCATTTGACCCCTTATTTGCATTTCTACTATTAAAATTCATCCCTCGGCCTCTATTTTAGTGTTTTTATCAGATTTTAAGCTAAAAATAGCATTTTTTTCTATTAAAAGATGCAGTGACCCCCCCCCCCCCAAAAAATTTTTTCCCTTGACATGTTTTAGTAGACTCCTGATGCCGAAAATTTGGATTAAAACTGCACAATAGCCTTTAATTGAGCATCATTTAAGAGCATTTCAGTTCTGTCCAAAAAAGCTGAAAAGTGCATTAACCAACCAGAGTTGTCAAACAAGATGGATTGAAGACAAACAAAGGGATTTAAATTAATTTTTTTGTACTTAGTGGTATAAGTTAGATAACACCCTTGTTTGTGACAATATGCAATAATCCTCGGGCTAAAGCCCTCGGATATATTGCATATTGTCACAAACGAGGGCGTTATCTATTACTTGTTTTTGGATGAATGTACACTAATCCCCTTAACTGCAAACATGAACACCAAAACAGCCCCTTAATCATGTTAATAAAAAAACACTGTCATTATGGTGCAACCCTTTAAGGCCATTATCTCAAAATTCTCAGCGAATCAGAGAAGCTCAGAGAATTGGGTCAGGTCAGTCTGAGGTTATGCTGGGCTCCTGGAAAACTCAGCAAAGTGAGGAGTGAGCAACCTTGTTTCATTTGAGTACAAAAGATATATATATCGGCTACGGCCTGTGATGTCCCAGAAAAAATAAATCACGTTCAGTACTTATGTCTACAAATATGAAATCATCTGTAATTGATTGAGTGAGATGGTTGCACAATTCCTTTGAGCCAAGATAGCTTGTTGTTTGCAAGTTATAACAACATAAAGATTATCATAACTCAAAACGGCAAGCTATCATGGCTCAAACAAATTGTGCAACGATCTCACTCAATCATTTGAGCTGACTCAAAATTTCAAATTTTACAGTGAAGGAGAACATTGCCCAAGGTACCCATGCTGTAGCATTCTCCTGTGTTTCATAATAATAACAACATTGCATCATCTAATCTGTAAAATTATAGTGCATGTATGTCTCCTATCACACTGATTGTTACTGCAATTTCTGCTAGTATGAGTTGCAAGGCCACTTGCTACATAGCATTTTATATTCCTCTGATTGGTCTTTAACTGATCACCAATCAATTAGAGTTAGCTTAGCAACTACTTAGCAAGTGGTCCAAGCAACCCATACTTGTTGAAATTGCAGTAACTGATTATATGGGGTATTTCATATGTTAGAGTTAATTTTTGAAGTGAAGGCTTTAAAATTGCCATATTCTACAGATTTTCCTGAATTTTTTAAATTTCAGAACAAGCCCCACGGTTTCAGGAGGTTACGCCACCCATGTTGTTGCGGATCCCAAATTCTTTGTTAGAGTTCCTGAAAATGTCCCTATGGATATTGCGAGTCTGTTGACGTGCAGTGGAGGAACGGTTTTGTCGGCCGTGAAGAAGATGAAAGAGGCGGTGACATTCGGAGCTGAGAGTAGTGCTGATGTAAGAAAATGCATGCTTCACTCTAAAAAATTTCAGACAAAATTGGTTTTTTAGATTCAAAATGGTTTTTTGAAAAAAAACAAAATAACAAATTTCAATGCAAAAAACCATCATTGGATTTTAAAAAAAATCCTTGTTGGTTTTGCATTGAAATTTGGTTTTTCAAAAAACCATTTTGAATCTAAAAAATCAATTTTGTCCCGATATTTTTTAGAGTGTGCATGGATAGAGATGGGCAACATCTTGGCAGAAAACATTTTAATGTTTTTGCAGGGTAAGGCCAGAGTTATGGTCATGGGAGCAGGAGGCCTGGGACTATGGGCCATGAAATTTGTCAAAGCTCTCTACAAAGGAAAAGTTCACCTCATTGTTGCGGAGATCGACCAGAAAAAAATTGACCTCGCGAAACAGTACGGGGCAGATGAAGGAGTGTTATGGAGCAGGTATACACATAAACTGTAAAAATAAAAGCATTGAATTATTTTTTAAAAATCAGGTAGAAGTTAAAATACTGGTCTCTGATTGGTTGAGAGCCATGCATCAGAGCAATATTCTAGGATATTGCGCGGTCAAATCTCAGTCATGTCAGTGCTACAAAAATAAGATCTGATACGATATGAGGCACTGTGCAATAACTGCTTAATATTTAATTTAAGTATGCATTAATTTGAAGGATTGCGTAGTTGCACTGTCATAGATCTATAAGTTTTATGAATTTCCTCATTGTAATGAAATTATGAATATTTTTTCAGAAACGGAACCGTAGAAGAAAATGTTGCCCAAGCTATTAAAGATGGGAAGATGCATTGTGTTGCTGACTTCATTGGTGAAAAGACATTTTCTATTATGTTACATTATTGTATTTAATAGGGGTCATCCAGATAATCTATCTGAAGTGAGAGGGGTTAATATTATCCTATCTTATATTTTTGTTGTTTGCTCAGATATTCTTTTTGTATACAAATCGCCAATTCATGATGAATCTGGCCATGCTATACATCAATCTTCATCTTTTCAAAAGCTCTACAGATTTTTATCTTTACAGAACTATCTGTTACTTATAACACCCAATCCACACATGTATGCTATCCACACACCTATATTCACGTGCCTGCAATGGTGGTAGTGGGTTGTTCTCCCTGGGCTCACAAGAGGGAGGCATCAAATAAACAATACAAAACAGGTTCTTTGTTACAAATCAGGACACTAAAAACTAACTTAACAAACCTACACAACTTCAATCCTTTCTACTTTCCCCTATCGACTGGCTAATTCTATATATCCTATTCCATACTAGAAATTACGCTTTTTGCCTGATTTTTCTTTCTGCATAGAAATTCTCAATTATCCATGGATCAGGCCATACAGTGTATCATACATCAATCTTCCTCTTTACTCTTCCTTTACGGATTTTTACCTTCACAGTACTTAACATCCATGACTTCTGCACCTACAGTAGTTTTCGTAATCCTCCACTCACCAGACGCCAACACCTTTCCAATCATCATTTACACTGGAGGCCAACGCATGTCTTCGCCACAATGATAAACCACAATACTGCATACTGCTACTCATTTATAGGCCTATCTCTTTATTCCAAGAAGCATGGGGGTCCTCTAGTTATTAATATAAGGGAACAACCATAAAATATTCCTGAGAGGGAGGCTTGGCATTTTTCTTGAAGACATTTTTTCGGGCATGCGTTGTCCAGAAATGTCTTCCCCCCCCATGCATTGTCGATCCATGCGGGGTATAATGTAAAACCTTCAGCTGGATGATATTTTCATGTCCATACTCCAATATTATTTTCAGGAATTCCAAAGACCATGGAAACCGGAATACAGTGCATTTTTAGACACGGAGCTCTCGTTGGAATCGGCATCCAGGGAGGAAATTTCTCATTATCCGTGGCTCATGTCGTCCTGTCCGGCCTATCCGTAAGTCTGTTGAAATATGTTGAAAATGTCATGTTATGTTTAATGTGTCTTGACCTATCATGAAGATCTAATTTTACAGTAGCCTTTGAAACAATGTACGTAAGGTTACTAAAAACTGTAAAAAAAAATCTGGCTAGTGATGTTGCTTGTAAAAATTTGAAGAGAGAACCATGGACTATCATGTCATCATATTGATTTTCAGATAGGATAGAATAAAACAGTTTGATATTAGTACACAACTGCATAATTATTTAAAGATTAATCATTTAATTAACCTGATAATCACCTCAGACATGCAAATGTAACAGAGTATGTTTAGATGGTCTTTGCTTTGATAAATAGTTTTGAATGAATACATTGATTTTGGATTATTTTCGCTAAACAGACTAAACAAATTTTTAATTTTAGGTTTTGGGCAACATGGTGTTTAACCTGGGGGAAATGCAGGAAGTGATGGATCTGGTGTCTAAAAATAACATCACGTACCCCAATATTCGGCACTTTTCCCTGGATGGGGTCAATGAGGCCTTGGAACTTCTGGAAAAGGGAGAGATCAGTGGACGGGCCGTTCTCAAGTTTGAATAAATTATATATGTTACACTCTAAAAAATGTCGGGACAAAATTGGTTTTTTAGATTCAAAATGGTTTTTTGAAAAACCAAATTTCAATGCAAAACCAACATGGATTTTTAAAAAAATCGATGTTGGTTTTTTGCATTGAAATTTGGTTTTTCAAAAAACCGTTTTGAATCTAAAAAAACAATTTTGTCTGAATTATTTTACAGTGTATGTCTCTTATGCTTTATACCTTTACATCTCATATGTTTCAGCAGTGTTCGGTTAAATGTTCTTCATTTAAAAATGTGTTGTAAATGTGAAAGGTAGTTAATTGTTAATGAAAAAATAAAGCACAAAAATATTCATATGTCTCAAAAAGTTTTTATTGATGTTATGGTGGAAGGGGGATGAACAATGATAAGTCATCAGACAGTGGTGGGTCCTGACAGGGTGGTCTGGGGAGCACAGCAGTTTTTGGCATTTCACGAGCCCGCATTGTTGCAACTTTCTTCAAAATGGTACATTTAAGGTGGCTCGATACTCGTGAACTTTCCAAGATAGGATTTCTTAAAAACAGTTTAGAATGATCCAAAATATAGTTTATAGCAAGGATATGTAAACAAAAGTGGTCGCTACCAGCCTTTAAAAAAATATATTTGGGGTTATATACCAGAAAGTCAGTCCACGCAAACCTGAAAAACTAAAAAAAATTCTTACTTTTCCTACTGTGAAGTTTTTTCTGCCATTCAGTGGTCATGCTTCCCATATTATATAATTAAGCATGAAATTAAAGAAGAAACTTTCATGGAAAAGGTGATTACAATTTCAAAGAGATATATTTAGTTTAAAGGACTTTCCAACGGGCTCGGATTATAAGTTTCGATTTTGACAATTATAACTTTTTTGATAAACCATGGCGCTAAAAAAAATTGGCGAGATAGGATTTTTCATTTCTTTGTCATTTATTTCCAAAAATAGTTGGGAACAACATGATGATATAGACAAGCCTTCCTACCACACTTAAAATTGATATAAACATTTATTTATATCACAAAGTCATTTTTGAGAAACTAGACCTGCTTGCCGAAAATCGTCTGTAAAAAGTTTCTGATTTGAGCATCAAGTTGAATCTTCGGCTGTATATAGTACTCTTCATGGCACATCTAATGCTTCAAACGGGAAGTCTCTAGCCCCGATAGAAGTGGCACAAATGGCAAACGAAGCGGTCGACGCATGAAATTCTCAGGATTAAAAAAAGATCTTGAACTAGTGTCAGCACAGTGGTGACGTTACAATAGATAGGGCCTGCCTGGCTGCGCGGAAATGTGCGCTCACTACCACTTAGCACGAGTAGCAGCGAGCCACCTTAATCAGGTATGCCTATGTGATACCATGTTTGATGCAGGACAATCTGGGAACAGGGATCTGAATTTTATCTTGAAAGGTCACACTTTAAAAAAAAGTGTTGGGTCATAAACATGTTATAGTGTTTATATTCACTTAGGTGATTGAAAATAGACACCATAGTGTTAAAACAAAAACACTATGGTGTTTATGCAGGACAAGCTGAAGTGTTAATGGGACTTAGAAAATTTTAAGCCTGTTGGGAAGGTATATTACTATGTAAAGGAAATTAAGACAAAATCAATTTTTTCATATACATATATTGTCAGAATATAGAATCAGGCATTTTTGCCAACCAGCACGAATTTTGTGTGCTTTTATAATGTAAAAAGTCCAAGTTGAAAAAAAATTCTAAGTTTCATAAACACTAGTGTTTATGATGTGTCTAATCATAAACACATAATCAAGCACTTAAACTTCAAACTTAATGCATTTATCAACAGAAACGTTCGCTCAGCCATGAAGGTGAATGTTAGCCACTTTCAAAAAGCTGTTGATTCTGTTCAATGTTTGATTGTTTGAGCTCTGTGGGACCCATAAGAAGTCTTATAACCAAAGTTTTGACAAGGTAAGTTCTTAAAATAAGCAAGTATCCTTATTTTATTAATCAAGACAACTGTGCTCAGTGTTGTAAAGCTGTCATATTGAAATGTTAGAAAGATAATATTTATTTTCAAATATAAATACTCTTAAAACAGTTTTCATTGACACTAAGGGCTATTCCATTTAAAACTCTGGGGGGGGGGGTGGTCGGGTTGATTTATTTTTCGTATGATGTATGTACGGGTGAGCGGTAATACGATGTAGATGCTTGGGGGGCACTCGCAGAATTCACTTTAGATGTATGGGGGGGGGGACTGCCGTTCTATTCAGGCCTACACAATGTAATAACAAAATTTTATTTAATGTATGTACGGGGGGTGAAAAAATCGAAGTTAATGCATGGGGGGTAAAAAAAATCGTTTTAGACGCATGGGGGGGGGGTCAAAATCGTAGCCCGACCACCCCCCCCCCGAGATTTTTAGATGGAATAGCCCTAATTACAGAATCTTTTAAATATGCAATGTAAATCTTTTTAAAGAACTATCTGTATATACTTTGTGAATGTCGGGTGCCTATGTCAAATATTGTTTTGTGAAGGATTCTGTCACAAGGGTGGATCCAGGAAATTTGAAAGGGGGAGGTCCAGCGGCGAGGGGGAAGGGGGGGGGCGAGTCCAGGGGGTCTGGCCCTGAACTCATTGTGTCTCTAACGTGTTTCAGAAAGGAAATGTTTGTCTTCAAACTGTGAAGTTTTATTTTCACTGAATGAACAAATAGTTATTCGAAATAATGGGGAACAGCTACAGAAATAAAAGGTGATTATTTTTAAATGGGGTTGAAAAGGTGTCTAATATATGTCACCATAGTCCCTCACCTGAGGGCCGAAATCTGGGATTTCGTTGACCCCCCCTGTTTAGCCAGGTTTCATGGTACCAAATTGTAGCAAATTTAGTGTAGATTCTATTTCTGCCTGTTACCAAGTTGGCAAAATACCTGAAACATACTCAAATTTTTAAAAATGGGACAAACGTTGAAAAAATTAGTTTTTTTTATATTTTGCTCCTAAAAATATTTAAAATTCAGCCCTGACCTTAAAAATTGTCCGAATATCATGATTTTTTCAGAGGATTATCACCAAAGTATTCTACAAAATATAAGAGAAGTAATTTCTACCTAACTTCAAGATGGCCACCAAAATTAAAGATGGCCGCCTGATAACAAATATGATTTCCCTCTATTTAAGTTATTTTTCAGTAATAATTTTTTTATTAATATTTCAAATGGCTTCACACTGGAAGGAAGTGGTTGGCTACCATCAATTTATTGTATTTTACCATTTTGTGAAGACGGAAATTATTCAAATGCTATACTCTTCATTTTATAGGGGATTAAAGTTGGCCCCGACATGAAATTTGGTGTAAAAAGTTGCTGTAAACGGTTCTGGGATTTTCATCTAATTCCTTGGGTCCAGTTGTGCTGCTTCATTGATCTCCCCCAATATTTAATCAGGTTTCTTTATACCAAATTGTTAAAAATTTAGTATAGATTGCATTTCTGCCTGTTACCAAGTTGACAAAATATTTGAAAGATGCTCAATTATTCAGAAATTGCCGAAAATTTCGAAAAAATTATTATTTTTTCATATTTTGCTCCAAATAATATTTACATTCAACCCTGACCTTAAAAATTGTCCAAATATCATGAATTTTTTCAAGGATAGAAGATCAAAGTATTCTTCAACAGATGATGGAACATGTTTGTTTTTATTTTCAAAATGGCCACCAATATTCAAGATGCGTCTGACACCAAATCGGAATTACCTATATTTTAGCTTCTTTTTTTTAAAATAATTTTTTTAATACATACTTCAAATGGTTTCAAGCTGGACGTGAGAGTGGCTGGCTAATATAGATTGGTTGTATTCTACCATTTTGTGAAGACAAAAATGATTCAAATGCAGTACTTTCCATTTTTAAGGGGGCTAAAGTTGGCTAAAGTTGGCCCGGACATCCAATTTTGTGTGAAAAGTCGCTTTAAACGGATCTGGGATTTTCGTGTAATTCCTTGGGTCCGGTTGTTCTGCTTCATTGATCTCCCCCAATATTTAGTCAGGTTTCTTCATACAAAATTGTTGAAAATTTAGTACAGATTGCATTTCTGCCTGTTACCAAGTTGACAAAATATCTGAAAGATGCTCAATTATTCAGAAATTGCCGAAAATTTCGAAAAAATTATTATATATTTTAGCTTCTTTTTTTTTAAATAACTTTTTTAATACATACTTCAAATGGTTTCAAACTGGAAGTGAGAGTGGCTGGCTAATATAGATTGGTTGTATTCTACCATTTTGTGAAGACAGAAATGATTTAAATGCAGTACTTTCCATTTTAAATTTGGACCGGACATCCAATTTTGTGTGAAAAGCCGCTCAAAATGGATCTGGGATTTTCATCTCATTCCTTGGGCCCAGTTGTGCTGCTTCTTTGGCCTCAACCCTCTCCTCCCATATTTAATCAGGTTTCTTCATGCCAAATTATTGCAAACTTGATATAGATTTTACTTCATGTTTCAAATTGAAAAAATTCCTGAATGATGCTCAAATTTAAAAGATAAATGGGAAAATGTTGAAAATAAATGTTTTTTTTTTTCACGTTTTAAAATTTAACTCTGACTCGAAAAATTGTCCAGTGTCTTGATTTTTTCAGGTCAACAATGTAGAAGGTCAATAAGAATAACAATGAAGAAGGTCAATCAGAATAACAGAAGATGGGGAATTCAAAGGCCATCAATATGATATGCATTAGGCCTACTGCCCTTGATGTCCCAGATAATACCCAGCTCTCAGATTTGTGTGTCAAAAAATTATGAAATAACTTTCTGTGGACTGGGTAGTTAAATTGGTCATAGGAGGTCAATCAGTATAATTATGAAGAGATTGGGAATTGAATGGCCATCAATATGATATGTATTAAAGCCCTTGATACAGACCCAAAAACCGCTGCGAACAGCCGTCAGTTGCCCCATTAAGGCCATCAACTGAAACTAGCTCTTAATTTCTGCAGCCTTATCCCAGCCAGCCGTTTGGACTGCAGCTCAGTCAGTTGATAATTTGAGTGATATTAAAGGCAGGAGTAAAGTCAATTGCAGAACCAGCCAAATCAGGTAATTGTGCTTATTGCAATCCTGGAGGTTACATTTATGTCTCTCTCTCGGTTGAATTAGTACTTAGCAATTAAGGAGCAACACTTGGCAAAGGCATATTTTGCGAAGGGTTAGGGGGGGCTGCCTGGCATCAGGGCAAATGGCCCATCAGGGCAAATCCTGACCACTATCAAGGAAAATCCACTGCCCTGGCTATATCCATTACATGTTAAAATTTCAGGGGAAAATAGTGACAGCCCCCCGCAGGAAGGCGGTCCTTTTACGCTTAGATGACGCTTGGGGAGTAAAGTCGTTTAAGAAGGCTACTCAATTGCTATTTGTTTGGGATACTAAAATCATAAAATCATATCTAAATGTCATTATTTACTATGAATATAATTATGTTTATAAACTGGTGTTTATTATTAGCCAGTCTATAAGCTACAAGTGTGTTTGTAAGAGAGATGCGTACCAATAAGGTGAGATCCATATCATGTTGAAGGCCTTTAATTTCCGCATCTTTGATATGCTGATTCATCTTCTATGATCAACATATTTACCCAGTTTCCAGCCTCCAGACCCTCGCTGGATCCCATGGGAGGTACTTCGCTCAGATTTTTGTGGAAATGCTAGGTTAGGCTGTCAAAATTTGTATGCGAATCCTTATTTTTGAAAACATTTTCAAGCTCTAATTATCTTGCGATTTTCAAGATTTTTTTTCAAACTGGTGAAAGGAAGGAAAATAAGATTGACTTCGGGCAATTTTGGAGGTCAACAAGACTCATCCAGGGCCGAAAAATGAGGGTCACAAATGCAAAGCTTAGGTAATAGGTATACAGTCCAATAATTTTGCTAAACATAAATGGACAGTAAATTGCATAAATTTAAATCATGTTGTCTTTGCCTAGAATACAAACAATAATTATTTATGTAAGCCAATTTCCCAACAGATCCATATGAAATATAAACTAAAGCGTTAATTAGAAAAAAAGCTACAAGAGAGGCAAATCAGATTTGCCCTCAGGTGGCCATCTGGGATTTTAGTGGCCATCTTTAAAACTGAAGAAAAGTAGCTATTTTATTGACTGAAAGAGAAAGTCAATGTGAGAGAATGGATCAGGTCCGTTTTTCTCAAGGTGTCTCTTGCCACAAGAAGAGGACTTGCCACAGCTAGAGTTTGCTTATGATGCATGGCTTAGGGGGATCTAGTATGTTGCTTCATGGCAGCCGAGTCCTGCACTACTGTCATGTGCTAGACTTGACTTGGCTGCGTCAGTTTTTCTGAAAACATGGTCACTGCCATGGCCTTTTGAGTAGTGGTAGTATAGTTTTCCCTCAGCTGGGTCAGTGGGTGTTGATTATCTGTTGTATCAGTTGATCTGTAGTTAGGGCCGTAGGCTGGGCAGAATCCAAGGGGGGGGGGGGGCTGAGACTTATCCGGCGGCTTGCGGACCCTGGAAAACTCCAGAAAATTTGAAATTTTTACATTCAATGCACCTTTATTGGCCAAATCCTAGTGTGAGGGGGGCAGCTGTCCAGTCCACAAGAGGTCCTCCAGGTGCCCAAATGTATGCATCTCTAACACCGGTGCTTGAGCTTAGAGCTGCTGTGCATGTAAAATTGGTCCCATTGGTAATGGCGGATAGATATTGTAATATCTATACCTCTGCCAACAGGAGCACTTGTGACAAGGTGTGAAATTCTCAAATTGGAATACTTTTGCTGTCAATTGCTATCATAATAGGTCAATAAGTCTCTCTTTCAGTCTTTGAATTATCAAATTCTTTGTCTTCAGTAGAATACTTTG
The DNA here is from genome assembly GCA_026936325.1 of Platynereis dumerilii. Taxonomy (NCBI): domain Eukaryota; kingdom Metazoa; phylum Annelida; class Polychaeta; order Phyllodocida; family Nereididae; genus Platynereis; species Platynereis dumerilii. The sequence goes on along the minus strand of JAPTHN010000009.1, from coordinate 24,608,190 downwards.
GTAATCAACAGCCTAATTAATCAAGACATTTGGACAATTTGCAAGATTACAGCTGCATTCTACATATTTTTTGGAGCAAAATTGGAAAAACTTATATTTTTTTCAACATTTCAGCAATTTCTGAATATCTGAGCATCTTTCAGGTATTTTGTCAACTTGGTAACAAGCAGAATTGCAATCTATACTAAATTTTCAACAATTTGGTACAAAGAAACCTGACATAATATAGGGGGAGATCAATGAAGCAGCACAACTGGACCCTAGGAATTACACGAAAATCCCAGATCCTTTTACATGGATTTTTCACACCAAATCGGATGTCCGGACCAGCTTAACCCCCCTATGAAATGGAAATAACTACATTTAAATCATTTCTGTCTTCACAAAATGGTAGAATACAACTAATCTATATTAGTCAACCACTCACTTCCAGCTTGAAACCATTTGAAGTATGAATTAAAACAATAAAAAAAAAAAAAAGCTAAAATGTAGGTAAATCCCATTCTTTTCAACATTTCGGCATGCAATTTCTGAATATTTGAGCATCTTTCAGGTATTTTGTCAACTTGGTAACAGGCAGAATTGCAATCTATACTAAATTTTCAACAATTTGGTATGTAGAAACCTGACTAAATATTGAAGAAATATCAATGAAGCACCACAACCGGACCCAAGGAATTAGAAGAAAATCCCAGATCCATTTACAGCAACTTTTCACATCAAATTGGATGTCCGAACCAGCTTAACCCTCTATAAAATGGAAATTACTGCATTTAAATCATTTCTGTCTTCACAAAATGGTAGAATACAACCAATCTATATTAGCCAACCACTCACTTCCAGCTTGAAACCATTTGAAGTATGAATTAAAACAATTATTAAAAAAAAAAGAAGCTAAAATATAGGAAAATCCGATTTTATTCAGCATATCGACAATTTCTGAATATTTGAGTATCTTTCGGGCATTTTGTCAACTTGGTAACAAGCAGAATTGCAATCTATACTCAATTTTCAACAATTTGGTATGTAGAAACCTGACTAAATATTGGGGGAGATCAATGAAGCAGCACAGCGGGACCCAAGGAATTGCACGAAAATCCCAGATTTGTTTACAGGGACTTTTCACACCAAATTGCATGTCGGGGCCCATTTTAACCCCCTGTAAAATGGAAAGTATGGCATTTAAATCATTTCTGTCTTCACAAAATGGAAGAATGCAACCAATCTATAATAGCCAACCACTCACTTCTAATTTGAAACCATAAGAAGTATGAATTAAAAAAATTGTTTTCAAAAAGAAGCTAAAATATAGGTTAATCCGATTTGGTGTCAGACAGCCATGTTGAATATTGGTAGCCATTTTGAAAACAAAAACAAATTTGTTCCATCATCTGTTGTAGAATACTTTGATCTTCTATCCTTGAAAAAATTCATGATACTTGGACAATTTTTAAGGTCAGGGTTGAATTTGAATATTTTTTGGAGCAAAATATGAAAAATAATAATTTTTTTCCGACATTTCGACAATTTCTGAATATTTGAGCATCTTTCAGGTATTTTGTCAACTTGGTAACAAGCAGAAATTCAATCTATACTAAATTTTCAACTATTTGGCATAAAGATACCTGACTAAATATTGGGGGAGATCAATGAAGCAGCACAACTGGACCCAAGGAATTAGTTGAAAATCCCAGAACCGTTTACAGCAACTTTTTACACCAAATTTGCATGTCGGGGCCAACTTTAATCCCCTATAAAATGAAAAGTATGGCATTTAAATCATTTCTGTCTTCACAAAATGGTAAAATACAATAAATTGATGGTAGCCAACCACTTCCTTCCAGTTTGAATCCATTTGAAATATTAATAAAAAAAATTATTACTGAAAAATAGCTAAAATGGAGGGAAATCATAGTTGTTATCAGGCGGCCATCTTTAATTTTGGTGGCCATCTTAAAGTTAGGTAGAAATTAGTTATTCTATCTTTTATAGAATGCTTTGGTGATCATCCTCTGAAAAAATCATGATATTCGGACAATTTTTAAGGTCAGGGCTGAATTTTAAATATTTTTAGGAGCAAAATATAAAAAAAATTAATTTTTTCAACGTTTGTCCCATTTCTTAAAATTTGAGTATGTTTCAGGTATTTTGCCAACTTGGTAACAGGCAGAAATAGAATCTATACTAAATTTGCTACAATTTGGTACCATGAAACCTGGCTAAACAGGGGGGGTCAACGAAATCACACTTCTAGGCATCTTTTTGGATTCATGTAATGGACTACCAAGTATCAACCTGAACAAGAACCCCCAGGTTGCCTGTGGTTTCTACTGATGTGAGATTTAAGTAAGGCCAAATGCTAAATGGTGCAGATTCTTTATGTACTCTAAAATATGTTTTTCAGAAAGAAAATGCCAGTTTCCAAATTCAGGAATTTTTTTCATTGGATGAAGAAATTGGAATTGCAAGTCAAAGTGAACTTCCACTAAAAGGTGATTATTTCTAAAATCTGGTTGAAAGGGTGTTTAATATGTCGGCAACATTTTTCTTGAACAAGAACCCGTGGGTTGCCTAATTCAGGTGGTTTATGATGCAAAATGAATTCAGATTCATTTTGTACCTAATGTTTTTCAGGAAGAAAATTCCAGTTTTCAAAGTCTGGAGGTATATTTTCACTGGATGAAGAAATCATAATTGTGAATCATGGAGTACTGCCACAAAAAGGTGATTATTTTTAAAGTCTGGTTAGAAATGTGTCTAATATGTCAAAAAAATTTAACCTAAACAAGAAGCTCCGGGTTGCCTAATGCAGGTGGCTTCTTGTGATAAATATAGTTGGAGAGACGTCTTACATGTCCGGGGAGAGTGAGGGTTAGTCTAGTGGTAGCGTGCTGGGCTTCCAATTGCTCAGTCCAGGGTTGGAATCCAGCTCTAGTTGGGTCACCTTGGCTTATGTTTGATGGCTGTTTCATTCATCCTTCATCTCATTGCCATGTCCTCCTCCTGCCATAATTAGCCTACCGAGTGCGTTAATACAGGACATAAAGCCCCAATCATCCATCCGCCAATCTCACGTGTTGTCAAAATTTAACCTGAACTGGAACCCACGGCTTGCCTGATCTAGGTGTTTTCTATTAAAATGATTAACTTTTAAGTATGGTCAAATGCTAAATGATGCAGATTCATTATGTATCTTGTGTTTTTTCAGGCAGGAAATGTCAGTTTTTACACTCTGGAGGTTTTTCACCGGTTTAAGAAATTGAAATTTCAAACCATGGAAAACTGCCATAAAATGGTGATTATTTCATGAGTGTTTTGTATGTTTTATGTTTTACACTTGTTAACTTGCACTGTAAAAACCAAAAAGAGTTTCTCTTTTAGAGGCTAAAATAAAGTATATCATTATCCTTAACATTATATGTAAAATCTGGTCAGAAAGGTGTCTAATGTCTCTAAAAATTTAATCCAGGCAAGAATCTCAGAGTTGTCTAATGTAGGCGGCTTCTTCTGATAAATCCAGTAAGAGAGATGTCTACTGTGTCATGGAAATTTAACCTGAACAAGAACCAGTGGGTTGCCTAATGTAGGTTGTTGCTGCTGATATAATATTTACGTTTTAAGCAAGGTCAATAGCTATATGATGCAGATTCATTATGTATCTCATGTTTTTCAGGAAGAAAATGTTCGTTTTTCAACTCTGGAGGTATTTACTGGATGAAGTATTGTAATACTTGGAAAACTGTTACAAAAGGTAATTATCTCTAAAGTGTGGGTGGAAAAGTTTTTAATATGTTGTCAAAATTTAACCTAAACAAGAACCTCCGGGTTGCCTAAGACAGGTGGTTTCTTCTAATAAATATAGTTGGAGAGATGTCTTATATGTCAACGGGGGGGGGGGGGGGGGTTGGTCTAGTGGTACCATGCTGGGCTTCCAATCGCTAGGTCCAGGGTTTGAATCCAGCTCTTGTTGGGTCACCTTGGCCTAAGTTGGAAGGCTGTTTCAATCATCCTTCACCTCATTGCTTTGTCCTCCTCCTACCCTAATTAGCTTACCAATTGCATTAATACAGTACGTAAAGCCCAATCAACCATCAATCAATGTAAAGCGTTGTCAAAATTGAACCTGAACAGGAACCCACGGCTTGCCTGATGTAGATGATTTAACTTTTAAGTATGGTCTAATGCTAAATGATGCGGATTCATTAAATGTAATAATAATAATAATAATAATAATATGGATTTATATAGCTCTAATTTCAGTAAACTGCTCATCAGCGCTTTTTCAGATCAAATCAATTGTAGGAATTCTGTAACAAATGAGTTTTCAGATTCTTCTTGAAACTTTCTAATGTTTGTGCAGTCCTCACTTTTTCAGGCAAAGTGTTCCAGAGCTTTGGTGCAGCATAGGAAAATGCTCGATCTTCAAACTTATTTTTGTTGCATGGAGCAGGTTCTGCTAACAGCAGTTTGTGGTTGCTTCTCAGGTTATGTTCTTGTTGAGATTTGACTTGAACAAGTTCTTGGATGTATTGTGGTGCCTGATTGTTCATTGCCTTCCATGTAGTTGTCATCAATTTGAACTGAATTCTTGCTGTGATTGGTAACCAGTGCAGTTGTTTCCTACTCTGGCTGACACTTTCGTGTTTTTTCAACCTCTCAATTAATCGCACTGCTGAGTTTTGAGCAACCTGAAGTTTATTTAACAATCGGGTAGCAGTGCCATACAACAGCCCATTTCCGTAGTCTAAATGAGGAGTAACAAGTGCATTGACAGCAGTTTTAACTATTTCCTTGTCCAGGTTTTTTCGGAGTTTCGACAGGTTTCTTAAATTGAAATATGCGTTACGACACATTCTGTTGATCTGCTTCTCCTTGGTCATATTATTGTCAAAGAGCACTCCCAAATTGCGGACATGGTTGGCAATTTTGATTTCTACATTGTCAACATTGATAGATGTCATTTGCAGTTTCTTCAGTTGGTTTGGTGCTCCAATCAGAAGAAGTTCAGTTTTATCTCCTTTATTGCACAGCTTGTTGTCATGCAAGAAATTTCTAATTTCGGCAATACAATTTTCCATTTTCTGTTTTGCATGTTCTTCACCCAAAAAGGTTGGTTTAAATGACAGGATAAGTTGCTCATCATCAGCATACTTCTGATCGTGAACTTGATTTCTTCATGCTACTTCACTGACTGGGGCAACATAGGAGTTAAATGTATAATATTATGTTTTTTTTCAGGAAGAAAATGTCTGTTTTCAAACTGTGGAGGTTTTTTCACTGGATGAATTGTAATTGCAGCCCATGGAAAACTGCCACAAAAAGGTGATTATATCTAAAATCTGGTTAGAAAGGTGTCTATTATGTCACCAAAATTAAATTGGGGAATCCCTGGCTTGCCTAATATAATATTGGCGGCTTCTTCTGATAAATCCAGTTGGAGAGATGTCTACTGTGTAATCAAAATTTAACCTGAACAAGAACCCGCGGGTTTACTAATGTAGGTTGTTTCTGATGATATAATATTTTTAAAACATTGAAGTAAGGTCAAATGCTATATGATGCAGATAGAGTTCCCCCGTGGCCTGATTGGTAAGTGCGCTTGTCAACTGGCTTTGAGGGTCTGGGTTCAAATCTCACCCCGGGAACTCACTTTAGTCTGAGCCCATTGGACATTAAATTGAGGCGGGTTGTATCCAGTATTCTATGCTGAGGCAACTGAAAGACCCTGGGCATCCCTGAATTAATAGGGTATTGGCAGACTCACAGCCTTCTCATCTCATCATCATACGGTGATCGCCTGCCTCGATATAGCCCACTAAGGTGCTGCAGAGGCGTAAAACACAAACAAACAATTTATGATGCAGATACATTATGTATCTCATGTTTTTCAGGAAGAAAATGTTGCTTTTTAAACTATGGAGGTATTTTCACTGGATGAAGAAATTGTGATTGGAAATCATCGAGAATTGTCACGAAAAGGTAATTATTTCTAAAATCTGGTTGGAATGACTTTTATCATGTCATGACCATCGGGAAGATCATAGTAAGCATTTAAAAAAATTAGGTCAAGTGGCACAGCTTGGCCCGATGTTGGGGTAAGTTGTGCTGCATGATGGGCGAGTTGTTCCTGAGGTTTATTCCAGAAGAACCTTGTATTTCACCAAGGGTGCCAGAACAAGGGGGTGGAGGGGGCAATTGCCCCTCCTGCCCTTGTCCAAGGGGGCAGGGGGGCACGGTGTGTCCTTTTGATCTTATTAAAAAAACATTATAATAATTTTATTATCAAAATTATTATTGACAGTCTTTTTAAATGTTGTTATGCAAAATTGACATGAACATACCCTTTTTCACCTGACCACCCCTGCTGCCCGCATTTCCTTCCAGTATCCCTGTATTTCACCTGTTTCTTCAGATAGATCATTTGTATCTGGCTTTAGCATATGGCTGATATGCTACATGAAACTAATCAAACACTTAATAGCCATCTTACGCAAAAATTCAAAATTATGCAAAAGCTCGAATGTTTTTAGTTTAGAAGGGGGTATAACACTTTCTAACTTACTTGTAAACAGAAATCGATTAATGACAATTAAATCCTATGTTATATCATGGCCTCATAGGCACAAACTCACTCCAATCCAAACGGCACAAATTAGCCCGTATTGATTTCTGGAGAAAACCGGTTGTCAAAAATAAATCAACCATGCAAGATTAAATCTTTCAAAACAATGTCTAGATGTACCTTCTTACTCCATCCTTCCCGAAACACTTCATCTTATTACAAATACCAAATGACTGAGAAACAAGAATATCGGTTCCCCTTGCATCAGGTTTTCAAGAAAAATTTAATTTATGAGTGTAGCTTTCCATAGCTTTACAGTTAACAGTTTTTTTCTAGGTGCATAATGATGTTGACCTATTGCTTTTTTACCCAGTTCTTAATTTTTACCCCAATAGTGGGGATGGGGGCACAACTTACCCTGTGGCACAACATACCCCGGTCTCCCCCACATTTACAAATTCAAAATTGCACAATGTGACATGACTGCTAATTGTTACAGATTATGGATGACATGTGAAATAAAAAAGGAAAAACAAGAAACATCACTCGCCACTTCTCCAAAATAGAAGGTAAACATTTATTTAATTATGATTCGACCTATCGGGAGAATCATCTTGTTTTCTTTGATTTTATTATTATGATTCGACCTATTGGGAGAATCATATTGTTTCCTTTGATTTTATTATTATTATTATTATTATTATGATTCGACATAAATGGAGAATCATCTTATTTTCTTTTATTTTATTATTATTATTATTTTTCTTGTCCAGTTAACTTTGAAGCTAGAGCCTTGAAACTTTGTACAAATATAGTCCATGGTAAGTACTTCATTCTGGTAGAAAATATTTGACCTTGACCTTGAACTCAAGGTCACAGGTCATCTCAAAGTCAAAATTTTCAAATTTTCAAAGTTGATTAATTCATTAAATTTTATAGTTACAGACATGAGATTGAAATATATTTGTACAAAGGTGGTTCTCCACAAATGTGAGTAGAATTTTTTTTTCTGATGTGACGAAAAAGGGGTATTTACCCCATTTTGATAAAAACCAATTGCTCCTGTTTTTAGAGAAAACTACTTTACTTAGAGACCCAGTTTTTGCTGTGATTGGTAGCCTGACTAAATATCCATGGTAAGAAACCTTTTATATTTTGATTGAATAAGGGGTTGTTGAGTAACAGGACTTTCAAAAATGGGTGTTGTGACCAAAAAGTTAAAACATTTTTTAACTTTGGTTTGAATGGAGGGAATTTGATGAAACTTGGAGTATATATGGTATTTATGAATTAGAGTCATATCATAAGATAAAAATGACGTTTTGGGGTAGTTACCCCAAAAAGGGGTACATGATTATAATTTGTGATTGACATTGACGATTTACTTCAAATTTTGCAAGAGTTTACTCTTTTGACTTGAGGACCTAATGAAAGTGTACATTTGAAGTCCTGGGGTAATTTACCCTCATAACCAAGGTCGAAAGGGGTAAATATGTATTTTGAACAGTTCTTAAGTTTTTAATGGTGTATTAGACATCGATTGGGTCTTGCCTTTTCATCACTGATGTTACTGGATAAAATTTGTCAGTTTTAAGTAATTACCCCCAAAAAGGGGTAAATAGCTGTAACTTGTGATTGACATTGACGATTTTCTTCAAATTTTGCACAGGTTTACCATTTGGACATGGGGACATGATGAAGGTGTAAATTTGATTTTATGGGGTAATTTACCCTCGTAATCAGGGTCGAAAGGGGTGAATGTGTATTTTGAACAGTTCTTATGTTTTTAATGGTGTATTTCACATTGATTGGTTTTTGCCTTTTCATTACTGATGTTTGAGGATAAAATTTGTCAGTTTTAAGTAATTACCCCAAAAAGGGGTAAATAGCTATAACTTTTTATTGTTTTGAACGATTTTCTTCATTTCTTGCAAATGCTTAATATCATGGTTTGGAGACATAATGAAAGAGTATATTTGATTTAATGGGGCAATTTACCCTTATAATCAGGAACGAAGGGGGTAATTATGGTTTTTGAGCAATACTTGTTTTTAAAAGGTGCATTTGGCATCGGTTACTTCTTACCTCTACACTTGGGATGTTAGGGATGAAAATATGCGTATTTAGGTAATCACCCCAAAAAGGGGTAAATGTCTATAACTGCTGATTGACTTGGACGATTGTCTTCTAATTTTACATAAGTTTATTATGTGGTCCTGCGGACATGATGTAAGAAAATTTTTGATGTTAGAGGACAATTTACACCACAAATCTTAGTAGGGAGGCGTTAATATAACATTGTGTTGATAATGGAGTATAAGGTTTCCCACCTTGTTCTACGCATATTATCGAATGTTTTAATGTCGAATCATCCCTTTGACCTTTTAAGGTTGAAGTCCCCTGGGACCCTAGTTATTATTATTATTATTATTTTCTTGGCCAGTAGGTTTTTGTGCTAGAGACTTGAAACTTGGTACATATATAGTCCATGGTTAGTACTTCATTTTGGGAGAAGATGGTTGACCTTGACCTTGAACTCAAGGTCACAGGTTATCTCAAAGTCGAAAATTGGAAAACTTAAAAGTGGAATAACTTTTTAAATATTACAAGTATCAATTTGAAACTTTGGAATATATATATAAACATGTATCCCAACATTTGTAACCCATAATTGTTTTTGTGCAATGAGGGTAAGGGGGTAATTACCCCAATTGACTAAAACCAGTGTGCACAGGTTTCCAGAAAAACTAAGCAAGCTAGAAACTCAGTTCTTTCACTGATAGGTAGCCTGACTAACCATTCAAGGTAAGTGATATTTTATATTTTGATTATGTGAAGGGGTAACTATGTAATGGGGTGTTGAAAATAGGGTGTTTTGCCCCAAGAGTGAAAACATTGTAAAACTTTGGTTTTAATGAAAGGATTTCAATGATAGTATGGTAATATGTTAATGGTTTCTGTATTATGTAATCCTTGTTGCCCGAAGCTTGGTAATTACCCCCCAAAAAGGGGTAAATGTCTATAACTTGTGATTGACATGGACGATTTTCTTCAAATTTTGCACACGTTTGGGATATGGACTCAGGCACATATTAAACGAATAATTTTAACTGTATTGCCAACATAGGGTATTTACCCTCGTAATCAATGCCAAAAGGGGTGAATATATATTTTGAGGAGTTATGTTGTTCAAAATGGAATATCAGCTGTATGTTTGGTCTATGGCTATCCGGTTGGATTTTACTGGATGAAAAGTTTCGGTTTTGGGTAATTACCCCAAAAAGGGGTAAATGACTATAACTTGTGATTGACATGGACGATTTACTTCAAATTTTGCACACGTTTGTTACATTGACTCAGGCACATGCTAAAAGGAAAAAATTCACAGAATAGGGTGATTTACCCTCGTAATCAGGTTCAAAGGGGGTAAATACATATTTTGAGGAATTTTGTTGTTTAAAACCAAATTTCAGGCAGGGACTGAAATGGATTTGTGAGGTGGTGGCAGCACTTGTCAAATGTTGCACCCTGTGTGCCAGGGGGCAGCACCGTCCTTCTGCTTCTGACCCCCAGGATGAAAGCAGGACACTGTTCAGAAGCGGAAGTTTTCCTCCCACCCACCCTCCCTGTTTTTCAGTACTCGGCAATTTATAGTCCAGGACCATGCCAGCATCAAGCACAAAATGGAATATTAGTTGCACGTTTGGTCTAGGGTTATTCGTATGGATGTTACTGGATGAAAAGTTTCGGTTTTGAGTAATTACCCTCAAAAGGGGTAAATGACTATAACTTGTGACTGACATGGACGATTTACTTCAAATTTTGCTCACGTATGGGATATTGACTCAGGCACATGTTAAAAGAGAAAATGTTACTGTACAGGGTAATTTACCCTCGTAATCTAGGTCAAAGGGGGGTAAATACGTATTTTGAGGAATTTGGTTGTTTAAAATGGAATGTCAAGTTTATGTTGGATCTAGGCTTGTACTTACTGGATGAACAGTTTCGGTTTTAGGTAGCTACCCCCAAAAGGGGTAAATGGCTATATCTTGTGATTGACATGGACAATTTTCTTCAAATTTTGCACGGGCTTAGTGTGTCTACTTTACAACATAATATGAGTAGAAACTTCAGCTTACAGGGTCTCTACCATAATAGTCCGACATAGTCTCATATAATTTGTTTTACTCATATATTTGAGGTCGAATCATTGCCTAACCTTTTTAAAGGTTGAATACTAGTTATTATTATTATTATGATTCGACATATATGGAGAATCATTTTGAACTCTTTGATATTATTATTATTATTATTTGGCCACTTTTTGCCAGTTAGTTTTTGTGCTAGAGACTTGAAATTTTGTACATAGGTAGTCCTTGGTAAGTACTTTCATTTTTTGTAAAAATGGTTGACCTTGACCTTGAACTCAAGGTCACAGGTCATCTCAAAGTCAAATTTTCCAAAATTTCAAAGTGGATTATCTCTTTTAATATCATTGTTAGAAAATTAGGACTTAGGAACCTTTATATAAACATGTGTTGCTACAATTTTGGCCTATATCGTTTATTGGGAGATGAGGGTAAAGGGGTATTTACCCCTTTTTGACAAAAACCAGTTGCTCATGTTTTCAGAGAAAACTATAATGGCTAGAGGCTCAGTTTTTGCTGTAATTGATAGCCTGACTGCTCATCCATGGTAAGACACTTTTTATATTTTGATCAAACTTGGGGTTTCTGAGTTATTGGACTTTCAAAAATGGGTGTTTTGTCCAAAAAGTGAAAACATTTTTTAACTTTGGTTTGAATGGAGGGAAATTAATGAAACTTGGTGTGTATATAGTATTCATGAATTACAGTCACATCATAAAATAAAAATAACGTTTTGGGGGTAATTACCCCAAAAGGGGTAATTGACTCTAACTTTTGATTAACATGGACGATTTTCTCCAAATTTTGCACAAGTCCAGTATATTGACATGGGGAGATAATGCAAGTATGATTTTGATGTCAAGGGGAAATTTACCCCCTTATTCGGGATCGAAAGGGGTGAATATGTGTTTTGAGCAGTTATTGTGTATTGAATGATACAATAGGCATCGTTTGAGACTTACCTTTGTGCTGTGGATGTTCCTGGATAAAAATTGTCGTTTTTAGGTAATTACCCCAAAAAGGGGTAAATATTCATATCTTTTGACTGACTTGGACGATTTCCTTCAAGTTTTGCACAAGTTTAGTATCTTGACATGGGCGCATAATGCAAGTACGATTTTGATGTCATGGGTTAATTTACCCCCATATTCAGGATCGAAAGGGGCGAATATGTGTTTTGAGCAGTTCTTATCTTTGCAATGATATAACAGGTATCGGTTGGGACTTTACTTCACACCATTGATGTTTTTGTGTTAAAATTGCTGTTTTTAGGTAATTACCCCAAAAAAGGGGTAAATATTCATAACTTTTGATTGACTTGGACGATTTTCTTCAAATTTTGCACAGGTTTAGTATCTTGACATGGGGGCATAATGCAAGTACGATATGGATGTCATGGGGTTATTTACCCCCATATTCCGGATCGAAAGGGGTGAATATGTGTTTTGAGCAGTTCTTATCTTTGCAATGGTATAACAGGCATCGGTTGGGACTCTACTTCACACCATTGATGTTTTTGGGTTAAAATTGCCGTTTTTAGGTAATTACCCCCAAAACGGGGTAAATATTCATAACTTTTGATTGACTTGGATGATTTTCTTCAAATTTTGCACAGGTTTAGTATCTTGACGTGGGGACATAATTCAAGTTTGACTTTGATGTCACGGGGTAATTTACCCTCAGAATCAATGCCAAAAGGGTTGAACAAGTATTTTGAGCAGTTTTTGTGTTTTCAATGGTATATTTGGTTATGTGTTTCCATTGATTTTTCATATGAATTGTTCAATCTTTTGCCTGCAAGCCCACGTATTCCATGTCGAATCATTCTCTACCTTTTCAAAGGTTGACTGCTAGTTATGATTCGACATATATGGAGAATCATTTTGAACTCTTTGATATTATTATTATTATTATTTGGCCACTTTTTGCCAGTCAGTTTTTGTGCTAGAGACTTGAAATTTTGTACATAGGTAGTCCTTGGTAAGTAATTTAATTTTTTGTAAAAATGGTTGACCTTGACCTTGAACTCAAGGTCACAGGTCATCTCAAAGTCAAATTTTCCAAAATTTCAAAGTGGATTATCTCTTTTAATATCATTGTTAGAAAATTAGGACTTAGGAACCTTTATATAAACATGTGTTGCTACAATTTTGGCCTATATCGTTTATTGGGAGACGAGGGTAAAGGGGTATTTACCCCCTTTTGACAAAAACCAGTTGCTCATGTTTTCAGAGAAAACTATAATGGCTAGAGGCTCAGTTTTTGCTGTAATTGATAGCCTGACTGCTCATCCATGGTAAGACACTTTTTATATTTTGATCAAACTTGGGGTTTCTGAGTTTCTTGGACTTTCAAAAATGGGTGTTTTGTCCAAAAAGTGAAAACATTTTTTAACTTTGGTTTGAAAGGAGGGAAATTAATGAAACTTGGTGTGTATATAGTATTCATGAATTACAGTCACATTATAAAATAAAAATAACGTTTTGGGGGTAATTACCCCAAAAGGGGTAATTGACTCTAACTTTTGATTAACATGGACGATTTTCTCCAAATTTTGCACAAGTCCAGTATATTGACATGGGGAGATAATGCAAGTATGATTTTGATGTCAAGGGGAAATCTACCCCCTTATTCTGGATCGAAAGGGGTGAATATGTGTTTTGAGCAGTTATTGTGTATTGAATGATACAATAGGCATCGCTTGAGACTTACCTTTGTGCTGTGGATGTTCCTGGATAAAAATTGTCGTTTTTAGGTAATTACCCCAAAAAGGGGTAAAAAGTCATAACTTTTGATTGACTTGGACAATATTCTCCAAATTTTGCACAGGTTTGGTATCTTGACATGGGGACATAATGCAAGTACGATTTTGATGTAATGGGGTAATTTACCCCCATATTCAAGATCGAAAGGGGTGAATATGTATTTTGAGCAGTTCTTGTCTTTCCAATGGTACAATTGGCATCGGTTGGGACTTTACTTCACACCATTGATGTTTTTTGGTTAAAATTGCCATTTTTAGGTAATTACCCCCAAAAAGGGGTCAATATTCATATCTTTTGACTGACTTGGACGATTTCCTTCAAGTTTTGCACAAGTTTAGTATCTTGACATGGGCACATAATGCAAGTATGATTTTGATGTCATGGGTTAATTTACCCCCATATTCAGGATCGAAAGGGGCGAATATGTGTTTTGAGCAGTTCTTATCTTTGCAATGATATAACAGGCATCGGTTGGGACTTTACTTCACACCATTGATGTTTTTGTGTTAAAATTGCCGTTTTTAGGTAATTACCCCAAAAAAGGGGTAAATATTCATAACTTTTGATTGACTTGGACGATTTTCTTCAAATTTTGCACAGGTTTAGTATCTTGACATGGGGGCATAATGCAAGTACGATATGGATGTCATGGGGTTATTTACCCCCATATTCCGGATCGAAAGGGGTGAATATGTGTTTTGAGCAGTTCTTATCTTTGCAATGGTATAACAGGCATCGGTTGGGACTCTACTTCACACCATTGATGTTTTTGGGTTAAAATTGCCGTTTTTAGGTAATTACCCCCAAAAAGGGATAAATATTCATAACTTTTGATTGACTTGGACGATTTTCTTCAAATTTTGCACAGGTTTAGTATCTTGACGTGGGGACATAATTCAAGTTTGACTTTGATGTCACGGGGTAATTTACCCTCAGAATCAATGCCAAAAGGGTTGAACAAGTATTTTGAGCAGTTTTTGTGTTTTCAATGGTATATTTGGTTATGTGTTTTCATTGATTTTTCATATGAATTGTTCAATCTTTTGCCTGCAAGCCCACGTATTCCATGTCGAATCATTCTCTACCTTTTCAAAGGTTGACTGCTAGTTATGATTCGACATAAATGGAGAATCATCTTATTTTCTTTTATTTTATTATTAAGAATTTACCTATGGTAAATTCTATTTGTTTTTGCTATTATTATTATTATTCTTTTTATTTCAAAATGGGTTTACGCTGATGAAAGTTGGTCACAGTATAGGTCAGTTGTTGGTCGTTACGTAATTGGGTTAGTTGATATCATTTTCACAGTTGTCTTTTTCACAGAGCCGTTCAAAGTCGAAAATGAGTAAACTTTCAAGGCCTATAACTCAAAAAGTATTTGAGATAATGAGTCAAGAGTCAAAATCCTGTGATAAAAAGTTGTTTTCAACATTTTGGTCCCTGGTCATATGAGAGTTGGTCCAACGGGTAAAGGGCTACTGATGCATGAGCAGTTTTGAATTGTCACTCTAGATCTCAAGTTACGTAAGAGATAGGAAGATGCTGATTATGGGAAAAGTTGGCCAGTATCTTGGGCCAGTGCAAGAATGTGATATAGTTTGGATATGTGTAATACTTTTTGAAATATGGCAATTTTTCAATATTGAGTGTTCAAAATTTAGGTAAAATTGTAAAATCTCCATGAAGGAATAGTCTGAGGTGATCAAAATGTAAAGGAAGTACCCTTAACTTTTCCCAAAAAGACTATATTGACCAAAAAATTTGACCTATAGGTGATATTTGACGGTGATATCAGCCATCGAAGTCAAAAAAGTTGAATTTTTGAAAAATTCTGAAAATTATGTTATTTTCCACCAATCCTCTTAAAAGTCTGAGGTATACTGGTCATTAATATGGTTATCAAAAGCCCCCTATTAGAATTGTTTCATATCCTCAACTTAATTTGTAAAAAATTGTGAAAAATAGCACTTCGCAACTTACATGACATTTTGCATAAATCATTTAATTTGAGTGGGAAATATCACTTCTACAGCTTTCTGTAAATTAAATGACCCCCCAAGACCACATACTGCAATCACATGAGAACATTAATTTTCACCTGTGACAATTTCCGCAAGGTCAAATTGGAGGTCAAAGATGAAGGGAAAATTGATCATTTTGGCAGATGATTTTTTTTTACTAGGAAGGAATATTTCAATTTTCTTGATTTTAAGGGCAGATGTAGACCAAATACTTCTGGTTATTTGTTGCAAATGACAAGTCTGTAACTACATCCACCTCTGAGCAGTAAGGGTCAAAAAGTCAAAAAAATGACAAAATGATCAGCAAAAAATTCATTTTCACATGATGCAGGTGTGACAGGTTCACACTGTAAGACGTTGTGGCCGCATAAATTAGCATACATTATCCATATATAGAGTGCTCCTCTGGCCAGTTCATTTGAGTGCTGGTTACAAGGGCAGGCCTACTGATTGGAACAGTAGTCTGCTGTCATGCTGTTGGGAGTCAGGACTCTGAGTCAGGACTCTGAGTCAGGACTCTGAGTCACGATTCTGAGTCAGGACTCTGAGTCAGGCCTGTCGGTCAGGACTGTCGGTCAGGACTGTCAGTCAGGAATGTCAGTCAGGACTGTAGGTCAGGACTGTCGGTCAGGACTGTCGGTCAGGACTGTCGGTCAAAGCTCTGAGTCGGGCCTCTGAGTCGGGCCTCTGAGTCGGGCCTCTGAGTCGGGCCTCTGAGTCGGGCCTCTGAGTCGGGCCTCTGAGTCGGGCCTCTGAGTCGGGCCTCTGAGTCGGGCCTCTGAGTCGGGCCTCTGAGTCGGGCCTCTGAGTCGGGCCTCTGAGTCGGGCCTCTGAGTCGGGCCTCTGAGTCGGGCCTCTGAGTCGGGCCTCTGAGTCGGGCCTCTGAGTCGGGCCTCTGAGTCGGGCCTCTGAGTCGGGCCTCTGAGTCGGGCCTCTGAGTCGGGCCTCTGAGTCGGGCCTCTGAGTCGGGAGAAAACAGAGTCAGCATGTGTTTGTCAGTCCGTCAGTTTCATCAATCTGTCTATTTGTCTGTCCATTTACAGACAAAGTTTAGTTGAAAGTAAAGGTAAATTCTTTGTAATTGTCCGTGATGACAATTACCGTCTTCTCTAGTTATTATTATTTTTCTTGTCCAGTTAGCTTTGAAGCTAGAGCCTTGAAACTTTGTACATATATAGTCCATGGTTAGTACTTCATTCTGGTAGAAAAGATTTGACCTTGACCTTGAACTCAAGGTCACAGGTCATCTCAAAGTCAAAATTTTCAAATTTTCAAAGTTGATTAATTCATTTAATTTTATAGTTACAGACATGAGATTGAAATATATGTGTACAAAAGTGGTTCTCTACACATGTAGGTATAATTTTTTTTTCTGATGTGACGAAAAAGGGGTATTTACCCCATTTTGATAAAAATCAATTGCTCCTGTTTTTAGAGAAAACTACTTCACTTAGAGACCCAGTTTTTGCTGTAATTAGTAGCCTGACTAAATATCCATGGTAAGAAACCTTTTATATTTTGATTGAAAAAGGGGTAACTGTGTAACAGGACTTTCAAAAATGGGTGTTTTGACCAAAAAGTGAAAACATTTTCTAACTTTGGTTTGAATGGAGGAAATTTGATGAAACTTGGAGTGTATATGGTATTTATGAATTAGAGTCATATCATACGATAAAAATGACATTTTGGGGTAGTTACCCTAAAGGGGTAAATGATTATAACTTGTGATTGACATTGACGATTTTCTTCAAATTTTGCAAAAGTTTACTCTTTTGACTTGAGGAACTAATGAAAGTGTAAATTTGAAGTCATGGGGTAATTTACCCTCGTAACCAAGGTCGAAAGGGGTAAATATGTAATTTTAACACTTCTTAAGTTTTTTATGATGTATTAGACATCGATTGGGTCTTGCCTTGTCATCACTGATATTACTGGATAAAATTTTTCAGTTTTAAGTAATTACCCCCCAAAAAGGGGTAAATAGCTATAACTTGTGATTGACATGGACGATTTTCTGCAAATTTTGCACAGGTTTACCATTGGGACAAGGGAACATGATGAAAGTGTAAATTTGATTTCATGGGGTAATTTACCCTCGTAATCAGGGTCGAAAGGGGTGAATGTGTATTTTGAACAGTTCTTAAGTTTTTAATGGTGTATTTCAAATTGATTGGGTTTTGCCTTTTCATTACTGATGTTTGAGGATGAAATTTGTCAGTTTTAAGTAATTACCCACAAAAAGGGTAAATAACTAGTAACTTTTGATTATTTCGAACAATTTTCTTCATTTCTTGCAAATGCTTAATATCATGGTTTGGGGACATAATGAAAGAGCAAATTTGATTTAAAGGGGAAATTTACCCTTATAATCAGGAACGAAGGGGCTAATTATGATTTTTGAGCAGCACATGTTTTTGAAAGGTGCATTTGGTATTGGTTACTTCCTGCCTCTACACTTGGGATGTTAGGGATGAAAATATGCGTATTTAGGTAATCACCCCAAAAAGGGGTAAATGTCTATAACTGTTGATTGACTTGGACGATTGTCTTCTAATTTTACGTAAGTTTATTATGTGGTCCTGCAGACATGATGTAAGTAAATTTTTGATGTTAGAGGACGATTTACACCATAAATCTTAGTCGGAAGGCGTTAATATAACATTGTGTTGATAATGGAGTATTAGGTTTCCCACCTTATTCTACGCATATTATCGAATGTTTTAATGTCGAATCATCCCTTTGACCTTTTAAGGTTGAAGTCCCCTGGGACCCTAGTTATGATTCGACCTATCGGGAGAATCATCTTGTTTTCTTTGATTTTATTATTATAATCCCCCGCTCGCGCAGCGGCGGGGGATTATATTGATATTCTTCGATTACCTTTTATTATTATTATTATTGCAGTCAGGAAAACTGTGATTACTACAAAACTATTAGAGATAATGTCCCGAAACCTCAAGGACTATATGCGACTCCGTTGCGCGCTACTTCAAGCGAAATTTCTTGATCAAATTTCATGATACTAACGTGTTATTGAGAAAATAAAAAATAAATTTCTGGCAACGTTTCCAGGAGAACAAAAGCAAATTGGGCTTTGCTGATTTTTTGTAATATACCTTGACAAAGTTTCCAGTGCGGAAAGGCGTCTAATGGAAATTTCATGAATATCTTTAGAGATATGAATTTTCTAAAATTGGATGTCATGAAAATTTTCTAACATTTTTCTGGAAAACAGGGAAGGAATGCTTGTAGAAAGCTGAAAATGGGTACACTTACAGATGTACTCTAGTGTACCAACTTCACAAAGTTACGGACCGTTCGCACAAACGGTCTCGGCGCTACGGACGTCCAAAAACGCAATTTTCAAGTGCTCATATCTCGGTCCCTATTTGAGCTACAGCAAAGTTTCACATATCACTACAAAGGTCTGTTTCTTAGCTTTCCAATGGTGTATAGCATTATAGTATCAGATGCGCGACGTAGAATCGCGTCGGACATTGAAAATTTTATGTCGCTTTTTGCCCCTTTCAAAAAGTTTTTCGCTCAAAAATCAATGAAGGTCTTCATGGATGACCATGACTAATTTTTTGGTTATAGCCTTGTTAGGCCTTCATACTGTGCTAGCAGGAAATTTGCCTGCATCAAATAGTTTTCCCAGAAGAATTTTTATAATTTCAAAATTTTAACTTCAGTTTACTCCTCTTCTACTAATTCAAATTTCATGAAATTAACACCAAAAGATATGTAAAATTATGGCCTTTTCTGATCCACAAGGACATCCACCTCGCCACATGACATAAGGCTTAGGGTTAGTGTTCACTCAACATGCATTGCTTTCAGGCTGGTATGTTGGCCACCAAAGGTGTGTCTGGATCCGAAGACATTTGACAGGCATATGCTCCAACAACATTACTAACTTCATACATGTATACCTTTAACAATTCATCATGAAGGACATCAATCGGAGGGAGGGAGTAGGCAGGCCATGGGAGAGAATGGGGGCCGCGGGGGATTATCCGATATTGCCGTACGGCAATATCAGTTATACTAGTTATTATTATTATTATTATTATTATTATTATTACCAGTTCGACCGAAAACTACAATTTACACCTACCCCTGCAAACACAATGCTACATACATTATTATTCAGTAGGTTTATCTAGGAACAAAGTAACGAGGCATGGGATGGTTGATCTGCTTGCCATTAAGGTTGTGTTGTCTTGGCCAGAATAAGAGTTCAATTTCTTGGTAAATCAACGACGTCTTCCAAATTCCAATGCATTTTTCTGCAACACTCGTAAACTGTAGGCCTCTCTAAATTTCAATTGCGAAATTAGATCGGCAGAAGATGTTACATAAGAATGATCCTGGATCTAATATGTAAAAGCCAAAGCAAAGAAATAGGCACCGGCTGGAATCCAAAGTCACATGTTTAAAAAAACATTAAATCGTAATGAACTATAACATTTCTATTGTAGTTGACAAGTGTCGACCGAATCAATAATATAGAAGAAGGGAATCAGACTTTGGGATTGAATACAGAGCATATTTCCACTTCTTTTAGACCAATCTGAATGATCTAAACACTGCTATAATCTACATAAAATACCGGTTTAAAAAGAGTGCTAGTCAAAAATGTAAAGATTAAATCAACAAAACCGATAGCTAGATTGTGGCACTTACCCCCCCCCCCCCAGCATCCCCCAGACCTTACCTAGAATTTTTCAAAGTTCTATGACATCTACTTTCATCTAAGATTAAATCATAAGGCAATTTTTCCCATAATATTTTAATTTTTAGGATTTAGACAAAGAAAGACATCAAGCTGTAACAATTCTAACATGGCCAGTTGGTAGAAGTTGTAGGAGTTAATGGGAATTATCTCTGTTGGAAGGATTTAGCAAGAGAACCTAGCCATTAGCAGGAGTTAGTGGGCAAACAGGGTGTTATGGAACTTCAAAGGAGATCTGTGCTATATATGCTTAAGGGTCCCCAAGAGGCACTACTTTTCTAAAGATGGCCACCATTCAAAATCTTTCCCTCTTAAAGTACACATTTTTTCCAATAGATATATGAATCCATCTTTAAAGAATCTTTTGAAACAATCTCAGGCTTCTAACCTATTTTGTCAAGATGTGATAATTTTTTATAGAAAAATGCCAAAATGGAGGTTCTATGCATTTCTTGTATTTAGAAATGAGTTTATTTTCCTGTTCTTCCTGTGAGTGACTGCTCTGCTGATCTTGACCAGTTATATCAAGAAACATTTTTACTGGGATCATCCAAATTGATTTTGGCCACTAGGGGGCTCTTCAGCATACCATATTGAAAAATCAGTAACTCGGTGACAGTTCAAGCTAGAATTTCCAAATCTTACAGAGACAACAAAACACTTTTGGAGTTTTTTCTCACAAATTTTTGTCAAAATCCCCATTGTGGTTTTTAAATTATGAAAGAAATTGCTAAATGCATGTTTTTCACTCTTTCGCTCATAACGTCGCTGTCGGTTATGATCTTGGCATGGAAAAAGTGCTGCTATGGTCCGTTTGCAAAGAATTTTCATGTACAGGTAGCTTTTAAATTCCAAATACAGTTTAAATTTTTTTTACCCCTTATTTTTGACTATTTTTGGGGGGTAAAACACATAAGTAGGGGAATCGTTCAGGTTGAGCCAACCCTATTTTTTTTTGCCCGGTCGTTTTGTTTTGGGAACGGATTTGTGCAATATCAAAGCATTTTCTCAGAAACTTTTTCCGATATAAATTTTTTGAAAAAATTTTTTTACATCATCGGCTTGACTTGCCCTTTCAGAAATTTGCAAAATGTTTGACACAAAAAGATAGAAATACAAACTGTCAAAAGAAAGGTCAAACCCAGATACTGATACCTCTTTTAGTTTATGAGATATTGGCGTTTTCCTGCAAAATTTTGGCAAAAAGTGTTGGACTCTATTTTTTTTTTTTTTTTTTTTTTTAAACAAAAAGATAATCATTTATATTGTGTGTGTTGCATCTCGCCCCTTCTATTTCCCCTTACTCTTACTGTTCAATGACCAGTATCTGCTCCAGCCCTTAATTTTGATCATTCAATTTATCTCACTTTTTTTATGGCACTTTATTTACATCCGCGATGTTTAAATTGCATTACATTAGGAAGCAAGCACTTCTGGGCAGTTTACTGGAAGGGGCGCTATACAAATTACTATAATAATAATAATTATTATTATAATTATTTCTTGCCAGCTGCACCAATGACAGCTTCAAGATATCCGTTTAGTTTGAAAGTGCAATGTCTTGCATCATTGTATAACCGGGTCATGGAATTAGGTCAGAAGTCAGCTGATGTTCTGGCTCTTCTAAGATTCAGGAATTGGATTTCCGCCCCCTGCAAAAACGGTTATTTGGCTACAGACGGAGTATATATCCTGAAATCAGCGAATAATAATCGCCCATGCCATGAAGATAAATAATTTAGGTTGCATATTTGCCAACTTCTAGGTCTGTCATTCTTGATTCCGCAAGGCCCGAGCTCAAACAAAATCGATCGCCGAGAATTATGATTAGGGTATAAATTGTAGTTAACAAGGGTGATTTTGACAGAATCTATAATATTTTGAGATGGAGAAAATCAGAGTTTCTGAAGGAAAACAGTGCATATCTCAGCTTCTACTAAACCGATCTGTATGATCTAAACGCTGCTAGAATCTACAAAAAATACTCTTTCTTCCGAAATAAAATTTGAACACAGGAGGGGGGCGGGGTTTAAGAGGCCTTATGTCTTTTGTTTGAGAAAAATGTCAAACTTGACTGTGATTGGTTGTAAAAGCAAGTGAACTGTAATCACAAGCTGGGCTGCAGTATGCTAACTTAAATGCTAAAAATTGGAATATATTTTGTAATATCACAGCTAGGCAAGCATGACACAATACGGTGTCAGTGAAAAAAAACCTTCTTTCTTTCTTAACTGCGGAACTTAATTTCAAGTTGTCTGCTAGATGTATATGAGTCGTCGATCTGCAAGTATTTCAGACTGCAGGCAATTAAATATGATAACAATGGGTCGAATAGTTAAACATAAATATGTTCTAATTGTGTTAAAATGTTTGTGTCTGAATGCATACATGAGTATACATGCTGGAGGGAAACCATATGGATGTTCTGTTTCTTGGCAAAAATTGACCACAAAAGTAAGCTGTGACATAAATATGAAACTACACACTAGAGAAAGCCATATGGATGTTCTGTATGTGGTCTAACCCCATTCAGTACAATTTTAATTTGTTTTTGTCTGAATTAGCACCTTCAAATAAATTTTGACTGCCAGCACATCTAGCAACGTTCTGACAACGTGAGCATGTTGGTTAAAATTATGAAGAATTGTTTGTTAGAAATGATGTCACAATGTTGTGAAGCAATGTCAAAGATACGACATTTGCACGGGACGTTGTGGCTCCGTTTTTGCTGTGTTATAAAGCATTGTCAATGTCAGCATGTGATGTTGTGGCTATTTTTTTTAAAAATCTCAACGTTGTGACAACATAATTTCTATCACAAATTTCAACGTTGGCAATAGACGAATCCTCCACCAATTAGCAATGTTGTGTTTACGTTGTGTGCCTTTGGGCGATGTGACCAGGGGCGTATCTAGAAATAAATATGGGCCGCTCCCCGGCGTTTCCTATCTCTTCCATGCTAATTTTGGGCCTGAGGGGGGCAGTGGTCCATTACCCCCTCCCCAAACACGCCACTGCATGTGCTGTCATGGCAGCAGTTATAATACAATGATTTCTTTCAGTAAACCTTGGAACTGGAACAACTTAGGCTTATCCTTAATATGTATTGAACTTTAGCCCATTTTTCTCAATAATTAGTCAGCAAATGACTACTTTCCCGGTGAGCTTTTAGAATTTCAAACTCTGTAGTTAAGAAAGATTTTGTTGCGCAATTCTGTGTATCACCCAGCAATAGCATTGTTAAATTTATTTAAATTTGACCTAGTGCGATTTGACTTAGTAGCTTTAAGCCTAAATTCCTGTATAGTTCACTTGCGTTTACAACTAATCTTTGCATTTTCTCTATGGCTCAAAACCATAAGACATGGCTCTGTTGGAGTTGGTTTTGCATTTTGATGTCTTTTAACCAACTTACGTTCCATTGCATTGTTGATTTTTCAAGTCACAACGCTATAGAGCCTAAAAGTAAAAATTTGGTATATCACATGTGGTGCTGCTACATGATTTTAGATTTTTCATGACAGGGGATATCAGTGGTACATGCGTTGTAGAAATTTTTATTTTACAAATTTTTTGTGATTTATGGAATTTTTTTTATTTTGGAAAAATTTTGGTTTTTTTACATTTTTTGGTTTTTCGGAAATTTTTTTTTTTTTTGAAAAAAAATTTTTTTTTACATTTTTTGGTTTTTCGGAGATTTTTGAATTTTCGAAATTTTTTGGTTTTTTGGTTTTTCAGAATTTTTGGGTTTTTCGGAATTTTTTTATTTTTTTTTGAAAATTTTTTTTTTTGAAAAATTTTTTTTTGGACAAATTTTTTCAAGCCCCCCCTTCTCAAAGAAAGTGCAATGTCTTGCATCATTGTATAACCGGGTCATGGAATTAGGTCAGAAGTCAGCTGATGTTCTGGCTCTTCTAAGATTCAGGAATTGGATTTCCGCCCCCTGCAAAAACGGTTATTTGGCTACAGACGGAGTATATATCCTGAAATCAGCGAATAATAATCGCCCATGCCATGAAGATAAATAATTTAGGTTGCATATTTGCCAACTTCTAGGTCTGTCATTCTTGATTCCGCAAGGCCCGAGCTCAAACAAAATCGATCGCCGAGAATTATGATTAGGGTATAAATTGTAGTTAACAAGGGTGATTTTGACAGAATCTATAATATTTTGAGATGGAGAAAATCAGAGTTTCTGAAGGAAAACAGTGCATATCTCAGCTTCTACTAAACCGATCTGTATGATCTAAACGCTGCTAGAATCTACAAAAAATACTCTTTCTTCCGAAAGGAGGGGGGCGGGGTTTAAGAGGCCTTATGTCTTTTGTTTGAGAAAAATGTCAAACTTGACTGTGATTGGTTGTAAAAGCAAGTGAACTGTAATCACAAGCTGGGCTGCAGTATGCTAACTTAAATGCTAAAAATTGGAATATATTTTGTAATATCACAGCTAGGCAAGCATGACACAATACGGTGTCAGTGAAAAAAAACCTTCTTTCTTTCTTAACTGCGGAACTTAATTTCAAGTTGTCTGCTAGATGTATATGAGTCGTCGATCTGCAAGTATTTCAGACTGCAGGCAATTAAATATGATAACAATGGGTCGAATAGTTAAACATAAATATGTTCTAATTGTGTTAAAATGTTTGTGTCTGAATGCATACATGAGTATACATGCTGGAGGGAAACCATATGGATGTTCTGTTTCTTGGCAAAAATTGACCACAAAAGTAAGCTGTGACATAAATATGAAACTACACACTAGAGAAAGCCATATGGATGTTCTGTATGTGGTCTAACCCCATTCAGTACAATTTTAATTTGTTTTTGTCTGAATTAGCACCTTCAAATAAATTTTGACTGCCAGCACATCTAGCAACGTTCTGACAACGTGAGCATGTTGGTTAAAATTATGAAGAATTGTTTGTTAGAAATGATGTCACAATGTTGTGAAGCAATGTCAAAGATACGACATTTGCACGGGACGTTGTGGCTCCGTTTTTGCTGTGTTATAAAGCATTGTCAATGTCAGCATGTGATGTTGTGGCTATTTTTTTTAAAAATCTCAACGTTGTGACAACATAATTTCTATCACAAATTTCAACGTTGGCAATAGACGAATCCTCCACCAATTAGCAATGTTGTGTTTACGTTGTGTGCCTTTGGGCGATGTGACCAGGGGCGTATCTAGAAATAAATATGGGCCGCTCCCCGGCGTTTCCTATCTCTTCCATGCTAATTTTGGGCCTGAGGGGGGCAGTGGTCCATTACCCCCTCCCCAAACACGCCACTGCATGTGCTGTCATGGCAGCAGTTATAATACAATGATTTCTTTCAGTAAACCTTGGAACTGGAACAACTTAGGCTTATCCTTAATATGTATTGAACTTTAGCCCATTTTTCTCAATAATTAGTCAGCAAATGACTACTTTCCCGGTGAGCTTTTAGAATTTCAAACTCTGTAGTTAAGAAAGATTTTGTTGCGCAATTCTGTGTATCACCCAGCAATAGCATTGTTAAATTTATTTAAATTTGACCTAGTGCGATTTGACTTAGTAGCTTTAAGCCTAAATTCCTGTATAGTTCACTTGCGTTTACAACTAATCTTTGCATTTTCTCTATGGCTCAAAACCATAAGACATGGCTCTGTTGGAGTTGGTTTTGCATTTTGATGTCTTTTAACCAACTTACGTTCCATTGCATTGTTGATTTTTCAAGTCACAACGCTATAGAGCCTAAAAGTAAAAATTTGGTATATCACATGTGGTGCTGCTACATGATTTTAGATTTTTCATGACAGGGGATATCAGTGGTACATGCGTTGTAGAAATTTTTATTTTACAAATTTTTTGTGATTTATGGAATTTTTTTTATTTTGGAAAAATTTTGGTTTTTTTACATTTTTTGGTTTTTCGGAAATTTTTTTTTTTTTTGAAAAAAAATTTTTTTTTACATTTTTTGGTTTTTCGGAGATTTTTGAATTTTCGAAATTTTTTGGTTTTTTGGTTTTTCAGAATTTTTGGGTTTTTCGGAATTTTTTTATTTTTTTTTGAAAATTTTTTTTTTTGAAAAATTTTTTTTTGGACAAATTTTTTCAAGCCCCCCCTTCTCAAAGAAAGTGCAATGTCTTGCATCATTGTATAACCGGGTCATGGAATTAGGTCAGAAGTCAGCTGATGTTCTGGCTCTTCTAAGATTCAGGAATTGGATTTCCGCCCCCTGCAAAAACGGTTATTTGGCTACAGACGGAGTATATATCCTGAAATCAGCGAATAATAATCGCCCATGCCATGAAGATAAATAATTTAGGTTGCATATTTGCCAACTTCTAGGTCTGTCATTCTTGATTCCGCAAGGCCCGAGCTCAAACAAAATCGATCGCCGAGAATTATGATTAGGGTATAAATTGTAGTTAATTATTTTCTTGGCCAGTAGGTTTTTGTGCTAGAGACTTGAAACTTGGTACATATATAGTCCATGGTTAGTACTTCATTTTGGGAGAAGATGGTTGACCTTGACCTTGAACTCAAGGTCACAGGTCATCTCAAAGTCGAAAATTGGAAAACTTAAAAGTGGAATAACTTTTTTAATATTACAAGAATCAATTTGAAACTTTGGAATATATATATAAACATGTATCCCAACATTTGTAACCCATAATTGTTTTTGTGCAATGAGGGTAAGGGGGTAATTACCCCAATTTGACTAAAACAGGTTTGCACAGGTTTCCAGAAAAACTAAGCAAGCTAGAAACTCAGTTCTTTCACTGATAGGTAGCCTGACTAACCATTCAAGGTAAGTGATATTTTATATTTTGATTATGTGAAGGGGTAACTATGTAATGGGGTGTTGAAAATAGGGTGTTTTGCCCCAAGAGTGAAAACATTGTAAAACTTTGGTTTTAATGAAAGGATTTCAATGATAGTCTGGTAATATATTAATGGTTTCTGTATTATGTAATCCTTGTTGCCCGAAGCTTGGTAATTACCCCCCAAAAAGGGGTAAATGTCTATAACTTGTGATTGACCTGGACGATTTTCTTCAAATTTTGCACACGTTTGGGATATTGACACAGGCACATATTAAACAAATAATTTTAACAGTATTGCCAACATAGGGTATTTACCCTCGTAATCAATGCCAAAAGGGGTGAATATATATTTTGAGGAGTTATGTTGTTCAAAATGAAATATCAGCTGTATGTTTGGTCTACGGGTATCCGGTTGGATTTTACTGGATGAAAAGTTTCTGTTTTGGGTAATTACCCCCAAAAGGGGTAAATGTCTATAACTTGTGATTGACATGGACGATTTACTTCAAATTTTGCACACGTTTGGGATATTGACTCAGGCACATATTAAACAAATAATTTTAACAGTATTGCCAACATAGGGTATTTACCCTCGTAATCAATGCCAAAAGGGGTGAATATATATTTTGAGGAGTTATGTTGTTCAAAATGGAATATCAGCTGTATGTTTGGTCTACTGCTATCCGGTTGGATTTTACTGGATGAAAACTTTCTGTTTTGGGTAATTACCCCCAAAAGGGGTAAATGACTATAACTTGTGATTGACATGGACGATTTACTTCAAATTTTGCACACGTTTGTGACATTGACTCAGACACATGCTAAAAGGAAAAAATTCACAGAATAGGGTGATTTACCCTCGTAATCAAGTTCTAAGGGGGTAAATACATATTTTGAAGAACTTGGTTGTTTAAAATGGAATATTAGTTGCACGTTTGGTCTAGGTTATTCGTATGGATGTTACTGGATGAAAAGTTTCGGTTTTTAATAATTACCCCCAAAAGGGGTAAATGACTATAACTTGTGACTGACATGGACGATTTACTTCAAATTTTGCACACGTATGGGATATTGACTCAGGCACATGTTAAAAGAGAAAACGTTACAGTATAGGATAATTTACCCTCGTAATCAAGGTCAAAGGGGGGTAAATACGTATTTTGAGGAATTTGGTTGTTTAAAATGGAATGTCAAGTTTATGTTGGATCTAGGCTTGTACTTAATGGATGTTACTGGATGAACAGTTTCGGTTTTAGGTAGTAACCCCCAAAAGGGGTAAATGGCTATATCTTGTGATTGACATGGACAATTTTCTTCAAATTTTGCATGGGCTAAGTGTGTCTACTTTACGACATAATATAAGTAGAAACTTCAGCTTACAGGGTCTCTACCATAATAGTCCGACATAGTCTCATATAATTTGTTTTACTCATATATTTGAGGTCGAATCATTGCCTAACCTTTTTAAAGGTTGAATACTAGTTATTAGCATTCACCATCATTATGGTGAATGCTATTATTTTTGTAGATTTTTTTATTTTTATTATTATTTTTATTATTATTATTTTTCCGTCATTTTTGGTTGAGTTCAGGGTTGTCCTTTTGTGGATGGATAGTGCTAGGTGAGATATTATGATCCCCCAAATTTTTTTGACCTTGACCTATTTTTCAAGGTCAGAGGTCACGTCAAAGTTGAGAATTTTTGAAGGGCTAACTTCAAAACTAATGAAGATAGAGAGGTCTGGATTTCAGTGTTATGTAACCCATCAATAGCTTGAACAATATCAACAAAAACATTATTCAATTTCATAAAGGGGTAATTACCCCAACCGATTAAGTTGACAAAACACCAATTTTTTTGCCGTTCTTCTTCTCAGAAACCAAAAATGGTAGGATGATGCTGACAAGTGTATTATGTTCCCTAGAGATGGGTCCAGGGGAAGTAGTATTTCATTTTTGGATCACACATTTTGTTTTGGAGATATTCAACTTTCAATTTCCATAGATTTTCAATTTTTTGGTATCCGTTGCGGCTGACAAAATAAAGCACAGCTAGCACTGTGCCAGGTAAGTGTAACAATTGCTATTAGATGTATCACATGTATGAAGTCAATATGAAGTCAATATGAATTCAATATGAAGTCAATATCAAGTCAATATCAAGTCAATATGAAGTCAATATCAAGTCAATATCAAGTCAATATCAAGTCAATATCAAGTCAATATCAAGTCAATATCAAGTCAATATCAAGTCAAAATCAAGTCAAAATCAAGTCATTATGAAGTCATTGATCAATTTCATTCAGCATTTCAATTTCATTCTACTATTGGATTGATCATTTCATTTCATTGATCATTTCATTGATCATTTCATTGATCATTTCATTGATCATTTCATTTGAGTGATAGAATGGTGAATGCTCATTTCCAGTTGCACTGGGAATATCTAATGTCTAGTTATTATTATTTTTTTCTTGGCCAGTAGGTTTTTGTGCTAGAGACTTGAAACTTGGTACATATATAGTCCATGGTTAGTACTTCATTTTGGGAGAAGATGGTTGACCTTGACCTTGAACTCAAGGTCACAGGTCATCTCAAAGTCGAAAATTGGAAAACTTAAAAGTGGAATAACTTTTTTAATATTACAAGAATCAATTTGAAACTTTGGAATATATATATAAACATGTATCCCAACATTTGTAACCCATAATTGTTTTTGTGCAATGAGGGTAAGGGGGTAATTACCCCAATTTGACTAAAACAGGTTTGCACAGGTTTCCAGAAAAACTAAGCAAGCTAGAAACTCAGTTCTTTCACTAATAGGTAGCCTGACTAACCATTCAAGGTAAGTGATATTTTATATTTTGATTATGTGAAGGGGTAACTATGTAATGGGGTGTTGAAAATAGGGTGTTTTGCCCCAAGAGTGAAAACATTGTAAAACTTTGGTTTTAATGAAAGGATTTCAATGATAGTCTGGTAATATATTAATGGTTTCTGTATTATGTAATCCTTGTTGCCCGAAGCTTGGTAATTACCCCCCAAAAAGGGGTAAATGTCTATAACTTGTGATTGACCTGGACGATTTTCTTCAAATTTTGCACACGTTTGGGATATTGACTCAGGCACATATTAAACGAATAATTTTAACAGTATTGCCAACATAGGGTATTTACCCTCGTAATCAATGCCAAAAGGGGTGAATATATATTTTGAGGAGTTATGTTGTTCAAAATGGAATATCAGCTGTATGTTTGGTCTACGGGTATCCGGTTGGATTTTACTGGATGAAAAGTTTCTGTTTTGGGTAATTACCCCCAAAAGGGGTAAATGTCTATAACTTGTGATTGACATGGACGATTTACTTCAAATTTTGCACACGTTTGGGATATTGACTCAGGCACATATTGAACAAATAATTTTAACAGTATTGCCAACATAGGGTATTTACCCTCGTAATCAATGCCAAAAGGGGTGAATATATATTTTGAGGAGTTATGTTGTTCAAAATGGAATATCAGCTGTATGTTTGGTCTACTGCTATCCGGTTGGATTTTACTGGATGAAAAGTTTCTGTTTTGGGTAATTACCCCCAAAAGGGGTAAATGACTATAACTTGTGATTGACATGGACGATTTACTTCAAATTTTGCACACGTTTGTGACATTGACTCAGACACATGCTAAAAGGAAAAAATTCACAGAATAGGGTGATTTACCCTCGTAATCAAGTTCTAAGGGGGTAAATACATATTTTGAAGAACTTGGTTGTTTAAAATGGAATATTAGTTGCACGTTTGGTCTAGGTTATTCGTATGGATGTTACTGGATGAAAAGTTTCGGTTTTTAATAATTACCCCCAAAAGGGGTAAATGACTATAACTTGTGACTGACATGGACGATTTACTTCAAATTTTGCACACGTATGGGATATTGACTCAGGCACATGTTAAAAGAGAAAACGTTACAGTATAGGATAATTTACCCTCGTAATCAAGGTCAAAGGGGGGTAAATACGTATTTTGAGGAATTTGGTTGTTTAAAATGGAATGTCAAGTTTATGTTGGATCTAGGCTTGTACTTAATGGTTGTTACTGGATGAACAGTTTCGGTTTTAGGTAGTAACCCCCAAAAGGGGTAAATGGCTATATCTTGTGATTGACATGGACAATTTTCTTCAAATTTTGCATGGGCTAAGTGTGTCTACTTTACCACATAATATAAGTAGAAACTTCAGCTTACTGGGTCTCTACCATAATAGTCCGACATAGTCTCATATAATTTGTTTTATTCATATATTTGAGGTCGAATCATTGCCTAACCTTTTTAAAGGTTGAATACTAGTTTTTAAAGTTATTTTTAGTTCCCTTTGTCATAATTATAATGAACACTTCATAATCAGGGATTGACTGGTTCCTAGCAAGTCCTGTTGTTGCATAATTACTTAGTGCACATTAGGAATACCACACTAACTGGATGTTTTCTCATAAAATTCAACCCTTAAGCACAATTTGCCAATCATTGGATAAATGCATAACATATTAAAGGCTCCCATGTATCTCTCTTTTATTGCTCGGGTAAACTTTAATAATAACGGCAATTTTCAATTTTGCCATACAAATGGACAGAACTTTTAACTTTTATTTCTTTCTAAAAAAAATAATTACCAACCATTTGTTTAAATAATTTCTTTTCTATCATTACAGGTTCTATGCATCATTGGTATCTTACGGGTCATCTGAATCATCTATGTCATCATCTTGACGTTTCTGGTCGTGATTATGGTGTTTTTATTACTTGAGATAAAATACTCATCGGTGCGCAGATCTGCCTTCTTTGATGCAAATAAGCGATTCTGACTTAATGGAACATTTCTTTATTTTTACTTCTGTGACAATTTGACAAAGATACCTTGAACCTTCTCCGCAAAAGGACAGATGAGCATTCACCTGATTTTCAGTGCTCTGATTTGTCCTGTGTTATGCATATTATTCTTATAAACATTTGAGCGCATATATGAAGTAAAAAATACGATCTAATTACTTTTATGCCAGGTTTTCATCAGAGGAACTAACATTCAATTGTTGTTGTAAAAAATATACATTCACTGTTGTTACACTGAAAAAATTTGGGTTGCTTACATAATTTTGAAATATAAAATTGTATTATTTGCAAGCGGTAGTTTTGTGGCGAAGTGTCATCTAAAAGTATAGGACCGACAAATGTCCTACATATTCTCCTACAGTTTTGCAAATTACATTTATTTTATGATGAGTTGAACCAGTAAAAACATGTATTTTGCATGCCTACTTAAAAAGATTCTCTTTGTTGCTACAGAGTCTGACGCATCCTTGTAATATTTCACTAATGAAAAATTGGAATTATTAAATTGTGAAATTACTGACACCTTTTGTTGATTTTCTATGAAGATGAGCTTCAAACAAGTAGTTGCACAGCTTGGCCTGTTTCTCAATGCTTCAATGATGCATTGCATAGACTTTCCTGGGATGCAGATCTGAAGCTTCCAATAATTCTCTGAAAGCAAAACTAGTGGCAGTTCTGCTTAACTTGATGATGCATGCGAGGCTGGTCACTTTCACTTTTAAAGTTTTTTTCTGCAATGCTTAAAATGAGTGTTCAATATAGAACTCTTAGAAGACAGTGTCATATGAAGCATTCATATTTTCTATAAAGAGCACATAATTCTACAAAAATAATATTAATGTCAGGTATTAATAAAGCTGCAGTGCTTATTTCCTGGTTTTCATTACCAATACGGCAAGCTTTAGAATGAAAACCTGAGTTTGGGTGTGTGGTTTTAATACGACCATATTTGGCAAAAACCCCAACAGGTGATAAAAAAGTCAGACATCAACAAGAAATTGTCATACTTGCTTTATGGCATGTGTTATACTGTATGAAACACAATGTCATTGACTCTGGGATCAATGTACTAATTTTCATTTTCAAGCTATAAACAATAATTTAGTTTTGCTTTTCGTCAATCGTTGAACCTTGTTGAAATTCTATCAACCTGGATAAATGGTTAAGGCTTTACATCATGTATTCATGCATTTTGACAGGCTATTGTAATTAGGACAGGAGCAGGGCACAGCAATGATGAGAAGGTTGATTGAAACTGCTGTCCAACATAGTATACCCGATGGTGACATGGCCAGAGCTGGAATAAGACCCAGGAACCAGCAATTGCATAGAAGTCCAGAGCACTACCAACTGAGCTGAGATCCCCTTCCCAGTAAAGTAAGTCAGATTATGTACTTTACCTTTTTAACCTGCTTAAGCAAAAGTGGGAACACAAAATACCAAAATTTGATTGAAGGAGGTTTTTTTTTACAGTGCTGTGCAAAAGTGTTGAGGCAACCCACAATTTTTCTTTGTTTTACATTTCCTTTGAGCACACATGACCCTCCTCTCCATGTTTCCCTTCCTAAGTATCTCCATACAAGTACTCATAAACGTTTTTTAAAATGGATCTTGGAGAAACATTCTTGAACTCTATACTAATAAGAATACAACATCATTTGGACTCAAAACGTAGTTTGGAAATCAAGCATAAAAAATTTGGATGTGGCTCGAGACTTTTGAACATAACTGTATTTTCGGCGTTTTATTACTTCATTTCATAGGCCCCCCTCTTTGCTGTTAAGGCATACAAAGGCAAGTAAAATCTGCTCTTACTGTACTTCACCTTTGTGGGGCAATATTTTTCCAGGAGTATTTTTGCCCTAAGGAAATGCCCTCGATAGACTGACAGACAATCCTTCAGACAGACAGACAGACAGTCACACGGAAACAATACCCTCACTCTGCTTCGAAGTTAGCAAAATGATACTATATAAATTGAACAAAGATGCCATTTTAAATTTCTTTACTATCTATTTGAATTGTTGAGTGCATTTACTTTGGGGCAAAACAGATACAATCATACTATGTATATATGCTATTTTTCACTAACTAGATGCAGTATAATTAGACCTGATTAGCAGAGATTGCTTGTGGTGACTACTGTGTGTTTGTATACAACTGTTTGGTGTTTCTAATCCGACTGATCTCAATGACTGTTTCAGATCAACGCTTCTTCTCCCTTCATAAAGATAAACACCTAGTGTTTATTTTAAAACACTTCTAGAGTCAAAGACATGTTGAAGTGTTTAAAAAGTGTAACAAGCTCATTAAGGTGTTGTCGTGTTTATAATTCATAAACACCTCAACATGTTTATCTTTATGAATATAAACACTTCAACATGTTTAAAAAGTGTAACCAAAAAGTGTTTATTTTGGTGTTAAAATAACAACACTTGTTTTTAGAGTGCAGGATTTTCACTATCACAAATATTCCAATACCCAAACAAAATTAAAGTTTAATATACCTTTTTGAACATATGCTGGTTATTCTCTTAATTTGTAAACTCTGCTCAGGTGATTTTCTTTGTTTTTTCTTCTCAATGGAATATTGGTATAATTTAGATTTTTTAATTGCGGTCATTTTATGTCTTTTGGTGGTCTCTCTGCAACTTGGCTCATATAAGACATTTTTATAATTAATATGTGCATCATTTTGAGAAAATAAATAATTTATGAGTAGCGAGTCTTCATTTGTCAGGGTGATGGTTCCTCTCTGTAACGAAGCAGCATGCATAAAGTTGATGCTTGAAGTTAATAGTACATTTCGGTTCTAATAAGAATCAAATATTGATATTGGGAGCTTCATTATATACTAAGTTCAGCACACGATAAAGTTGAAATGAAGTCTCTGTTTTTGTTTTCAGTGTGACCTGCAGATACTAGAATAGTCAACCTATCTAATCTGGGGCAGTTTTTATAGATTTTTGTTAAGGGATTTTAATAAAATATAATAAAACAGACGTCATGTCAGTGTCACTAGATTTTGTCCTGAGAACATCAAAATATTTTGATAGTGTTTTTGATAGACACCAGAGTAATTGTACGTGTAAAACTGGCTAGCCCTATGGGCACACGTCGTAACGATAATGTCGCTGATTGGTGGAGGGCTCGTCCGTTGGTCAGGTAGAACTGTATGAAAAAAATTATGTTGCCACAATTTGAACACAATGTTGAGGTTTCTTCACAACACAAGGTAGCCTATATTAGGTAACATTCTGACCGCAGGTGTTGTCACCTGCTCTGCTGGATATGCTCTGCCTGCGTGGGTTCAAGCCCTATGTAGAGTGGGCAGCTGCAGCATCCAAGAGCATCTATGTGCTATAAATAGCTCCTGACTAGGTCTGTCCCATGAGACCTGTACAAAAACAGAGGGGGTCGTATCCAGTGTTCTATACTGGGACAACTGAAAGACCCTGCACATCCCTGAACTAATGGGGTATGTAGCAGACTCACACTCTCACAGCCTTAGCACTCATCCATCATAAGGCGATCGCCACGCTAAAAAATACACCATAAGGTGGTCTGAGCGTTAAAGGGAAAACAAAAACACCTCTAAGCTCAGATTGAGTTCAAATGTCAAAAGACCGAGTACAAATGTAAAAATTGTGAAACGCTGCCACAGCATTGCATGCTAACGTCATATATTTGACATTGCTTCACAACATTGTGACACGTCCACGTCATTTTTACCATACAATTCTATGTCATTTTCACAAACAATGCTACGTTGTCACAATGTTGCTGTACAATATAGATGTGCCCTTTGGGACCCCTGCTGAATAAAACGCTTTTACATAATTGAATGTCAGTTGTATTTATAAGTCTTATGGCAATGTTTGTAAAATTTCATGCAATTTTCCATATCTTTGTACACATTTGTCCATTACAAAATCAATTGAATTGAATGTGACAATGTTGCTTGGCACTGGCAAATGGTCATTTTTTATTAGAGCAGAATTTGTCAGCTCTGTTGGATAAGCTTTCGATCAAATTAATTTTCTTTGACATATACATCCCTTGATGATCTGTCGCACAAATGTAATGAAAGATCATTTTTATACAGAGATTCGTTAGCTCGGAACATATTACCTGGTTATTTACACAATGCTTATGATGTGGAAGAATTTAAAAAGATGCACATGAGATATTTAATGCAGGAGACACTAATATATTGTAAGCGAACAATATATGTACTTGAATAAATTATATAAATGTATGGCCAACACTGCTTTATTTTTATCACAAAATTTTATTTGAATATTTTCATTTCTCTTATAAACATATTTTATTGTTATTTTTATTCATACTGGACTACACAAAAATCTGCTGTATAGATGTGTTTTCCAGAATAAATATATTCTTAAATAAATAAATAAATAAATAGGCCTATATCAATACTTCCATTCTATAATTACAGTTCCCCAAGATGAAACTCAGACTACACATCTATACATTAAAAAAATTAATTGCATAACAATCTTGACAAATGAAAAATAATTAATACAGTGGGACACCGGGACATTCATTGTAAAGAATGCATATGTTAAAGTTTTAGAACAGCTCTCCCAGTGATCTGTCCTGTCTCTAGAAGACTGAGGGCCTCATTGACTGCATCCAGGGTAAAGTACCGAATATTGGGGTATGTGATGTTGTGTTTTGCCACCAGGTTCACCACTTCTCGCATTTCCGTCATATCAAAGACTATGCTTCCCAACACCTGAAAATATTTGGTAGATTTTAGCAAAATCAGACATTTTTTTATTGATTGTTAGGTTCCATTTAACTTTGAAACCCTACTGGAAGTTAAAAATAAAATATCGTAAAAGCCATCAAACCTAGGAATCTTACCTAGTTTAAAATGACATCACAGCTAGTAGTTAATTTACATACAGTGTCGTGTATTGCAATGCTACAATAGAGTCATCCCTACATCACAGTTCAACTGCATAGAAAGGAACTTGAGATTCCATGTAAATACGATGAGGACCGTAATGTCCCCTGGGCTCGGACCAAATTGAGTTCTATGACCTCTAGCCAGAGCGGTTGCAGAAACTAGAACCTCTAACCATAAGGATTTGAGTAATTCTGTGTTCTTATATTTACATTAATTCTATGATAAGGTAGTCTTGTAATTAAATGACAGCCCTCAGAATCAATAGATTTCCACTATTGAATACTTACGGAAATGCCTGAGAGAACAACTTGACCCACGGATAAAGAGAATTCACCACCTTGAAGGCCGACCCCGACCAATGCGCCATTTTTATTGAGGCATTTTATTCCAATTGCCATCGTTTTGGCAGTACCTGTAGAAAAGCAAAAGAAAGTTACAATCCATATCCAATAATTAATTGTGTGCGGATATCTCTTTGAAAAACAAGTAGAAATCTGGAACTTCAAAATACCCACCTATGAAATCGACCACAGCATGGACCTTCCCATCTTTGGTTGCCTTGGCAACGTTCTCTTCCTCTGAGACATCTCTGTGGGAAAATCATGTTTTTTTAAAATTATATCATTATAATCAAGATGGTTTACATATCAACTGTATGATTAATTGATTATCAACATCATAGGTGAGACTCGGGTAAGTTGTGCCATTTTTTTCTCCGAGCTAATCAATCAGCAAAAATCTATTAATAGGCATTACAATCTAAATTTATTAAACAAACCTTCTCCACAGTATAGCTTCATCAGCTCCATATTGTTTTGCCAGTGCTAATTTCTCAGGTGAGCTGGCGGCGATCATAACATGCACTTTACCACCAAAAATGACCTTAGCGAATTTCACGGCCCATAATCCAAGTCCGCCTGCTCCAGGTATGAGAATCTTTGCTGTGTGCTGTAATAATTAATAGAAAGTGGATTTCTTGTATTTAAATGGGTTACCTGCAGCATCTTGGCAAATATGTATTTTTAAAAAACGAATATGCAATACAATTCAAGAAACTTACAACATAGTACTGGGATACAAGATGGCATAGGCATACTGTGCATGGATAAATCTATCACTTTTCCATAAAAAATAATTATCTGCCAACATATTTAGACTCTTTACCCAAAGTTTTTTTTTTATGGGGTGGTATCCTATATGCAAGATAGTCCAACCCAATTGTAATGTAACACCAAGCTATGACAATCATTTTAATTAACGTATGTAGCCTGTCTACAAGTGGACTGCTCTTGCATTGCCACAGATCAGTACATGTGCTGTCTTGTGTTGCCACCTAGTGATTAGTGTGCTATTCCGCGAGCTACTGTGAGTGTCCACATAATTTCAACCAGAGGAACACACACAATTTTGTCTGGAAGACACCGGGGCTGTTTCTGAGTGCGCTGATGGCCTTGTCTACTTCCTTAGAGAATGTGATTGCCGAGTCTGACTCTGGTACACATCAATGTTGAATAGAAATTTTGTGAATGTGCAATGAAACTGAACTATTTCTTAGGAGCTCAATGCTGAAGCATACAAAACTAACTTTTCTGCCAGGTGGCAGCAGCATGCAGTTCTCATTTTCATCAGACGGGTATGTAGCTCACGGTTAAAAACACAGTCTGACTGTTACTATTTAGGCCTAGAGACTTTTAAAAATTTACTTTGCTACAACACGAGGCTCCAAAAATATTGTACATTGTTCACTTACAGACTCAGATGTGTCCTGTGCAAATTTGACAGCTTTCTTTAACTTCTTCAAAGCGGAAAGTGCGGTTCCCCCACTGCATGTTAATAGGCTAGCAACGTCCAGAGGGATATTATCTGGAATTTTAACGAGAAATGTTGGATCCACGACAACATGCGTACCATACCCTCCTGAAACTTGAGGGCTTGACCTGAAAGAGATGGGAAAATTCATGGATCATGGATGATCAGTTTGTATATCCTGTATCCAGGCACTTTAATAGGCTAATAAGGACAGGAAGAAGACACAGTGATGAAGCTAAGTATGATTGAATCGGCTGTCCAATGTAGGTTCAGGTGACGTTTGCTTACACTCTAAAAAATTTCAGACAAAATAGGTTTTTAGATTCAAAATGGTTTTTTGAAAACCAAATTTCAATGCAAAAAACCAACATGGATTTTTTTAAAAATCCATGTTGGTTTTGCATTGAAATTTGGTTTTTCAAAAAACCATTTTGAATCTAAAAAACCAATTTTGTCCCGGCATTTTTAGAGTGTAGTGAAGTGAACTGACTGGGGCTGGAATTGAAATGGATATATCCAGCAATTGGGAACCCAGAGAACGATGAATTTAGCTTTTAAAACTCATCCCCAGAAAAGAGAGATTAAAATTTAAAGATGTTTATTGAGAAATTGCATAGAAATTATATCCATTGGGATGTGACGAGGCGAGACTGCAAATGGTGATTGTGGAGCTGGAGCGGGATCCCGCACTGGCACAGATTGCGGGCGCAGGACATTGTTGTGGGACGTTGTTGCGTGACATTGTTGCAGGACATTGTTGCGGGACATTGTTGCAGGACATTGTTGTGGGACATTGTTGTTCGGAAACTGTTATGGGAATTTGTTGCAGAACATTGTCATGGGACATTGTTGCTGGATATTGTTGTGGGACATTGTTGCGGGACATTGTTGCGGTAGGGGAGAGCGGGGCATGATGGGCCCCCGGGGCATGATGGGTTTGGGCTTTACCTCCAAAGTTTAACACTGGAGGAAGCTGATGTTTGTTGTTTAGAATACCTTTTGCTAACCTTTACAGAAGAAAAAATTGCATGGTTCAGGTACCAATACTTTAGCAGATATTGCCCTTTCTGGGATTTTGAAGCCCTAACAACTTTTTTTCCTGATTTTCCAAGTGTGTAGTGATTATGCGTAAGTGATATTTCAACAGCTGTCTTGTTTTACTTTCAAAAAGAGATATCTCAACATTTTGCATGAAAACTCTTCGATTTGACTTAATTCTTTGAAACTGGTGTTTGTTTGTTTGTGTTTTACGCCTCAGCAGCACCTTAGTGGGCTATATCGAGGCAGGCGATCGCCGTATGATGATGAGATGAGAAGACTGTGAGTCTGGTACATACCCTATTAATTCAGGGATGCCCAGGGTCTTTCAGTTGCCCCAGCATAGAACACTGGATACAACCCGCCTCCATTTAATGTCCCATGGGCTCGGACTAAATTGAGTTCCGGGGTGGGATTCGAACCCACGCCTCAGAGCCAGTGGTTGTGCAAACAAGCACTCTTAACCATTTGAACTAAGAATATGTAATAGTTGAAGATTGGCAAGAATGGACAATACTGCCTATTTCAATAACTATTGGTATTATCTTATTTACTACATCAGGTATAGAAATAAACACATAATTTGTGTGCCAAATCACCTTTTATGATGTTAAATTTACGTTTTTGGATTGTTACCTGCATTTTTTAGATGAAAAAGTTATTATGGTTTGCTGAGTTTGTTCAATAACTACCATTTATCATGTAATGCAAGGTTTTTAATTAAGAATATTTGAATTATTTCAGTTTTAAAACTATAATGCTGTAAGTATTGACCAACATTTGAAGCTGCCCATCATGCCCCACCCTCGCGGGGCATGATGGGCACCTGCCAAAAAATTAAAAAGTGCTTATAACTCAAACACTATTTCATTGCGCAAAACAAGGTTTTCTGTGCTTAAAGTAGAACCTAATGCAAAACCAGTCAGCAACAAATAGTATTTTTTTTTTGGAATAGTAATGACATGGTGGACTTTCAAAGTTAAGGTGCCCATCATGCCCTGCTCTCCCCTACTGGGCCGAATTGTATTACACATACCCTAGATAGTAGACAATTGGCAGATCACTTGAACAGAAGTTTGAGTTGTCTAAAGAACAGGCCCCGCA
Source organism: Platynereis dumerilii (assembly GCA_026936325.1). Lineage (NCBI taxonomy): Eukaryota > Metazoa > Annelida > Polychaeta > Phyllodocida > Nereididae > Platynereis > Platynereis dumerilii. The sequence goes on along the minus strand of JAPTHN010000009.1, from coordinate 24,567,375 downwards.
ATTCCGACATCCCTGCCAGGGAAACACAGCCACACGGTCTCCTGTCTTGTGTCCCAATTGGGCAGCGTTTGATTCGGAGCCAATCTCATCCACGTATCCTGCAATTTCGTGGCCCATTACGATCTTCTTATAATTCTCATCTCCTGAAAGTAGAATAGGAAATGTAATACCATATGGCAATTTATTCTAATATATGATTTTATGTGAATATTTTGAACTTATAACATGAATATTTTGTACTTATAGATTGACAGTTCCTTACCTATCTTGCCATAAGTTGCATAGTACAAGTATGGCTGAATGATGTGATATCTCCCATAATGCCTGTCTAATTTTTCGTTTTGGTTTTTATTGTGAGCATTGGCAGCAAAATGAATTCAAATGTATTTATTACAGTCCGCATCAATATTTACGTGGAATCTCAAGTTCTTTCTATGCTGAAACTGTGACGCTCAGTTTTGGGGGATTCACATTGCCTAGAAGCTGAGGAATCTTACCCAGTTTAAAATGACATCAGAGCTTGAAGTTATTTTACATATATTGCAATGCTAGAGAATAGATTCATCTCTGACATCACACTTCAACAGCATAGAAAGAACTTGAGATTCCATGTAAATACGTCGAGGACTGTAAATCAGCTAGTAAGTAGTAAACATACCATACCATATATCTAAAGGAAATTCTTAATAATAGTTTGTAAAAGGATATGGCTGCCGGGCAATCCCCAACTTTAAGCTGCGAATGGAATAAAGTTCTTGTCCCTCTTGAAGTGCAATTTGTGCAAACATAACAAACAATCAAAATCTTTACTCACCAAAGAGGTCTCTGAACTTGAATCCGAAGCTTGTTCCGTCGTCCTTTTTGATATGCAAATCGGTGTGACACACTCCAGCATAAGCCACTCGCACTCTCACAGCATTCTCAGGAACATCCGGGAGATCGCAATTTTCTATCCGTAGAGGTTGATCTGCTCCGTTGATCACAGCTCGCTTGGCCATTTTCGAATTTGTATTGTGGGCAATTTTGTAACCTAATAAAAGAGAAATTATGATTAAGCCTAGATATTACGAGGGAGAAAATAGTTTCATGACAAAAATGCTCTAGGGTTCAATGCACTCCATGGGAATCTTTATTAAATTCAAAATCATTTACAATTGATCCCTAAAACTCATATTCTGACCACAGACCTAAAAGCTGTTTTTCTCCCTCCAGCTTACTGTGTGTAGACAATCTGTCCCGAAACGTAAAAACAATCTAAATCCAGCAATAAATTCTTTAGATATGTATTTGATATGGAGAAAGCATCTGGTCTCATTAGCTCCCTAAATGACAATTTATGTGAATTTTTAAATAATATTGTTTCTGATAAGGGAGTTGACAATGTGATTGACAATTTAGGCCTACTGCAAAAAACTTCAAAAGAAAATATCCCAAGTCTCTCAAGCGGGTACATTTCCAAAAAAATGAATGGTTTGATAATGAGTGCAAAACACTCAAGCATACATTGTGCTGTGAATGATGACTAAAAAAAGAATGATCTTAGTGCATGTAGAATGCAATCTTGATCAGCATTGTAAGTTAAAGAAGGAGTGTAGAGTTTTAACTCCGAAGAAAAAGAGACAGTATCAAAACGGTATAAGAGAAAATATTTTATGAGATAGCTACAAACTGCATGATAACCCAGAAGAGTATTGAAAATACTGGGAAAGATTGAAGAAAAACTCGACAAGCTCTATAACTGGTGCTATGTCCCTTGAATAATTTGAAGAATACGACAAGAGTATACAATGTCCACTTGATAATGCTAATCTAAAATTTGATATTCAGTTTTTAAGAGAAATAGAGAAGTTTTTAAGAACAGTGTTAACTCTCACGATCCGATTATGACCAGGGCTGGGGTCAAGTACTTTTGTACTTGTACTTGGCTGTACTTAAGTACTTTTTCTAAAGTACTTGGGAGTACTTGGTATTTGAACCTCATGACAAGTACTGTACTTGTACTTGTACTTGTACTTGGACCTAAAAGTACTTGTAATGTCAAGTACTTTGTTTAAGTACAAAGTGGTTTTTTGCTGTCACTATGGTTTGCTAGAAGAAATGCTACAATCCTATTGGCTGTCAGAGCGTCATAGTGCAACTCAAAGTTGATTGGCTAGCAGAATATGATTTTCAACTTTTCTAAATTCTGTGCATTTACAAGTCTACATTAACTTTGATAAAGTATCATTTCATAATAATTTTATTTAATATAGGATTCTAGTTGGTCTTGTGCAATATAGTATAATGAATGGACCCATTTCACGGAACCCTTTTGTCTATTGCAGAATAATACATGAAAAGATATGTTTTATTGCTGGAATTACAGTGTACAGCTTTGTTATAATCAATCAAGTGATTTCGGGATTATACTGATTGCACACTTAGGGTTCTTTTGTCTCATAAATGTAGGAAGTTCATGCACACATTTCCTGATGGGTGAAGTTCTAGACACAAAAGGAGATAATTATGAGAGATTAGGGCTGGGTTAAAATTCATACTGAGCTCAGAGCGTGGAAAATGGATTTAGATAGCATTCATACACAAGCATTGTTAAAATTTACCTCCTCTTAATTAGTAAATGTCTATATAGTTGCATGCAAATTCAAGTTTTCTTGGATAATGCAAAATCAAATTTCTCTGGTGTAATAGTCAATATTAGGTAATTAATCTTCGGTGTGATAAATTATTGATAACAAAGTAGAAACGCATTCATTGAAATTGTGCCATCCTAGGTAATTAATTTAATTTCAATTATGCTGGTATAGTGAAACAGTATGGCGGTTATACACTTGTAAGACTTACAAATTTCCATTATGCCAAATAATGTGAAATTAGCTGCTCTTTATGACGGAGAATGTCATCCTTTACTTCAACTATTTGTAATTTTTGATGTAACTAAGCGGAAAAATGATTGATAAAAGATTAGATCAGCATTAGTCCCTCAAGATGTTAGATCCTTAAATGCTTTGAGGGGTTGTGGAGATGATCAGCAGCCCTGTGCTTGCCAAGTGGTGAAGTTTCATTAATATTTCACCAATTTTGAAAATTGAATTTTTTTTTTAGATGCTAAAAGGGCTGTTTAGTTCAAGATTAAATTATCTCAATTTATCAAAGTGGACAGATCGATCAATAGACAAAAAGACAGACAAATATACAGATAGCGGATATACAGATAGATAGACCGATAGATAAACAGTCAGATAGATAATCAGACAGATACAAATGTAGATAGATGATAGATAGATAGATAGATAGAAAGATAAATACATAAATATAGATAGATGGATTTGTTTGATAAGACATATTATGCATTCTCCGAGTTCTCGATCTTGTTCTTACTTGTACTTGTACTTGTACTTGACACCAAAGTACTTGAAAGTACTTAAGTACTTTTTGAAAAATTGAGTACTTGTACTTGTACTTGTACTTGACACATTTTGATGTACTTGTACTTGTACTTGTACTTGCGTCTTCTGTATTTGACCCCAGCCCTGATTATGACTGATGCATCCATCATCACTCATGATTAATTTTTAAATTTACATAAGTAATTATCTATAATGTAAATACTTCTCCAAGGTGTCATTCTGTAGCTGTAGAGTATGGTGCTATGTACAGTACTATGGGTCTATGCTGCTTCAGTGCTAAATATCTCTAGTACACTGTATGTCTATCCCACTGTGCATAAGCGTAGAGTAGCGCGGGGCATGCAGCCCCCCTTTACTTCGAGGTGCGATTTGACCTACTTTTTGTGGTTGATTATTTGAATGCTTATGCCATCAGGAAGGGTCACTTGACTCTACTTATAACTAGTGAAACAAATGTCTACCAATTTTAATAAAGGAGTTACGGCTCTTTTTGTAAAAAATTGCAAACGGCCTTCTTACCCCACCCATCGGGCAAGAAGCCCCCATTATAATCCTGTGGCAATTTTTTTTGCGAGCGCATTCAGCTTGAAAGTTATTTCTTGGGGTTCTTCTACCATTTTTAAGGCTTAATATACACTTTTTCTGAATTTCAGAATTTTTCTGTTCATACATTTATTTTTTAATATTTTTCGCCCTGTTTCAATTTCGGCCAAATTTTTTCTATTTCAATTGGCTATTCTATCAATATTTAAGGTAAAGTACACATTACTAAATGGTTCCTGGAGCAACTTCGAGGCCTCAGTTAAGGGGGCCTCATGCCCATACCATGTGGGGCCTCTTGTCCCAAACCCACATATTTTAAGTTTACTTCTATATTTTGAGCTAAGAGGGGCATTCAGTAAGTTTGAGGCTTTTTTTCATATGGATACTTATTTTCAATCTAGAACTATGAGTTTTTCACAGGATAAAATTCTGCATATTTGGAATGGATTTCCAATATTTTGGACAATTAGGACATTAATTTTTTAAGTCATTCTGTGGTTGCCATGGAAACTGGAAGTCCAGCTTCTTGGGGCAGGTAACACTGAAACCAAGAATGCCAAGAAATTGTGACTGTGAGAGACTTCTTTCTGTCACTTGTATTAGTGAGATTGACACTATTTGACACAAGAAATATGGTATTAGCTTCTAAATATGCTTTCAAGCACACGAAATGTGTGTATTCTTACACTGAACCCATGTAGGAAAGCACTCCTGCATGCCAGATGTGGCAAGGGAAATTCAGGAGGCAAAGTTGTGTTTCCCTGACTACATAAGGACTTGTGAAAGCATTGATTCACTAGTATGAACAAGAGACCAAAATGGACAACATTATCCATCCTAGCTATTCCTGTGACATGCTGCTTTACATAAGTCCTGGTTTTCCCTTACTCTAATCCATGGGAGCTACAGTTTCAGGCACTGGAGGAGAAAAGGCTTTGGATGACCGAAATTCTTTCACAGGACTTTGTTTGGAGGACTTCAAGGAACATTTACTTCAACAGGTCAGGTGTATGAATCAATGCTTTTGGTGAGCTTGGGAGTATTTTTTAAGGCTAAAATTATATTTCTTGTGTCAAATATTGTCAATCTCACTAATGCAAGTTCTAGACAGAGGTCTCTCACAGCCAAAATTCATTGGCTTTAGTGGTTTCAGTATTATCTGCCCCATGAAGCTGAACTTTCAGTATCCATGGCAACCACAGAATGACTTAAAAATGTCCAAATTGTCCAAAATTTTGGAAATCCATTCCAAATATGCTGAATCTTATCCTGTGAAAAATTCATTGTTCTAGATTGAAAATAAGTGTCCATATAAAAAAAAGCCTCGAACTTTCTGAACACCCCTTGTAAAGTGCAAAAACCATGATCCAAATCATATTTATGTGATGGTCATTAAGTGAAGCAATGCAAATATCCATTATACTTTTAAAAATTTCCAAAGTTATTTCTGACAACCACTTTCAAATAATTAATCAAAGTTACAAAAACCATGCAGCTTTTTTTGTTTCTTTAATTACTACTATGGTTTGGTGCTGTTTGCCCTGAAAATTTGTGACATCTCCCAAAAGACCTCTAGCTTCAATCCTATCAATAAGAAGAAGCACCAAAAAAGTAAGTTAAGATATAACCCTGGGGGGGCCTCTCACCTAACCCGGGCTTCTTGCCCCGACCTACTCTATGGGGGGCGAGCGACATTTGCCCTAATTTCAAGATCTAGTTTTAACACTCATCCTTTTATGAGTCTAACATCAAATGAAGTTGCTTGGAAATCACATTAATTTTTGATAATGTTTATTTAATCATTTGCCCGAATTCTTAGCCCTTTTGCCCGAATCTTACTGTTTCCCAAACTTTTTGGGGCCCCCCACTTGCCCCATCCCATACCCCCCTGCCCCACTCCCATATGCCTATGCCACCGTGATTTAAAACTGTTTTGTTGGAAGCTGTAATTTTAAAATGAAGCATAACAATAGAGTGGGTCGGGGCAAGAAGCCCGGGTTAGGTGAGAAGCCCCCCCAGGGTTATTTCTAAACTTACATTTTTGGTGCTTTTTCTTATTGATAGGATTGAAGTTAGAGGCTTTTTAGGTGACGTCACAAATTTTCAAGGCATTCAGCACCAAGCCATAGTCGTAATTAAAGAAACAAAAAAAGGTGCATGGTTTTTGTAACTTTGATTAATTCTTTGAAAGTGGTTGTCAGAAATAACTTTGGAAATTTTTAAAAGTATAATGGATATTTGCATTGCTTCACTTAATGACCATCACATAAATATAATTTGGATCATGTTTTTTGCATTTTAGCTCAAAATATAGAGGTCAAATTAAAATATGTGGGTTTGGGGCGAGAGGCCACACATGGTATGGGGCATGGGGCCCCCTTCACCGAGGCCTCGAAGCTGCTTCAGGAACCATTTCATAATGTGTACTTTACCTTAAATCTTGATAGAATAGCTAATTGAAATAGAACAAATTTTGGCCGAAATTGAAAAAGGGCAAAAAATATTAAAAAATAAATGTATGAACAGAAAAATTCTGAAATTCAGAAAAAGTGAATAGAATGCCTTAAAAATTATAGAAGAACCCCAAGAAATAACTTTCAAGCTGAATGCGCTCGCAAAAAAAATTTCCATAGGATTATAATAGGGGGGCTTCTTGCCCGATAGTTGGGGTAAGAAGGCCATTTTGATATTTTTACAAAAAGGGCCGTAACTCCTTTATTAAAATTGGTAGACATTCGTTTCACTAGTTATAAGTAGAGTTAAGTGATCCCTTCCTGACAGCATAAGCATTCAAATAATCGACCACAAAAAGTAGGTCAAATCGCTCCTCGAAGTTAAGGGGGGCTGCATGCCCCGTGCTACTCTTTACCTCTTTAAAAAAAGCTATTTCAAATCAAAAAGCATTGTGGGGTGTTGCCCAATTGATGATAGCATACCACTCCCCTCTACTTGTAACACAGAGACAACACTCACCTGACCAGAAATGCTACACCTGATGCCCAACTAGAGAATGAAGGAGAGTCTTTTGATTCCTCGCCTTTTATAGGATCTCACATCCTTGTAACTTGATCCTGCATAATTCATATATGAGTCTAAATACACATCGATTTATTCACATTGGCAAAATTCTTCAATGAAAGACATTGAAATTGTCATGATTGAAAACGACAAGAATCAGGAACAAACTGGAAAAATATATGCCATTTTCCAAAATATATAATGGTAAGGGCAAACAATTCCAGTATTGTTAATTTCTAAATAAACATCCTGGAAGCAATTACGAAGAATTGCATGGCACTGGGAAATAATTTTGAAATTTGAGAATCCTTATAAATAAGCACAATAAATGTTGGCCTAGTAATTCTTCAAATTAGACTATTTTCTATGTATGGATTGGATATAATATAATTGTACACATTTTTTTACAGCATACAATTGGCACATGTATATGTTGCAACGTTGTGACAATGTCGCAATGTTTGTGAAAGTTACCCACAATAGTAGGGGAAACTGAGGCACATTGGGACACTTTTCATATCTACTAATTTTACTCAAATCATTTTAACATTCCATGTGCACTAGATATTAAAGGCAAACACTCGTCGAAATCCTACTTTTAATAAACATATCTACCAATGAAAGAATCAGATGTTGTGGGTGCATTCAGCTAACATTTCCCGAAATTGGTTTTCACCATAGATTGGGAAAAATTTATGAAATTGGCATTTCTCTAAAATTTTGTGGTCCTTCAGCATATTCACTCAGCTATGCAGTGACGTAAGGCAGGGTGGCCCTCCCCCTCCCTGCTCAAATTGTGTTCACAATGAGAGAGCTACACATTTGCAATTTTGACCACCAAACAATACTGTGATATACTGAATTGGATTAACAGATTCCGGTATAAAGGTGACAAAATGAATTTGAGAGAAACTGAAGCTGTGAAAAACATCTTCAGAAGAGTTCCATCAACATCTCTGTCAATCATTAGTTTTCCTTGTATGCTGATTGGCTGGTTATGGGGTGGGTGGGGTGAGTTAATTTGACAGTGGTCAATTTGCTCCATATGTGACAAGTCCAGATCGCATATTTTGACTGAAATGTTATTCAGCTGCCAGATAGAAACATGTAGATAGACAGACAGACAGAGAAATATAAATAGCTAGAGATAGTTAAATAGATAGATAGACTGACAGCCCGACAGACAGATAGATAGACAGATTGAAAAGATAGATAATACAGGAAAGATAGAAAAAAGAGAAAAGATCGATGATATAGAAAAGATCGATAATATAGAAAAGATAGAAAAGACAGATGATATAGAAAATGTAGATAATATAGATAAATAGATAGATAGATAGATAGATAGATAGATAGATAGATAGATAGATAGATAGATAGATAGATTTTTGAGGATCAAGAGATGATTGAAGTTTCGGTCCATTTAAAGAAAAAATCTATTTTGAAAATATATGCCCTTAATCATTTTCTCTTTTTCGGTTTGAGATTGTCAATTTTGGTCCAAGACAGTCACTGTTACTTGAGACACTCGAGTCATTTTGAATGCAAAACTGAATGATTGAAATGAATATCACAATTCATCACAGTTTTACATCAATTTGATTGTTTGAAAGTGTCATTTCTAAAATATTTCACAGTTATGCCTATCAAGTCCAGAGCTCATGAAAAGTCACATGTATTTGTTTACTTAAAACCCAATCTCATGTCAGTGAAACACTTGCCTTCCAACAGATGTCGCTTTTTTCTGTGCCAAAATGATGGCCAAAATCCAAAACTACAAGTCAGTTTTTAATGTGTTTATTTGGAAAAAAATCGAAAGGAAAACTATAGTGTTTCTATAAATAGAATGCTTGAGGCTCTCAACCGATAAAAAAACTGCGTGAGTGTGGCCCTTTAAATATAAGGCGTAAGACTATATACAGTGCAATAGCACCTTGTAATGTAAATAAATAATAACTTTAAAATGTTTCAAACACTTGACAAGAACTGTCCTGGGTGCAGTCATCAATTTAAATAACACACAGTGCTTTGCGATACATTTGTTCACAAAGCATGGTAATCCACTGTGCCTCAATTCACTGTGGCCTATATACCTATTGTGTGCTGTCCAAGGTCATTCAGTCGACTTGGACACTTACATTCTGCTATATAAAGTGCTGTATAAGTCCCAATGTGCCCCTTGTTCATAGTCCCAATTAGCCCTGATATTACTTTTACACCAAAAAGCTAATTTCTCAGACACCAAGCAATGAGTGTATATATCAGGATAGCAAATCATAACTGTTCGTTGCAATGTATCGAGTTCTTACAAGCAAGGAGAAAGCCTCGTTGTTCATGGTGTATCCAGAGAACTGAACCCCTCTGAATTAAGTTGAGTAGTAGGAAAACAACCTTTTTCTCTCCATACTTCTGCATGTGGCTGTAATTTTCCGATTAAAGGATAAAAACATCAAGATGTGAAATTGTGAATCTACAAGATATGATGGCACTACCATATCATATACCTTGTCAGGAACCAAGAAAACCCCACAATCCCATAGTGTCCTGCATAGGCGTACGGCGCGCAATTTTTGGAGGGGTGAGCGACATTTGCCCGAATTTCTAGGCCTAGATTTTACACCATTTCAAATTAGATTGCCTAGAAATCATTAATTTTCAATAGTATTTATCAAATCATCTGCCCTAATTTTTTAGCATTTTTGCCCGAATTTCACTGTTCCCCAAACATTTGGGGGGGGGGCGATCGCCCCCTCTGCCCCCCCTCCCATACGCCTATGGGTCAATGTCCCGTGTCCCAACATGCCCCAGGTTCCCGCAATTTCCCTGTGTTTTCCCTGTATTTGAGGCCAAATTCCAAATTCCCTGATTATTCCCTGCAGGGAATTTTTTCACCATTTTCCCTGTTTCCCCTGTCCAGTGGGGATCCGGACTTCAATGGCGGATCCAGACACGGTCATCAAGGGGGGCCCGGGCGTGTTTCGGGCATTCACGGGCTTGCGTCACAGCGTATTTCCTTCAAAATACTACTATTAATCTCAGTGGTCTAGGGGGGGCCCGTGCCCCCTAGGCCCCCCCCCTGTATCCGCCACTGGACTTATTTGATCAGTCCTCTCTACCATTGAGCTCCATTCTAAGCAAAAATCTGTACACGTTGAAGTTAAGAGTTTTTGGATTCCGATAAGCCACAATAACATAACAATTAGCCCAAAAAACGTCAGGGAAAACGTCTGATGAAGCAGGGAAAAATCCGGAAAATATAGGGAATTTACTCGCCAAATTTCAGAGGGTATACCCTGTGTGACACTGTGAAGCATTGAGTTATTCAGACCCTACTGTCTATGTTTCTAATTCTTCAATTATAACAAGGGGAGCAGTCGGTCCAGACCCACCCACTACTAAATAGTATTTTTGTATTTATTGCATCTGTGAATTACATGGGTCTTATTACTGTTCCAATTGTGAGATATTTAAAAGGTTATGAGGCACAAGCATACAAAGTCTGGCTATCCCAACTCTGCTGTTCAACATTGAACCAGATGAGGGATAGCACATGACTGAAATTTGTTTGATGTCTCTTTGTTATGGTGTACCATATTATTATTTTTTTTGGTGCGTGAATGCGTATTCATAATAATGTTGATGTGTCATTGAGTTATATATGTCATTGAGTTTATGTGTCATTGAGTTATATACATGTGTCATTGAGTTATATGTGTACATAGATTCAAAAGTTTTCTTGCATTATCAGTGGATTGACTTGTTAATTATGTGAGACCTGCAAAATATTTTGGGATATATGTATATTAGGGGGGTGGGGGTGCACCTACCTACGGGTTATGGCAGATATTCTGCTTTGGTGCCCTCCAGCACAACACTGTTAAATATTCATAATTACTGATTATATAACTTATGCATAAATTGTAAGTGCATTATGTTGTGTAAATAAACTTATCCAATCCAAGTAAGTTCAAGATATAATTAACATGTGACGTTGTGGCAATGTTTCAAAGGATATTTTGAGCCTAAATGCCGTATTATTGCTCATTACATTTTCCTTATGACATCAACTTTATTATAAATAAATAGATTGATGAAAGTTCACTGTTCACATGGTATTATTTCATTAACTGTTTTATAAAGCTGTGTTCATGTTTCGATACCAAATGACATAATAAGTGTCTCAAGTAAAGAGCCTTCTATGAATTCTTCCATGTTGGTGTCCAAACATTTGCACAAGCTTGCAACAAGTTGCAAGTGTGTTACATCAGGTAGTTGTCATTTACAGTTGGAAATAGAAGAGGTTTATGAGAAATGGGTCACAGGGCAAAGAACCAACACTGAGTCAAAAAAGGAAGTCCCCTCTTTTGTGTGCATTGCAATGGTCTGCTGAATAGTGATCTTAAGTAATTGTAAATTTCAGGACATGAATGAGAATCGTTTTACCCGTTTAGCTGGTATCTTTTTATCAATGTTCCTTTAAACACTTTCTTGCCGTATAGGAGTGGCACTAAACTCAAGAAGAAAGCAAGCATAGAAATATTGCCATTAAGGCACAGATTATTTAGTGCAGAGTTTAATGAAGGATTTTCCCACATGATGACTTTGTAGAAACTTAATGCTTTTTGTTTTTTTTTACAGCCAAAGTCAAAAGGACTGATTTGCATTAAAATATACATGCACAAATCAGTGATTGCTACTGGTTGGAATAGCCTCTGTTCGCAGCTAGATGATTAAGCATATCATATCACAGCTAGATGATTAAGCATATCACATATCACAGCTAGATGATTAAGCATATCACATATCACAGCTAGATGATTAAGCATATCACATATCACAGCTAGATGATTAAGCATATCACATATCACAGCTAGATGATTAAGCATATCACATATCACAGCTAGATGATTAAGCATATCACATATCACAGCTAGATGATTAAGCATATCACATATCACAGCTAGATGATTAAGCATATCACATATCACAGCTAGATGATTAAGCATATCACATATCACATAAGTAGTTTCACAACCAATAAAAAGGACTGTTAAGCTGTTATAAATAATTCAATAAAATGCCTTGAAAATATGACATACTTAGGCTCCTTGTGCAGCCAAAATTTGCTTGAATCTGTCCTTTTGACGATAGCTGTAATATTGGCTGTGCATTTGAGATGACTTGATTGACCCGATGTCCATGAAAAAACCAATTTTCAAAGAATTTTTATGCAGATAATTATTATAATCAGGATTCCAGAACCGCTTTATATTTTTCTACGACTTTCCTTGGACTTTCCAGGACCGATTATTTTTAAAAGAATTTTTAGGATTGTGGGAACCTTGAATTGATCTGTGTGAGTTCAATAAAAGAATTGAGTCAAACGTATTTCATGACATTTTCTTGAGCATCTTATTGCAGATGATTTTTATTTAGGATTATTCCATTTTCAGAACGGCCCTCCCTGTGATCTGTCCCTTCTCCAGCAGACCCAAGGCCTCGTTGACTGCATCCAGGGTGAAGTGCCGAATATCAGGGTATGTGATGCTATTTTTAGACACAAGGTCCATCACTTCCTGCATTTCAGTCAAGTTGAAGACCATGTTGCCATATACCTGAGAAGGGAAAAAAGAGAAATAAAGGAAAAGGTAAAGCATTTTTAACATTGGAGTCAAATGGGACAATTAAATTTTTTAGAAAAACCAGTAAAATGGTAAGTTCTTTTCTAATAAGTGGCGTAACTGGGGGGTCTCGAGCATGTTGGTGGCGCCTGGGGGGGGCATGAGATTCTCTGGGGGACACTCACTAGATACTAAATTATATTTTAGCCAGAGTTGGAAAGTTCATAACTTCATATGGGTGGGGGGGGGGGACAGGTCTAAAATGGAGGGGGGGTGGCACTCCCCCCATGCCATTTCTTTCTTTTGTTTTCGCTTGAACTGCAGCTAAATATTAAAAAAGCTAATGTATTTCAAGTACCTGGGTGAATTAGACTAGAAGTTTCAAGGTAGTAAAAACATCTTATCATCATGACTACTGAAATATGTATTTAAAAAAAAGAAAGACGAGATTTATCATGGTATGACACAACTTACAGTTATTCCTGAAAGTACGAGATGTGCCACAGCTATGGAGAAGTCACCACCCTGGAGACCGATGACGACCAACGCACCATTCCGCAACAGACAACTTGCACCTGTGGCCACAGTCTGGGGATTACCTGCAAGATATTACAGCCTTCCAATTTGATAAAAAAAAACAGGACCAGTTCACTGTGAACAATGCACTTCGTGACTCGTGATAGCCGATGAGGTGTCATCTTCTATACTTTCAACATGGGAAACATAGAGGCAGTTTGATAAGTCATGATCAAGAGTAGGCCATTTGACTTGTCATTAACTGATTTTGGATTGAAAATCAGATGCATAGTCCTTTCGTTTGGCTGTCACCAACAAGAGGGATAAGGCTCCTTAAATCAAATTAACATTGAAAGTATTGGGTGTGATGATGACAAATCATCTGTATGATGACACACGAAGTACCATTTTCACAGTGCAACAGTCCACTCGTTTTCGGTATCAAAGTGGAAGGCTGCAATTAACAAATTCATTTAATGACAGAAGTAAATTCAAACTTTACATATTAGTTAGACACCGATTTGGAGGGTTCTAACGTGCATTTATGCAATTTTTCAAGATTTTTCACAGTCCACATTTTTTCTCGGAGGATGTGTAAGTTGATAAGACGGCATATCACATAAACCAAGATTTTTTTTCTAAATATTATTAATATTCGGTGAGACAAAAGTGGTACCTATGAAGTCAGCCACAGCATGGACCTTTCCATCTTTTATTACCATGGCAATGTTCTCTTCTTTCGTATTGTTTCTGAAATGTGGAAATTGTGAAACTATTTTTTGACAAAAACCCAAAAAAACAACAACAAAAAACCTTACACTATTTTTACATGCAACTTTGGCCTATCACCTGAGAAAATAGTTTTATTCTTAATTTTAGAAATATTTTGGCAAACATGAATTTTTTCCTCATTAAAGTTCAAATAATTAGGCTATTCAGCCTACCTGCTCCATAATATTCCCTCATCTGCTCCATATTCCTTGGCAAGGTCGATTTTCTTCGGGTCGATCTCGGCCACCATGACATGGACTTCATCCTTGTACATGGCTTTAGCGAATTTCACAGACCACAGCCCCAAACCTCCTGCTCCTTGTATTACCAGTCTCGCTTTGCCCTGAAAAACAAATTTAATTTGTAACTGCTGACCGACATTGATCAGACTAGTGAGACTACGGTGATGAGAAGGCCCGCGTGGCACTGGTATACTGTGCGTGGATTTTTCGGAGGGCGAGCAACGTTTGTCCAAACTTCATAATCAAGATTTCATACCATTCCAAATAAAACTTACTTTACCGATTATTGATTGTCAATAATGTCAATTTGATCATCTTCCCAAATAGTTAGCCCCCTTTTCCAAATTATTAGAGTTCCTCAAATTAACGGGGGACATTTCATCTCTAGTACACCTGTGCCCATGGTGTGGGAGTCATTAGTGAATTGTATCTGGCTTCGCACACTGTCAAAGCAAAGGTTCTTGTATAGAGAACCCACAGCAGAAAAGAGGTTCTGAATTGTGTTAAGGGGTTCAACTGAATTGAATAGGTTCAATACTGACACAAGCTTTATATAGACCATGGTCAACTCAAAAGTGGCATGCAGAGATGAATATTATTGTGATCTTATTTATGAAATATGCTTATCTTCATTATCTTGCACTGACACAAAAGCTTACAGTCTGTGAAGAGGCTGCCCCAAATTCAATGGTGCCTTTCAGTTTCTTCATAGCAGAAAGAACTGTTCCTCCGCTGCATGTTAGAAGGCAGGCCATGTTGAGGGGGACATTTTCCGGAACCCTGACAAGAAACTTCGGATCCACAAAAACGTGCGTTCCATAGCCTCCTGTAACTTGCGGACTGGTCCTGTAGAAATAAAAATGATAAGTACAGGGTGGGGATGGAAATTTTTCACAAAGCTCTATGTTCAGGAACTTCTGAAGCAAATATTAGAGATTATAGTGATGCAGACCAGATCACCTTTAAGAGGGTGGTCCGGTATTTACAAAAATGGTCCCGTCCTGGTCTGGTCCAGGGTGAGGTGGTCGGATTTTGTTACTGGACCGGTCCAGAAGCAGTCCATCGGCACTTCGAAAATTATGATAAAAATTAGAGTTTAATCAAGCTTTATATGATATGAATTTCATTTTTAGACATGTCAAAATTCATTTGATTCCCTTCATGACATCTATAATCACTGGAACAGTCCGAACGGGCACTGGACTGGACCAGTCCAATATTGGACTGGTTTTTTTGTAGATTTTCTGGTATTTTGGTGGTCCAAGGCTGGATCGCAGACCCGGACCAGTCCAAGCCGGTCTGGTCTGCATCACTATTAGAGAGTAATGCAACTTGGCATTTATCGGAATAATGTTATCAGCTATCTGACCATCATCTATATTATATCTGCAAATCAGTTTATCAAATCTGGGTTGAAAATTAATGATTTGATGACAGAGATAAGAGATAGAGGTACCACATGCTGATAAGATATCACTGCAGAGAAATTAGTTGAAATCTTTGGCTTTTGATACAGTCAATATTGTCAAGTTCTAGAATAATAAAATATAACTATATATGCCTATAATCAATATAAATTTGCACAAAATCTTAAGGACAAATCCCATGACTTTAACTATATTACTTCACATGGCCGTAATATTATTTAGGATTTTCTATGACTATTGAATTTGAGATTGATATACCCTCCCAGAATAAAAAGAAGACAAGATTGCGTCATACATAGTAAAATGCAGACTGGCCAATTTTTTTGGGTTATAGCCCAAATTTACTGATTATATGTAATCACCTCCATTTAAAAAAAAGTCTTGATTCTATGACGTTTGACTGTCAGAAACTTAAGTTATAATTATTCTTTTTCGCATGTGACTTAGACGTTATCTTGGTTTGTTTGGAGGACAACACGGATTATGAAACCAGAATAGAAGACCAAATGGCAGACAGTCAAGCAGTCGCTATAGACTGAGTATAGAAATGCAATGGAAAATTTGCTCTTACCCGGTTTTCACTGGGCATGCTCAGACCTATTGCGCATGTGCAGAGAGCAATCACAAATGGTGGCCATTTTGAATTTTCCCTTATTCAAACTTTCAAGGCCAGTTTTCACCTCAAGCTACATGGGGTTCACTCATCAGACATGGCTTATATTTGTCTAAATTTTGTAAGGACTTTTTTGGTATAGGTCTCATCAGTGAACACCATGTAGCTCACTTTCGGATCAAATTTTACCATGAATGATAGAGCAGTTTTCATAGTGGCAGTCTGATAGCGAGACTCACCCAAGACAGTAAAGAAGAAGTTCGTCCCTCGGACACAAATTAGGTTTGTTGATTCTGCACGCCCCACATTTCTGACATCCAAGCCAAGGGTATACCGCCACGCGGTCTCCTTCCTTGTGACCTAATTGGTCAGCGTTTGATTCTGTGCCAATCTCATCCACGTATCCTGCTATTTCATGACCCATCACTATCTTCTTGAAGCCTTCCTCTCCTTAATATAAAGTAGACATTTTTATAATTTCATGGTGAATTATTTTGATATGCTAATCCGCAATGTGCTATTAGTTATCATGGTGCATCCCTGGCATTACACTGTTTAAATAGGTCTGTCTCCATCTGCAGTTCTGAATATAATATGTATAGGTGGCATCTCCAAGCATTGGCTGCTTTGTTTGAATCCCATAATCATGCACTGTCGTAATCTCCATAATTATGGAGACAGACCTATTCTTAGGCCCTGACATTTTATAACATTCAAGAGGGAAAAGCTACTCCACACAAAATGAATAAAGTGCACAAATCTAAAAAATTAAAACAATAATAGGCCTCGTGATTTTGAAACTCTTGACTTGATCTATAATCTCACCGAAAGCATCCCTGAGCTTGGTTCCGAAACTTATCCCATCATCGTTCCTCAAATGCAAATCGGTGTGACAGACTCCAGCGTAAGCAACTTTGATTCGGACTAAGTTCGGAGGAACGGGAGGAAGATCATAGTTCTCCAGACGAAGAGGAGCTCTCGCTCCGTTGATTACTGCACGTCTTGCCATTGTGGAAGTCTCTGAAGATGATAACAAATTTATATATACAAAAATCAAAAGGATGTGATCGGAGGAGGGGAGAAAGGGAAAGGGGTGTAGACTATAGGAAATACACACAATATCTTTCCCTGTTTAAAAGGTCACTGACAGCCATATCATTTTTATATTTTAAAATTACGAGGATCTCAATTGAGGGGGAGCTATTAGATATCAAGGGGAGGGAGGCTATTTCGTACGAAAGTAAATTTCTTGTGCAAGTTCGGTTAAAAATCGTTGGCACACAAAATAAAATTTAGTAAATTCTAGTTGAAAAAGAAAAATTAACCCCACCTCCGTGCCCCTGAGTAATTCAATGCCCTAAAACTCACCTCTATTAAAAGGGTAAAGTTAGCGATTCGGGGAAAGGTAGGCAAACTATTTTAATGCACTTTATGGCAGAAATGCCAAATTTCTGCACTGACTCAGGTCGCAACTTTCCCAAAGAAACCGGTGTCAGTGACCAAAATTTGCATTTTTGCCATTAAGTAGGTTAAAATAGGTCGCCAACTTTCCCCTGGCTGCCAACTTAACCTCGTTTTACGGTACAGTATGTCTAAGGTGCTCTTGTTAAAAAAATCCATGTTGGTTTTGCATTGAAATTTGGTTTTTCAAAAAACCATTTTCAATCTAAAAAACCAATTTTGTCTGAAATTGTTTAGAGTGTACAATAACTGAACAGATCATGAAAGGATGTAGGACACTGATCCAGCAGTTGTACCAAAATTCTAATATGCAACTATTTTAACTAAAGCAAGACTTACCTTAAATTATCCAGAGAATCCAAATTTGTATTGGTCAAAGCAAGCAGGGAAGTCTTGATATTTCGTAGTTTAAAATAAATAAAAGCCAATCCTTATTGTCTTATATCATTAATCTAAATCTGATTACAGTCTTGGGTTCTTCAATGTAAGTGCCACAATTATTATGGAAGTTCAGGAAAAGATAACAACACTGTTTTTTGCTTTCTGATTGGTCCATAGCAGGTCAATAAATCATGTTACTATTTACCTCCATGTCATAACGTGTAAACATGTTATTGACTGGGACTGTCAATGATAGGTACAACCGAAATTGTGTATCGTTTTTTTGCAACAGCACTTTAATTCAAGGAGACCAATAGACTTTTTGCTAATAACTCATGATGAAAGAAAATGTGCATGTGTTGCAATCTGATTCTGAATTTTTGAGTCTTTCGATTTGTAAAAGTCTGTCATGCTGGTTATGGCTCATCCTACCAAAGGGTCAGGACTACGTTGCAGCAATATTGTGACAATATATATAACAAGAAAAGTACCCTTAAAACATAGGCTGCACGGCAGCATACCCTCGGCTATTCAGCAGGCTATTCTGAAGCCGGTGAAATCAATTGAAGGGGCCCAATTGACATACTGGCGATAGATTATAACCCTCAACTACAGCTTTAGCAACCCAGTTGTATTTAGATGGCCCAGTCTCCCTTTGCATTGCCCAAGTCTTCCACTTGATTGGGAGAGCTGGGCCAAAATTTTAACAATTTTCATAAGGCTTTAGCTCATATGTTCATGAACATATATCAATACCCTCCTACAGATATATTCTTAACTATTTCTATACATATATATATCTGTGTATCCATCTATCTATCTGTATACATATATATATATAGTAGTTATACCATGGGCATATGTGGTATACGGAGATATATACAGCCGAGGTGGTAAATATAACCCGAGGGCGTAGCCCGAGGGTTATATTTACCACCTCGGCTGTATATATCCCGTATACCACAAATATGCCTTTGGTATAACTGATTTATACCATTATTCACTGTTTCAGAGGATTATTTTGTTATCATGTGTTTGGAGATGAAGACCGATTTACTAAAAATGTCTCTATTTTATTACTAGAGATACCAAAATGGTCATAAAATTTATCTTTATTTAACAAAATTAATGACTTATTTTTTAAATCAATATTCTAGTGTCACTAACGTAAATTATGTTCAAGCTATAAAAGTTCCTGTAAACTCCAGAGTGAGGCTCAATGGCATCTGTCATGACGTCATGATTCAAATGCTGGCTTCTGATTGGCTGATCCAGTGTTTGTGCATTGTGACATCACCACTTGTCATGTGACCACTAAATATACGTGATATACGGCGATATATATCATGGTGAATATTGAAGGATTTATCAGCGATCATGGTATAAATCGATATATGTATCCATCTACCCATCTATCTATCTATCTAACAACTAATCAATTGTTCAACATGAAAATCTATTTGCCGGGATAAATTCGCAGTGGATCTATCAGTCAAACAATTAATTAATCATTCATTCATTCAATCAGTCTAATCAGTCAAGAAAACTTCATTCATTTAAACACCTAATCTAAAACACCTAATCTATCTATCTATCTATCTATCTATCTATCTATCTATCTATCTATCTATCTATCTATTTGTCTGTCTATCTACCTATCCTACCTTTATCATCTTATCATAAATTATGAATAGAATAAAGGCCTGCCTAAAAACATAAATATCAGATAGGTTGTCTACCTATCCAATCTATCTATTTTAAATATTAAACTAAAAACAATGTGTGGCCTACAGATACTTTTTAATAAGACTAATACATTTACTACTTAACACCAAAAAGGTTAAATGCTGTCCAAACTTGGCTGTTTTAGTATAATAATAGCTGAAAAGGCAAAAAAAGCCTGCATGGGATATAAAAAGTCATATCTCAACTTCCACTTAGCCTATATTTCTGATTTAAATTTGAAATTTCATTATAATGTTTAAGATAAAAACTAAGGCTATCAAAGCAGTTTTAACATTTCTAAGAAAAAAAAGGGAATTTTGTTAGAAATATAGGGGTGCTATTTAACTGCATCTGTACTCTCCCCTTTGTTCTTGGGTTTGGTCATTGGAGAGGATTAGTGACATCATGTTACATAATGTCCATTCAACAAAAGCTGCACCCTGTTCCCCAACAATTATTGTCTTAGAGGTGCTAAAATATGCTTGGGATGAGTTTTGTCATTAATTAAAATTCAGATTTATCCAACATTAAATATCTTTGGATATAAAATGAAATATTGAAATTCACAGAATCAAGGTTTGTTGCATGCCAAGTAAATTTATAAAAAACCTTGTATTTAGTGGAATCATTTCTGCAATGATTATTTGATCACATTTAGTTTTTATGCAATATTATAAATAAAAGCAGGCTGACATTAATTTAATTTCTTTCCTTTAATTTACATCACTGAGGTTAGATTTAGCAAAAGGGGGTTTTGAGATTTCTTGTCAAAAGTTTAGAATGGTAAGGCCCCCTGAGTCAGAACTACATTGTATTTGCATAAAGCACATTTGTATATATATCATATATATAATTTATTATATATTTAACCACATAAATTCTGAGGAAGAATGTGATGAAAAATTTAACTTGGGGCACATTGTATGGCACTTTGAGTAACCAAGATCCAAAATTGACTGAAATGTGACAATTCAAAGGTCTACTCTTGTTTGCCTATTTTTAGCAATTTCTGTCTTTTCATGTTCAAAAATCTAATGATATAACAGATATATGCAAGAAAATTGTGTGTTTCGTTCATGTTTATTCATTTAGTTGATATTCAAGAGCATTGCATGACTTTATTAGAAACGAAAAAGGTTAGGAAGTTGATATTTCCACATTTTTTTAATTTTAAACTTCTTCGGTTGGCCTAAAAATTGCATAAACTACATGCACATAAAAAAAATAAAAATTATAATAATACTTGGGGCACATTGTATGGCACTTTAGTGTGGTGGCTTAGGGAAATTACCGTTACCGGGCGGATAAAAGCATGAAACTTGGCATAATGATTGCTTTGGACCTTCTTGTCAAAATTGGGGTGGGAGCCCAAAAATCGGAGTTAATTAACTGGGTCAAATCCAAGATGGCGTCCAAGATGGCCGCCAAAAAAAGAAAATAGCTTATATCTCAGCAACTAATCAACCTAGAAGCATGCTGTTTGATTCTATACCTAGGTTTTTGGGGTCAAAGAATCTATTTAACATATCAGAATAAGTGTCAGATACTTAGATCACCCGTGGCTGACATACATGGTGTGATCTTCATCTTTTTTTCCGACAAAACCTTAAAAATATTCTGTCACATGATTTATCTCCAGTCATATAATTTATCAATTCTATACAATGATGAGAAAGGCAAGAGATACCAGCAAAGGCAAAGAGATAATTACATTTCTATATATTACTGGAACTGACTTGAGTTCTAGTCTTGTAGACATATGCATTTGACACGTGTAATCCATTTGTTGGTGTTATTTCAGTGCCAACAATTTGATGAACAATAATCACCGAGTGAAATGCAAGACCTTCAAACTTGTTAGTCATTGAATTTATTTCATACGTGTATAATGTATTCAATACATTAAATGACATTGTGGAAGTTTGTAAATCATCTGAACTTGGGCTGTTCAGGGGTTATGCAAGTCATCTTAACTTGGGCTGTTTAGGGGTTATGAACACAATTTTGATTTTAACTTTTCCAAACCACTGAGATGAAATTAGATTCTTGGTATGTTTGAATAAGATCATTCCACTTTCCTATTAATGTAAGCTTCACCCTCAATGTCCCTCACCTCCTCCCTTTAAGACTGAATAACCTAAAAAGTATATGATGTATGCAGCTATGCATGTGTGGTAATTGTGTTCATGTATTTGAAATAATGGTGGTGTACAATGTTGTTTTACCTCTCTTTTTACTTGCGGGTCATTCTGCCACATCATTAGACTTCTGGATATTTTCAATCAACCTTTCTGCGAATTGGCTCAAAACATAGGTGTTGTTGTATGTGTTGAAGGATGACCTTCCAGAAAATTTCAGCTTAATTGGTCAATTAAAAAAATGTATGATTTCACCAGTTTATCATCTATTGGTTTAGTCAAGACTATGTTCTTCAGTCAATAAAACAATTACTACTCAACAAAGAGCTCTGAGATGCATAGTTATGTGAGTAGACACTTATTATCATGCAAAAGTATTTATGTGGTTATGGCCTTGTTACTTTTTACCCTCATAGTCATAGACAGAAAGGGATAATGCAGAGAGGGAGGACCTGAGAGATAGCAGTGGCGTAACTGGGGGGTCTCGAGTGGGGGGGCACCTGGGGGGGCAAGCGATGCCCTGGGGGGCACCCACTTTACTATTAGTATATTTTAGCCAGAGTTGGAAAGTTCAGATGGGGGGGCACAGGTCCAATATGGGGGGGCACGTGCCCCCCGTGCCCCCCCATAGGGACGCCACTGAGAGAGAGGTCAGCAGAGATGGAGGAGGCAAGGAGGCATGAGCTTGAGAGGAAGTAGAGATATTTTAGCAGAGTAGTAAGAGAGAAACAGAGAGAGAGAGCTAACTAAAGAGATGGAGAATTTGGAAGCTTTCAAAAGGAGGCAGGGAGTTGAGCATCCCCAGGGAAGAAGTTTTTTTCCTGGTGGAGGCAAGGGCCAGAGATCAAGAAACAGAAAGGGAGAAGTCAAGAGAGAAAGAGGAGGCAGAGACAGAGGAAGCAAAAGCTATTGGAGGATAGAATAGTTATTTTGTATGGGAGACTGGGAGAGGCAAGAGCAGGAGAGCTGGCAGTTTAAGAGGAGGCATAAGAGGGGGGAGGCAGACTGAGAAAGGGAGGATAGAGCAGCTGTTAGAATGCGACAATAATGAGAATTAGGGGAACCAGAAGCAATCAGGCAGGGGGGAATGCATAAGCAACAAGAATCCATGGATTCAAAACCGGCCTTTGGTGATTATATATTCGGGATTGAAATCATGAACAGGGGGATTTATATATTATTACGTGGATTGTTTTGTATTAAGCAGTTATTGCCAGACTGACAGTGTTTGCTGCAAGCCATAAAAACTTTGTGGGGAACCTCTTAGCAAATGCCTATACCATATTTCAGAATTGTAAGTGAACTACTTAAGTCACGGTGGGCACTTCAAAATATGGTGTCCATTTCAGCAGCCATCTTGGAAATTTTCTCATAATTTATGAGGGAACCCCTAAGCAAATCCCCAAACCAAATAATAAAGTCTAAGTGAAATACTAAAGTCACAGTGGGCAATTCAGAACATCCATTTTGGCAGCCACCTTGGATTTTTCCAAAAATTTTGAGGGGAACCCCTAAGTAAATCCCTGTACCAAGGTTCATAAATGTAAGTGAAATACCAAAGTCACAGTGGGTATTTTAAAATATGGTGGCCATTTTGGCAGCCATCTTGGATTTTTCCAAATTTTTTTAAGGGAACCCCTAAGTGAATCCCTGTACCAAGTATCATAAATCTAAGGAAATACTAAGGTCACAGTGGGCAATTCAAAATATGGCGGCCATTTTGGCAGCCATCTTGGGTTTTTCCAAAAGATTTTGACGGAGACCCTAAAGTGAATCCCTATCCCAAATTTCATAAATCCAAGTGAAATACTAACAGCCTTAAAACTCGCTCTGACCTTTCACAAGGCATGTGGGCCGGTAAAAACTGGTTTACAGGACCGCCAGAATTTTTACAGGCCCGTTTATTTGTGGTGTCAAGCGTCTTTTTGCAACCTTTTCTGCAGACTACAATTAAAACACCACTTTAGTTTACAGTCTGTAAAACTGATATCCAAACAGAGTGGGCTGTTGCACTGTGAAAATTGCACTTCGTGAATCATCATATTGATGATTTGTCACGATAATTTTACTCTTAAGATCAGTCACATGACAAATCAAATAGCCTTCTATTCATCATGACTAATCAAACAGCCTCTATGTTTCCCATGGATGTTAAATTTGGGAAGATGACACTTCATCAGTTATTATGACTCACAGTCACAGAGTGCCAAAATCTGTGGGAAGCAACACTCATTTTATGCATATCAAATTTACAGGCTGTAATGATAAAGTTTGTCAAAGTATACTGTCAGAATGAGAAATGCACTGAGGAAGGCCCTGGTCTCTTGGGGGAGTTTAGTGGATGGGTGTTGATAGACATTCATTGCTTGCAGGAATAATTTGGCAATGGTACATAACTACATCATAGCACTGTACAGAAAGCTGGTGAAGAAGTAGACAATGCCAAGTGTTATAAATATAATGATCCACTGAGCAACCATGCTTCATCTAGGCATGAACAATTATTTTAAAACACAAGTACTTAAATGGTTTGACTCTCACAGTGCCTTGGAATTATAAGCAATCCTGACACAGGGGCAACTTCTCCAATGAGGCTCACAGGCCCACTGCTGGCTGCAGCTGTTCATTGCACCTGTAACCATGGTAACCCCTTACAGCTAACTGAATCCCCCATTCATAATGGGCAGGTCCATATCTGTCATTGGCCCCCATTGCTCACTGGGTTGCAGCACTGTGTTCAGAGGGGCAAGGAAAGTGGACAAGTGGACAAGTTGACACATGGACAAGTGGACAAGTGGACAAGAGTCCCATTTCACTTCAGCCCTCCTCTATTAACCTGCCGGTTAAAAATTAACAAGAGCCATTGATGTGAGGCACACAAGGATGAGACACAAGTTATATCAAGAAGGAGGCTATACTAGAGCTAGGTTCTAGGGAGAAAGCATGCAGTAATGGAGAAGATAGAGAGGGAAGAGTAGTACCTATAGGGCTGGAGGAGGCTGAGAAAGCGAGAAGGTGAGAAATATTGGAATTAGGAGGCAAAAGCTAGCTTGTTTGGTGGAGGCAAGAGATCGGGAGGAAGCAGAAAGGGAGGAGGTGAAGAGGAAGGAAGCAAAAGCCAGGTAAAAGGCAGAGAGGGAGAATAGAGGATGTATCAGGAAGGAGGCAAGAGCTGGAAGAGGCAGAAAGGAGGAATAGGCCCTACAGCAAGTAGGAGGCAGAGGGAGAGGTTACTGGGAAGGAGAGCAGCAAGACATGGGCCACAGGGCAAAGCGATTATACTGAGCTATCTGGACGAAGAATTAAAGAGCAGGATAATGAAGACAGTATACAGAGAGGCGGCAGAGAGAAAAAATACTATTGCTGAGATCTGCTGTATTATGTTGTGTGTTTGTAGATTTGGTGTGGAATATCAGTGTTAGAGTTGGCATAATGTCATTTCTTCATTTTTTATCACATTTTCACGATGATTTAAGAGTGACTATGCCATGTCTTGCATTCTTTGGCAGAATAAGTGTTGCAGGTTGCCCAGAATAGCTTGAAATACATCTCAGGGCCATCTGGTTAAAATTGGCTCCTGGGGGCCTAAAGCGACCTCCAGACCCCCAGTCTCAGTTTGCCTCCCTCCTGAAAAAATCCTAGTTACGTCCTTGAGAATAAGACTGGACCGTTTTTGTACTGGCTGAAATATGCTTGAAAAGTGACTATTGATCATTCACAGGCCTACAGGTTGCACTATGGCTCCTATACAGGCTACATGTGAGATGGGCCTTTCTCCCGAAGATAAAGCTGAGAAGCAGGAATGATCTAAGACATTTGAAAAGCCAAAAATACTATCAAGAGGGACCAGAGACTCAACTGAGTCTGAAATTTAGATACTAATCCATCATTTGGACATGCAGACTTGAATGTGACAAAAATTAAATCTACCATTAACACACAAATAAAATCAGT
The DNA here is from genome assembly GCA_026936325.1 of Platynereis dumerilii. Lineage (NCBI taxonomy): Eukaryota > Metazoa > Annelida > Polychaeta > Phyllodocida > Nereididae > Platynereis > Platynereis dumerilii. The sequence continues at coordinate 24,541,558 of JAPTHN010000009.1, read as the reverse complement.
TGAATAAAATTACATATTAGAAGCAGGTTAATCAAGATGCAATATTGATAACTGATAAGTTATTTTGAAGCCTAGATCGTTATGGACTAGACCTTAAATGTTCAACTTAGTCTCTCGTACATTTATGAAAGAGAAAGACTTCTGTTTCGAATGCCTGGGGTTATGCCATTGAATAAGAAAGGATTTAGAGAGTTTCTTTATTGAACGCACTTTCATATGTTAGACAGCACAATTCTTTTCTTGATTTATTTATTTTTACTGAACCATTGAACAGTTGCATCATAATGTCATTATTATTTTGCATTCATAATTTACTTTAGTGCCATATTCATCACATGGTCTCCCAGGGTGAAATTTGGTCTCCATCTGATCAGTCTAAAATGTCTGATCAACTTTGCATGGAGGAAAATGGAAAACCAAAGGCAGCTTGTGTGCCCAGATGCTGGTGAAGTGTAGCTGTAAAGGAATTTGCTCAAACTACAAATGTTCACAAGTTAATTAGAGAATCTTCATGCATTGTGAAAGTACCAATATGCTAAACAAACTTTTTACAATATATAAAACTTGTGATTCATTGCCCATATATAGGAACTTTAAAAAAAGACTTCAAATGTAGTGTGGGGAAGATCTCTATTAATAATGTAATTGTGTTTTGTGTTTCCCAGCTTCATAAAAAGGTTATGATTGAATTCTTTCGTATTTTTTGTTGCTTATGTCATATACCCCTATCAAAATGCAATCAAATCAATTTGGGACCATCATTTTTGGATTCCTTGGCTATAAAAACCTAGAAAATGATGTATTGCACAAGCATGTAGCATTATTATTGGCCAATCCATGAGCAAAAAGGTTTTTGGCGGCCATCTTGGACGCCATCTTGAATTTCACCCATTAAATTAACTCCGATTTTTGGGCTCCCACCCCAAAATCGTTCTTTGGGTTGTTTATAAGCCACATGCCAAGTTTCATGCTTTTATCCACCCGGTAACGGTATGATTCAATATTGACCGTAAGCCACCCTACTACTTTGAGTAATCAAGATCCAAAAGTTACTGAAATGTGACAACTGAAAGGTCTATAGTTTTTGCCTATTTTTAGCAATTTCTGTCTTTTTATTTTCAAATATGTATGATGATGTAACATATATATGCATGAAAACCATGTATTTCATTCATGTTTATTCATTTTGCTCATATTCAAGAGCATGGCATGACTTTATTAGAGACGAAATGGCCAGGAAGTTGATATTTTCACATTTTTGTGAATTTTAAACTTGTTTTGTCGGCCTAAAATATTGCGTCAACTACATAATGGCCATGAAAGTTCCTTCTTGATAGGTTTAACTATAATACCTTTTGGTTTTTACCAATATAGTTATTACTGTTTTGGTGTGAGAGACCAAAATTCAAGAAAAATGTAAAAAAATTATTCATTTTTCCAGTATTTTGGTTTTTATGCAAAATTCGCTAGATGGACCCTTTAAGCGATTCAAGCAGTTAAGAGAGCTATATTTTAGACAACTAAATTCTAAACTTCAAATGTCTATCTCCAAAATTGAGGGAATTGCAGAGGGTTGAAAAAAAACCCATTTTTTTACATTTTTGGTTCATTCTTTGAAATCTGTTTTAGTTAGAGCATTGAGACCCCCAAAAGGCACAACTAGGGTATTTAATACATGTATGTTATGGTAGATTTTCATGCCCATAGGTATAACCGTTTCTGAGTTCTGGTCCGGAAACGAAAAAAATAAATTTTTCCGAATTTTCAATATTTTACAAAAACTGTGGTCATTACATAAATATGAACTCCAGAAGGCACACTAACACTATAAGACCCATTCATTTGTCAAATTTCATATATATATGTGTAATAGTTTTGAAAAATATCCCCCCCCCTACAAAAAAAATTCTTGAATCTGCCCCTAGTTTGTTGTGGTCTGGGATTTTGCAACTTTGCATTATTGCAGTGTGATTCGCAAAAAAAGCTTTTTGCGAAGTTAATATTGCAAATGGAGCAAAATGAATAAGTGCATTGAATTCGGAGGAGTTTACTTGATATAAGCAGGTTTTTAAATTTTGAAAATCGGATGTTTATTAAGGTTTTTAGGCCTACTTTTGCATTGAAAATGATGTACACAATCTTTGGTGACGTTTCACACGCAAATAACATCGCCAGAGAGACTTCCTAACCTTGATGAATCGATGTACTGTAAAGTATACTTACATGCAAGTTTTTTTTACAGGTTAAGACATCGATACAAAAAATAAAATAAAAGACATTTTAATTTTTCGTCGGTACATTGCAAAAACAGAAAACACAAGCAATAAGACTTTTACAACCAACCAAGAGAAGTCCATCATAACAATAAAGATTGATATATTGTACAGTAATTATCTAAATATTTAAAAACAGTTAAGCCGGCGCCAGTAAGTACTGTTGTCTACATTTACATTTTTCCCAATTTCATTTTTTAATCAGCGTTTTAGAGGCAGCATTTTTTATGTGGTTGGGGAAATTGTTTGATAGTTTTAGTTACAATGACGCAAAAACTGTTCCTCTCACATTTTACTGTCCTTGTTCTTTACGCCTGCAAATGCATGCAGATGTCTGCGCTGGGAATAGCCCGAGTTTGAGAGTTTTGATAAGTCCTGTAATTACTTTGGGGACATGCTATGAACAATGTCAATGTTAGGTATTGTGGCAACGTAATTTCTACCGTACATTTCTTTGTGAAGACTAGGCCACCACCAATTAGCAACGTTGTGTTTAGGCTGTGTGCCCCTTGGGTAGGTCCTTCTCTTGATCATGACCCATCGAACAGCTTCCCCATCACATCCATGTGAATGAGAAATTATACAGTTTACGAAATTAATCTCATTCTCTATATGTATCAGTGTCTGTGCTGGGCAAGTAAAAGATCCCTCACATCCATGGGGTAAATATGTAACATGTTGAGGACTCCTGCTCTCTCTCCCATCTCATCAATCAACCCTTGTGAGCGCCCAGAAGTGGGCTTAGAGGGCTGCACTTACCATATCTATCTATCTATCTATCTATCTATCTATCTATCTATCTACAATCAATGAAACAGTTGTAAAAACACAAGACGAGAGACTCTGCGCCTCACTGAAAATCACCCAAAGTTCGTGTCAGTGTCTTCTGAAGTGTCAATTCTCGAACTGGAATATGATGATGAGGTAAGCCAGGAAAGTGCTTCCGATCTGAAAATCATGATTTGTATTTATAAATGATTCTGCAGGGAACAGGGTTGTTCTTATTATAAGACTGATTGCATGCCATTCAAACTCAAAGACATTTTAAAATGTTTGATGGTGAAAGAATCCGTTGCTAAAAAATATTTGTTGTATAAAAAATATCTATCAAAAGCTAGAAATTCTGAAGAATTTCAAAATATTTACAGCTAAAACAGTTGGACGGTCAATGAAGATAAATCCGCTGGCACTGACACCCGACGCTGAATCAATGCGGCTGACAAACAGGGAGAGCTGAAATGTAGAAGTTAAAAAATTTACTGACCATTTTGGTATGTACACTCTAAAAAAATTCAGACAAAATTGGTTTTTTAGATTCAAAATGGTTTTTTTGAAAAACCAGATTTCAATGCAAAAAAACCAACATGGATTTTTTTAAAAAATCCATGTTGGTTTTGCATTGAAATTTGGTTTTTCAAAAAACCATTTTGAATCTAAAAAACCAATTTTGTCCCGACATTTTTTAGAGTGTAAAAAAGCTTTGCTTGTGGATACATTTCATAATAATGTGCCTTCTTGTTCCCGTTGAATAGAAATTGACAATCAATTAAACCCCTTTCACACAGCCAAGAGTAACCAAAGAGTACCTTGGCAAGAGCAAAATTCAGAAATCATGAATTAACTCCCTGAGTATAGCTTTTTACTCCTAGAGTGAAAAGTTTGCTCCCAGAGTGAAAGTTGACACTCCCAGAGCAAAAGTTGATGCTCCCAGAGCAGATATTTCACTCCCAGATCAATTCCACACTCTCAGAAGATTTTAAACTGTTCAAAATTTCCCAAGAGTTTTCCACGAGTGTGACAATGATCTGGGAGCATCTTGTGTTACTCTGGGAGTGAAATTTTCACTCTTGAGAGTAAAAACTATGCTCTGGGAGTTAACTCACGATTTCTGATAGTTTGCTCTTGCCAAGATACTCTTGCCAAAGTCTTGTCTGTGTGAATGGGGCTTTACATTCGATGAATGAGAAGTGCTTACAGATTTGGACTGAAATGTTCCTTGTGAGGTCATAGCCCTATCCATGCAATGTTATTGTTATTGAGTCACAAGGAATTTATGAAGTCATAGTGTATACTTACAATGCGATCAAAAGAACTGACCAACTAAGTGTCAATGAGGTCACAAGTTACTCAATAACAAGTTAACAACTTATTTCCGGTCTTGTATACACTAGCAGCCAAATGCAGTACTCATCATTCGTCGGCTGTTAATGAGACATTATACTATTTGGCAAAGAGATCATAAGAAACACCTCTCACCTGCACCACCTGCTTTTCATCCAAATCTGACATATCCAGGGAGTTCAAAACATCTCTTGGAGCACGAACCTTCATTGACGATAAAGAAAATTACAAAGCATGCAAAATAATAAAAATAATAATCAGAAGAGTCCACATCAATACATACAGGGGGTTTGATGAAAGATTACCTGACTTCTTACCTCATATAATATTCGAAAGCGCTTTAATAAATACAACCTGTATAGCATTCAACAGATTGAACAGAACAATACAATAAAAGTTATTTAGGTCAAGCACGTACCGTACCCAGCATTTGGTGTAGATGAACATTTAAAGGACAAAATTAATGTTAAGCGTTTCGCTAAAAACTTTGTAATTTTCAAAGTACCATTTTACTGAAATTTCACTTACAAAACTTCTGTTCTATCGCTTCCCTTTGTCAAATGTAAAATTTTCCTGTTATCTTATGTCAAAACATGATGCATTATGGCCATTATATAAGCAACAAAGTTTGCTTTTGCATTCGTGACCATGAAAAATCACATTTTATTGATGAAAATTAAGCGAAAATAGAATTTTATGTTGCACCTAAAAAGACATTTGTGCTAAGACATTTAAATGTATCGTTTTTGAATCGAGAAGTGAATTCAGAACTTTTGGTGCTAATTTGAAGTCTCCAGGTCGAACAATTCTCAAGATATGGCTTTTTGTGAGATTTTTCAATAAAATGATCATACCCATTTTTCCAGTAACAGCGCTCCAACTGTGAAAGCAATGAGTGCTATAACCTGGACCATCAACCGAATGATTTGAAAACTGACCCAACTTACAATAGTAAATCTGAAATTGGATTAGAAAAAAGCATGGATTGTCTTTTGAATGTTAGAAATTAATTACAGCACTTCAGTGTTACTTAAGATTTGCTATTGCATGATATTATATTTAGGAAAGTTAAGAACAATCTGAAAACTGGTGTTTTAAAAGATTTTCTACATGTGCTTTGATCTGAAAGAGACTGTTGAGCAGCTTAATGAATAATGCATTATTATTATTACTGTTATCTTATTTCACCATTTTATTAATGACAAATTTACTTCAACATAAGATACGTGTTCAGGCAGATGCTGGTGATGACAAAAACCAAGTTGATGGCAATCATGGGACCCCATTTGTCGTTGAGCAACTCCACTCGTTTGTAGAGGTTGGCGTACTCTTTTGATTGGCGTGCTAATGAAGACCCTCCCTCCTTGTTGCACTCTGATGCAACATCTTTGCTGAAATTCTTGAATGTCATTGCTATGACAAAACTCTGGTAGCCAAGGTAACAGAAGACCAAATAGGGACCAATATTGGTGAAAATATTTATAGGTGTCAGGCTGAAAGTGATGCATTCAAGAATTGAACCAATGTTTTCCTGCTGAACTGTCTTTACGTCAAACATTGTTGAAACTGTAAAATTTGAGCAAAGGTCCGATTCACTTGACAGAGACACCCAAACATTTATGATTTCACTAATAACTGAGATTATGCACCCAGCTGATGTCAGAAAGACCCAGGACATATTAGCACTTTTCTTGCATATTGTTGCTAGCTGAGTGAAGTCAGCTTTCAGTTCATACTTGTTCCAAACTAGAGGAAAAGAGCAGATGATTACAACAGCCCGAATGAATTCCATTAGAGGTTGGACCAAAGCAAGTTTCCATACGAGCAAATTCCGTTGTGTAAAAAAGTATCCGTGGATAAACGCTTGAAATAAAATGCCTGTGATCACCAGTGCGCGATAGGAGATAGATATAATGCGTAGCAATTTTCTGGAGGTTCCGTTGAAGATGTTTATCAAACAAGAGAATTTCATCATCGCGATGAAAATTCGATGTGCTGTGGAAATTTCCATTTTTGAGCAGCCTGACAGAGCTCAATTTGATGAAATGGCACAGCGCTATGACAGAGCTCAGTTTGATGAAATTGCAGAGCTCAATTTGATGAAATGGCTGAGTTCAATTTGATGAAATGGCAGAGCGTACAGACAAAGCTCAATTTGATAAAACGGCTTAGTGAACCAACAGAGCTCAATTTGATGAAATGGCAGAACGTACTGATGCTAATGCCTCCCTTAGAATCTGTGCAGGGCGCTCAGATGGTCAAATTTGGTTGCTGTCCCGGCTAATGGCTTTAGTGATGCTTAATTCCTTGCTGGGTGCAAATATTTAAGTTCACTCTGTCCTTTTTGATTACACTGGAATTGCTAACATAGCAACCATGCATTAGATATCGGACGGGGGGGGAATGTTTCTTCAGGAGTGCTGCGTAATTATGTGAATGTTGCGCAATAATTATAATCACTAGAAAACCCCGTTGCAAGCAGGCATTTGAGGCATTTAGGGTAGGATATGTGTGCCTGAATATGACAGTGAAGGAGGCCATGGTGGTCCAAATTGATAAACATAAATGGACATTTTAGTATGAAACAGTTTGCATAAAATTCAAATATAATGGTTATGTTTCTTGTTGCAAAATGTGAGATTGGGCTGGGAAAACAAATGCACTTTGTACAGTGTATTTATGGGCATTTTGTGGTGGCAGCAGTTGTCAGTGTGCCTGGCCCCTGCTGCCACCTGGATAGCCTGACAGAAAGCATATGACCCAGTTCTGCACATTGATAAAAAGTTGAAGGGAAAGGTGTGAAATGAAGGTGTATTTTAAAGAAGGTAGGAATTGCTTAAGTGCAGGTACTATTGCAAAACAAAGTAAATGTCTGTGATGTGGCACATGCAACGTCTGATGAGTGTGATGAGAAAAGGGAGAGAGTTATGCTTGAGATATGGACCCAAGAGAGTTAGCACTTTTATGTTTGGATTACGCAAAATGACAAATCAACCACAAACAAACAGACATGATACCATACGAAAAAGTTTTGTGTAGTTGCTTTTCCACCAGATTATGCAATTCTTGGAAATTAAAGATTATTGGTTAAATTAATGTGAAGTGAGCTTCTGTTTTCGTGAGATAATGCATCAGCAAATGTTCAATTTTGCTAATGCTTTTTGCAAACAAATTTCATTAGCTGAAGGAAAACACCAAAACAAATATTTTGAAAAAAGGTCAGTGACAACATTATTTAGAAAATCTTTCTTGTCATGGTCGGTGCATTGCAAGATAAATATGCTGGGGGTCCATCAGGGAATTTTTTTAACAAATTTCAGCGGCGGGGATTTTGGCCAAAGAGGGCATTTTATTATCGCGTCTAGAAACATGACGTGCATGGTGAAAAGATTTCAAATTGAACTATTCTCACAAATAAATAATTCAATGAATACATGGATTTAAATTTCAAGAATTTAACTCCAGTTGTACAGCGAATTTCTACCTATTAGCAATTTTATTGTGAGATTTAGAATCAAAGGGCACTTACTGGTGGGGCAAATGTATGTCAGTGGTGGGGATTTTGCAGGGGCTGGTGGGCCAAATCCCCACCACTTTTATACTTAAAAAATGGCCTGGGGTCCATTAGACATTGGTTGAGAAGGGGCACTCAGTTCTTTTCTATGAAAAATGATCGGTGTTTCGGAACCTACTAAATCAAATAATACGGGGTTAAGAATCCACCGCCAAGCCATTATTAGTTATAAAAAGTAAAGAATTTATCTATTTCATCAAAAAGAAAAAAAAATCAACTGACTAAAACTCCAACCCCCCGGGTTTAAAAAGTGAGTGCGTTTTAGATCAGGCAGTTATAGTAAATTTTATGCATATTTTACTAGAATTGCCTAATCTTTTGATTGCTTAAACATTTTAATGCTTGTTATTTCACATCAGAATGTCTAATACATAAATATGATATACTGGCTATGTTATATGTAACTGAATAGTTTTCCAACTGGTCCAAAATTTAAAATTCTATGATTAACTAGGGCAGATTTCACGAAAAAGCTGCAAAATGACTTACCACAACTAGACCACAAGTTACATTAGCACAATACTGATAAGGCCAGACATAATCGATTCGTTGATTCTCAGATTTCTCAGGGTGCTTCTTCTGAGGATAGCTGGCAGGACAAAAAAGAAGCTGAAATCTAAATCTTTTATTGTGTCAGTCCATTAAATAAAATCATGGGTGAACAATCTTTTCTGTTGGATTGGTAGGTCAGAGTAGCTAAAAATATGGCCTTGTGTTAATGTAACAACGATGAATGATGTAGGACGGAATTTTTTATGCTGGTCCTACTGCGATATAAATGAAGTCACCAGGAGGGTACCACCCCTGGCCTGCTCTTGGGAGACCTGGCTTTCAGTTCAGAAAAAAATTGAGATCTAATCTTGTGTTTTTTAACATAATTTTTATGTACACATTTTGCTGATGTAACACTATGAAATGGACGGATGAAAATTGCAGTTACATTAGCAATAAAGAAACAAGTTTTATAATGACCAAGACAATTAAAAATGGTTCAAAAATAATTTTCAAGATGTCTTTTATCAATCACATACCATTACATTTTCCTGAATTGGTTTTAGCAGATTCCAGAGAGTGCCAAAGCAAGCATGTCTGATCACCAGTAAGTTTGGTCGTCCAAAATTGTCCTCATGAGGCATAAAAAATTATTTTTAAGAGGAAAAAGCTACATATTTGAGGAATATTTTATTGATATTTATTCATTACCTCACAGATATACTTAGTAATAGGTTTACTTGCTTCAGGAAGCAACAGAGAGATAAAAAAAGGGTTGGAAAGTTTAAGGTACCTTTTAAGTGCACTTTTCGTGAAATATGCCCTAGGTAGCTTCGCATAGAGCAAACGGTACACAGTGTAATGGGAGGTTGTTGATTTTACAAGCTGATGGCATCTTTCTCCAGCACTGCCTAATGCAAATATGTTAATGGAGTCTGTTCTTTGTTTACACTCTAAAAATTTTCAGACAAAATTGGTTTTTTAGATTCAAAATGGTTTTTTGAAAAACCAAATTTCAATGCGAAAAACCAACATGGATTTTTTTTAAAAATCCATGTTGGTTTTGCATTGAAATTTGGTTTTTCGAAAAACCATTTTGAATCTAAAAAAACAATTTTGTCCCGACATTTTTTAGAGTGTACCACATACTCATTATTTGCTTTATGCATTTAAATCTGACTTACAGGACAGATCTAGCGGAACAGGAAAGTATGACTGACCATATATCAACAGGCATATTTGGCAGAATAATGTTGTTACAAGCGTCTTTCACAGCAGATAATGTTTGTTCATTGGGGAGACCGGGAAAGTTGTGCCACAAATCTTTTTTTTTAGCCGCCTGCCATTACCTTCCTAATGATCCGATTGACCTGCCTATTGCCTCAATTTTGGCTGAGATATTTTTTTAAGTCTCATATTCAGATTTCCTTTCAAAGTTACAGTATTCGAAAAAATAGCCAGAAGCAAAAAACGGCACAGCTTACCCCCAGTCTCCCCCATTTACCTACAATCTCTGCGATAAAGATTAGATATTGCTAAACATTAGTAGGACCCATTTATGTATTTGCTAAGGACTTCCGATGCATTAACTTGTATAAACAATAGCTCATTGCAAGATGATTGTCAAGTATAGTTTATTGCAGCCATGGAGGATTATACTATGCAGAAGTTTTACATTGTGATGCTTAAGATTTTCGGTTTTATCAATATTTTCGATGATAACTCAAAAAAGTTTTTTCGATTTGTATCCGTAACCTATCGAGCCGTTGTGATTATTGGAATCGCATTCTTTGCATGCATAATGGGTTATCTTCTGAATGCATCCAGATCATTTATTCACAGATTGGGTTGGATTCAACCCACTCTAAGCTATATCTGGGCTCTCGTGATTCTTTGTTACTTTCCCGTAGCTTGGAAGAAGTACCAAGGAAAACCGAACATTCATCGAGACACCCGTCGTATCACTCATGTATCTATGAAAAAGACCAACTGGATCTACATCACTGTGGTTGCTTTGGGTTGTGTAATTTCAGTCATAATTGAAGTCATAAACTTAAAATGGTCTGCAGAAAATGAGGCAGTTGATTGCTTGAACGCAACCAAGATTTCTGCGGCCATGACTGCAAGGAACGTCAGTGGGACCGAGGCTGTCAACAAAATGCTTGACTGTTTCTACTGGTATCTGGCACCCATCCATATCTACAAGAATTTTGTGCCCTTTCTTGTCTTTAGTTTCCTGGGTTATGAATGCCTCCGTATTGCAGCGATGTTTAAAAAGTTCTATCACGGCATGGAGTCATATGGCAAAAGAAAGCACGGAGGTTCATTAGCGACTCTATCAAAGGAATACGTCGGTCTCCATGACAAAGTCAGTCAGTTTAACGAATGCTGGGGCCTCATGGTGGCTACTAACTTGATATTCGTCATTGTCTACATCTGCCTAAGTGCATTCCTGATGCTGAGGTAAATGGAACAATAAGTTTTTTGTGCAAAGTAAAGGATCGACAGAGATTTGATCTGAAGTGCATGATTAGACTCAGACTCAGAAATTATTTATTATTCAACAATTATTGATATATATATATAGAAAATAATATTATATATGTATATCGTAATGTATGCGCCATGAGACTCGTCAACGATAATAATCCCTGCAGAGAGGATGACCCTAAGTCATTATTCAGACAATTGAACAATCTAAAATTAACCAATATCGCATGAAAAGGAAAAAAACAAAAATAAAACAGAGATCTAAACAGTTTTAACTAACCAAATTGACCAATTGTGGGAGTTGAATTGTGTAAATTGTATACTTTATTATTGACATTCCAGATATGATTTCCTCGCTGGGATAAGTATTCAAGTCATTCAGCTTCTCCTTCAAGTTCTTGCAATCGTTGTCTTTTTGGGCGGATGTCTGGCTCTGGAAAATGCGGTGAGAATTCCCCTTGTATGTACATATTGGCATGGATGGTAGTATCATGGTACATGAATAAAAATGATTGTACACTGGTTACATTATTTAAGGGAGCAAAGTGGCAATCATTGTCATTTCCAGTTAATGGCTGTGTCAGCGAGATGTGTATGAACAGCCAAAAATAATGAGTATGTAAGGATGTCTTTAAAAAATTTTAATGACGAAACACAGGGTCAACACATCGTAATGTGGAAACAGACCCAAGATCAGATTTAAAATTAGGATTACAAATAGAGTTAGGTTTATAGATGGGGTTAGGGTTTGAGCTTTGGTTAACCCTGTGTTTTTTAATTAAAATTCTGTCACAAATCTCCTCGCATGTGAATCGTGCCTTATATTTTGTGTATTATATTCAACCAAAACAGCCATAATGGGCAAGAAAATATAAAAAAAAAACACTTGCTCCCTCAAAATAAGGTGAGCAGTGTATTTAGTAGGTGCAGCCCTCTAAGCTCAGTTCTTGCTCTCAGGAGGGTTGATTGGTGATATACAGTTGCACACAAAAATATTCATACAGCTGAGTATTCTGCTTAAACTGGTATTTACAGGGATGCGAGGAGAAAAATTTCACTTTTAAGTCATTGCCCTAATCAATTGTCATTGTCAAGCACTGCAAACTTAAGCATATCTCTGTTTTCAAGCTCAGGGGGCGCACAAACGAAAATTTCAGCATGACAAAAGCATTCATACAGCTCGAACACGCTGGGTATAAAGTGCATCAAAAGCTTGAATTTCTATTCCAAATAATTTGTAACTTTCTGTGGCTTCTTTAAATAACCTCCTTGGAAGTTCTGAATGCTTTTTTGGGTGTTTTTATTTGTTTTGGTTGACCCATACCACCCTTTAGCGCTGGAATCATTTTACCATTTAATGTATATGACATTTCTCAAAAGATGGCAATAAGTCCATGAAGAATAATCTCATTTCTTCAAATGGTCCATCATAGTTTTCTTTATGCCATAGGCTGTGCCTGATGTAAACTACAAGAAGTTTCATTTGGTTTTACAAGATTTAGTCATGGGTACCAAATGTCTAGCGAAGTTTTGAAAGTTTTGCCCATTGAAATAGCATTGGGCCTTGGCCAATTTTTATCCTAGGTCTTTTGCATCATGTGCAAATCATCACCTGCATGCCACAAGTTAATTTTAGTCCAAACGAGAGTTTGCACTAATGATTAAAGCAAGCAATGAAACCAAATTTTACTGTGTGTGAGCATTTAGCTTGGCTTAGTGAGCATCTTTTCAGAAGTCTCACATACATTTAATGGTAAAATGATACCAGCACTATAGGGTGGTATGGGTCAACCAAAACAGATAAAAACACCCAAAAAAGCACTCAGGACTTCTAAGGAGGTTATCCAAAGAAGCCACAGAAAGTTACAAATTATTAGGAATATAAATTCAAGCTTTTGATGCACTTTATACCCAGCATGTTCGAGCTGTATGAATACTTTTGTCATGTTTAAATTTTACTTTAGTGTGCTCCCTGAGCTTGAAAACAGAGATATGCCTAAGTTTGCAGTGCTTGACAATGACAATTGATTAGGGCAATGACTTAAAAGTGAAATTTTTCTCCTCGCATCCCTGAATCAAGAGTAAATACCAGGTATGTGAAGAATACTCAGCTGTATGAATATTTTTGTCCGCGACTGTAGGAGAGAGTGTTAGAGATCATGAAATCCCAAAGTGCACACAATGTAAACACAACGTTGCAAATTTGTGGAGGCCTCGTCTTTTATGACATAGAAATTTATAGAAATTTGTCGCCACGATGTTAACACAACATTAAGATTTCTTCATAAGTATGTAACAATATTGTCATATTGTGGAATTCACTGTAAATTGTTGATTCTAAATTAGTAAAGTAAGTGATAGAAAATATATGAAATGCATTGTAAGTCAGGATTGCTTGTTGGAGAGCTAGTGCAAAGTAATCATCATTTGTCACTACCAGGAACCGCCATGGAAATCTTGGTGAGTCTTGGATGACGAGTCAGTGACTCAGTCTTCATATAAGAGGCAACTCTCCGACAAGACCCGGCATTCAGTTCAGTCATTCAGTTCCAACATTCAATTCAGTTACTTTCTGTTACATTCGCTAGAAACATTCAGTGGGATTCAGTTCTAAGATTCAGATTCAGTACACTCAATTCTTTGATGCAGTCATTTGATTGGATGTTATAATTGTGTTATACATATTGTGATCTGGACTATGTATTATGAACATTTAAATTATACAATAAAACATTTATGTTTAACCTCTCACCAAGCGAGTTTGTCAGCTGATTCTCCCAGAACCTACAATACCATAATTGGTGGAGAATCCGGGTATCGATCCCGGTACCTCTCACACATTTTTCAGTTCTGGACCTGAAGCAGAATCTTTCTTATTGCAACCCAATTGAATGCAATGGTAATACGAAGTCAATAAGTTCCTATCATTAAAGCAAAAAAGTTAAAAGCAGTCTCTTAGGTAAGGAAATGTCACATACAATGCACTGATACATAAATGACTTACCATACGGAAGCAGAGAAATGACAGAAAACAGATTTCTGCATACACTTGAGGCATGGGAGAAATGCTAAACTGAGGTAACACAGTGGAGAAAGGCCACTTTCTGAGTGACAATCCTAAAGAATATGCTATTTGCCAAAAGGAAGCCTTTGTTTTAGTGCACATGTCTGATTGATTTCTGCTCCAAAATTCTCTCTGAAATGGTCGACCACTATTACTATTTTGAACTACAGCAGAATCATGAACTGGTATACCACATTTTCGATTCCGGATGGAATCATGTGCATTGAACCATTTGATAAATGGTAGTGCAAAGGGACTTCTTCCTTTTATGAGGCATTAAGTTTAGAATCTATTCTTTGGCAATGTAAGGTCACCTGCAAAGTTGTTATGCACAAAAGCAATGCATACACTACAGAATAAAGTCGAGGGAAAGAGAGAGTCCCCGATTTTACTCACGGTAGCAATGGTGCATACAGCATATGGCTGTTTACTGATGACGAAAATGAATGATTTGTTGATACATTAAAGATTATACGGATCCAAATATTGTAGTTATTGTAAATATTGTGATGATATTTGATCAAGCTTTATTACATTTTTGTCTGAATTCCTTGTACTCTAATGACTTTTGACATGTGTATATAATTGTGATCATCTTAATGTGATGTGCTTGTAATGATTGATGTTGCATTGTATATTGATAAGATGTACTTTGTATTGCAATGATGTAGGAACTATGTATTGTCTAAACTTGTTATACATTGTATGTATGTGATTTATACAAAACTGTAAAAAGCCAAAAAAAAAGAAGAGGTATTCAAAATTTATTTAGACAGTTTCGAGGTCGAAACTTTTTCAACCAGGTGGGATATTGTCATATTGTGGAATTCACTGTAAATTGTTGATTCTAAATTAGTAAAGTAAGTGATAGAAAATATATGAAATGCATTGTAAGTCAGGATTGCTTGTTGGAGAGCTAGTGCAAAGTAATCATCATTTGTCACTACCAGGAACCGCCATGGAAATCTTGGTGAGTCTTGGATGACGAGTCAGTGACTCAGTCTTCATATAAGAGGCAACTCTCCGACAAGACCCGGCATTCAGTTCAGTCATTCAGTTCCAACATTCAATTCAGTTACTTTCTGTTACATTCGCTAGAAACATTCAGTGGGATTCAGTTCTAAGATTCAGATTCAGTACACTCAATTCTTTGATGCAGTCATTTGATTGGATGTTATAATTGTGTTATACATATTGTGATCTGGACTATGTATTATGAACATTTAAATTATACAATAAAACATTTATGTTTAACCTCTCACCAAGCGAGTTTGTCAGCTGATTCTCCCCGAACCTACAATACCATAATATTGCCAAAATGTTACATGCTAATGTTATATTCTCAAAGTGCTTCACAACTTTGTGACGTCATTTCCACCATACAATACCATGTATTTACCCATACTTCTATGGTATTTGTCAATATTGCTATTTTGTCACAACATTGTTGCAGCATAATTTTTATGTGCCAATTTGATGTTCTCGATATAACTTGAGAATAAAGATGGTTCAAGAATCGAGATATATATTTATTTTTCCACAGATTCGGGCCCCGAGAAATATTCTTAATTCTCTTGATATGTCGGATATGGATGAAAAGCAGCTGATTCAGGTGATTATTGCTGTTCGCCTCACAAAATTCTCTTTTAAATGTTAAAAAATGTCAACAAGATCTGACTGAAGAAATCCTTAATTCCAGCTTTCCTTGTTTGTGGGCAGGATTGATTCAGCATCCAGCGTCAGTGCCAGTGGATTCCTCTTCATTGACCGTCCAACTGTTTTAGCCGTAAGATTTTTTCCTATCACTTAGGCTAGATTTCTGCTCTTTTAACACATATAGATGATTTGATGCTGTACCTAATATTATGATAAGAATAAATAAACTATTTGCAGCAAAGAGATAATTGCATTATTGTTACAAGTGGCCAGTGAGGTCAAGTCCCTCTATTTACAGCTATTCCCTATTTCCTACACAATATATTAGAGCAGGCCCACCTTTTCTTATAAGTCATAGTATTACGTATTGTATTTTTAATTTCATCTCTACTTTCAGATCGGAAGCACATTTCTGGCTTATGTTATCATCATTTTCCAGTTTGATGATGCCCAATGAAGCACAGAGAATTGTATTTATAACGGGAGGCTTCGGTGCCAACTTAGTCGCTTCAGTTCAGGTCTCCGTTTGAATTTGCTCTGACATCATAAATGATTGCAAAAAATGAACATTACCAGAACATGAGAACACATTTATAACATACACTCTTCGCATTACTTTTAAAAGGAGCAAAGTGGGAATCATAGTCATTTCCGGTTAATGTTGTGTCAGTGAGATGTGTAAGAACAGCTAAATATAATAAGTATGTAAGGATGTTTTTTGCAGAAATTTAATGACGAAACGAGTAAAATTAGGGTAACAAATAGATTTACGTTTATGGATAGGGTTGGGGTTTGAGTTTTGGTTAACACTGTATTGTTTCATTAAACTTCTGTAACAAATCTCCCCGGAAGTCAATTGTCTCGTACATTTGATGAATTATATACGTGTATATTGCCCAAATCTCCACATAAATTTTACTGCAACGTTCTCACAACCAAATCATACTAACAGGACGACAATACCATAGTAGCCTTTTAGTAGGCTATTTATTAATTTGATTTAGTTAAGGTCCATCGCAATGCAGGTAACACGATAACACTATGGATGGCTCTACTGAAAGTAAAATCTACAGTTTTCCACAGAAAATGAATATACACCCACCAGCAAAAGAAACGCAACACTTGATTTTGGCTTGGAATTTTGCATGGACACTTTTTTAGACAAAACAAATCATATGGTATTGATCCTTAGATCAACTACACCGCGTTCCCAATTATTATGCAACTATGCTTTTTTGCATTATCTCAAAAAGAAATGACACCATTTGAATATTCTTTTCACATAATGATAAGTGTACCATGGAGCTAATATCCTGCCAATTTTGTCCAATTCCATTGACTTAGTTGGGAGTTATGCCATATAATTATGTGTTGGGGTGTTCTCAATTATTATGCAAATTCTTGGAAAAGCATCCATTGCCACCCAAAATCAACAAAGTTGATTATGAATTGACATTAGAATATAGAACTCACAACACTAAATAAAAAATGGAACCATCATTTCAAACATGGATGCCTTCATGACCGAGAAATTAATATAATACAACTGCATTGAAAAACCATTGAAATTGGCTTTTTGCTCAATAAAGAAGCCTCCCGTGCTCTTAAAAAATTTAATATCAATAAAATTCCAGCTTAGAATATATCTATGGCACACCACGGTCATACTGTATGATGAAACACCAAATCTGGTATCTCTGCAAAATATGACACCAAATCAGAAACTCATACTTCTGTTTCCCATTGGAATAACATTGGCAATTGGATGTGTTCAATTCATTTCAAAATATTTCTCAAATACAGTGGTGCAACTTAATTGGCATTGGTTTACAGGAGAGTTCTAAACCTAAGGAAAGTGGAAAATGACTTAGGTAATGATTTTTCAGTTTGTCTGGCTGACAGAGGCTTTTTATTGCAATAAAACTGTAATTTCAATGTTTTTTCAATGCAGGTGAATAACATGAATTTCTTGGCTATGAATGCATCTATGTTTGAAATGATGGTTACACTTTTTCTTTTGGGTTATGGGGTACATGTTGATGGCATCTTCAGATTAGTCTAGGTCATTTTGAGTGGCCATGGATGCTTTTCCAAGAATTTGCATAATAATTGGGAACACCCCAAAACATCATTATATGGCATAACTCCCAACTGAGTCAATGCAATTGGACAAAATTGGCGGGATATTAGCTCCATGGTACACTTATCATTATGTGAAAAGAATATTCAAATAGTGTTATTTCTTTTTGAGATAATGCAAAAAAGTATAGTAGTTGCATAATAATTGGGAACGCGGTGTAGCGTCTTTGTGCCAAAAATCATTCAGCTGTGACCATTTCCTGTTGGCTTTTAGACTTGTTTATCACATTTCAATTTTTGGCTGTAAATGGTCATTTGCCTACAGTGTATTCCCGTGAACGCCTTTAGTCAGAGTAAAATGCACCGAAGGTAAATTCATTGTGTGTCAGAAACAACACATTAGCAGACTCCATCAAAATACTTACATTAGCAACAAATGCAATAATGGAGCCATTAGCTTAATTGTCAAATACTGACTCAGGCCAGATATAATTGATCTTTCTAAAGCTTCTTGGATAGTCAATTTAATAAAGACTGTACATGTGTATTATATGCTCAAATCTTTTTTAATAGACAGAGAATCTGTTGGGTCGGTCGATCCGAGAAGCTCAATATGAAAAATATCTAGCCTGGTGCCTATATCAGACCATAGAGTTCAAACAAGATCCTATTCAGGAAATCGGCGGTGTCTGCACAGGCATTTCATGAAACTGAGCTTTGCCAGTCTGTTCTAAAATGGAGACTTCCATGGTACAGCGAATCTTTCTTTTGATAATGAAGATTTTTGGATTACTAAACATCTTCAACGAAACCTCCAGAAAAGTGTTACACGTCATATCAATCCTCTATCGTGTACTGGTGATCATAGGCCTCTTATTTCAAGCTTCCGTCTTGGGATACTTTATGACTAAATCTAATTTGTTTATGTGGAGACTGGCGTTAGTCCAGCCGATAGTGGAGATCTTTCGGGCTGTTGTAGTCATCTGCTATTTCCCTATGGTTTGGAAAAGGTATGAACCGAAAACTGACTTCACTCAGTCAGGTACAATGTGCAAGAAAAGTGTTAATAATGCTTGGGTCATTGCAACTTTGGCCGGGTGTATGGTATCAGTTATAAGTGAGATCATAAATGTTTGGTGGTCTGTGTCAAATACACCTGGACTCTGCTCAAATTTTACAGTTCCACCCACGACAGAGTTTCAGGGAAATAACAATCAGTGGATTATCGTTGACTCGATATTTGAATGCATTGCTGTTAGCCTGGCTCCTATAAACGTCTTCAGTAACATCGCTCCTTCTTTGGTCTTCTGTTACCTTGGCTACCAAAGTTTCGTCATAGCAATGACATTCAAGAATTTCAGCAAAGATGTTGCATCGGAGAGCAGCAAGAAGGAAGGATCTTCATTAGCACGCCAATCAAAGGAATACGCCAACCTCTACAAACGAGTGGAGCTGCTCAACGACAAATGGGGCCCCATGATTGCCATCAACTTGGGTTTTGTCATCACCAGCATCTGCCTGAACATCTACTTAATGTTGAAGTAAAAGGTGTCATCAATGCTATGGAAAAAATATAAAAGATACAGTGACGAATTTGAGTTAAAATCAATGCTATACAAAAATAAAACTAAAGATGCATTGACAAATTTGAAATAAACGGGTCATCAATGCTATACAAAAATAAAATTAAAGATGTGTTGACAAATTTGAGATAAATTGTGTCATCGATGCTATACAAAAATAAAATTAGAGATGTGTTGACAAATTTGAGGTAAATGTATAAATCAATGCATTACCATACGAACGTAACAGACATAGAGTAGGTCGGGGCAAGAAGCCCGGGTTAGGTGAGAGGCCCCCCCAGGTTTATATCTAAACTTACATTTTTGGTGCGTTTTCTTATTGCTGGGCTTGAAGCTAGAGGCTTTTTAGGAAACGTCACAAATTTTCAAGGCGAACAGCACCAAACCATAGTAGAAATTAAAGAAACAAAAAAATGTGCATGGATTTTGTAACTTTGACTAATTCTTTGAAAGTGGCTGTCAGAAATAACTTCGGAAATTTTTAAAAGTAAAATGGATATCTGCATTGCTTCACTTTAGGACCATCACACAAATATGATTTGGATCATGTTTTTTGCCTTTTAGTTCGAAATATAGAGGTCAAACTAAAATATGTGGGTTTGGGGCGAGAGGCCCCACATGGCATGGGGCATGAGGCCCCCTACACTGGGGCCTCAAAACTGCTTCAGGAACCAATTAATAATGTGTACTTTACCTTAAATCTTGATAGAAAGGCTAATCAAAATAGAAAAAAAAATTTGCCGAAATTGAAACGGCAAAAAATATTAAAAAGTGAATGTATGAACAGAAAAATTCTGAAATTTAGAAAAAGTTAATAGAATGCCTTAAAAATTATAGAAGAATCCCAAGAAATAACTTTCAAGTTGAATGCACTCGCAAAAAAAATTGCCATAGGATTATAATAGGGGGGCTTCTTGCCCGATGGGTGGGGTAAGAAGGCCATTTTCAATTTTTTACAAAAATGGCTGTAACTCCTTTATTAAAATTGGTAGACATTCGTTTCACTAGTTATGAATAGAGTCAAGTGATATCTTCCTGACAGCATAAGCATTTAAAGAATCGACCATAAAAAGTAGGTCAAATCTCACCTCGAAGTTAAGGGGGGCTGCATGCCCCGACCTACTCTACATTGAAATTGTTCTTATCACAATGCTGCAATAAGATTCAAATGGATAATCAGTGTTTTTTGCTTGTCAAATTGCAGGTTTACCATAGTGAGTTGGGTGAGTTTTCAACTAATTCGATTGACGGTCCTGGTAATTTCACTCATTGCTTTCACAGTCGGAGCCCTGTCATTGGAAAAATGGGTAATTTGTTGTATCATGATGAAAAACTGTCATGTTCATCTCCCGTCTCCTTTTTCCTCTATTATACACTACCCTCCAAAAGTTTGAATACACTTAAAAAGTTACATTTCTGTCAGAAATACCTCATCTTCAACACAATTTTTGCTTTATACTTCCATCAAACAATATGGAAATTCACATTCAGGCAATCAGATATACATATTTCATGGTTTTAGATCATTATGGTATAAATTTACATAATTTTATCGATATCCAATTTTATAATTTTCTCTGAAAAGCTATAAATCACAGTTACCTTCCATCTTTATGGGCTTTTATGATTTTTCACAAATTACCACTGGTTTGTGATGATTCTACCTTTGTTTTTAGTCCAGAAAATGACCATTGAGAAATGGACAAAAAACTGATTTTGGCTAGTTTTGGGTCAAAACAATGCAGAAACAGCGCAAATAAAATAATTCTCACATGAGAAGATACATTCTATGATTATACTTCATCATGGCCCGAAATTATCCAAATTTTGTATTTTTGATTGGTAAATGTCCAATTTTTAAACAGTCTTTTTGGGGTTTAAAACTACTGTTACGATCATGTTAAAACTCTAGAAACACTTAAATATAATTAAATTTCATAAACCTAGAAATAACTGGGCTGTGACAATTTTTTTATAAATTCCATTATTTGGGATATATCAAGAAAGGTAATAAATTTCAACCAAAATGACCTAAAATGATAAAATAAAGACAACTTATGACTTCAATGTGACTTCTGATATTGTTTGATGTAAATATAAAACAAAAATTCTATTCAAAATGGAGTATTTTTAAAAGAAACCTCACTTTTCCAGGTGTATTCAAACTTTTGGAGGGCAGTGTATTTCTAGATTTTACAGCCATTTCGAATGTCATATTTAGAAGCAACTTTGTAAATAGTAATTTTGTAATGTTTTATTTGATGTTCTGTCTTATAAACGTGTAGTCGTACTGGAGGGGGGCAGGGGAAGGTTATCCCCCAAATGTTGCAAAATAAAAATCATTTGGGCAACAAGGTTAAAAAATTTGGGCAGATGATCAAATGAAATTTATTGAAAATCAATGGTTCCGCAATGATTTAACGTAATCATATGAAAGCTGGATCATGAAATTCTAGCAAATATTGCTTCCCCTCACAAAATGTTAGTCTGTGATAGGCCTATAGGCCTTTTTTTTTTACTCTTTTTAAATTTAGCCTTTGTTGATAATTTCTCTATCAATGCAGATTCGTGCACCAAGAGATGTATTGAACTCCCTGGACATGTCAGATTTTGATGAAAAGCGGCTGATGCAGGTTAGAAAAGTTTAGTTTCCTTTACAAAAATCTTCAAAACTGACTGGGTTTTATATTTGTATCCTTGAAATCTTTTTTCACTGACGGAGAGCATGATGTTATGCCGGCTGGCTATGGATCATCCTTACGTTTGGCATTTTACTGATGATAATGTTGCTATTGATTGACTGACACGGAATGATGCTTCCTTTTATTGCTGTGTATTTCCCATACAAATCAAATCCTTTTGAAATGGGACAAATCCTATTAAGGTCCATTTCTTTTTTGCACAGGAGTGCAGGGGCATATAATAAAAATATCCATCATACTATACCCATCTTAAGAATTTTACAGTCTATACGCATGAAAATTCAATTAGTAGTTGCAATGGTGCCCTATTTTTTTACTGTATATAGTTATCAGAAATTTGTGATAAGTTTTGGAAAAATTCCATTTCAGCTTTCCCTGTTCTTCGGCCGGATTGATTCAGCATCGGGTGTCAGTGCCAGCGGATTCCTTTTCATTGACCGCCCGACCATTTTAGCCGTAAATATATTGAACTGCCTGCTTTAGCTTTAAAAAGATTCTTGTGTTTGTATCAAGCTTAGTTTAAAGCCAGTTTCTGATAATTTTTCCAATAACGGCATGCGGTTCATGATTTTCATTATCTTACATATGATCTTTTATTTGACAATGAAATATCTTGGAAGATTCTTATATTAAAACAATTATACTTAAAATTGAAGCAAGAGAAGTATTGCGTTAATTGTAAAAAATAGCCCTTGAGATGTTATGTTCCATTACCATCCATCCAATAACTATGTATCCTTCAAATTTGCCTCATTGACCCAGAGCATGCCATGACGTCATGCTGAGGCTGGCTGTGGATCCTCCTGTTGTTTGAAAATTAAAGATCACTAAACCAAACTGTGGTAAACAATGACAAACAGGCTAACCACAGATGCTTCCAATCACAAAATTAATTTAGGCCTGTGCTCATTTGTGCGCTGATCTTTATATTAACTGTGAATTGCCAAACACAAGGATGATTCACAACCAGCCTCAGCATGACATCATGTTCTCTGGCCATGATGAAAAAATTGAGGGATACTTAGAGATTGGATTGATAATAATATTATAACTGTATTGCCAGGATTGTAATGAGTTGTATTTCATCATTTACGTCGGAATGCAGTTTGCAGTAATCTCCATTTACGTTGACTCGAGGTTACTGTATATCGATGCATTGTAGCATAATTTATCTCTCTTTTCAGATCGGAAGCACTTTTCTGGCTTACGTCATCATCATTTTCCAGTTTGATGCCTAGAACTGCGTACGCCATTCGGTACAAGGAACCAGTCACAACCTGTGACAACCATTGCTTCTTAATGATGCTTGAATGTGTTTGTTTGAGGTCTTATATCAAATATTGATGAAATATTTTTGCCTGTGTCCTTGTCTGTGCTGGGATACTTAAGTTATCATGGCTCTTTATATAACAAAAGTATGAGCAATGTCCGATGCTGTATTTATTTTGCTATTGAATGTACAACCAGTTTGAAAATACATGTAAAACAAGATATCTGAAAGAGAAGTTATTTGGTGGAAAGTTTCCACCAGAGGGCCTTTAAATCAAGCTATAACATCTCTGAACTTCGGTGAACGATCTGACATGTACGTAAATGGGACCAGTGTAACTATACATTTTATGAACTTTGCAAGAAAGTAATTTATTTGTACCATGAAACTCTTCATTTTTCAACGAAATGCGAAACTGATAATTTTTGGTAATGTAGAATACAGGGCTTTGGAGTCATAGTCGGGAGTCGTAGTAGTGCAGTTAGAGGTTTTCGGGTGGAGTGGGGGGCGAACTTTGATTTTCAGGAGGGGTCGGAGTCGGAGTCACATATTCATTTGATGATTCCTGACTCCTAAAAATAAATATAATTTCCAAAAACACCATTGCAAGAATGAAATATATCTATTCCAAATTTTACACAAGACTTCCAAAAAAGTATTCATGTACATGTACATACTAAAGTCCAAGGAACCTTTGAAAATACCTTTCCACCACAGTTGACTTTATAATATTTGTGTGCAATAATGCCGATAAGTGTCGGGAGTCAGAGTCAGAGTCATAATTCAGGAGACTTAAAGGAGTCAAGAACAGGAGTTGATTCACTTGCTATCTTATTCCAAGCCGTGGTAGAATACTGTAGATCAATGTAGATGCAATATTCACTTTCTATTTTGTGATTGACACATGAAACATATTTATCTAATTTTGTTATTTCAGTTTGTTAATAAAAGGTTTAATTAAAAAAGCAAAGAAATTATGATATGGTGAAAAAGTGAAACATTTTTTTATAAGGACATTCTGCCCTATAGTTATTGGTCTTCTCTGGAATCTTGTGGGCGAATTTTGAGACAAAATACTGCACCAATTTCATTCGAACTTTGCACACTGGGCTTAATTTGCCCAAGATTGTGTTGATCAACTTTATAGAAACATGCACATAGTCTAAATACCAGTTTAGAGACCAAAGAAAACCATCCAAGAAAAACTGGAAAGAGGGAGTCCTGTGATGTCATTGAGGGGCTTCCTCACCCCAGATCTATTTATAGCTCACTGAGAATTTGACAAAACAAAAAGGGGTCAGCAATTAGGACGAAACACAACTGCATGCTTTATCAATGTGTTGCTACTTTGTATGCCCTATTATGTAGTAGCAACAGTTACAAGATAACCAGGACTTCGGATCAGTAGTTAGATGATGTGCAGAATGCCCGTTAAAGTGCCTGCCTTGTGCACGTTAACATGTTGAAGTATGGAATTTTTTTTTTTCTAACATAACAATTAAGTTAACTTCTGGAGATTGATGGTAGGCCTACACAAAATTTGAGAGGAAAATGTTTGAAAGGGCACTTGAGTATGTGAACTGACACTTTAAATGCTTGTCATTGCTGATATCTTAAAATCAGCTACAAAGTGTTCAGCAATTTGGCCCCTGGTGTTCAATCCATTAGACGTCGTCTAAAGTGGTCAACTGGCCAAATGCCACCAGGACAGACAGGACAGTTATTCAGAATATCAGCAGAAATTTAAGTTGAAAAGCAAGATTGCATTTGTAGTAATGTAGTCATAATATTCTTAAGTAAATGTATATTATATTGGTATTAGCACGTCAGTTGTAGAATTGTGGCTTGCAAAACTGATCAGAGGGGGGGGGATACAGGCTCCCCCCGGGCCGCTAAGATTAGAAGTGGCATTTTGAAGAAAATATGCAAAAACTCGGTCCAATGATGCTGATAAACGTCTGGTGTGGAGAGATACGCACACGTCTGGGCATGGGACTAACTTTTGCAGGTCATCCCCACGCAATTAAGGCCTTAGTACTAACGGCTTCTGTTTTCATGAAAGATATTGAGAGTGGCGTAACCAAGGGAGGAGGGAGCAGCGGGGTTTGTACCCCCTCCCAATATTGGACCTGTAGGGGGAACGAGGACACAGTGAATCAGCAATATTTATTTCCTTCATGTCTCAACAAGTCTTTTATCCACATTCTCGATGTTAGGCTTAAGTGAAAGTCCTGCAGCTAGCTTGTGCCCCGCCTTCCAGGTGCCAGTGATATGAACTTTTTGACTTTGGGTAAAATATATAGTTAGTGGTAGGTGCCCCTCCGGAGAATCGCGTACCCCCCCCGACTCGAGACACCCCAGTTACCCCACTGGTTATTGATAGGCACATGTAAGCAAAAAATGTAATGGTTGGAACATTTTGTGTTACTGGTACAATGACAATGGCACGGCATTAATTCACTCCATAAAACTATTTAATCGAATTAATAAATCATAATAGATAAAACACTGTTAAAAGAGTAAAAACTATTGGGAATGAGGGGTCATTCACATGAGGAAAATTGAATAGGACAAAAGTTTCCATATTTTCAGGTTTTGCTGTGTTTTCATTATATGTAATTACTTCGATGGAAGCTCAGGCACAAATCAGTGAAGAGAATGATTTTAAGTGTATGCATGGTTGAAATGTGTTGATGGAATGCTTGGCTGAGACTTAATTGTGTGTTATTTGAACCAAAATGTATAGGACAAAGGCCTGGGCTTGGAATTTGTGCATTTCCAGGTGAATTATGAATACAACCTGTACAGCTGTCATGTAATAAACCAAAATATAACTAATAATAACTCTTGACAAAGGTCAGAATACAGTTCATAATAGAATAGACAGTAGCAAGTCTCTGCCATAACAATTAACACTGACACTATGTACCGTTTGCTCTATGCGAAGCGACCCAGTTAAGGCTTGGGTTTGACTTTAGTGAACGCTTTAGACAGTCTTAAAGATTTTTTTTGTGCCTAAAATGAAACTACATCTTCCAGGCAAATTCAATCAAATGTTAATATAGCCCGTATGCTAGATTATATTCTCATGTATACTGTGTATATTTTTATACATGTAGGCCTATAAAAATATTTTTTGTTGTCAAAGATTACGTGATTCTAATAAGAGAGACTTTGGAACAACTGGACTATTATGTGCATTTTTTGATAAGATTGGATACTATGTTTGAGACTGAAATATTCTCCTATGTGCTTCACTATGCTAGTATGGATATATTTGTAATGTATCTTAAAGCTTGCTGTGAAAAAAATCTACTGAAACATAGTGTTTTAGTTTAGGTTTGGCTTAGAACTTATGGACCCGTTTGGCTTTTTTGAACGCAGGTGTTGTAAATATGTAGGGGGTTCATGCTCATAATTTTTTGGTTTGGCATGTCAATAACTGACCTCTTTTGTTGCATTTAGCAATATGTGCAAATGCAGAATAGCTAGATGCGGCCAACATTTTCAATCATGGGCAGGGTGGATGGACATGAAAGAGGAAAAGCCCATGGAAATGCAGGTGAACATCAGTGCAGAGTTTGTGGACTAAAATTTTACACATATGTGCACAAAACGGAATTTGTCAGTTTTTTCCTGTACCTTAAAAATAAAATCTGCATATATGGTACAGTTAACCCTTTTACCCTTACTGGTCAATTAACATAGTTTCCACCACATACCTTGGGATACACGGTTTATCATGTAAAATTTGGAAATCATACAGTCAAAGCTATATCACTTCTCAAGAGAGCACCATGACACGGTTGCATCAATACAAGCAGTGATTCTGTTTTCAAGTGAATCTATTATTGCTCTTATGGGGGTCTCTGTTGTCATTGCCCAATTGGGTTTATGTAATTTTTTCTGCCTATTTTGGTTGGCTTACAACATGTTCTGCCTATTTTGCTTGGCTAATAACATTTTTACACAGAAAGAAATAAGAGTGGCAAAATTGCTGGAATTATTGGAGTCCTAGACTACAGCACCCCCTGTAGGAACTTTTCAGAATGACACTTCAATTCTGAAATGAGAAACTTTACTTGGAACTATTATATGGAGCTGGAACTTTTTACTGGCATATCTGTTTAGTCTGTAGCTGGACTCAATAATCTGGAACATTTCGCACTTTGATCCATATAGTTTTTGGGTCCTTGGAATTCATTCTAAGACCATAGTCATCAGCTTCATTTCGTGTCAACAGGCAAAGTTGATGTACACACAAAAACATTTCACAGACAAAATGACAAACCCAACAGATGTGCCCCTGTGATCAAGATGGTACTTATGCATCCCTAGCTACAATATTTTGCTTCTCAGGGCTCAAATTGTCTTTTATTCAACATATTTCTTCTAAACTGTCAGCAATTCCCACAAAAACTGGTACCAGAATACAACAACCAAAAAATTGGACTGTGCTGCCCTCTTGTGCATAGTTATAGAATACCAAAATTGCCTGCAGGTTCATTTCATTAAGAAAGAAAAAAAGTAACTTTCTTATTTATAACATCCCGTTCACCCTATTGTGGCTTATAAATTTAAGTTTGTTAAATTTATATCTTTATAGGAATTTAATGTCAAGTCTTTTAATTTTATTGGGGAATATTGTTCACTAAATAAACAATATCTTCTTTTCATATATTATGATAGAAAATGCCATTTTTACATGTCATTTATCTTTCCCTTTCGTATACATAACTTGATAGATTGTTGAATATTGAAGAGGCCCAAATTGTGGAAATATACCAAGGACCCAATGCATACATTGCATATTTTAAAATTGAGTGCAAATCAAGTTAATGTGATTTTAAGAATATTACCTTCGTTGTCGCAAAAAAATTGTGTTAAATTGTGAATTTTGCTCTGAAAAAAATTGTGGCAATTCTTGACAACATAGTGAAATTGTCTGAAAATTTTATTGCAAAAGCTCAATTCTAAGGGCCTGAACCATAGTGATTTTGTCTGCAAAACTCCAATTTTCAAATTGTCCTGTAAAATTAAAAATAGAGTTGCAGCGCCAATTATTCGGCTTTTATCATCTGTATGGGCATTATTTAAAATGGGGCCTTTATTTTTGGTGTAACTTGTTGGTAAGGTCATATTTTATCACAAAAACTGAAATTTGATAAACAAGTCTAAATGCCAACAGGAAATGGTCACAGCTGAATGATTGTTGCCACAAAGACACTAGTTGATCTTAGGATCAATACCATTAATTTGTTTTGTCTAAAAAATGTCTTTGCCAAAATCAAGTGTTGCTTTTCTTTTGCTTGTGAGTGTGTTTGTAAATGAAGCATTGGACATGGTTACTGCAGTGGTTGGCAAATAGTTCCCTTGATCATGGGCTGACCAAATTTTATGACAGACATTGCGGGAGAACACCAACAAACAAAATGTGTCTCGGGAGGTTTGTGACAACATTATCAGGTCAATCTGTCAATTACAATCTGTCACTTTGATATGCAAACAGAGTGGACTGTTGCGCTGTGAAAAATGGCACTTCGTGAATCACCATACTGATATTTTGTCATGATCATACCCAATAATTTCAATTTTAATTTGATTTAAGGAGACTTATCCCGCTTGTTGGTGACAGGCAAACTAAAGGATCATCTGATTTTTATTCTAATTCCATTATGACAAATCAAATGGCCTTGTCTTGATCATGACGAATCAAACAGCCTCTATGTTTCCCATGCATGCTGAATGAAGAGAAGATGACACTTCATCGGTTATCATGGGCCCAAAGTGCCTTTTTCACTGTGAACTGGTCCTCTTTGTTTGCATAACTAGCAGATAGGCTGTAAATGGTTAATTACCTACAGTGTGTTCCTGTGAACGCCTTTAGTCAGAGTGAAATGCACTAAAGACAAATTCATTGTATGTCAGAAGAAAACATTAACAGACTCCATCAAAATACTTGCATTAGCAGCAAATGCAATAATGGTGCCATTAGCTTGTTAAATACTGACTGAGGCCAGACATAATTGATCGTTAGCTTCTTGGATTGTCTATTTAATAAAGATTGTGGGTATTATAGCCCAAATATTTTTCCGTATGCAGAGAATCTATTGGGTCGGTCGATCCAAGAAACTAAATATGAAAAATATCTGGCCTAGTGCCCATCTGATGATCAAGTTCAAACAAGATCCTATTCGGTAGATAGGCAGTGTCCGCACTAGCATTTAAAGAAATTGAGCTTTGCTGGTCTGTTCTGAAATGGAGACTTCCATGGTGCAGAGAATGTTTCTTTTGATATTGAAGATTTTTGGATTACTAAACATCTTCAAAGAAACCTCCAGAAAAGTGTTACATGTCATATCAATCATCTACCGTGCACTGCTGATCATAGGCCTCTTATTTCAAGCTTCCATCATGGGATATTTTATGACTAAATCTAGTTTGTTTATGTGGAGATTGGCGGTAGTCCAGCAGATAATTGAGCTCATTCGGGCTGTTGTGGTCATCAGCTATTTCCCTTTCGTTTGGAACAGATATGGACCGAAAACTGACTTAACTCAGTCCGCCAAAGTATGCAAGAAAAGTGTTAACAATGCCTGGGTCATTGTGACTTTGACCAGATGTATGATATCAGTTATGAACGAGATTATGAATATATGGTTGACTCTGTCTAATACACCTGGACTCTGCACAAATTTCACAGTTCCACCCACAACAGAGTTCCAGAGGGATGCCAATCAGTGGTTTATCATTGACTCGATATTTGAATGCATCGCTGTTAGCATGGCTCCTCTAAACGTTTTCAGTAACATCGTTCCTTCTTTTGTCTTCTGTTACATTGGCTACCAGAGTTTCGTCATAGCAATGACATTCAAGAATTTCAGCAAAGATTTTGCATCGGATAGCAATAAGAAAGAAGGGTCTTCATTGGCATGCCAATCAAAGGAATACGCCAACCTCTACAAACGAGTGGAGCTGCTCAACGACAAATGGGGTCCCATGATTGCCATCAACTTGGTTTTTGCCATCACCAGCATCTGCGTGAATGCCTATCTTATGTTGAGGTAAAATGTATCATAAATGCAATACCAAACAAAAGTGAAATACATGTACTGAATTTGTTTAAATCCCAATACTGTAATTAGATTGAAAAGATAAGGCTGGACATATTTGATTTTAACTTGGCCGATCCAACAGATTTTCAGCTTACAGAAAAAAATTAAGCATAACAACAATTCTTTTCAAATTGACATAATAAAAAATGGGGACAGCTTTTTTTTTTGTCCTACTGACAAACGTGCAACCCTAGAAGATCTGAGAAGCTAAAGATCAATTCTGTCTGGCTTGATCTGCATTTTTGCTTGTCCAATTGCAGGTTTACTATTGCGAGTTGGGTCAGTTTTCAAATAATTCGATTGATGGTCCAGGTCATTTCACTGATTGCTTTCACAGTTGGTGCTCTTTCATTGGAAAAATGGGTAAAATAATCCTTATACTATGTTTAAAAAATGTTGTGTTCTTGTAATAAATCATATAAGTTAATCCAAATAAATTCATGATTTTTTTTACAATATTTCGGCTTTATGCAGCCATGTTGTGTTCTTCCCCATGCATACTCTTTTTCCTCAATCAAATTTCAGAATTTACAGCCATTTCGAATCTCATTTTAAGAAGCAACCTTGTAAATTGTAGTTTGTCAATGATTCATTCGATATTAGAATTTGTCATAGGCATACTTTACTGAAAATTAGTGGTTTCCAAATGATTTCATTTGTGTAATTGTATGAAATGTGGATCATGAAATTTGAGCAAATAATTATCTCTTCCCCACACAAAATGTTAGCGCGTGATCTGCCTGTGTTCTCCTTGTTTTTGACTCATTTTGAATGTATCCTTTGTCGATAATTTGTGTATCTTTTAATATGTGTCAATGCAGATTCGTGCACCAAAAGATGTATTGAACTCCCTGGACATGTCAGATTTCGATGAAAAGCGCCTGATGCAGGTTAGAAAAGTTCAGTTTCCTTGACAAAAATCTTCAAAACTGACTGGGTTTTATATTTGTATCCTTGAAATCTTTTTTCACTGATGGAGAGCTTGATGTCATGCCGAGGCTGGCTATGGATCATCCTTATGTTTGGCATTTTACTGATGATAATGTTGCTATTGATTGACTGACACGGAATGATGCTTCCTTTTATTGCTGTGTATTTCCCATACAAATCAAATCCTTTTGAAATGGGACAAATCCTATTAAGGTCCATTTCTTTTTTGCACAAGAGTGCAGGGGCATATAATAAAAATATCCATCATACCATACCCATCTTAAGAATTTTACAGTCTATACGCATGAAAATTCAATTAGTAGTTGCAATGGTGCCCTATTTTTTTACTGTATATAGTTATCAGAAATTTGTGATAAGTTTTGGAAAAATTCCATTTCAGCTTTCCCTGTTCTTCGGCCGGATTGATTCAGCATCGGGTGTCAGTGCCAGCGGATTCCTTTTCATTGACCGCCCGACCATTTTAGCCGTAAATATATTGAACTGCCTGCTTTAGCTTTAAAAAGATTCTTGTGTTTGTATCAAGCTTAGTTTAAAGCCAGTTTCTGATAATTTTTCCAATAACGGCATGCGGTTCATGATTTTCATTATCTTACATATGATCTTTTATTTGACAATGAAATATCTTGGAAGATTCTTGTATTAAAACAGTTATACTTGAAATTGGAGCAAGAGAAATATTGCGTTAATTGTAAAAAATACATTGTAGCCCTTGAGATGTTATGTTCCATTACTATCCATCCAATAACTATGTATCCTTCAAATTTGCCTCATTGACCCAGAGCATGCCATGGCGTCATGCTGAGGCTGGCTGTGGATCCTCATGTTGTTTAGAAATTAAGGATTACTAAACCAAACTGTGGTAAACAGTAACACAAACCAGCTTACCACATAGGCTTCCAATCATTAGTTTAGGCCTGTGCATGTGATTGATACATGTAACTGTGGTTTTGTTAGCTGATCTTTATATTAACTGTGAATTGCCAAACACAAGGATGATCCACAACCAGCCTCAGCATGACATCATGCTCTCTGGCAATGATGAAAAAAATTAGGGATACGTAGTGATTGGATTGTTAATAATATTATAATAGTCTTGCCAGGATCGCAGTGAGTTGTATTTCATCATTTATGTCCGAATGCAGTTTGCAGTAATCTCCTCTTGCCTTGACTCAAGATAACTGTATATCGATGTATTGTATTATAATTCCATCTCTCCTTTCAGATTGGAAGCACTTTTCTGGCCTACGTCATCATCATATTCCAGTTTGATGGTGCCTAGAACTGCGTACACCGTTCGATACAAGGAATCAGTCACAACCTGTGACAACCATTGCTTAGTGATGCTTGAATGTGTTTGTTCGAGGTCTTATATATTTGATGAAATATTTTTGTCTTTCTCCTTGCCCGTACTGGGATACTGACTTATCATGGTTCTTTATATAACAGTATGAGCAATGTGCAATGCTGTATTTGTTCTGCTATTGAATACAACCAGTTTGACATGTAAAGCAAGATATCTGAAAGAGAAGTTATTTTGTGGAAAGTTTCCACCAGAGGGCCTTTAAATCAAGCTATAACATCTCTGAACTTCGGTGAACGATCTGACATGTACGTAAATGGGACCAGTGTAACTATACATGAACTTTGCCAGAAAGTAATTTATTTGTACCATGAAACTCTTCATTTTTTAACGAAATGCAAAACTGATAATGTTTGGTAATGTAGAATAGAGGGCTTTGGAGTCATAGTCGGGAGTCGTAGTAGTGCAGTTAGAGGTTTTTGGGTGGAGTGGGGGACGAACTTTGATTTTCAGGAGGGGTCGGATTTGGAGTCACATATTCATTTGATGATTCCTGACTCCTAAAAATAAATATAATTTCCGTAGAACGGGGTGACTTTGAACAGCCGGGGTGACTTTGAACAATTTTCTGAAAAAGATTAATCCTCTATGAATGCAAAACTAAATGAGATACTGGAAGTATTTGACTTCTGATTATATTCTACTAAAGCCTAGTTTCTTTCTACATGAAGTCATTGAGACCAGAATTTTTTTTTTCATGATTTTGATGAATAAACTTAGCATACTTCTTTTTGCAAGATATCGTAGCCTGTTAACTTCTGTGTCCACTGCAGTACTGAATGACCCTGGCCTTACAAATACTTGCCTTATTATAATGTCACTCAAATACTTCCAAAATCCACCAGAAACTTGTTGGAGGCTATTCCGAAAGACCGACGACAAAGAATATAAGTGGATGATGTTGAATTGTAACAAACTTCGGGGTGACTTTGAACATCACATTGTGATGGTGAGCGCAGATACCATCATATTTCCCCGTAAACTACATTCACAGATATATCATATTTCATTAGACAATACATATAATTCAATGTCTGAAGCACATTTCACTATATTAGGCTATCATTTAGCTCCAAAGGCATGGAGGTAGATCACAAATAAAAAAAGTCATAAAACATAAAAAAACGAGCGACAAAATTTTAGGGAATGGCAATTAAGTCCTGCAAAATTCATAAATACAGATTAACATTTGTTTTCTGAAAATTTATGATTTTCTTTCATTGAAACTCACTCTGTTCAAAGTCACCCTGGATCTCGGGGTGAGTTTGAACACCCATTTATCCACTGAAACACCCATATACATGATGTCTATCTCAAAATGCCGATGCACAAGTTAGCTACATGCCAGTGGCCAACATTTCATCCAATGAAATTCCACATAGATCTTATATATTTTTAAAGATAAGGGAATTGAGGTGAAAACTGTTCAAAGTCACCCCGTTCTACGGTTCCAAAAACACCATTGCAAGAATGAAATATATCTATTCCAAATTTTACACAAAACTTCCGAAAAAGTATTCATGTACATGTACATACTAAAGTCCAAGGAACCTTTTAAAATACCTTTCCCCCCAGTTGACTTTATAATATTTGTGTGCAATAATGCCGATAAGTGTCGGGAGTCAGAGTCAGAGTCATAATTCAGGAGGCTTAAAGGAGTCAAGAACAGGAGTTGGTTCACTTGCTATATTATTCCAAAGCCCTGGTAGAATACTGTAGAACAATGTAGATGCAATATTCACTTTCTATTTTGTGATTGACACATGAAACATATGTATGTAATTTTGTTATTTCAGTTTGTTAATAAAAGTTTTAATTAAAACTAGCAAAGAAATTATGATATGGTGAAACAGTGCAACATTTTTTTATTAGGGCATTCTGCCCTATTTTCATTGGTCTTCTCTGGAATCTTGTGGGCGAATTTTGAGACAAAATACTGCACCAATTTCATTCGAACTTTGCACATAGGGTTTAATTTGCCCAAGATTGTGTTGATCAACTTTATAGGAACATGACTTAGTCTAAATACCAGTTTAAAGACCCAGGAAAACCATCCAAGAAAAACTGGAAAGAGGGAGTCCTGTGATGTCATTGAGGGGCTTCCTCACCCCAGATCTATTTATAGCTCATTGAGAATTTGACAAAACAAAAAGGGGTCAGCAATTAGGACGAAACACAACTGCATGCTTTATCAGTGTGTTGCTACTTCGTATGCCCTATTATGTAGTAGCAACAGTTACAAGATAACCAGGACTTCGGATCAGTAGTTAGATGATGTGTAGAATGCCCTTTAAAGTGCCTGCCTTGTGCACGTTATTTTTCAACATGTTGAAGTATGGAATGTTGTTTTATTTTCTAACATAACAATTAAGTTAACTCTGGAGATTGATGGTAGGCCTACACAAAAATTTGAGCGGAAAATGTTTGAAAGGCCACTTGAGTATGCGAACTGACACTTTAAATGCTTGTCATTGCTGATATCTTAAAATCTGCTATAAAGTGTTCAGCAATTTGGCGCCTGGTGTTCAATCCATTAGACGTCGTCTAAAGTGGTCAACTGGCCAAATGCCACCAGGACAGACAGGACAGTTATTCAGAATATCAGCAGAAATTTAAGTTGAAAAGCAAGATTGCATTTGTATGTAATGTAGTCATAATATTCTTAAGTAAATGTAGGGATATTGGTATTAGCACGTCAGTTGTAGAATTGTGGCTTGCAAAACTGATCAGAGGGGGGGGATACAGGCTCCCCCGGGCCGCTAAGATTAGAAGTGGCATTTTGAAAAAAATATGCAAAAACTCGGTCCAATGATGCTGATAAACGTCTGGTGTGGAGAGATACGCACACGTCTGGGCATGGGACTAACTTTTGCAGGTCATCCCCACGCAATAAAGGCCTTAGTACTAGCGGCTTCTGTTTTCATGAAAGATATTGAGAGTGGCGTAACCAAGGGAGGAGGGAGCGGCGGGGTTTGTAGTAGTACCCCCCTCCCGATATTGGACCTGTAGGGGGAACGGGGACACAGTGAATCAGCAATATTTATTTCCTTCATGTCTCAACAAGTCTTTTACCCACATTCTCGATGTTAGGCTAAATTGAAAGTCCTGCAGCTAGCTTGTGCCCCGCCTTCCAGGTGCCAGTGATATGAACTTTTTGACTTTGGGCAAAATATACAGTTAGTAGTAGGCGCCCCTCCGGAGAATCGCGTGCCCCCTGACTCAAGACACCCCAGTTACCCCAATGGTTATTGATAGGCGCATGTAAGCTAAAAATGTAATGGCATGAATATTTTGTGTTACTGGTACATTGTACAATGACAACGGCACAACATTAATTCACTCCGGAAAACCATTCGATCAATCGAATTAATAAATCATGATAGATAAAATACTGTTAAAAGAGTAAAAACTATTGGGAATGAGGGGCCATTCACATGCGGAAAATTGAATGGAACAAAGGAACAAAAGTTTCCAGATTTTCAGGTTTTGCTGTGTTTTCATTATATGTAATTACTTCGATGGAAGCTCAGGCACAAGTCAGTGCAGAGAATGGTTTTAAGTGTATGCATGGTTGAAATGTGTTGATTGAATGCTTGGTTGAGACTTAATTGTGTGTTATTTGAAGCAAAATGTACAGGACTAAGGCCTGAGCTTGGAATTTGTGCATTTCCGCGTGAATTATGATTACCGCCAGTACAGCTGCCATGCAATAAACCCAATACAACTAATAATAACTCTTGACAAAGGTCAGAATGCAATTCATAATAGAATGCACAGTAGCATGTCCCTGCCATAACAATTAACACTGAGTTGTGGTACTGAACATGGTATACGTTAAAGTACATGATCTATATAAATAGAGTAGTCATAAAGAGCAGGCATGTTCTAAAGTCAGGAAATTTTATTTTGGCAGTAAGTTTTTAGCCAATAAAACAATCCATGATTAAGCCTGAGGTTTAATTTTTGGAGTACACCTTGACCAAGCATGATTTGGACTAAATTTATGTCCTCTAATCCCCCAGCTTTATCATACAAGCACTTAAAATTCTAAATTGCTGCTGCTCTTTAGCACATTTACGGCTATTTTTAGCCTTCTGTTGTGATGTCATTATCATTGTTGGCTCTATGACATCACTGAAACAATGGTGACGTCACAACAGCAGCAATAGAATCAGTAAAGGAAAATGGCTTCTTGAGCTGTGTTGACAGCAATGTTATTCCAATGGGATTACCACAAAACTAGGGCTACAAGATGCCAATACTACCAAATGTTTATGAAACTGTTTGGTCAAGGTGTCAAGAACAGGAGGAGACAAGTAGTTTTGTCAAAAGTAAGATGTGCTGTTAATTATCAGCCAAAAAAATCACTGCCACAAAAAAATGACTGGACTTTTTTTTGGTAGTCTCTTCACCCTCTTGCGTAGTAGTCAGATGGGCTTGTCCATTTGTCCAGTGGCGTCCATATGGGGGGCACTTTTGAAAAGTACAGTAGATGACGTGACATTGTTGCACCTTTTGGATGTCTTGCAATGGATATTGGCAAAGTAAAGAGCAAGGATACTAGATATTCAGGCAGAGACTGTATTTGAGTGTCTGGATTCCAAAGAGCATGTCCGATTAGCTAATCGAGAACTTTTGGTTGTAATAACCCGCTTTTCTAATTTTCCTATACTTGCTATAACGTATACCGTATTTATGAGCAAGAGTGTATCATCTATAAAACATCAAGTGATAAAATGAAAAAACATTTTCAATTTGCAATAACTTTGTCTTGGAGCATAATGGAGCACCCTGAAATAGAAAAGAAACAACAATAAAGACTCCTATTATATGATTATTTTTCATTTAATAAAAATTTATTTCAGTTGTTATTCAATCAACTTAAGTTGACTTAAATATATGTGGAATTTATCCTGCAGCTGCCCTGGAGAGCTCTGAGAACTTTCCTTGGTCCAATTAAATCAAGGCCAATTTCCTCATAACATGTATTGTTATACAGCAACTAATAAACTTTCTCACGTTGACATAATAAATATAAAGAAAATATAAAAAGACATCATGGTTGATATGAGGAGGATTGCTAGCAAGAAATTGTAGATTGCTGTAGGTCAAGTAGCGTGGGAACTTTATCAATGGGAGCCCTTGAATGTGTAAGTCAAAAGTTTTGGCAGAAAATGCCAACATATTATACATATTTACATATGGCCTCTTACATTAGAAAAGATATATATACAATTTAAAGCCAGGCACCCT
Organism: Platynereis dumerilii; assembly: GCA_026936325.1. Classification (NCBI taxonomy): domain Eukaryota; kingdom Metazoa; phylum Annelida; class Polychaeta; order Phyllodocida; family Nereididae; genus Platynereis; species Platynereis dumerilii. The sequence goes on along the minus strand of JAPTHN010000009.1, from coordinate 24,503,575 downwards.
GAATAGCATGTGAATAATGTGAGAATATGAAATGTAAACACAGGAGTAAAATCACTAAACAGACTCTAATAACAGGTTGGTTGTGATGTACAATTTAATTGGACATTAGTGAAATAACATATGTTCAACCAATCCAAATTGTCATTGGTTTACTCAAATCATTATGATAATACACACACTAATAACAGATTGGTTGTGACTCGATAATTGATACATTTTGTGGATATATAATACCTTAGCCTGCGCACTAAAAAACAGATTGTTGCGATATACACACTATATAATCATTGTTTAATTATTATCTGGCCAACAAATCCAAATGGTCATTGGTTGATCCGAATCACTAAACAAACTCTTATATACAGTGACGCCTGTAAATAAGTGAAAAGCATAATATTGTGCCATTGTATTAATGCTAAACATCCTTGACCAAACTGCTTCTTCAAGCACGAATTCTCATCCGATGAGAGGAAAACATATTGTGTCATAAAGGCCGATATGTGAGGCATGTGGTATAACAATGGCAGCCAATTTTCTTTGCTGTAGGTGGAGTTAGGTATGGGTAAAAGCAAAGGTTGATGACTAGTCATCAACCTTTGGTAAAAGTCATTGATAAGTAAGTGAAACAAAGGCCCAATGCTAAAAAATAGGAAAGGGTGGTTTACTTAGGTACTTATCAAAGACTTTGACCCATATATAACTGTTTGCAGAGCATAGAAAATCCATTTACCTCAAATATTTTCTTTTGTGATGCGATATGTTTCATGATAACAGACGAAAATGTATGTTCCCTCCAGCAGTTTAATCGAGGATGTTTACCATTGACTAAATGACAAAACATCATCAGTTTCACATACTTACAAGCAGCACATAGTGGATGGAAGGTCCATCCGTAAACAATACAAGGTGAATCCAGAAAAAATGGCAACTCAGCTCATGGTCCCATAACCATTCGTATGGAATTCTCATTTAAATTTGGGCACTCTACTGACCCGGGGTTCGAGACAGGTGATCACAACAAACAGTCAATGCCAAACAATGCTTTAGAACAAGATAATCCAGCCTGCTATTTGTAACAGGGTCCCTTAAAACACCCTGAGAACATAAGAATATGTGGCAGAGCCAGGGGCTAATTGTATTGCCCAAGAATTAATTATCGGAACATTTGAGCATCAATTTATCCACATTCAGTGTTCATGTACTAGGAATTGTTCATGTACTATTATATTGCATGGAATATCTCTTAAATGGAATGACTAACAGGACAACTCCGAGGACACTAATTTACAAGACAATGTAAGACAAATTCTCCTATGGCCGTGTCAACACAGAATATTTTGGTCATTTCATCATAACCATGGCTATGGCATCACGGCGGGCTGCCTCCCCCATAACCCCTGCTCATTGGCTGAAAAGATTGTTATGATGATGTCAGCAGCCAAACAACACACTTATTATTTCACCCTGGAACTATTTGGTCCGGATACTGGACAAAAAATCAATTTTATTAGATATACAATCAGAGCAAGTATTGATGAATAAAGAGACTAATTCACACAATGACTAATGCTTAATGCATAATTGCATAATTAACTGATATCCTGTAACCAATACATTCATCATGTGAACATTTTACATCATAATGCATGCAAGAAGCAGGAAGCATTATTTGCTGCCTCATGTGGTATTCAAACATTTGAATTGACATTCATGGAAAATTGAGAGACATTCATGGTTATTCATTGACATTCATGGACTTGCCAAAGCCTTCGATCGAGTGAACTATTATTCTGCGGTCAACCGATTTATTTACATTTCGGTTTGATTCGCATAAAGGGCTTGATTCGGTGCATGTTTATATTTGGCTGCGACTGGTAATGTTGGTATATCTATATACATGGGAATTAAGAAGCGAAAGAAAAGTGAACAAGAAATGCATGAGAAAGAAATGACTTTCGTAAAGAAACTTATAAAGAAGCACCAGGAAATGTATGGCAGGTCTGGGAATCAGGGCTAGGAATAAATTGAAATGGCATAAAATAAAAGAATAACTCTGGATTTATGCAAAAAGAGATGCTTGATAGTTGATTAGTTTTAAAGCTCTGACTGGGATAGAGTCTGGGAAATCGGAGCTGGCAAATAAATTAGAGGAAAAAAAAAGTAAAATATAGCAAAGAAGTGAATAGAACAAAGGCCTTGACAGTCTATGAAAAACTGCAGGCAAGAATAAAGTGGAATGAAAGAATAAATTGAAAGGATAGATAACTATGGACTTATGTAAAAATTTAACAGAGAAGCTTGACAGTTGATTACTTTTAAAACTCTGGAAAGAGTATGGGAAATCAGGGCTAGCAAATAAATTAGATGATAAAAAATCATTGAATATAACAAAGACTTTGACAGTGTATGAACATGTGATGATGAAAAACTGCAGCCAGGAATGAAGTGGAATGGAATTGAATGGAGTTGTTGAATGGAGGGGGAATGGACCCTCCATGTTGGAATGCCTTTGAGAGAACCATCATGGTTGGGTGATCACAGGTCCACCTGTCCAAAAGCTCCCACAGGACTCACTCAACCATGACGGCCCTTGCTTCTCTTGGTGAATGTTGTGACTTGTGTGTATTTGTGGTGACTGAGTCGGTCATAAGGGGTGGTAGTTTCATGGTTTGGCTGGTGAAATCGGAGGAGTTAAGGAGAACAGTGTAAGCTAGGATTCAACAGTGCAAGCTAGGATTCAATTGGAATGATCAACTTGTCCTCCCGGACCTTTTGATTGCTGACACTTGATTTGCTGCTATTGGAGAATACACTATCTCTGCACTGGAGACCTATAATTTTTTTGAGACCATCATCAGATTTCTGCCATCTTAACCAATGGACTTGATAAGGCAAACAGCTGATGACATGTTGAGTGATTGGATCCATTACTCCAGCAGACTAACCAGAGGATAATTTGGCAGCAAACTAATATAAAAGTGAGTTTCCATTTCAATTTCATTTTATAATATAGATTACAATACACACTGTATAGTGATTAAAATTGCATTTATATATGTTTTACTAATTATGTTGCTTCCATTTAACGATAACCTTCTGTATAGTTAGAATCATCACAAAGTTGTATTTCAGTTGTGTCTTTCCCTGTAGGCAACGTAACTGCATGCAATATTGCAAGGTGTAAATGATGTTCGTTGTGTACAATGCATAATATGATTAACTTTGTCAAATGCCTTTTTTTCTCTTCAAGTAGTTACATGTAGACAAAATATCTTTTAAAATGTAAGTAGTCAAAGTACAGATGTAAATGCAAATTGCAAAACAATTCAAGGAAAGGTATGGGGAAACATTGAAAATATATTTCATTGATTGCTATATTGAACTCCAAACTCAAGTTGCCTTTATTTTCTAAGAAGTACAAGAAATGCATATACAATTGACAGATCTAACATGCTTGCTGATGATTCTGCTTGCCAAAATGCTCTCACATAGTAGCCCATCTCGCATGAGACACCCATTGGATGTCAGATAATTTAATTTTGCTCAACTCTTTAGTGATGTTCAAACTGAGGCTTCAGTTTACTGCCATTGACACCAAAGGGCCAAAAAGTTGCCACAAACTAGCAACATAAACTGGCAACATGAACCGCAACATGCAATTTGTGTAATGACATGACCTGGCGGAACTGAATTGCTATTAAAATTCAAGCATAAAATGAATAAGTTTAAGTTCCCAAAGAAATGGGCATAAATCATCTCATGAGGGCATATCAAATTCATCTGACAGCTCTATTCAAGTTTATCTGCGTAAAAGATTAAATTAGGGGTTTGGTACAGCTGATGTGCTACTTTGCATAACACGGTGATTGTCAGCTGATTGGGAGATTAAGATATTACTATGGTGATACAAGTTAAGCCATGTCACTAATCGCCCTGTATCGGGTTGTAATTGTGTAAAAAAAAGAAGAAGAAATAGTGTGTTTTTCTGATAATAACATTTTAAAATAAATAAAATAATTCACCATAACATAGGAAGCAGATGGAAAACACGAACTCATACACTTTAGATGCTAAGGAATCAGTAAGGATAGAGAAACTACATATGAAATTGCTAACTGCCTGATGTCACCAAGAAAAAAGAAGAGGATGCAGCTTGAATTTTGTAAACAAAAATATGGACTGCATGTGGATACATATCCTGCATTACGCATAACCTTATAACCATAATTCATAGTACTTTTACAGTATGTTAATGACTTTCATAATATTGTCAACAATTTTGTAGGAAACCCCAAATATTTATGCTCTCCGACTTTCTCTATGATATTATATTGACTTCGTATAGACAGACTTTGTAGACAGTCACCCGGCAAAGCTTAAAATCTGAGCACACATGACGTGTATTTGATCTGGTCTGGTCAAAGATAAATACACGTAGACACAAATCAGTAAAGGCTATCAACTCTGGAATTCTGTCACATTAAAATGCCTAGAGCTGTGAACCACTTAATTCTATCGTTTTGACACCAAGACATCTTCATCTAAAGCACTTTCTATCAAAGGAAATATTTCAACCAAGCATCTGCTTGAATCATTGAATTCCTGGAGGGCATGTCTGAAATTCTTCAAAGTCAATCAACCATGCAAAGTTTATTCCTCCACCTGTCTGCAGGGTATAGGTCTTCATAGGTCTCCAGGATAAACATCTTTGAAGTTATGAGTTTTTTTCTTGGAGTTTTGACTTCACAAAAGAGAATGTTGGTGCAATGCATTGGTTCTATGCATGGAGTATTGAGTATTGGCATGCTATAATAACATTAGGAGCATTTGAAGAAAAACTCGAAAACTCCAGACTTTAGCCCTTTAATGCAATGTGGAGTGGAGTATAGTGAATACACGGTTGAGTAACCCAGTTGTTTATTTATGCATTTTGCTTAAAGTAATGGTATAATTTGGAAGCAAACTTTGACATAATGACAGTACACACCTCATACATTGCTTTTGGAATGCCCATTTCTGATCAAATTTCCCATACAATTCCTGGAGTGAGTGTTTATGAATTGAGATGAATTCACTTGTATTAGGCATTAAAGTTCAAATGTTCAAGCCATATAGGTATGCACAATCAAATCCAATAAAAAAGTTATCCTACTCAATATGTCTCTTGTGTATACATCCAAAACAAAAATGCATACAGCCCTGGAAAGCCTATACCAAAATGTTGTGAGTAAATATCCCTTTCTACTTGCCATACCATTCTTAATTAGTTATATATGACTATCCAGTTTGTGAGATCATCATAATTATATTATCCCATAGTCTATACTTGCCCTTTTATCAGCACAAGACAGTGAATAAGTTGTGCCAATCACTAGTGAGGTGACATTTCTCCTAATGACAAAATGACTAGTCATTTCAATGTAAAACATAGGACAAGCATTGATGTCATTGATGTCCCAACACAACTTAATACTGATTTTATAATCACGTGTCCTCCTCTGGCATCCGCTAGCATCCACACCAAATGAAATCAGTTGAAAACCAGGCAAGTTGTCTTTTTATAGACAATGCAAAATAATGGAATTGGCAGTCACTTTAAAGAACCTACTCCCTCCCCTCAACATTCCTCTCAATTCTCAACAGTATTATGTTGTTGTGGTTCACCCCTATGCCCCTAACCCGCTTGAAAGTCACCCCCTTCAGGCCAAAGGTTAAAGCAGTAAATTCTTTCACAGCAGTATTCAGCCAACTTCAGTGTTAGATGAGTTGATATAACAGAACTACCACTTTATTCAGCTTTATCCTGGCGCAGGTGGAAAGAAGGAAGCTGTGAAATCATGGTCCTGGGTCGTAAATTCATAAATTATCAAAAATGCCAAGAAGCACAGGACGTGTCTAGTTTCCTGCCAACATGACATTATATATCCAAGCCCATCAATCTAAATACATAGAACAGCTATACTCAGTTCTTCATTCATAATAATGAGCCCATTGTATCGGCATTGTAACCCTTTATCTATTTTACTGGTGTTCTAATAGCATTTTTACAAGTACCATTTCCTGTGTACTCTGTATGTAATATGCAAGTTTACTTTGTTGTCCGTTTCAAGCATTGTTACCCATAGTTAATACATCATTATTTTCCAAATGACCATGATTAATGATCTAATCTAAGTATGTCTTTATTCTGTTATATGTTAAGGTTGTTACAAAATAAAATGGTATTATTTAGCCAATTATGTGAAAGAGGAAAATAATCTCTTATAGGCATAGAAGTCCCCATTACATGTGGTTGTGCTGTGGCTACACCTTGTATTTGCTTGTGGATGATTGTACCCAGTTGCAGGTTTATAAACAGAACTGGGATCTCTGCATGCATCAAATATAGACATCGTACCCCCCCCCCCATCTGCAGTCATGACAGACAGACATATTGCATTTATTTCATCATCTAATTGATATATGTATAAACATTTAATGGCTATGGGATGAGATGGGAAACAATTAAATATATAGACGAGGAGTAAGGAGACCTACCAAAGACAAACATAGGCTGCGCAGCAGCAAACCTTCAGCGAAAGACATCTTTATAAGTCATAAGAGCGATGTTGACAAAATTGGTATAATGCAATCGTGGCTAAATCTTGGCCTGAAATGATCTATATACCCGCTGCCCTACCATTTGCCCGCCTGCCTGTCAGGGTATGTAAAACCATGGAAAGGCTGAACTAGACAAATTTACAGATATTATGGTGCAGTTTCATGCATGTACAAGGAATAGGTTATGAGCTGTGGGTCGAAAACCAAGAATTATATTAATTTATATTTTTCAATTTTTTTCTAAATATTTAAAAAGTGTTAAAACTACCTATGAATGAGACCAGTGAAAGATCTTTATAGGCAATATGTGGATGCATTTTTATCCAGGTACATGCAAGAGAGGCTAAGTTTTCGGCCAGAAACAAAAAATGATAATTTGCAATATATTTTGTCAATATTTCAAAAAGTATAGAATGACCATGAATCACACCATCAAAAGGCACAACAGCATCATATAGGTGATACGTGTATGAAATGTCATCCATGTACATGCAATTATACTGGGCAAGTTTTGGGCCACAAATGAAAAAAAATTGTTTTTATTATTTTTTCTCAATATTTCAAAAACTATAGAATACCCATCAATCAGACCACCGAAAGGTACAATTGGACCATATAGGCTATATGTGTACCAAATTTCATCCATGTACATGCAATAGTGACCGAGTCATGATCCGGAAATGAAAAAAATAATTTTTTATCTTTTCGTTCAATATTTCAAAAAGTATGGATTATCCATCAATCAGACCATCAAAAGGCACAACTAGACCATATGGGCTATATGTGTACCCAATTTCATCTATGTACATGCAACAGAGCCCGAGTTCTGGCCCGGAAACTATCTATCAACCCGGCGGACGGACAACTTTTGACCAAAGTGATAACAATACCTTCTTCGAACTTCGTTCGCTGAAGGTAAAAAAGATCATTGCTACTGGGAATAATTGGGGTCCCTGCTCATGAAGTGGTCTCTCGTGGGGGTGCAGTCTACCCTTGAGGGGTGAACTGCATTAAAATTGCTTCTGAGGTGGTTGCATGAGGCAAATTGGTGTCATGGTGCAGACATTTCTGTGTAGTGGTTGCATTGCATGGTTTTGCTGCAACTGGTATTAAGCTTCTGTAAATGACAGTTGCAGACATAATGATCGGAGAATAAAGCTGTGAGTCTGCAAAATGGTAGCAGAAAAATCAAGATTTTGTGATGCATTGTTGAAACCTAACATAGAAAATAAATATGCAAAGAGATAAATAAATGGCACTGTGACAGAATCTTATATCATAAATACTTTTTGTAAAATATGTAATGTTTAACAACTACTGTAAGTAATTTAAGTGACACAATTCACAGAACTTTATCTATTTTAAAGTAATATTGATATTACCTAGTTATTACAAATCTGGTTACTTAAGGGACCTTTTACATAGAGAAATTGAATAACTAATGCCATGGTTTTTCTTTGCATTGCTAAAAAAATACATGTATAACATTATGTAAATCATCTCATAACAGTCTGAATGCAGGAAAGTAAAGAAAATGTAAAGAAAGACAAAAAAAATATCAAGAGCTGAGCAAATACATTTTGTAGTAAATAGGTAATTATAGTTTAGTTGTACTTGTAATAAATTCCTGTACAACAGACTCGAGAAAACCAGAAAAAAACAGAAAAAGAAAGTGAAGCTTTTTCAGTACTTTTCATAACTTTTTACAAAATATGTTTTACTATTTTTGCTTGTCGTGTGAAAATCATAGTAAAAGTCTGAATGTCTGATATAAACACAGACGGTTGGATGAGATTGGCAGAGGCTCATTTATTCACCCCCTCCCCCCTACTCCCCTACCAGATGCATGTAGACTGGATCTGATTTACAGGGACTGTCCCACGACCCCATAGCCTTATATGGTGATCCGTGGGAGATTGAGTTGCCCTGATTGTCTTGGCCCTCTTGGCTCAGGGTAGCTTCATTGCTTTAGCACGCAAAAGTTGGCACCAGAGCTACTCTTCAAAATCCTAGTGTACTCCCAGTGTACTCCCAGGTCCAAGAATGCACTTATATACACTTAATGCACTTATACTACTCAATCTATAGAAATCCATAGGAACTTATGTAGGCCCTATGCACTTGTGGGACTTTCTAATGCCTTTTAAATAGGCCCAGGGCACTTGTAGTAATTTATAAATAGGCCCATGCAAAGGTCCATTCTTGCATTGTACTTATATTGCACTTCAAAACAACGTTAAGGCACTTTATGGGCACCTTATGGTACTTTATAAAACTTGGGTACTTTGTATTGTATCTGAAAAACTTAAATGACACTTCATAGTATTTAACTGACATATTTGGGTCGTTGTCTTAATTGAAAGCTAATTTTCCATTTTCTTAAATTTTGTTTGGAAAGTCCTAAATTCCACAAATTCCGTTTCCCGCACGGAATTACATTCACTTCAGACACACCTATTTTAGGGCTCCTTTCTCATAAGCTGTAACCTACTTCTTACAGAGTGATAACCCCTCACATGGCTATACATGTTCAATTGAACTTTACATGCATGGATCAGAAATATTATGATGTAATAAGTATAAACGTGAGTTCATAATTGCATCATAATTATGTAGGTTTAATAACTTAGCTATGGTGCAGACTGTAATAAACTTACTCAAAATTGGAACAATAATCTGGCAAGTTATTTCAGGGACTTCAGAATCATTCATGTGTGAAAAATTTGTCTGACAGATAATTATCCAATCCATGAAGCTCTCTGGAAAAAAAAATTGTTTCTTTTCGTTGGGGATGCACCGATACCACTTTTTCACTTCCGATCTGATATGGATACAGCTTTTTGTTGCCGATACAATACCAATACCGTTCTGATATCGATACCATTGGTTAAATATGGAGCACTGCCTCAAATCCGATACCGATATTGTTTTTTTGGTTCTGATACCACCGATACTGATACTGGTTTTGCTATCAGAACATCCCTACTTCTCGTACAAATTTTTCAGATGACTGAAGCTGGAAAAAAAAAAAGACAACAACTTATATTTAGTTTTAAATGGCAAGCACATAAAAGTCGAGCAAAAGATCTGAGCCTCATCAGGTATACATGCATACTTTTTCATTTCGGACAACAAATCGATGAGAGCATATACTTTGAAACAGCCCCAGGAAACATTGTATGAGACAGGGCCTATTTTATGTACATTAAATGGGTATAATAGACACCAGTCAGTTCTGTGGTACCTTTTAAAACTTCTTTTTAGAAACTTGTTGAAGTTTTATGACCTTCTGAGCTCTCTATGATTTTCTTTTTTCAGTTCCTCTTTCAGAGCATTTGTCTTGAGGCTACCGATTGAGGATCTAAGCATTGCTCTGTCAGATCCAAGTAGGAAGCCATTTTGAGCAGCGCCCGAGGGTGTTGATTTTCAGCGACTCGAAGCCGAGTCTCTTCAGCCGAGTCCCCTGGGGTTAATGACTTGTTCAAACATGAGTCAGGTAAACCAAGAATGGGGCAATTAGCAACTTGACTCACTGCCAGTAGTTAAGTGAAGAAATTCTAAAAGTGAATTAAGATATATATTAAGTGAATTTGCTACTTTAAGCACTTGATTCTTCTTGAAAATACTTTTGTATAAGGCCAAGGATCCAAGCTAAAGGATTTTTCCCACCTTGGGCACTTCAGAGATCGAGATATATTAATTCCAAATTAGTCAGTTTCATAGTTCAATATCCCACTTATTTAGGAAATTTCTGGATGGTACAGTTGGCTTAAAGCATTTGTCGAAGGGGCCTGCTCTGTTGAAGGGACCGGTCTGCATTCCTGGTCAGTGATCCTTTGATGGTCGATCTTTACGAGCAATGTCTACGAGCAATGTCTTAGTCATTCGGAGAAAAATTGTATTTTACACTGGGATTGCTTGGAAGTTAGAACAATGTTTCGATATACTCCTTTTTGTGTTCCTTTTTAGGTAAGCCTTTTAAACTCATATTCAATCAGAACAATTCTTCACTATTGTTTTTTCTACACATTCTAAATTTACTGGGTTGTTGCCGACGGCAGGGACTTTCAAAATGCTTATTATTGGAACCCTTCAAAATTGTGCACTTTTCTTGGGTACAAAGACTTCTTTTTCTTTTCATAAATAAGTTTTCTTGTCATTTTACATTTATGCTGTTCGTGAGCAGGTCAATTTGGTAAATTGTCTGAGTAATTCGTGATAAGATCAACATGGTTATCTTGGAAGTGCAGACTTGCAATGAAGAGTAAGACTACAACAAAACTTTACATTGCATTGGGAAGCAAAATGGCAAAGGCCATTATCTAATGCCCTATTATCACAACAATATTTCATGCAGGAAATTGCTCAACATAAGACTTTGTGTCACACAGAAGGGTTTCAGTCTGACTGTAGAGTCTACAACTTTTCCTTTTCATTTTTTGAACAGGGCAATTACTGTACAACCTTCAACTGAGTCCTTAACATTCCTCCATACACTGGCTCTATTATTGCTAGTCCTGTGTGGCATTAGTTACTGCAAGAACAGTAGGAAGTCGCCTATTAGTTGCTGTAATAAATCAAGACTAAACAGTTAGCTAATTGTGCCTCACTTTGATGACTGTAACCCATGGCAACAGGTCACCATCAATCATATATGTGGCAGGGGTGTATAAGTTATTCTACAAGCATGGAGGAATGTTGTATGCAAGATTCTAAATATGCATTAAATATGAATCATTTATTCAAAGGGGTGACTGGTTTTAGACTTTAGTGAGTATTTTATGGACCACTAAAAACAAAGAAATACATTGTCATGGCCCATAAAAACATTGTGGTAGTCAAACATTTTTAAATTGTAGAGTAGGTCGGGGCAAGAAGCCCGGGTTAGGTGAGAGGCCCCCCCAGGCTTATACCCAAACTTACATTTTTGGTGCGTTTATCTATTGATAGGATTGAAGCTAGAGGCGTTTTAGGTGACGCCACAAATTTTCAGGGCGAACAGCGCCAAACCATAGTAGAAATTAAAGAAACAAAATAATGTGCATGGTTTTTGTAACTTTGACTAATTCTTTGAAAGGGGTTATCAGAAATAACTTTGGAAATTTTTTAAAGTATAATGGATATCTGCGTTGCTTCACTTTATGACTATCACATAAATATGCTTTGGATCATGTCTTTTGCATTTTAGTTAAAAATATAGAGGCCAAATTAAAATATGTGGGTTTGGGGCGAAAGGCCCCACATGATGTGGGGCATGAGGCCCCCTTCAGTGGGGGTTCAAAGCTGCTTCAGAAACCATTATTAATGTGTACTTTACCTTAAATCTTGATAGAATTGCTAATTAAAACAGAAAAAAAATTAGGCCCGAAATTGAAACAGGGCAAAAAATATTAAAAAATAAAAGTATGAACAGAAAAATTCTGAAATTCAGAAAAAGTGAATAGAATGCCTTAAAAAGGAAAGAAGAACTCTAAGAAATAACTGTTAGGCTGAATGCGCTCGTAAAAAAAATTGCCATAGGAATATAATAGGGGCGCTTCTTGCCCGATGGGTGGGGTAAGAAGGCAATTTTAATTTTTTTACAAAAATGGCCGTAACTCCTTTATTACAATTGGTAGACATTTGTTTCACTAGTTATTAGTAGAGTCAAGTGATCCCTTCCTGACAGCATAAGCATTCAAATAATCGCCCATAAAATGTAGGTCAAATCGCACCTCGAAGTTAAGGGGGCCGCATGCCCCGACCTACTCTAACACATTTTGTGCTACTTGGTACAATTCTGGTCAAGTTACCTATATAGGCCAAAATCATGCAACAAGTTTGTTTTTTGTTGCTTAATATTTTGTTTATTGGTTGATATCTACTCCCGCAATTAGGGGTCTGCACGGGTCTGATAAATACCGGCTGTTCCGGTACAGTTTGGCCATGCAGTTCCCAAACCGGTTTTCAAAGCAGCACTTTCGGTTCGGTTCAATTATGCTATATCCAGCTAAAAAAGTCGTTTTATTGCTGAGATTTGACAGAAAATGTCCACAAAATCATGAACTGAACTCAAGCACATCGTCATCTTGACGTCCGCTCTAGTGCGAGCTCAACTTTCCGGCAAAAAATTTGGTTTTTGGCAAGTGGATTTCTCTAAAATGCGGATCGTCCTGAATTTGCAGACAGTCGGTACGAATCGTGTATCGATTAAGTGTATTAATGATGCATATCGTATCGAATGTCGGCAATGATATAGAGTCCTGCCAGCAATCTCTTGTCAAGGCCAATGTGGCAAACAGATTGCATGGTTCTGAACTTCTGAAGAATTTCACCAGTTCTCTAAGCACAGCTCTAACATTTTCCAAGTGAAGAAATGATGTGCCAGATTTGACAGATTTGTGATTTTGCCTAGAGCTAATATCTTATTTGATAAATAAAATCTGCCCAAAGGTAGACATCTGAAGGTCAATTGATCATGATAACTGATCAAGGAAGGAATATTTACCTCATCTGTGTCACAATGCTCATCAATGTCGTAATGACATTTCTTAATAAGAAATAAATATTCGCTTTCAATTTCCACTCATGTTGGCCCCGCTTCTTAATTTATTCGGAAACTAACGACTTAATGATTTATTTATTTATGGACTGGGATATGTTGCATAATGTCATATCATTATGCAACAATATTATAATTACATACAATGTACATAGTTACTTATTGTGGCATATCCCCTATACTTATCTCAGGCATTTCATGTTACGTATTAATTATGTACATAAATGATCGTTGCTTGAAACTTTCATTCCTCGCGGTATGACACCACCATTGAGAAATTCCGTAAACAATGATGAAAGAAAATGTGACACATTGAAAGGCATTATGGATAAAATGACAATATGCATGAATGTTTTAATTGGTCAACTGTTCCTTTGAAAGTCCGAATAATTCATATCAAAGTGATGTCTCTTTCTTTTTACGTTTATGTATTTGACATAATACTGTTGTCATGATTCACCAACTATACATTTAGTTTCCCGTGGCCTAATGGTTAAGAACGGTGGTCTGTACTACATATATGGCAAGCGAAAGACCGTGGGCATCCCTGAATATTTCAATGTGCCAGACTCTCAGTCTACTCATTGCTCATCATCACACAATGGTCACCAATACTGGGGAATGAGGCAACATGGGAACTTTGGGCAATGTTCCCCTTGCATCTGCCCGTGGGTGCCGCCCTATGGCAGCTCTGAACTGTATCATTGAGGAAAGCTCACCGCAAATTTCGTGCCTGCATTATTGCAGTGCATTCATGACTGAAAGTATTATAAACAAACATTACATGCGAATGTCTTGTGTCCGGTGCGAGTTGAATTGATCCAATTGATATCAAATTTACTCTCCATGTCCAAATCGCTTGGCACTGGGTTCATTCCAGTTCTGGCTGGCTAACTTGGAACTAAGGTGGTCAGAAGTTTCAATCTGCCATTACCTCATTACCTTGTACTCCTCACTGTAAAATTTGAAAACTGAGTTGATGCAATAATTTGAGCTGTCTGAGAATGTTTATAATTTTCAAGCTATGATAGCTCAATCCTATAAGTCGTCAAGGTATGATAGCTCAATGCTGTAGGTTGTCCAAACGAATCATAACATTAAGCTGTGAAAACATGAAAGCTTCAGTTGTTGCAGATAGCTTGACATCTCAGTCATGCCACTTATAGCGCCATCTATAACAAGCACTTCTCATAAGACTACATTTAGTTTTAAATAATTATTTACTTACAAGAAAAAATAACATTTATATTACACTATCCCAGAGAAAAAATGAGTAGCACACCACTTTAGCTAGTTACTTTTTTATTTTTATCTCTCTTTTATTAATTTGTGGGAGTAATTAGATGCATGCTTTCACACGTCAACCAACATTTCCAAGTCAGAGTGTGTTCAAATATGGGCTTCTAGCACTGTATACCAACTGAGATGAGCCACAGGCCATTGGGATGTATTCACAAGAAATTAATTTTTAAATCTCCTTGTGATGCAATGGTCTTTGTTGAATGCATCTTGGGCCTGTCCATGATGTGCTGAAATGAAGCATACTGGATCAGATGGATCCCCTTGAGAGTTCAAACAATATTTCGGGATTACAGCCCATATTCATAAATAACTCTATAAGACAGGTCACACTAATTTAATTGAAAACAACTAAAAATAAGTCAACACAGCTCAACATTTTGAGTTGTGTCAGCTTGGATCAATAAGTCAACAAAACTCAATATTTTGAGCTGTAAGTCAACACAGCTCATTGTTTTGAGTTTTCTCAGCTTGAATACCTTAGTCAACATAGCTTAGTATTTTGAGCTATCTCAGCTCGGTACTTTGAGTTATCTCAGCTTAAAACATTAATCTATGTTAGCTCAATCAACTTGTGCAACCATCTCACTCAATCAATTGAGCTGAATCAGCGAGTCCGATTTTACAGTGCTCCTGTCCTAATTACGCTCTTGACGCAAAAGGTTCTTGATGGTATATAATTATAAAGAATCCTGAATAACTGAGAAAAGGTTCTGAATTTTGTTAAGGGTTCAACTGAATTGATAAGGTTCAATGCAGTCGGGGAAGACTTTATGATGGAACTCGATGCTCCCAACTTGAGAGAAAGGGGTTCCATTGTGGGAGTTCAGTGCCGCTGGATTTTCTAAGTGTTGTTTTGTTTGCTGTTAGAACCTTTTTAAAAGTTGAATGATGAACCAATATATTTGCTCTTGTAAAGTTACAACTTAGTTATATTACCCTCCATTAGTCATTACTGGTCATTAAATTAATTCTGTACGCTCACTGGGAAAGTGTGGTCAACTCCAGGATGTAATATCACTTACCATAAAATTGATCTAACAGCACACTATCAGCAATTCCTTGAATCAAATTGAATCGGTTGGACATAAATTAACCGGACATTAGTTATATCATTCTGGTCCTCATTAAATTGTAATTCACTTCTTTGTTGTTGGGTACACAGTAGCAGGTGACTGCGTCCCACAAGTGACTAAAATGACAAGGGCTTGGGCAGATTTCACGAAAAAGCTGCAAAATCTCTTACCACAACTTGTCCACAAGTTACATTAGCACAATACTAATAAGGCCAGACATAGTAGATTCGTAGATTCTCAGATTTTCTCAGGGTGCTTCTTCTGAG
The DNA here is from genome assembly GCA_026936325.1 of Platynereis dumerilii. NCBI lineage: Eukaryota > Metazoa > Annelida > Polychaeta > Phyllodocida > Nereididae > Platynereis > Platynereis dumerilii. Next base: position 24,487,793 of record JAPTHN010000009.1, on the reverse strand, counting down.
GATAGCTGGCAGGACAAAAAAAAAGCTGAAATCTAAATCTTTTATTGTGTCAATCCATTAAATAAAATCATGGGTAAACAATCTTTTCTGTTGGATTGGTAGGTCAGAGTAGCTAAAATTATGGCCTTGTGCTAATGTAACAGTGATGAATGATGTAGGACGGAATTTTTTATGCTGATCCTACTGCAATATAAATGAAGTCACCAGCAGGGTACCACCCCTGGCCTGCTCTTGGGAGACCTGGCTTTCAGTTCAGAAAAAATATGAGATCTAATCATGTGTTTTTTAACGTAATTTTTATGTACACATTTTGCTAATGTAACACTATGAAATGGACGGATGCAAAATTGCAGTTACATTAGCAATAAAGAAACAGGTACCAAACCCAGTCGTTTATGTTTTTGGTGATGTAAATAGGCAAATAAGACACGTTTTTCAATAAAATATTATAATTTCATGTTTTAAATTGGCATAAGTAGCTAGAACACAGAAAAATTTCCATGTAAAAGTTGCTAATGTAACCTCAGTGTCCTGAGACGGAATCGAGTTACATTAGCAGTCTTTTTTTATTTTTCATTTTTTTCAAGTTTTATAATGACCAAGACAATAAAAAATGGTTCCAAAATAATTTTCAAGATGTTTTTTATCAATCACATGCCATTACATTTTCCTGAATTGGTTTTAGCAGATTCCACAGAGTGCCAAAGTAAGCATGTCTGATCACCAGTAAGTTTGGTCGTCCAAAATTGTCCTCATGAGTCATAAAAAGATATCTTTTCAAGAGGAAAAAGCTACATATTTGAGGAATACTTTATTGATATTTATTCATTAACTCACCGATATACTTAGTAATAGGTTTACTTGCTTCAGGAAGCAAAAGAGAGATAACAAAAGGGTTGGAAAGTTTAAGGTACCTTTTAAGAGCACTTTTCGTGAAATCTGCCCTTGGGAAAATAAATGACCTTCCCTCTGTCTACAAGTGGACTGCTCTTGCATTGCCACAGATCAGAACATATGCTGTCTTGTGTTGCCACCTAATGACTAGTGTGCTATTCCGCGAGCTCCTGCGAGCGTCCACCTACTTTCAACCAGAGGAACACACACAATTTTGTCTGGAAGACACCGGGGCTGTTTCTGAGTGTGCTGATGGCCTTTTCTACTTCCTTAGAGAATGTGATTGCCGAGTCTGACTCTGGTATACATCGATGTTGAATAGAAATTTTGTGAAAGTGCAATGAAATTGGAACTATTTCTTGGGACAGCAATGCTGTAGCATAGAAAATCAACTTTTGTGCCAGGTGGCCGCAGCATGCAGTTCTCATTTTCACCAGACTGACCTCCCCTGAAATGTGAAATGCTTGAGTCTCACATATATGTGCACAATGATTAAACATGCATGGGGAAAACTGCATTCAGTGGGAAAATTATGTACTTTCCAATAAATTTGAAATGGTGCAATAAGTATATTACAGATATTCTGAAATAATAGTTTTGTAATGTTTGATTAATTTTATTATTCAATTCAATGACTTTTTTTTTTAGAACACCACTTTTGAAAGGTTCCACCTATTTCTTCATCCTATTTTGAAAATACGGAACTCTACTTGGAAATAGCTAGTTCAGTCAGCATGTTTTAACATGTTTTGTAATTTGACCGTCAGAAAATGATACATGCATATACATGTCCATGTTATATTGTCATATACTGTATACATTTTGTAACTCAAAACACAATTTTTCATCCAATTCATGAATGTTGCCAAAATGCAATTCAACAAACAGACGTTTAGGTTGCCTAATTGCTTTTCAAACTTGAAGTCATGGAGCGAGTTTATTACAAGTGGGTCTCAATAACTCAGAGTTGTGCAATGAATTGTAGGCTACATGGTTGTAGAATAGTTATCGCTTTATTGTTCTGTCTCATATGCATGGCTTGTAAAAGTTGAATAGCATAATTTCGTCCATTGTATGATTCTGATAAGCATTGATTGTTATGAATGATGTCACCCCATTTAAAGCGGTCTCAATAGTTGAACGATTTCTTTTGCAGGTCCCAGCAGGCAGCATGTCCTCGAACGGGCTTCCTCGCTTGGTGTGCTCAGCCAGTGACCTCTATCAAGGCCAAGGTCAAGGTCATCTTTTCGCGAAAGGATTTCCTAAAAGAGAGGTGGCGCTGACCTACATCCCACCAACAGACATTGCGTCACCCTATTCACCAACTTTAACGACTGATAGTGACTTCTCTTCCCAAGATTTGGATAGTAGCGGCTACTTCTCCGCGATTTCGAGCAGAGAATTCTGGGACATCGAGCAGCAACGTAACCCCGACCCGTACGGCATCGTGCGGTCAGCGTTTGAGTTGCGAGACGTCAAAACGAAACGTAAAATCCTGACCAATGGATCGCTCAAACCGAGCTGCAACAACAGCACGACGAGTTCGTTAAACAACTCCATCGGTGAATTGAAAGAGTTGAAGGAATTGAAAGTGCACGAATTGAACATCAACGACCCAAGATCAGAGCTACACACAGAAGGAATTGAGTGTACTTTCAGACCAATCAGGGAGCCCCAAACCCCTGAGCCAATGTACCCTGAACAGGAGGGTGACATGAGCAGGGGGAGCAACAGGGGGGTGAGGAAGGGGGTAAATAAGGGTCACAATAAAGGGCAAAATAAGGAGCATAAAGGGGTGAATAAGAATGTAATTGGCTCTGATACCCTGTCAGCCCCCAATGGTCATTCATATTACATTGACAGACTTGGAAATCATTCGGAGCACTCGACCAGTGACAGTGGGTACAGTTCGCAGTCACATGTCTCAAAAGACTTTTCGAAAGATTATTTGAAAGACTATTCACAGAACAGACTGGATAGTAAATCAAATCTAAATGACTGCAGATCCGCACAACATGAGGGCGATAGCCACACCTGCAATTCTCAGGTCAATAAACAGACTAAGGTGAAATTATCACACTCACCAGGACAGTTACCTGGGCATTCAATGGGGCATTCACAAGGGCATTCTAAGGAATATTCAAAAGAATATTCTATGGAAGATAGTCAGAGAAATGCTTCCCCACAACGCCACCATTATGCAGAACCACAAAACAGTGATAACCAAAACAGTGACAGTGTTAGTCACAGCAACATCACCAGTTCATCCAGAGACATCTATGAGATAAGTCGGATGGTTGGGTCCGCCAAAGAACTCAGCCAACGGCATCAGCGCAAAGTGTCTCAGTCGGGCAGAGCTGAGTTGTCGTTGCCTGCAAACAGTGCCCATAGTTCAAGGCAAAATGATACCACAGATTTATCACAGATGATAGGATCTGCGAAAGATTTAATTGACAATGTCTCAAAAACGAGTGGTAGGCGACAGTTTCGAAGGCGTCTTGATTCCAGGGAGGAGGAAGGCCCAGTGGTGCTAATTCGGTCAAACGAAAACTTTCAGAAATATTTCAGAGATTACATGTCAGTCAAAGAGGGGCAACCAACTGATTGGGATTACTTCATAGCAGAGACACATCGCACAGAGTCTAGCACTGATCCGGACAGTTCTTACGCTGCTAACCCTTGTCAGAGTTGTCCGGAGTTCCAACAATACGGCGTCTCTGCTCCGAGACCCCCCCCTGCTGTCATTTCTCGCCCTCCTGTCATTTCTCGTCCTCCTGTTCCACCAGGGGCACTGCAGATCGCAGCTGTGGACTTACCCAGGGCGCCACCTACTGTGAAAACAGAAGACATTTGTGTGACTCCAAACTTGTTGAGAGAGCCCGAGCACCCTAAACCGTCCAGCTATATGCCACTGTCCATTGCTGTCTGCATGCTCTGCAGCATTTTTGCCATCTCAACCGTCGTGCTATCAGGTATTATAGCATATTTTTTGTGTGGTTGTTCCTTGTAATACAGTCTTCCCCTTCAGCAACCTCCCTGCAAAATGTAGCCAATTCCATCCTTCACTCTAAAATTTTTAATTTTGGGTCAGCTTAAATGATTGAGTGAGATCTCTGCACAGATGGTTGCACAATTTATTTGAGTTGCCATAGTTTGTTGTGTTAAGTTATGATAATCTGACCGTTTTCATAGCTGGAAACACCAAGATTTGTTAGTGGACAATTTTGCACAACCATCTCACTCAATCATTTAAGCTGACTCGAGATTAAAATTTTAGTGTTGGAAATGAGACGGCTAGCCTCAATGAGCATCCACACACCACTGAGTAAGTTTCTGGTGTCTGCCAATAAATAATCTCTTTCAGAAAAATTTTCACATTTTTCATAGTAAAAGAGCAGTTGCCCATTTGTATAATTTTGTTTTCAAATGTTTGTCTGGAGCTTTGTCATGCATAGTAGGGCAAATTGTAATTCCCCTCTGATTCATTATGTATACATTTTAATTTAGTAAATATACAAAATGACTGTTACAGAATTTTTTGAATATTAGACATTATGTGTTGTAGGCGTCCATACTTGTAAAATCAAAACGTAATCTTCCTTTACTTGATAACATCCTTTTCTCTTTTGACAGTTCGTACCCAGAGGGCGCTACGAAAGGGAGAGAACAGGAAGTCTCGGAAGCTATCCCATTTGACTTTTTGGTGCAACATCGGATTTGCTGTTTTTGGTGCTTTTACCTATTTAGTCGCTATCGTTGTTATTTATGTTATCATACACCACAAGGGGGTGTCCATTAAACTGGTTTAATTTATTCCACACAAACTGACTAAGGCTTTCACTATCATACATTATGTATTAAGATAGAAAGCTGTTGTTTCCTGTTTATGTTATTCTGTTGACTTTTCTGTACCATTGCAAATAAAAATTCATCAATGAAACATTATTATCAAATGACATTGTGTTATATACTGCTTTCATTGTAGTTTTTTCCTGAAAAGTTCTATGTAGCAATATGTAAGTCAATCAGTCTAGTAATTAATGGACCAAATTCCTAATATAATCAATGAACCAAACCAATCCATCAATTCAACAGAGTATAGAACAGTCATTTGAATATTTATTTCAAGCGTGCGAAGACCCCGAATATCCTACGTATTAAGCAACACCTTATATAGAAAAAAAAACATTCCAATGTATTTGACGTCTAGAAATAACTCTACAATTTTGGATCAGATATTATTCACTTGTTTTAATGCACTGCTAAGTTTTAGTGATCTATCGAGGCAAAGAAACAGACCTTTGCCCACATAGGAGTACCTATGTCATGTGTATAGGCCTACTACAGTAGATGTGAAATAAGGAATGTGTAAGGGCATTTATGAAAAGCAACACTGAAAGGCCAAGACCATGCAGAAGAATTATGCAGAATTGTGTCTGCTTGCTCTGCAAGGTTAACATGTTAAAAGCTGCGCACACAGATTTGCCTCTAAAAGTAGTTCAGGCAATAACCATCTTACAGGGACAAATGGCAAAGTGCATTATGCCTGGCTGTTTTCGTACACACAACCGGTGTAAAAAACAACACCAGGTAAATTGCATTATCACTTTTTACAGGCCCAGTTTCTTTAGTAAGCCTCAGAATATGATATTTAGTAATTTTGTAACAACACAAAGACATGGTGTAGAGAAAAGAAATATGTATTTTGTATACTGACCACAGAAAATGACAGGAGAGACTGATTCATTGTTCGAGAACTTCGATTCCTGATGCAATCTCAGAAGAGTAGTACAATCTCTGATGTGTCAGGAAAGTATTATGAATATATAGAAGGGAGGCAAAAGTCAGGAAAAGTACAAGTCACATCTATGATGAATAGGCCACAGGAACTGGAACAGTAACTGGCTATAGACGCGAAGTTGGATAAAAAAACTACTTCTCACTTGTGTCGCTGTATAATCTAGATTCATTTGTAAAAGACCCTCTGGTAAGTGATTTTGCAATTTTGCTGAAGCCTTTGACTGCTCCGAGCCGGTCAACCTCATACAGATTTTAAAAACGGGAACTCGAACAAACGACACAAGTAATTTGCAAAGCGACTGGTTCTTATCTCTTCTTGGCAGATTTTTGTATTAATTGAAGTTTATTTATTAAACGCTATTTCCAAATATAACAGAAATGCATTCAATCTGTCTGGAAAACAGGAATGACTCTCAAAGACAAGAAAAGTGTAAAACATTTTTATGGAATTGGAATTACTAACCCACTCCAAAGGATTTTTTGACATTTTATGCAGATGAAAAAAAAAAGGGAAATACGTTTCAGCCAGAAAGAAAATGGCGCAAGACCGAATTCAACCAAAAATGGAAAAAGATTTGATTCATTGTTCAATTTCTGATGCAATCTTAATATGGGAGTACTATCAGAGTAGTCTGAGCGGAGAAACATGAAAAGAAAGAAAGCAAATGCAGGAAAAATAGAAAAGAGAGAAAAAAAAGTAAAGAAACATTCACATCATAGCTGTGAAAATATTGCAAGCCTGACAGCTGGGTGGCTGAGTGCCTGAGGTGCTCGTCTGCTCCGCTGAAGGTATTTGCTTGCATGGCTTCGAACCCTGGGTGAGGAGCCCGAAATTTGCAGTGAACCTTCATGAGCAAAATCCCAGCTGGATGTCGTTCGGATGAGATGTTAATTGGTGGCCCGTTGCATCAGTGTCTGTGCTGGGCAAGTAAAAGATCCCTCACATGGGGTAAATGTGTAACATGTCGAGGACTCACGCTCTCTCTCCCATCTCAACAATCAACCCTTGTGAGCACCCAGAACTGGGCTTAGAGGGCTGCACATACCATATCTATCGATTCATCTAACTAGATAGCAGAAATGCAGTATAAAGCAGCAGTCAATTTAAATTACAGACAAGGGATAAAACATTGACTTATTGCTCACAAGTTCCCATTATATTTAGGTCACAGGTCTACATCAGTCTAGGAATTTGACTGATTTACATGAAACTCCCCACACAATAGTAAAGTTTCTTTGCACTATGACATTAGCAGCAAGCATGACTAACTGACCTATTCTGTCATTCTACGATGTCGCATAAATTTGGTGCTTTTCTCTCATTCATGATGCGATTTTACGGAGGCTTTCAGCTTCTCGGAGGTGGTCAACCTTGAAGAGATGCTAATAACAAGGAACATTCAGCCATGAGGCAACTGCATGTTGTTACGATGTCAGGACCAAGCTACACTACACTCTAGAGATAAATTGATGTGATATTGACTTCCGTTTATAGGTTGGAATTCTGAAAAAATATCTGAAACCCTTTTGCTCTGGGAAAATTATGCTGTTTCAAGTTATTGGTTCAAATCTTACCAATTAAACTTTTGCTACAGTTCACAAAATAAGAATTAACTATTTAAATTAGAGTGATAATTGTTCATGGCGACCCTCTTATGTTTAGGTAAACGGGGCACAATGGGACACGGGGCACAATGAGGTGGAGGAGTTTTCTTGCTTCCTGACAAGGCATATATGGTGATGCCATCAAATGTTGTTAATTCCCATCCTGGTGTTACTGTCCTTTTATCTGCGAAGTACAGCCACATGCATAGGTTTGGTGAGAAAAACTTCCTACGACACCGTGTGTTACTTACATTGATGACCGCACCCAGGACAGTTTATGTCAAATGTTTTGAACTTTTTTTTAAGTTAATAATTTTTGGTGCTACATGGTGTTTTTGCATTGTGTATAGTCTTTCAAACTTCGTACATTTAAAATCTAGCGTTAAAATAGTTTTTTTGATGTTCCCATGTGCCCTGGCATCGGGGCACATTGGGACAGTTATGATGACGTCACATTTTGCTGTTTGGCTTCAAAAGGGTAGGTGCAGTCTGATCTCTTGTGCCTTGGATTTAAGCTCAATGGTGTTGGTGATATTCATAGAAACTTCTGAGTTGTTCAGTGTTTTCAACATTGAGTAAAATTAGTAGATGTGTAAAGCGTCCCAAGGTGCCCCAGTTCCTAGCTCTTAATAAGAAATCAAAAAGTACCTAACATAAATATAAAATATTTCAGCTGAGAATACAGAGTCAACATTGCCTGAGGTCATCTTAGTGGCTGTGCATTATTTATTTATTTATTTTACAAAATTTGTGCAGCGCCTTCATAAAGAAAATGCTCTAAGGCGCTTCACATCATATTAGATTACTAGTTGAAATGGGTATAAAATTGTTAAAATCGATCAAAAATGTAAAATGTAGTGTAAATATACAAATATATGTGAAATAAGGAATGCTTATGTGCCGCTATGAAAAGCAACACCAAAAGGCCTAGGCTGCACATAAGAAATTGGCAGAATCGTGTCTGAAAGGTGAGTATTTTCAGGCGGCGACAAGCTCATACTCATCAGGACAAATGACAAGTTGTATTAGCCTGTCTGCTCCACTTGCACCCTAGCGATATAAAAAAAGGTTTTTGCACAATTCCCTTAATATGGCTTCAGCCTTCATTCCATAGTATAAGCCTCAAAATATGGAATTTGCTCATAATTTTGGAATCCATACACTTTTAAATAGATATATAGATAGATAGAAAGATAGATATGGTAATTTTGGTAAGCGCAGCCCTCTAAGCCCAGTTCTGGGTGCTCACGAAGGACAAAGGTTGATTGATGAGATGGGAGAGAGAGCGGAGTCCTCAATTTGTTACACATTTACCCCATGTGAGGGTTCTTTTACTTGCCCAGCATAGACACTGATTCAAGGCGTTGTCAAGAAATTTTGGAATGTCTGTTAATGATACATCCTAAAATTAGTCGAAAATCAACAATCTATGGTGACAATTACAAATAACCAAATGTACAAGAAAGAAGCCTCGTTGTACTGCATAAAATTTTTATTTATTAAAGGATGGAGTTGCTAACCATCTTCAAACCTGCAGGTTTAACATTCAACACAAGTGCAGCATTCCTTATATTACAACACAAAGATGTGTGCAAGAGGAAAATAATCTGAATACTTCCTACAAGAAATGTCGAACAAACTTGATACACTTTCCAATTCCTGATGCAATCTTGGAAGAGGAGTTCAATATCAGAAGTGTCAGGAAAGTAATACAAATAGAAAGGATGCAAAAGTCAGGAAAAGTATATATCACATCTAAGATTAATAAGACAGAGAAACAGTAAATGGAAGCCTAACTGAATATAGTGGAGTAGTCAAAGTCACATCTATAATGTAGGCCAGAGAGTCAGGAAGTGCAACTGGGTTGCCTATAGCAGATAAGTATGATAAAACAGAAGGCCTACTTCTCACTTGTGATGAGCTACAGCCTTTGATTTGGTCTCTGATGCCTTTGGCCAGTGATGGAGGCCTCAAGGCCACGTTTGGTGACATCTTCCCTCGGTCTATATATATATAGATATATTCAGCCTCGCACAGGCTATATATATATATAGAGTATAGGCCTAACATTGCAATTGTCTGAATTGCACAATATGCCCTTGGGCCTTATTTCTTATGGCTGATTCAGCTGAAATTAAATAGTAATAACATGTTCAACTGCTGCCTTAGAAATGTTTGTGTGTTATGAATTTTATATTTTATACTTACATTTGTAGTTATTACTGGAGTATATCGCACTCTAACAAATGACCCAATTTACTGGTTCCTATCTCATCCATGCAGATTTTTTTCATTAATCGAATTTTGATTTATTCAAAAAGCACGCCCTGAGCAGTATCAGTGCGCTCATTTATAGTGGCTGTATACATGCACAACCAACTGACCTATTCCTTCATTTTATGATGTCGCCAAAATTTTAAGCCTTTCCTCTCATTCACAATGCAATTTTGTGGAGGTTTTCAGCAACTCTGGTGGGGGGGGCAAACCTTGTGGGGATGCTAATAACAAGATGCATTCAGCCATGTGGTAACTGTATCTTGTTACGATGTCAAGACCAAACTACAGCTGTCTCAGAATTGCACTAATGGAGTCATGTTTGTTTCTTCTCATGACGATTCTAGCTGCTGTGTCATGCACAAGCTGTAACTGACACAGTTGGAAGGTAGTGATGCTTATCAACAGGGAATTACAATTATCACGATGTAATGAAGGCATGGATGAGCTTTTCTGCGGCATCGCGTGTAAGCATGTCACGGATAGAAGCAATGTTATGAAGAGGTAATAGCATGCTTTACATATCGCTCTTATATGTTCATCCATTGTTGTAGCTTGATCGAACCAACTACCAAAGTTTCGCATGACTACACTTGCCGAGACCTCAAAATCGCTGATGTTGATGGGCGATAGCTTGACTTTGAATCTAAGCCATGAAGATGTTAGAATCATTAGTTTAGTCTTGTCACCATATATAGTTTTAGCTTATTTTTAACCATCCACTTATTGATGTCACTAATATGTTCACATCTCAGCACAGTCCATTGCACTGTGAATGGATGGGTTGGATCTGAAATTGAAGCAAAGGTAGACCTGACAGCATATAAATGAAAGCTCATATTGCAATCAGCAATGATGTCAGAGATGGAACTTGTATACAGCGAAAACAATATTGGACCAAGGACTAAGCAAAAAATGTTGTGCATGGCACTCATGCAGTGTTATGTTTACTTAAATAAGAAGTCATGCATAAGACAACTGAAGAACTTCCCACAGCTATACGTATGTGACTGTGCAGCCGGGTGGCCAAGTGGCTTAGGTGTCCGCCTGCTCCGCTGAAGGTCTTTGCTTGCATGGGTTCAAACCCGGGGGGGGGGGGATGAGAAGGTAAATTGGCGGCCCCTTGTATCAGTGTCTATGCTGGGCAAGTAAAAGATCCCTCACATGGGGTAAATGTGTAACATGTTGAGGACTCCCTCTCTCTCTCCCATCTCATCAATCAGCCCTCATGAGCGCCCAGAACTGGGCTTAGAGGGCTACACTTACCATATCTATCTATCTATCTAGCTGTGTATTATATGAAATAAGAAATGCATAAGTGCAGTTATGAAAAGCAACACTGAAAGGCCAAGACCATACAGAAGAAATATGCAGAAATGGGTCTACAAGGTTAACATGGTGAAAGCTTCGAATACAGATTTGCCTCTAAAAGTAGTTCAGGCAATAACCATCTTACACTTACAGCGACAAATGGCAAAGTGCATTATGCCTGGCTACTTACCATGCACACAGGAAAAATATAAAAACACCACTCCTCTGAATGGTGCTATCACTTGTTGCATTTCAGTTCAGCAAGTAACAAAAATGATTTTGATAATGTTCAATTTTCATAAAATCTCAGTTGCAGAAGAAGTTTTAAAAGCTACATTGTGAATTTTGTTCGTACTGACATGCGCTTAATTGGATTGTATGTTGATTTCTTTGCCATCGGCATGTAAAGATCAGTTAAGTAACAAGTAATTCAGTTTACTATAAAATCATACACATTTCAATGTTCCAATCGGTGGGAGATACCTGAAGCTATAGGAGCTGCAGATTGAACCACCCTTTAATGCATGTCAAGTCATTAGTCAAAAATATCACTGGTATGACATTGTATCTGCATTTTATTCTGACAATCTCATTCTACCTGTATTATGCAAGAAGATATTTAAAATTAAATTTTGATTTACAATCTAAAGGATGGAGATGTAAACTGCCTTCAAACTTGAATGTCCATTTTCCAATACAAATGCCGCATTCTATACCACAAGTCAACAACAGATGTGTTGTCTACGAAAGAAAAGGGTAAAAGTGCTTGCAACTAAATCTGCAAGAGAATGTGATATATTGTTCATTTTCTGATGCAATCTTGGAAGTGGAGTACAATCTCACAAGAGATATGCTTCCTATATACAAATAAAAAAAGATACGAAAGACGGGCAATGTTCATACAGTACATGTCATATCTGTTGTGAATAGGCCAGAGAAACTGTAAGCCTTACTGGATGGGAGAATTGTATGTTAAAACCGAAGTAATATATGGCAGAATTGAGGAATTGAATGATTGCAGCACTTGACCTTTTTCTTTCGCAAAAGAATAATTTAGGCGCGACATATTTGATTTTTAGCTTTTCAGATTGACCAACCCAACAGATGGATTTTCCTTTTATCATTATGAGCTGTGCATTTTTAACATAGTAACTGGGAGACCAAATTTACGGTCTCCCAGTGGACAGGTTTGGTATGCCAGTTATTGCCAGATTGGTATCACTGAGTGACCAATTTTCCAAGAAACTCTCATTAATTTCACATTTGGTTTGTCATGATTTGTGGTTCTTTGGCCCTTTTGAAAGCGAGACTTCTTCTTTCCATGTCACAAAATAGTCTTCACTGTCTTTACAATAACATTTTGCTAAGGCCATAGTTCTGACTTCTGTGTATTAGTATAATTTCCATCAAAAGGCATTTTTATTGCTCATATATTAAATCCTATTCATTATATACAATGTAACGAGCATCATATGCATTTTGCACAAGGCTTTTCTCTCATGCTCATGATGCAGTTTTTCGGAGGCTTTCAGTTGCTCTGAGGTGGTCAACCTTGTTGAGATGCTAATGACAAGGAGCATTGTTGTTACAATGTCAGGACAGCTGCAGTTGAATTGATGCAATGTTATAGATATAGACTCCTGCTGAGACAGTAGAATGTACAGGAAAATATCCAAAATCCATGAAGTTACATCTGGAAAGCAGTTTTTCATGTTGTTGGGCTTGTCTCACAAAGTCAATGTGTGAAATCATAAAATTATTTTAATTGAGAGCCGATCATGCAAAGAAATGCATTGGAAGCGCAATGATAATAGATATCTTTTTATGACAGGCAAACAGACTCAGACTCAAACCCAGACTCAGACAGATTATATTAACTATAGCGCTTATAGAAATCAGATAATATTTAATAAAATTACCGTCATAAATTAAATAGGCCTATGGCATGAAGACCTCTCTGAGATAAAATTGCATTACTATAGAGATGTCACAAAAAGAAAACAGAGACTCTATATATAAAAGAAAATAATTGTAACAATGATAAATAATATCCAAATTTACAGCTCTCGTAATTGCTCTGAAGAAATCAATTTTTTTATAGTGTGGACCTATGATGTCAAAGCTGGAGACTCCATTGGAACCTATACAACTTTGGTGCAAGCTATGGTGTCGTAGGTCAAACTGGCCAATAGCATTTCATGTGGACAACTACATCATAGCCTTGCAATTATGTCATGGCCAGGTGAGCCAATGATACCACTGCAAAAACTCAGGTGTTAAATGGGAGGGGGGATTGTTTATTATCTGGTGACACCAAAAGTGCCTGAAATTCAACCAATCATGGTTAATAGGATAACTGGAAATTAATAACACTTGTTCACCAACATGCTTCTGATCTAAATTGGATTTGATATGGAGTTGTCAAGTCAAGCATTTGGCTTACTGTTTGCAGTTTTATTGGCCGCTCTTTTCAGTGTAAAACTACCAACATTACTTTAATCCTATATTGTCTATTGGTTACCACAGTTCACAGGAGTTAATATGCAGACATAAGGATCAATTGACAGCTTTTGAGCAGAGTGCCCCCTCCCCAGGAATAGTCCAACCTTGCACCTGAGTTGTTGTTGTGATATTATTGGCCGCTCCGGCAATGATGTAACTGCAAGGCTATGATGAAACTGTCCACAAAGGATACCATTGGCCAGTTAGACCTATGGCATCATTGATTGCACCAATTTTGCATATCCTCCAATCCTTGGCAATGGAGTATCCACCTATGACATCAGAGGTCCACTCTGGCACTGAGAAAAAAAAAACTGATTTCTTCAGATCAATTGCTAGAGCTGTAAGTAAATTAATATTTAAATTCAAGAGAATTACTAAGTCAAAATACTTTGAGGAACCTTTTCACGATTGATCACAGCTTTTTGAAATGGCAGACACCTCTATATTGCAAATATGGACAAGAAGAAGTGAATAGTTCACATCTGGCAGCCTGATTACATTTTGCCAACTTGTTTCCACAGTTTAAACACAGTAGTAACTCTTTATATTTGACCGATAATACACTTTATCCCTTGCCTGTCTCACAAAACTGAGCACTGACGGCTGAATTTATGTTTGGTCAATTTTCCCTCAGCTCATCTGTCTCCATTGTTCAGGATTACTGTGTCATTGACTCTGTGCTGAACCAGACCAGCAAATTATTTCTAATGCCCCTAAACACATCTATTCCCAAAGGTTGACACAAATGCATGCAGAGCAGTCCACAGTTTCACCTTTTTGTACAAGTTCATTTGTTGTCCTGTTTGAGTTCCCTTTGCCTTTTGATTAAGAGTGCTTGATTTTACAGCCAAACCCTTTGAGGTTGTGCATCTTAATCCCATTCTTACAACTAGGAAATTTGATATGAAAAAGAGAGGACTGCGACACTGTGAAAAAGGCACTTCTTGGGTTATCATGCTAACGATTTGTCATGATCATACCCAATACGTACAATGTTAATTTGATTTAAGGAGACTAATCCCACTTGATGGTGACAAGCAAACGAAAGGATTATGCATCTGATTTTTACTCTAAAATCAGTTATGACATATCAAATGGCCTTCTCTTGATCATTACTAATCAAACAGCCTCTGTGTTTACCAAGTTGAATATACAGAAGATGACACTTCATCGGCTATCATTATAGTCACAAAGTGCCATTTTCACAGTGCAACAGTCCACTCTTTTTGCATATCAAATTTCCTAACTGTAATTTAAACAGAGCACAAAGAAAATACTGTTCTGCACTGGAGCAACTGAAAACCCTAGATATCATTGAACATAACAGCTTACATTTAAGCCAGATTCCCAGTCTTATCATTATGCGGTAATCACCAGACACCAGTACTGAGGATGCCGCAGCATGGGAACCTTCAGCAATGTACCCTAAACCTCTCCCCATGGGAACAGTATTATGGCTGCCGTGAGCTGTGTCATTGTGGATTGTGGAAGGTTCAGTATGCACGAAATCCCGTTACGTATTGTGGGGTATGATTATACACATAGCGAATACAGCATCGTCTTCTATGCAAAAAATATATATGTAGTTCTTTATAGTACTTTATTCTTGCAAATAGCATGGAAACAGAATAACAGTGCATAATTAAATGTTACATTTAAAAGATAAAATATTAGATAAATAAAATGAAGAAAACTAGGCTAAACATAAAAATTCTAAAATAGATAAAATTTTGTGTTTCTCTAAAAACACTTCATCACAGTTGTCTCTCATATCACAGAGTTCCTGAACCTATTTACCTATTCTTATATCACAGTCAGACACCTCGTTCTTCCAAGCACTTTCTATTAATCTGCAAGCATCATTAGAACCAATTTTGATTAGAGTCCAAAGACTGACATTGCAATATCGGTGACAGACTTGAGGTTTTTATAAAGTCTTGAATTTTCGTATATGCAAGATTTGAAATCTCATTCACTCCATTTGAGTGATTATACCCGTTTAAAAAGTGTTTGATGAACCTTTTGTACAGAACAACATTACATGGCATGTAGTCACTAATATGAGGCAAAAGTAAGCTGTGAGTCCTGCATGGCAATGACCAAACTCTTCTTATAGCCTTTCGTAACATTAAGGTCATTGAACGACTTATCATACATCATACAGTGCCGCCTGTAGGTAAGTGAAACGCATAATATTGTACCATTGCAACAATGCTAAACATCTTCAACCAAACTACTTGTGGAGGCATGGATTCTCATCCGATGAAAGGTAAACATAAATATTGGGTCATAAAGTCTGATATGTGAGACATGTGGGATAACAATAGCAGCCAGTTTTCTCTGCTGTAGTTGGAGTTAGGTATGGGTCAAAGTCTTTGATAAGTAAGTGAACCACCCTTCCCTATTAAATAACATTGGGCCTGTGTTTCACTTATGTGTAGGGGGAACGGGGGCACATTTGGACGCTTTTAACGTCTACTAATTTTGCTCAATGCTGAAAGCACTGAAGAACTCAGAAGTTTGCATGAATGTCACCAATACTAAATGCAAGGCATAATGAACTAGACTGCACCTACCCTTTTGCAGCCAGAGAGTCGTAAAAATGACTGTCCCAATGTGCCCCGGCTAACACAGCCGGGGCACATTGGGACATCGATTAAAAAATCATTTTAAAACTCCATGTGCAATAGATATCACATAAAAGTAGTGCGTACGACAATATACAGTGCATAACACCTTGAAGTGCCAATAGTTCATAACTTTAAACAGTTTTAAACATTTAACATAAACTTTCCTGGGTGCGGACATCCATGTAAGTAACACTCAGTGCTTTGCGACAAATTTGTTCACAGAGCATGGTAATCCACTATACCTCTATTCACTGTGGCCTGAACACCTGTTGTGTGCTGTCCCAGGTCATTTAGTAGCCTTGGACACTTAAATTCTGCCATATTAAGTGCGTACCGATGTGCCTCGAATTCACTGTCCCAATGAGCCCCGATATGCCTATTACACCAAAATGCTAATTTATCGGACACCAGTGAGTGTGTTTATCACGATTGCAATTCATAACTGTTCGTTACGATATATAAAATTCATACAAGTACTGAGAAAGCCTCATTGTTCATGGTTTGTCCACAGAATGGTTCGAATTGAACCCGTCCATATTTACTTTAGTAGTAGGAAAACAAACTTTTGCTCGCCATACTTCTGCATGTGGCTGTAATTTGTCTATAAAACCATGGAAACATCAGGATGTGAAATTACAGGATATGATGGCACTACCATATCATATACCTTGCCAGGATCCAAGAAAACCCCACCGTCCCACAGTGCCCCGCGTCCCAATGTGCCCCCGCTCCCCGTACTTATCAAAGACATTTTTTTTGCTCAAAATTAGCATCATGATGATGTGGTACAGTGTCATGTTCATTTTGCAAAATATTCCAAAGCATAGTATAACATCAGAAATGAAATTGGGGAGGAAATAGACATTTGAGCAATTATTTTGCATTTTAAATCTTAAATTTCCACGTAACAATTTTCAATAACTCACTCAGCGGCTGTGAATATTCTTTTATAGTATGTTGAACTATAATATGCTTTAAATTCAATCATTATTATCTTGGCGTTTCAGACAGAAATTTTGGAAAATTGGCAAAAATCCTGATTTTTTCTGGTTTTTGTTTTTCATAAAGCATTCATATGATTAACATTCCAACCGAGTTGAGATGTTTAAACAGCTATAATTTAGACACCTAACTGGAATAATTCATAGATGTAGCTACAAAATTGACTGAATCATGTAGGTTTAAAAAATGAGTAATTTATCACATTTTTCTTAGAGTATTTAGACACCCAAAAGAAACATCTTGGGTATTTAATACATACCATATGCAAATTTCAGTGACATAAGTACAACAGTATATGAGTCAATCTGGAAAATGAAAAAAAATTTTTTTCCACATTTTTCAATAATTGTTAGAAAAGTATTAATGTTTGAAGGATTAGACCCCTAAAAGACACTACTAGGATGAGAGATACAATAATGTCGCAAAAATGAAAAATATACATGCCATAGTTTTGGCATAACGCCCAATACACAAAAAAATATATTTTCGCATTTTTTTGCTGTTCTTACCCCTAGAATTTTTCTGCAAATTCTGACCATATAGGCGATCGCACTGTTACACCTATCACTCTGAAACTTGCTATATGGTCTCATCATGAGTATATATCTTGCTTCCATCAACTTTTGGTTAACTTCTGTGACAATAATTCTTTATTTTTATTTACTCAACTAAAAAGCTAGTTTTTCCCGGGAAATTTAAATGATTGTACATGGTGAGCTGCTGCTGCTCTGCTGCTGCACTGACAGCCAGACACTGTGTACTCACCAAGTGACCTAATTAAGGAGTTTTCTTGTTTACATTTAGCTGGTTCTCATATACAGAGCAAACAACAAACTTTGCCATGTAGCCAGTATGCTATCTTGTAGTACAAATAATACACATCAAAAATTAGAAGTCAATCCGTTAAGTTTGCTTTGAGATTAGGCAGTGTTAGTACATTTTAGTGCATTTTTACTAGAATTTAAAGCCCAAGTTGTACCGTTCATTGGTCAGTGGGTTGCCACTCCAAAATCATCAGTGACACATTATTCAGGCCTGCGCTGCTTAAAGTGCTTGCACGTTATTTTTAATATCTGTGAGAAAAGTATTAATGTCATGTAGATTAGTCCCCTAAAAGGCAAAACTAATAAGATAAATACAATAATGACAAAAAAAATAAAATATGTACATGCCATAGTTTTCGCATTACTGCCAATACACAAGTGGGACGCCCGTTATCCGTACGCCAGCCCGCTCTCTGGACGGACAAATTTTCCAAAATTAACTACAATACCCATCGGCAATGTATACATTGCCGAGGGTAAAAAAGAAAGTACCACACTGCATTTGAAAATCATGGATTAAACTGCATGCAAAGACAAAGATGCCCCACTTCCTGTTAATTGACCTATCAGAGAGTAGGATTTTGCCCGGAAATAGACACGGTAGGAAGTGGAAATATTCATTGTAAATTCAATGAGTTGTCTTAGACGACAAAAGAACTATAGAGAATGTTCTGTTGCCATGCTGCACTCTAAAAAATTTCAGGACAAAATCGGTTTTTTAGATTCAAAATGGTTTTTTGAAAGACCAAATTTCAATGCAAAACCCACATGGATTTTTTTTGAAAAACCAAATTTCAATGCCAAAAAACCAACATGGATTTTTTTAAAAATCCATGTTGGTTTTGCATTGAAATTCGGTTTTTCAAAAAAACCATTTTGAATCTAAAAAACCAATTTTGTCTGAATTTTTTTAGAGTGTGCCATGCTGTCGCCTCAGTCATCCGCTTTCTCTCTCCGTCTTTGTTATTGTCTCATCAAAGTTGTAGTAGGCTATGAACATCGCTCTTATATTGTATGCAACAGACTTATGATTTGTGTTAGTGTACTTCATAACAATGTTTGGCAATGTTGCCACCGGAACAAATCAATTATAGTAGGGGAGACCGGGGTTGGTTGTCACAGGGGCAGGTTGTCACAGTGAGTAAAACTTAAACATACTATATTTCTATTTAAAGCACTCAGGAGCACTGCCATTCTATACGAATGGCAAAAGGGGAGTGACTTAAACTTCTCTGGTGAATATATACCTATATCATTCGAAATCTTGATGTCCTATTGAACATTTTTTTAAATTTAGCACCGGTGCAGGTTGTCACGTTTTCGGGGCAGGTTGTCACGCTCTTGGGGCAGGTTGTCACACTTTTGGTTAACAGCTTGTATGCAGGAAGTGGGTCTCTGTAAGGTAGATCTTGACTAAGACAAGTTATTTAGGACATATGAGGAATCTTTTACTTGCCCAGTGAAGAACTTAACAGACAAGCTACTCTGTACACGAGTGCTACAAATGAATGCTTATCAAGCATCAGGAAAGCATTCTGATCAGGAGGAGGATTTTTACGATTTTTTTGCAAATTTTTAAAAATAAATTTGAATTCGATTTATTTAAACACAATTAAATATCGGCATATATATTCAGTCATCAATAGCATATATAAAGCACAAATGTATATTTGTATTAGTTTTTTTGGTTTAAAAGCCTGGTCCTAACAGGTAACATCCAGCTCCAAAAAGTGCGACAACCTGCCCCGTCTTTTTGTGACAACCTGCCCCGATTGATGAAAATTCCAAAAACAGGTGACCATGGCCGTTGTTATCAAAATTTTCGCTATTTGTTCTTATGATGATTTAAAGAAATGTGTACTTGCTAAGTGTATCAACTTCACCCTTTTCAACAACTATTTGATAGAGAGTTGGACGACATGCAAGTTGCAGGTAAAAATTTACTTTTTGTGACCGGAAATTTTTAATGGACCATGTGCCTACCAGACTCCCTTCCAGGGGTCAAGATTTCTCAAAAAGACTCCAGTGGGTTATAAAAGGCATAAACAATGATTGGTTGAGCTGTCTAACTCTCCAGTTTAGTGCAATAAAAAGTGTGATAACCTGCCCCTGTGACAACCAGCCCCGGTCTCCCCTATTATTTATCACTGAGGAAAATAAAGAATTTATCATAGCGCATGCATGTTTGGCCTCACTTTGGACAAGGAGTAAGACTTGCGCAAGCTGTAGTTTTGTGAAGGAATTCGCTATCATGGAGAAACTAAAATTGTTTGTAAAGATTGCATTAGTTTATTTTATATTTGGCAAAGGTGGATATGCAGTGAAATATAAACGGAATAATGCTGGTCTACAATCAATTCCAAACATCTCTGACGACGACATTCACGAAGTACATTTAATTGGAAACGCAATCACATCTATCCCTGCTGAAGCTCTTCAACATGCAACATATGTTCAGGTACTTAAATTGGAAGACAACAAAATCTCAACTGTCTCAGAAGATGCTTTCAAATACAACACAAGATTGGAGACATTAACTTTGAATAAAAATCCGCTCACAATCTTCCCGTTCTTTTCGGGAATCGGTGGTGTCCTAAAAAAACTGGATTTGCAAAAATGTCTGATAACAAATGATACATGGGATTTGGTTGTTCCATATTCTGGATTAACAATGTTGAGTCTGAATCAAAATGACATCAAACATGTGCCAGATTTGCATATGTCAAAATCCACCATTACTGCTCTGCACCTAGACAGCTGTGGGATAGCAGACATCAAGCCCCATCACTTCAATGGCTATAACAACTTGCAGACACTGTACCTGGAGGACAATCAGTTCATTACACTAAAGGATTATGCTTTCACTGGACTAAGATCACTACAGGAACTCATTCTCAGAAATAACAAACTTCTGGTTAAAACGGAATGGTTAGCATTTTCCGGTCTCTCTGATCTTCAAAGCTTGTTCATGGAAGACGGAATGGCATTAACAACGTTTCCTTGCATCGGCGTGTTTTCGCCGAAACTCTCGGTGATGAACCTGGACAACAACCAAATCGAAAACTGCCCAGCAAACTGTTCAGCCTTTGGCAACCTGGAGACTTTCTCGTTTAAAAACAACAAGATGCAGGATCATGCGATTAACGATGCTTTGAAATCCTTCAAAAAAGTGACAGATTTTGGTTTGAAAAACACTGGTAAACTATGTTTGGAGTTGGATGCAGTGAATGCCCTTCAGCTACTGGATGTACTGATCCTTGAAAAGAATGGAATGAAGTACATCCCAGTAAAAAATTGCAGTGCAAATGAAGCAGAACCCGATGACCGGAGTTTGGACCTTCCTAGATTGACAGAGCTTCACTTAGGGTCCAATGAATTGGAGAACCACCCAAACATCACACTACTAGTCGATTTGGAAAAGCTCAAAATAGAAAAAAATAGACTGACACATATTCCGAAGATGGTGTACATCAATAATGAGAAATTGAAGCGTGTTACATTGGAGAAAAATTCACTGACTGAAGCTCCAGATTTGGATGGGGCATGTAAGAGTCTAGAATACTTAAATCTTGAGAGCAACAATATAACAAAGATCCCTTCAGATTATTTCAAAAACTGTCCATCATTAACCACAGTGATATTGAATTTCAATCTGTTGACCTCAGTCCCTGACTTCAGTCTGTATGGCGGAAACCTGAAGACGATCGAATTGCACCACAACCAAATTTCAGGCAACGTAAAAGCCGACGCATTCACCAGTTTAGTTCGAGTGAGAAATCTTCTTCTGCAATTTAACGAGATAACTGATTTTGACATTTCCAGCCTACAATATATGCCAGAGATCAAGACCTTGGAACTGAAATACAACATCTTAAGTAAAATGGACAATCCGTACAGATGGTGCAAAGGGCAAGCGTGTACTCAGCTGGCCATGACACTTTACGCCAATAAAATGCTGTGTGACGAAACACGATGCTGGGCCAAGAGAATGCCAAACCCCATGACGATCACAATGAGTAGGTGCTTTCAAAAGAAGTTTGATGATGTGACTTTGGAAGAGCTCAACTGTCCAGGTAATCTTAGTAGGCCTATAGGGCCAGATACTGGCTGTTTCTTAAAAGCATTTGCATGAGACATAATGCACTAGCTGTTACAATACTTGTCGAAATCTCTAACCAATTTAAAATAAAGAGCATGAGTTTACTGTACAACTTTTTTTTTTTGTAAAATTTTCAGAAGTCAAGCTTATGAAAGTAATCTCCAGAAATGCGGATGGTGTATTATTTCAAAACAACACTCTGGCAGTCGCCTCCCATGTTCCCAGGCAGTACAAGGACGTTGCATCAGACACCGATTGCGCCATTTGGTGTTCAGAAGTGGAACAGTGCGTATACTTTGAACACATTCCTAAAACGAAATCTGACCAAGAGGGTGTCTGCATAATTACAGATCGTTTAAACTGAGTCGCAATTTGCAAAGTCTGGATAATACCAGACCATTGACATTATGCTGAGACTATGATGTATGGTTGTATGTACTGTCACAAAATCAGTGGTGTCAGTTCCTATGGAGCAGGTGGGGCATCTGGCCCAGCACTTTTTTGCCAAAAAAAGGGTAAAAATATTTAGAGCTTCTGTAACTCTGCTGTGCCCATGAAAAAATGTTAAAAAAATGCCCCACCACTTTATTTTGAAATTGACGTCACTGCACCAAATTGGCTGACAGACTGTGATACTATGTCAGTAGGGGCTATTCTAGACCCAACTGTCACTTAACATCATGTTGTAACATCTTTCTCAATTGTCTCTTAACATCATGTTGTAACATCTTTCTCAATTGTCACTTAACATAATGTTGTAACATCTTTCTCAATTGTCACTTAACATCATGTTGTAACATCTTTCTAAATTGTCACTTAACATCATGTTGTAACATCTTTCTCAATTGTCACTTAACATCATGTTGTAGCATCTTTCTCAATTGTCACCTAACATCATGCTGTAACATCAATCAATTGTCACTTAAAATCATGTTGTAACATCTTTCAATTGTCACTTAAAATCATGTTGTAACATCTTTTGCAATTGTCACTTAACACAATGTTGTAACATCTTTCTCATTTGTCACTTAACATCGTGTTGTAACATCTTTCTCAATTGTCACTTAACATCACGCTGTAACATCTTTCAATTGTCACCTGACATCATGCTGTAACATCTTTCAATTGTCACTTAACATCATGCTGTAACATCTTTCTCAATTGTCTTTTAACATCATGTTGTAACATCTTTCTCAATTTTCACTTAACATCATGTTGTAACATCTTTCTCAATTGTCACTTAACATCATTTTGTAACATCTTACTCAATTGTCACTTTTGAAACGTATAATGTTCTTGTTTCATATTGACATATTTCACAATAACCTTTTTGCCATTGAGATCTGGTGTTTCATCTACTTAAAAATGTTTGGAGGTTTCTATGGTCGTGGAAATTCAGGAAAGGTGAATGTGTTGCATGCCATGAAGGCTCTGTTTTTACCTTCAGCGAACAAAGTTCAAAGAAGGTATTGTTATCACTTTGGTCAAAAGTTGTTCGTCCGCCGGGAGGGCGGTCGGGCGTCCGGGCGGTCGGGCATCCTGGCGACGGGCGGATAGATAGTTTCCGGGCCAGTACTCAGCCCCTATTGAATGTACATAGAAGAAATTATGTACACATGTAGCCTGTATGGTCTAGTTGTGTCTTTTGATGGTCTGATTGATGGAACTTTTGTAATTTTTGAAATATTGAGAAAAATTTGTTAATTTTTTCGTTTCGGGTCAAAACTTTGTCACAATTCCAGGTACATGGATGAAATTTGTTACACATGTCACCTATATGATAAATTTGTGTCTTTTGTGGGTGTGATTCATGGATATTCTATACATCTTGAAATATTGACAAAAAATATTAAAATTATTATTTTTTGTTTCCAGGCCAAAACTTGGCCATCATTGTATGTCCATAGATGAAAGTTTATATACATTCCCTATATAATATTTTAGTGCCCTTTGTTGATCTGCTTCATAGGTATTCTTAATGCTTTTTGAAGCATTCTGACCCATACCTCACAACTTATTCCTTGTTTATGCATGAAACCAGTCCATTTCATGAGTATATTGGTCCAGTAAGGTCTTTCCATTGTTCCACTTACCCAGGCATGCAGGCCGGCATATGGCGGGACATATAGATAATTTCAGACCAAGATCAGGCCACTATTGCAAATATTACATGCAATGTGGTTCACATCACTTTTATGGTGTGATGGTGTCCTTTTAAAATGTTGTTTTTTCGCTGAAGGTTTACTGCTACGCAGCTTAGGTTTAATCTATAGTGGCTTGAAATGTAGTGAATATGCGAAGCTTCAAGAAACTATAAAGTAATCCGTGTTGGTTACTTGCTTTTGGTGATAAAATACAAAAGTTACCTTTGTCGCACATGTAACACTTTGGAGGATATCGATCATATTTTAATACTTTTCTGGCAATCATTTTTATATAACTT
Organism: Platynereis dumerilii; assembly: GCA_026936325.1. Classification (NCBI taxonomy): domain Eukaryota; kingdom Metazoa; phylum Annelida; class Polychaeta; order Phyllodocida; family Nereididae; genus Platynereis; species Platynereis dumerilii. The sequence continues at coordinate 24,463,406 of JAPTHN010000009.1, read as the reverse complement.
GGAGTGAAAATTACTACAAAATTTCAGCAGTTGGAGTTTGTTTCATTGTCTAATTATCAAAATTATTCCATTTAAGAGGCATTCCACAAAAATTGGGGCCAAATCATTTTCACATTGTCAAAGCCTCCAGTGCGAGCTGGCACAGCGAGGCTTTGACTCTCTTGACAATTCATCCTGTGGTTTTTGTCACATTTAGATGAGCCATGCCCCAGCCAACCAGAATGCTTATTTCATATTATCCATGAATGTTTAACAATGAAACAAAAATACAAACTGAAAACAAGAAACCGTCATCTGAAAAATACATAAACTGTGAAATGACTGATGAGTACTAAAACCAAAAACTAGAACTGTGAAAAATTCAGATGTCAATCATCATGATCTATGCATTTTAAAATTCTGATCTGATTGGTTGTAGGGTTGCTTGTCAGGACAGCTTCATTGGCAGTGATTGACTTGGTCCAAGTTTGACATTTTCAGAACGCATTTCTGTGCAAAAGCTCACTCCATTCCAAGTTGATAGGGGGCAAGCATTAAGGGGGGGGGGTATTTAAAGGTTTATATAAATAAATTCTTTCTTACGTTTGATGAAATAAACAGATTCGGATGCTTTAGAAAAGTGTGTGAGTTTAGAAAACCATAGAGTTAACTTATAAATCAATGAGAAAACAAATTGTTTTAGCAGACACAAAATTAGCAAGAACTTTATAAAAGATGATTGTAGATAGACATCTATCTATCTATCTATCTATCTATCTATCTATCTATCTATCTATCTATCTATCTATCTATCTATCCCTCAGCTTTCTCCCTGCCTTCCCTCACTTCAGTTCCTCACTTCAGTCCCTCACTTCATTCCCTCACTTCATTCCCACCACTTCATTCCACCACTTCATTTCCCCACTTCATTCCCCCACTTCATTCCCCCACTTCATTCCTCCAACTTCTGTCCTCCCTTCATTCCCTTCATTCCTCCCTTCATTCCTTCCTTCAGTCCTTCCTTCGTTCCTCCCTTCATTCTATTGAATGTTGCTGTTTTTACCTAGTCAAATTCTTTACATATTTAGTCCTATTTTTGTTGTTTGTTATATGTTATAATTTAGTTCTTAGATAGTCGGATTACTAGCCTCATGGCTAATGTTTGTTTTTATTTCCAATACGACTATAAATAAATTGATTTGATTTGCCCCCCCCCTTTTTGAAATTGCTTGAACTTTTATTTGAACCAAGATAGTGATAATTCACTTCAGCTCTGGGTGTAATAATTGTGCATTGATGCCGAATTTATACCACTGTTTGCTTTTTCTGGCCAATCAGAAGGCAGGATTTCGCTCTGATATAATGCATATCACAGCTCATACACCTGACCATGATATTGCATGCTTGGTTGAATACAAGTTGACAAAATTGAAGGAAACACTGAAACAAAACTGACCAACAAAGGATTAAAACTGAACAACACAGACAGTAAACAAGAAGGAAGATTGTATCAAGTGTAACTGGTCTCAATAAAAAGGCTATATTCACTCTTTTTTATAAATACCATTTTCTGAAATAATGATCAAATTTAAGGTCACTTGATAAAATAGTACATTTGGGATATATGTAAGCTGCAAAAGAAATAGCGGAGCAGCAGACCAATAATTCTGGCCCCATTTGGCACGCTCAAAGAATTTTTTTTTCTCCTTAATTCGGGGGCTGCCGCCCCCGAACCCCTGCTTCTTCTTATTTCGGGGGCTGCCGCCCCCGAACCCCTGCTCCTTGCTTTCTGTTATTTTTCAAATGTCTTTCATAATTTAGAAATAACATTTGCTAAGCGACTGTAATAATCAACCTCACCAATGTGACCTTGGCTGAAATGGCTGCACTATCTATCTATCTATCTATCTATCTATCTATCAATCTATCTATCTATCAATCTATCTATCTATCAGTCTATCAATCTATCTGACTATCCATATCCATCTGTAAAATTAATCAATGAAATTAATGTATTGTGTTATTTCCATCTATCTATCGATCTTTCTATCTATCTTTCCGTCTATCTTTCTATCTACAAAATTAATGTATTGTATTATTTCCTGAGAACAAAGAATTCTGACCTGTTGCCTTCAGGGCTGCCAACCTTCAAATGAACTGAGGAACATGAATGTGCAACAAATACAATGAAATGTTGTCAAACAAGAAGGATTGAAGGCAAACAAAGGGACTTAAATTAATTTGTTTTGTACTTAGTGGTATAAGTTAGATAACACCCTTGTTTGTGACAATATGCAATAATCCTCGGGCTAAAGCCCTCGGATATATTGCATATTGTCACAAACGAGGGCGTTATCTATTACATAACAGCCAAAGCTTCCATCATAATGATTAATATCAAACATAAGGAAATTGAAAACAACAAACAGATTAGCAGACAACAGCTATCAACAGTATTTAAAGTCTGGTTTGACATGACCCAGCCTTAAATATGACAGCCTCTCTTATTGGTGCGACCACAGTCCTTCGCATGCATACTTGATAACCACACTAATTGCAGCCATCCGAGTCAGAGGCTCACTGGCAGAGCCAGCTCGAAGTGAGCCGATGACCACGTGAGAATGGACAGTTATTAGTATCTGGTAACTGTCATGGAAAGAGAGAGAGGGAGGAAGGGAGTAAAGAAAGAGAAGGGAAAAAGAAAGAAAAAGAAAGAAAGAGACACAAGGAAAGAAGGGATAAAAGGAGGAAAGGGAATGAAGAAAAGAAGGAATAAAAGGAGGGAAAAGAAGAAATACAACGAGGAAGAGGGAGGAATAAATGAATGAAAGGGAAGGAACAAAAGGAACAAAAGAAGGAAAGAAGGATAGAAGAGAGAAAATAAGTGGAAACAAACTTCTTTTTTTTTATTGTGTTGAACAAACTTTTTTTTTCAGTGTCAATTAGGAAACTAACTTTTCTTTTCACCAAAAGTCCATGACCCCCCCCCCCCTAGATCATCTGGTCTCAAGAAATTTCTATGGTTCACTGACTTCAGCAAACATTTTATAGGGCCTACATTCCACTGCCATTCTATTCATTCCTCTAGAGACACAGGAAGCAAGAGATATAACTTAGCGAAGGAGGAAAGAGCTATTGGGGAGGAGACTAGAACTGGGTTGAGGCAGAAGCAGTGGCGTCCCTATGGGGGGGGCACGGGGGGCACGGGGGGCACAGGGGGCACAGGCCCCCCCATATTCGACCTCTGACCCCCAGGTGCCCCCCATATGAACTTTCCAACTCTGGCTAAAACATACAATTAGTATAGTGGGTGCCCCCCAGAGAATCGCGTGCCCCCCCAGGTACCCCCCCCATTCGAGACTCCCCAGTTACGCCACTGGGCAGAAGGGGATAACGCAGGGAGGGGACAGTCAGAGAGAGCTAGAATGAGGGTAACTGGAGAGGTAGGAGGATAACATGGAGAAGGGAATGGATGGGGAAGAGACGGAAAGGGAGAAGCTCGGAGAAAGAGGAAGGAAGAGTGGAAGGAGGCATAAGCGATGGAGGAGGCAGTGAGGGATATGTCTTGAGAGGAAAGTGACTGAAGAAGGAGATGGCACACAGGGAGGAGAGAATCATTTTGCCCCCTCCTAAAATATTCCTTTTTAAGGGCCGGATTTTAAAACGCTTTATTTTGTTTTTGGAGTTTTGTTTCCTCTTTTCTTCACTTTCCCTTTTTAGAAACTGGCGGAAGTTCTAGTGGATATGGGGCAGTGCAAACACACCCATCATGCCCCTGGTCATAATTTTATTTTGGAATTAATTTTCATACTTAGTAGAGCCTGAACCACGTGGACCTTATATAATGGCAATACAACTTTGCATGCCAGTATGTACTCTGTCCCTCAAGAAGATTCAGGGCTTGTTTGTAAGGGGACGCCACATGACAGGATACACCCCCTGCTCCCTTCTCTTATTCCAGCATTGTCAGTTATCCCCCATTTGCCCCTTCTACCTCCCTCTTCCCCCCTCTTCCCTCCATTTACAGTGGCGGACAAAAGTATTCATACAGCTGAGTATTCTGCACAAAACTCATATTTCAGGGATGCGAGGAGAAAAATTTCACTTTTAAGTCATTACCCAGATCAATTGTCATTGTCAAACATTGCAAACTTAAGCATATCTCTGCTTTCAAGCTCAGGGGACACGCAAATGTAGAACTTTAGCATGACAAAAGTATTCATACAGCTCGAACACACTGAGTATAAAGTGTATCAATCAGCCGAGTACACCTACTCTGGGTCAAACTTCAGGTGGTGGTTCCACCATTCTTTATCCAAGCGTGATTTGAAGGCATTCAAGGATGGAGCTGAGACAGTTTCCGGGGACAGGGAGTTCCATGGCTTGACTACTCTGGAGTGGAAGGAGTACTTACGCATATCGGTTGATGCTCCAACTTGGAACAACTTGTAATCGTGACCCCTAAGTCCTGTTTCCGATCTCTCAAGCTTTATTGATGTTACAGGGTCATAAATTCCATGTGGAGTCTTATAGACCTCTATCATGTCCCCTCGTAGGCGTCGGTACACTCTAAAAAATGTCGGGACAAAATTGGTTTTTTAAAAACCAATTTTGTCTGAAATTTTTTAGAGTGTAGACCTAGAGCCCTTAGCCTATCAGGGTATTCTAGATTTCTCAGACTTGTAATCTTCTTGGTTGCCCGCCTCTGCACTGCCTCAATTTTCCTGATGTGTTTCTTTAAATGAGGTGACCAAACCGCTTGGCCATATTCCAAACGGGATCGTACAAGGGAAGTATATAGAGGGACGAAGATCTCCTTTGTTAGGAATTTGAAGTTACAGCCAATGATGCCCATAATTTGGCTCGCTTTGGCAAAAAACCAACATGGATTTTTTTAAAAATCCATGTTGGTTTTGCATTGAAATTTGGTTTTTCAAATAACCATTTTGAATCTAAAAAACCAATTTTGTCTGAAATTTTTTAGAGTGTTGAGTAGCTTATAAGCAAAAACCCTAGCTACGCCACTGACCAATTTCATCGCACATTCACAAAGTTTCTATTCAACATTGAGCTAAACCACTCACACTCACCAATCACATACTCTAAGGAAGTAGACAAGGCCATCAGCATACTCAGAAACAGCCCTGGTTTCTTTGGCAACACATGACAGCATATGTTCTGCAAGGCAGTGGCAATGAAACAGCGGTCCACTTGTAGACAGTGTTCTGACAGTGATATAATTTTAAAAGGGGCCCTTTCACTTATGGCAGGTTGGATTATCTTCTTTAGAATTGTTTGGCATTGACTTAGTGTTGTACTTGTAATCAACTGTCAATACTTGAAGTGTGATTGATACGGGAATAGGTTGTGTGACGAAGTAGACTGAAGCTTTAATAGTTGGATTTTACGTATATATGGGGAGAAATAATTTCATGTGTACATAAAGCTTTATTGTGTTCTGAGGAGGGGGTTTGTTCTCACAGGCCTATGTGTTTATATTTTACAATATTTGGTTGGTGACTTCGCCCTTTTGTCAGTTATTGTAGTCTTGAATTAAAAAAAAAACATTTTCATTGAAATTAACAGGTACTGAATGTGATATTAATAATATTTTGTAATTCATATTCAATAAAGAAAACTTTAACTTCAATATCTATCAACCATTTGGACTTGACAATCTATACATTCGAATGTTAAGACATGAAAGAAAAAAGAAAAGCCATCTTTTCAAATGCATCCCAGTTGAAGTATTGTAACATGGTTTATTGTTCACGACAAATTTCAAGTCCTTTGAACTGCCAGGTAAAAAAAGCAATGATTGATGCATTGGATTGTGGCAGTCTATTTTCCAGACGGTCTATTGTGCAAATACTAAATTTTACATCATGCACCGGAAATGTGTAGATCAAATGTAATGCTCCAGGAATTTTGTCAGTGGCGCGTTTGTGGAGGTGGGCCATTGGGCCATTGGGAAGATAGGAAAAGCTGCAAGTGACACTATGAAAAGTTAATGGTTCCATTTCGGCCGTTGCAACACCTTGCAGCATCTGTTTTGTTTGGTAAACTAACTAGTTCCTATCAGAATAACCCTCTCTGATTGGTCAATAGAGGAAGTATGGCATTTTCCTGTGTTACCGAGGTTGGTCACGATTCTGAATAGGACCAAAAAATCAGAAAAAAAAATTGATACCAGCCACTACCATGACCAATTTCGGTAACAGGTTGTAGTGTTATCGCCCATTTTATTTTCTTAGTGAGTGACTGCATACATTGGCCCATCCTATGGCCCCCTCCTGTCAGACCAGTTCTAGATATATATGCTCCTGAATTTTGTACACCTGCACTCAGTACATTTAAATTTCTTCCTGCACCTGCATATTCTGCAATAAATTCTGCAGTTCTGCATCTCCACGCATGCAGTATTAGACTATTAGTGAACCTCTGGTATTTAATCCAGTTTATCAATTGCAATGCATGTGCTAAGTTCAGACCTCTTCGACAAGGGTCTTGCCACTACCCAGGAAACGTTGGTTGGGGGAGGGGTAGCGGTTTTGGGGGTCGGATGGGAGGTCTGGGGTTTTGATGCTCGTCTGTCCCAGCAGCCATTCTGAAAAGTTTCTGCTGCAGAATCTGTAGTTCTGTAGGAATTCTGCAGCCTGGGAGGTTTTATGGACTTCTGCAGGTAGGAAGCTGTATATAGAATTCTGCAGTTTCAAATAAACCTGCAGAATTCTGCAATTCTGCAATAAATTCTGCAGTTTGGCAGGAAACTGCAGAAGTCTGCAATTCCGCAATAAATTCTGCAGTTTGGTGCATGGGAAACTGCAGAATTCTGCAATTATGCAATAAAATTTCAACACAACAACTGCTGCAGAGTTCAAAGTGAACTGCTATGGACTTCTTCTTCTTCTTCTTTTGGTGTGCATTCTCTTCTAGTTTGCTCTACCCTTGCGGGAGGCAGCACTTCATGTTTTGTTTTCTTGTTGATTGGTCATTGTTTTACCACTCTGCTCGGCCAATTCTCAATCAAATTTCACTCTGAAAAAAGTTTCGGGTACCCTGCAACCAGATCTATTGACTGAAGTTGACAGTGTTTGTCCGTTGTTGTTTCTATTTTCCGTACGACATGTTTTTCGGCGATCGGTCAGCTCTCAAAAATGTCATTTTACAAGCTGCTGCTTCAAAATAAACTGCTATGGACGTAGGGCTGGTGCCCCTCAAAAAAGAAAAAATTGGAGGAGGCCCCTGTACCTCTTTTTGGTATTGTGGTTTGACCAAAGTGACATGCCTGAGAAATTTCATCAGAATTAATAAACGTTTACCTTGAGCACAATGCAGTTGAAGTTTCTTCGCGGTTTACTGAGATCAAAAGTCGCGGTCTTGTATAACTTCGTCAATTTACATTTCACAACAATAAAACTTGTATGACTGGACAGGCCTTACTTAGAGCTTTATTTTGAATACCAACTTCAATGGTTTTGGATAATTCTATGCAGTATCAATTTTTTTATTTATTATTTTGGGCGACCTTTTTCTTCTTGCCTATCAGATATGTGCAAACCTGGGTAAATTTTCAGGATATTTTACATCATAACTTGTGAGAGTAAAAAACCTGATCTTAATAGACATCAATAAAACTCTTTTAAGAACTTGGCATGAATTTATAAGGCTATGTGGTGCTTGACAACTGCTTGTTTTGTATTTTAAAAATGTGGATGAACGAGATCACATATTGAATGTTGAAATTTTTGACATCTGTCCATATTTATGGCTGACTTGGGCACACTAAGTACAATTATTAAACAAAAGTTCTGTAAGCTGATGAGGTAACTAATCTTTATTATTGTTCAATTGTTTTGTCACACAGATACAAGAATACTGACTTTCAGAAAACATGTTTCATGGCGTAATGCTGTAAGAATACTAAATCCATTGTCTCATAAGATGCATTGTCAGTTGTTGTGGTTTTCTACACACCTCACCTCTGGAGATAGCTTTACAAATCTTATTTTTAAGTTCATAAAAGGCATTGTCAAAAAGAAATTTGTTCAGTAGGCTATAATCAACCATATTCTATAAGTGTAGCCTTGATTGTCTATGCTCCGTCAAGGAAATTAAAGGAGACTCCTATTATAAGTGTCAAAATGTGGATATAGGGGAACGAGGGGCAAAATGGAAGGGCGGGGCAAAATGGTTTTTTTAGTAAAATTCTCAGAACGTTTTGACCTGCCTTCTAATTTTTTGGTTGGAAAATAAAATAGGATACATGACCAACTTTTCCTGAAAGTTTCGTGGATGAGAATGTTATATGTATTCAACTATGTTAATTTGAAGGTTTTGACCGATTTTCTTAAAAAAATCATAATTTTTGGAAATGGTGTAGTACCTCCAATGACGTTCAAAGCCAAATAATTCATAGTCAGCGTTATAAGAGGACTACTAAGCTTGCTTATTAAGCAAAAAAATGTAGTCTGGTCCTTAGTCATGTCTGAGTAGGTCATTATTAATCTACCCTGCATGGTTGGGGCAAGATGGAGTCCTCCTGAGGGGGCAAAATGGGAAGCACAAAAAAGCAATCCCAGCCTAGAAAAGGTTGAAGCTTGATATTGGGTCAATTCAACCATAACATTTGAGACATTTGAGACATTTTCTGGCCATATAACAGGCAAAATTTGAAAAAATCACAAGAGATTTGTGGATCTAATCCATGTCATCAATAATACCTTGAGGATTTAGACTTTGTAGTAAAACCCTGTATTGTTGAAACTGAAACGAATGTAAATACCTTTCAAAAAGCATTGTCAAATCAAATACAAGTTTAAATCGTTAAATTATTAATAAAACTCGGAAATCAGAGTTATGTGAATATTCATAAAAATGTCACATTTCCACAAAATTTAACTAATTTTGTTTCTTTTGTAACCTAATTTTTATGGTTAATAATTTGTCAATTAATTACATGGAATGTAGAAGTACTAGCATCACTCCCCAGCTATAATTGCATCTTGTATTGAGAAGTTGATTCCATAATTGATTGCTATGTTTACTCTTAGTATTCTGCAATATTCTTACATTGCAATGACACAAATTAATGCATTTTTGTTTGTCAACATGCTTTTTAGTTAGGCTGTTATCAAAACAGCTGATTTATTGCAGAACTTTTGCAACTTTATTTCTTCCCATTTTGCCCCATATGAAATTCCATTTTGCCCCAAGCATGGGGCAAAACGGGATAAAGTTGCATTTTTGAAAAAAATGAAACATCTGAATTGGAACTATTAAAAAAGCACTTCTCTGCTTTTGAGCAAGTGGTATTGGTACTTCTTCATGGATCAGACCTTATTTGGCATTCGCATGACATACCACCTTCGTGCAGTGAGCCTTCGAAGTTAGACGGCCCGTTTTGCCCCTCGTTCCCCTATCATTACTAAATTTCAATTAGAAACCATGGCTAATAAGAAGTATCACAAATCCTAAAAAATCAATACCATATGTGTGTCTTACAGTGTGCCAGCTTATCATTAGGGAATATTGATACATGGCTTCGGCTTATACATCTAATAATTGTCAGGCTACCTAGGACTGCAATAGATCACAGAAATTAGGTGAAGAATGTTTGAAACTGCTTCCAACAATTATAAATCCAGTGATCCAATTCCCATTAGAGCTGGAATCAGATCCAGGGCCCAGCAAAAGGAAACCTGAGCACTCATCCCCCACCACCAGCTAACCATGTACATCGTAATGCCCTAGAGATTTGTTAGGAATCTTAATGCATGAACTCCGGTGTCATCTTCCTGATACCAACTTAATGATCTGTTATTTTATATTTTTAAAGTAATTCATGTTTTTAAATTATGTGTTATTTTAATTATTTGTATATGTGCCATGGTGTGCAAAAATAAGGTATTAAATACACCAAGTCCAAGAAACTCTGAAATGTGCGATGAATCTGATGATACGAGCGTATTAAATGTTAAAATTCATGATCTCAATTATAATACAACCTTCAACAAGAATGCTGAGTTTTCACTTGAGAAGTCCAAATATCATCAAAGTATATTTTTATCCATATACACATTGTCCTTGGCGCCCTGTGGTAGATATATAACCAATTTTCAACAAAACTTTAGATTTTTTCAAACTATAGGGGAACGAGGGGCAAAACGGGCCGTCTAACTTCGAAGGCTCACTGCACGAAGGTGGTATGTCATGCGAATGCCAAATAAGGTCTGATCCATGAAGAAGTACCAATACCACTTGCTCAAAAGCAGAGAAGTGCTTTTTTAATAGTTCCAATTCAGATGTTTCATTTTTTTCAAAAATGCAACTTTATCCCGTTTTGCCCCATTAGTCTGTTCTCTTGTGTAATTCCGTGGGACTTGCATGTTAAAATTGTCAAACATGCATTTTCTTGTAGATTTGGGTGCATAGAACACGTTTTTGAATGATTGCATTTTTTTCGGACGGAACTTCCTTTAAAATCCAAGATGGCCGCCAAGATGACTGCCGAGAGGCATTTTCGACCTATTTCTGTCCATATTTAACATAGATTAACAAGTGACAGGTCATTTTCCGTATTTTTAGGGTCAAGGAATTCATTTTTGTAGGTTTCAAAGCCATTAAAGTAATATTTGATGCATTTTTATCCATGATGGTAACTAATATAGCAGCGCAACCATTAGTTACTCTAGTTCCAGACAACTGCGGTAGAGTAGCAACTGAAGAATCAATTCCTTTTGTTTACCCATATATACATGTTTAATCTTATTGCTTTTGTCAGGATTTCCCTTGTATGTTTAATTGGCTACATAACAAATAAGTGGCAGCACAATCAGAAGTAGGTTATCTGCAGGATTTTGACATCACTGATCAAGTGTATGAAGATTACAAACCCTCACAAATGCTGCAACCCTTTGCCCTCAAAGACCTGGCCTAGCTGACTTCTTGAACTGTGCTGCTAAATCTCTGACGGTTATCCATCTCCAAAAGACATTCCCATTTGGGCTGCTTACAATTCACTGACAGGCTTTGAAAAGTGGATGCACCGCCATTGATTCCTGAGCCCCCAAATGACTGGCAGACATACTTACCATTTTAAAGCAAGCTCAGAACATCAATACAGCAATAGTGGGTGCAAATAATAAAACAGTTATTACTTTAGACATGCATATCTATGAAAAGGCCATAAGTCATATCCAGAATACGGAGACAAATGGATTCTTTGCATTGGTGAGCTGCACACCGGCATGGCCTCATTGAGAGCATTGGGAGCTTATGGGGAAAACAGTGCATTGATGAGGCATGGATTATGTCTGGCCTTTATGGCCCACAAACTACAAAACAGATCCTTGATGGAAATCATATAAAACAAGCTTTAATAGTCACCAAACCACTCAGCAAGCACTGTTTGAATTATACGGGGCAGAATTTGTAAGATTGCATCCAGACGCCATTAAATGCCTTGACTTTCCCAACGAAATTGTACATCCTTGCCAAGAGTCATCCTTGCAGGACATCAACTGACCAATTTGTAGCCTTCCTGGAAGCAAATCAAATTCTAGAAGGCCTTAATGAATTTGTCAAAGATAAGGAGTCTGCATCAAGCCTGCTCATGTTCATTTGGTATTACATACTGCAAGTCCATGCCATCCTCCAGTTTGTGAGAGAAACTCGTGAATGTGACTGGAAACTCCACCTCGAGTCACTGGATCTAGTTTTTGCACATGACCGACACAAGTATGCCAGGATGGTGCCACTCTATCTGGCAGAAATTAATTCCTCGGACACATCAAATCCAATGATCTGGCGGGAGTTTGCAGATGGAAATTTCAAATTGGGGCAGACCATGGTATAGAGCATCTGAATAAATGGATGAAAGGTCATGGAGTTTTGGTGGGGATTATGCTCAATGACAATGCTTGTGACAGATTTTTCCTCACAGCTCCTGAGATGGTAAGACTGTCTGAGGAAGCTCTTGAAGTGCTTGGAGTGCAGAGTACTCAGAGTGGTAAGCACCATGAACTTACACCAGCTGTGCAGAGAGACGTTTTGATGCACATGTTCACCGGATGAAACAGGCCAAAGCAGTTGAATTTATTGCAACAAGGATCAATACTGGCTCCATTAATATCTGGTTTCGAATGACAACACTTGGCTTGACTTGCAATATGCAATTGGGTCTTGTGAGTTCACTGCCATACTACAATCTGTCTTTCTGTCAGATGGATCTCTTGCTATGTGTACTGTCAAGAGCAAGCTAATGCCTTGTCTGGAGCAAACATTGAGGATAGAGTGTCCCAGGCTTTACCAGAATGTCCTGTTAAAGCTGCTGTACTAGATGGAATGACGGTAGTTCAAGCCAATTGAAAGCCAAAAAATGCCCAGACATGTGAGGATTTTTTCAGAACATTTGTTCTGGTCGTCGAGGCAAATTTCCGAGGGCACCAAGAAGGGTATCTTGTGTTCGACAACTATGCTCTTAAAGTTGAATCCCACAGAATACAGCTGCTCCACCAATTGTACTCCACAGTTCAACAAAAATACCCCAGCTGGTGGCTCCCCCGCTTGGTCAAATTGTTCATATGCATTAGAAAAGCCACATATTTTTGAAAACAGGGGTAGGCTCACTCAGAGGCTGCTGGCTCAGCCAGGAATAATGGCACTGAACTATAAATGCACACATTTTGAGTCGATATACAGGCCTATAATCCAATCCATCTTTCATAAAAGTCGGAGAAGGAATCTTTGAGATATTCAAGTTTATTTTAAGGGGGACTTATTTTTGTTGAACTGTTTCTAATAATTTTCTCATATTGACACCATGTGACTCTGAAAAAACATTGGTAACCCCCCTTCAAAGAATTGCTTTTCAATAAAGTGTATTTTCAGCTATATTCCTTTAATTTTTCATAAATATCTCATGGATATTGTTCGAGTGATGCTGCTTTTCGTTATAAATCCCACACTTTTTAGTATTTTACTGTATATTTTAATGTAATGACATACGATTTTGAAAAGATCATGGTTCGAAAATTATATTGGATAGCCCGCCAATTTTTTTTTCATTGGAATACTTTCTTTTTGAAGAACTTTTTGGCAAAGTTTCATGAATATCTCATGGATGTTAGATTTGTTGCCAAGTGTGGGATTCAACTTTAATGCGCACTCTTTAAAAGATCCCATCCGAAAAAAAAAGAGTTGGGACAGTGCAGCAAATTAACTTTCATATCGATGACAGAACATCTATTGCCAATGTGAGCATGAGGCAATTCCTGTCAAGTTCCAAAACAAAAGACGAACTCACTTGAGACAAAAAAGTGCGTCAGTTTCTTTCAGAACAAGATAAATAAATTCATAATAACTTCAAGGGGAAAAGTTATGTCAACTGGCTGAAATGTCCAATGTCTTGAATGCACACACAAGGAGGTGGATGGTCATTTAATCTTGCATGCGGCAGACGCAGCTAAAAGTGGTGCTGATGTTGTCGACGTCTTCTCTCAAGACACAGATGTTCTTTCTCTGGCAGTTAGACACAATTCACAGCTTGGCAACGATACTAACTTCGTAACGGGTACTGGAGCAAAACGGAGAACTATTTCGGGGAACCAGATACATGAAACGCTGGGGGAGGAAAAGGCTGCAATGCTATCAGGTTTCATGCTTTCTCAGGTGCAGACATAACTGGATATTTTGCAACAAAGGGCAAATTTACATGTTAGAAGATCTTCTGTAAGGTTGATGATGACGTGATACAAGCTTTCCTGATTCCTGGTCAACACGATGAACCTGAAGAATCCAATCAAGCAGGACTTGAAAACTATGTTTGCCAATTGTATGATCCACAAACAAAAATAAAAGATGTTGCAAAGATGCACGCTGGCAGTTCTTCAAGAAAAATCAATCCCAAGGGCAAAAGCTACCACCAACAAAAGGAGCAACAAGCTGTTCTCAGAGCCCGGTACCAAGCAATAGTTTGGCGAAATGATATTGTGCCAAAGCCAGCCATATTGGATCCCTACGAATTTGGCTGGACATTTGAAAATGGAAAATACCTTCCTGTTCCAACTTTTTTCCTCCTGCCCCTGATGCTGTTGTTCAGTTGATTAAATGTGGATGCAAAAAGAACAATAATATTATTGTGCAAGTTGGTGTTCATGCCACTGAATGATCTTGTGTGCACTGACATCTGTCTTTGTGGAGCCGATGAAGAGGTATGCACCAACACTGACTCTGTACCTCGGGATGACACTTCATCTGATGAAGATGATACTTTTTAAGAAATTGGTTAATTACATCAATTCTGATAATTATGTTGTGATATTTCCTTATGAGAAGCCCTGCACTGTACATGGATAGCTTTAGTGACTTGATGAATCAGTTGTAATTTTGTACGTAATAATTATGTAATGTAATCATATAATAGAAGATTTTTTGGATGATTTAATTATTATTTGTTCTGTTTTATAGACCATTTCTAAAATATGTAGGACTATATGACATTGTATTATGCAGTAAACTTCAGATTATAGTTAAATGGTTCATGATGACAGCTTTCACTTCTGATAAAGTATATTTCTGTTTGGAAACTTCTTTGATTGCCATTGTACGGCATGTATTGTTATGATTTTTCTTTTTGCATTAAAATTATCATTGCTTTCTATAAATTTAGGTGGTTTATTCATTTCTTAACATAAAGCCAGGGAAAATACATAAAATCAATCCAAAGATTGCAAATAAGCATAGATTTGCTGAAAAATATGACTGTTTACAGCGTCAGCGGCCATCTTGTCGGCCATCTTGAATTTGAATGGGAAGATGTGATCAGAAAAAATGCAATCATTGATTTTTGAATTCTACACAAAATTCTGGTCTAGAAACACCAGGATTGCAAATTTTAACATGACATTTTCACGGGAGCCAGTTAAGCTACACAAGAGAACAGACTACATGCTTGGGGCAAAATGGAATTTCATATGGGGCAAAATGGGAAGAAATAAAGTTGCAAAAGTTCTGCAATAAATCAGCTGTTTTGATAACAGCCTAACTAAAAAGCATGTTGACAAACAAAAATGCATTAATTTGTGTCATTGCAATGTAAGAATATTGCAGAATACTAAGAGTAAACATAGCAATCAATTATGGAATCAACTTCTCAATACAGGATGCAATTATAGCTGGGGAGTGATGCTAGTACTTCTACATTCCATGTAATTAATTGACAAATTATTAACCATAAAAATTAGGTTACAAAAGAAACAAAATTAGTTAAATTTTGTGGAAATGTGACATTTTTATGAATATTCACATAACTCTGATTTCCGAGTTTTATTAATAATTTAACGATTTAAACTTGTATTTGATTTGACAATGCTTTTTGAAAGGTATTTACATTCGTTTCAGTTTCAACAATACAGGGTTTTACTACAAAGTCTAAATCCTCAAGGTATTATTGATGAAATGGATTAGATCCACAAATCTCTTGTGATTTTTTCAAATTTTGCCTGTTATATGGCCAGAAAATGTATCAAATGTCTCAAATGTTATGGTTGAATTGACCCAATATCAAGCTTCAACCTTTTCTAGGCTGGGATTGCTTTTTTGTGCTTCCCATTTTGCCCCCTCAGGAGGACTCCATCTTGCCCCAACCATGCAGGGTAGATTAATAATGACCTACTCAGACATGACTAAGGACCAGACTACATTTTTTTGCTTAATAAGCAAGCTTAGTAGTCCTCTTATAACGCTGACTATGAATTATTTGGCTTTGAACGTCATTGGAGGTACTACACCATTTCCAAAAATTATGATTTTTTTAAGAAAATCGGTCAAAACCTTCAAATTAACATAGCTGAATACATATAACATTCTCATCCACGAAACTTTCAGGAAAAGTTGGTCATGTATCCTATTTTATTTTCCAACCAAAAAATTAGAAGGCAGGTCAAAACGTTCTGAGAAAACTAAAAAAACCATTTTGCCCCGCCCTTCCATTTTGCCCCTCGTTCCCCTACAATTATTTCCCGACGAAGCACAGGATTATACTGTGAAAAATTGTCCGAAACCATCGAAGTTGGTCCTCAAAATGAAGCTCTTAAGAAGACCAGTTCAACCACGCATGTTTTATCATTGTATGATCAATATTGACAAAATTATATTATACCGCGGTTTACATTTATAAACAAAGACAAGAAAGATAAAACTGAATTGTGCCCAAGGCAAGCATCTTCCGATTTCTATTACACTTTCCACACTTATTATGTTCACCAAAACACAGTACCAAAATAAGGTACAGCTTGATCTGACAACATTGGGGCACCAGCCACACCCTAACCATTGGACGTTTTTCCACTCTACTCGGTCAATTATTAACCAAATTTCACTTTGAAAAAAGTTGCAGGTACCCTGCAACCAGGTCTATTGACTGAAGTTGACAGTGTTTGTCCGTTGTTGTTTCTTTTTTCCGCACGACACGTTTTTCGGCGATCGGTCAGCTCGCAAAAATGTAATTTTACAAGGTGCTGCTTCAAAATAAACTGCTATGGACGTTTTGCCACTTTGCTTGGTCATTTCCAACCGTGGCCTAATCGTTACAGCAGTTGGTTTTGAATCGAATGGCCTGAGAGGACGTGGGTTCGAATCCCGCTCCTGGAACTCAACTTAACAGAATGACCAAACAGGATGGCTTGAAGGAACCAAAAGAGCAGGAATAACATCAAAACAGGAAAACAACGGAAGCAGGAAGATTCTGGAAGAACAACAGAAAAGGAAAACCAAATAGAACCAAAAACAAATGGTCCGAGCCCATGGGACCTTAGCAAAAATGGAGGTGGGTTGTATCCAATGTTCTATGCTGGGGCAACTGAAAGACCCTGGACATCTCTGAATGAATAGAGTATGAGCCAGACTCCCAGCCTTATCATCTCTCATCCATCATACGGCGATCACCACACCAAATAGAACCTAATACACAGTGCAGCTCCCTAATGCTAATTAATCAATTAACACTAGGTAGAGCTACCTGGCGATCCAGGGTATCCCAGCACGAATGGAAGAAGAAGAAGAAGAACCAAATTTCACTCTGAAAAAAGTGGTGGGTACCCTGCAATCAGGTCTATTTACTACAGTTATCAGTCTTTGTCTGTCGTTGTTTCTTTTTGCCGTACGGCACTTTTTTGGAGATCGGTCAGCTTGCAAAATATCTTACAACAGGCTTTACAACCTGTTGTATCAAAATAAACCTCCCAGGCTGCATGTCTCCAACAGAATTACAGATTTTGCTGCAGAAACTTTTCAGAAACGCTGCAGAGACAGAGGACTATCAAAAACCCTGATCCCCCAAACAACAACCCCCCCCCCCCCAATCAACGTTTCCTTGGTAGCGGCAAGCCCCATGTCAAAGAGGTCTGAACTTTGAAGATGCATTGTAATAAACTGACAATCCTAAGAGCGGGCCCCAAGGACCGATATTGAGGACATACTCAAAGCACTATGCTTGATGAGTGTTAAACAACGCATCCTGTACAATAGGATGATTTTGATGTGGCGAATTATCCACGATCGTGCGCCAAATTATTTGACAGACAAACTGACCTACGCTCATGATGTACACACATATAACACCAGTAGTGTCAGTGGTAAAAAGCTTTTCACAAATTCTGGCTTTTTATGGCACGAGCCCTAGCCTGGAATCAGCTACCCAGTGACATTCGTGAGGCAAATAACATTCATACTTTCAAAAAACTGCTAAGAAAACATGTGTTCAGAGACATTGATAAATTTTAATGTGTGAATTTTATCATTTCGATTCTGACTATCGATTTTTACTGATTTTATTGTTATTTCGATTTTTTCGATTTTATTTTTATTTCCATTTTGATGTTACTTGCATTTTCTATGTTATGGGCATAGCTCTAAACACAGCCTTTGCTGATCGCTATCTCCCTAATAAACCTTGTAAACCTTGTAACCATGCAGGAAGTAACAGCGGTTCAGGAATCATGCAGGGAGCTGCAGCACTGCAGAATTCTTCCTGTATATTTCTTTTGGAAACTGCAGAATTCTGCATCAAAACTGCAGAATTCTGCACTTTTTTTGCAGAACTGCAGAATTCTGCACTTTTTTTTAACTGCAGAATTCTGCACTTTTTTTTTGCAACTGCAGAATTCTGCAGCTTCCGACAGAACTGCATAAAACCTCCCAGACTGCATGTCTCCTACAGAATTACAGATTTTGCTGCAGAAGATATAAACAGATCACAGATAGAGAGCCAGAAACATCCAGAGACAGAGATAGATACACAGATACACAGATACATTATACAAACATACATAAATTACTAAGACACATTGATAAATACATATAGAGTATATCAACAGTTCCATATTTATAGACAGACATGTATATTGCTATATATATACATACATACATGGATAGATAGATAGATAGATATTGTCTGAAAATATAGAAGAAGTGTTGAACATGAGGAAGACTTTACGGAAACAATGCAGGGGTCAAGAGGGACAATATTATATCGAAGGAGAACATATAATTACTTTCTGGACCCCAAAGAACACCGTGGTTATAGAGAAAAGCGAAAATAGGACTATGGGAGGAATGGAGACGTGTTGGATGGATGATTGTGACTTTGCATCATGCATTTATACACAACACAGCTTATTTTGAACTCAAGGACTAATTCTCAATGAGGCAAATCAATAGAGGTACAATTGAAACAGCTGTCCAACATAGGCCAGGATCCACATAAAAGGGGAGGTCATTCAAAGTAGCAATTTTATTTAAATTCACTGTGAACAAGTATTATAGTATTATTAGACAGATAATATTGACATATTCACACAACCCCTGATTGGCTAAATAAACGATACAATGTCAACGCTCTCTCTACCCATCTTTAGACGGGTACTCTGCTAGTACATATATAACATTCACCTCCCTATATTCCTTTGTCACTGGTGTTCTCAACTAAGGCTTACCTGACTGTCACAATATTTTACCACAGTGTCCTACAATGTCTGAACTGTGTTTATATCACTTCTTATACCATTCGACACCTCTATCAGCCAATCATGAGCTAGTATTTCACTGAAATAAAACCTATATTCTTTGTTGTCCAGTTGTCCTCCCATGGGAGAATAATAAGTGAAGCTGTGAAAAAACCACAGCAACAAATGACAAGTTTCAGTTTTGTCTTATGGTATAAGCCGGTTATTCACCATGGGATCAGGAATATGTGTTTATCACACCTCGGCCTAAAGGCCTCGGGTGATAAATCACATATTCCCTCTCCCGTGGTGAATAACCTTTACAAATTTATCAAAACTTCCGAATATTTACTAAAATGTCAAGTTTTCTTTGAATTTTGACTGTCCTTCTGCACTCATAGCAGAGCAACACCCAGTCAGAGGGTGACTTCAAATTTATTATAACAAGCATTAAAGCAATATAGAAGGAAGGCAAGAATGAATGGAGCAATTAAAAGCAATTAGTGTAGGAATTAAGGAAGCAATCACACAGCGGAACAAGGAAGGAATGCGCGATATTCTATGAATGAAGAAATGAAGGAATTAAGAAAGGAAGGAATGAATACTTGAAGGAAGCCATGAAGAAAGCAAGGAAAGGATGATGCAAGGGAAAAGGAAAGTAGAAAGGAAGGAGGAAGGACAGAAAGAAAGAAGATAGAAACAGATTACAGATGGAGAGATAGAACCATACAGAGATTAGATATATATCTATACATGTATATATACATACATGCATATATTACATAGACACATAGATCTCTGTAGGCATATCAACAGTTCTATGTATTCATAGACAGGTAGATTGCTACATATATATAGATCAATATATATAGACTGAAAATATGGAAGAAGTGTTAATCATGAGGGCGATTTCACAGAAACAATTGCAGGATGGGTCAAGTGGAACAACATTATGGCGAAGGAGAAGATCTAATTACTTTCAAGACCCCAAAGAAAAACATGGTTCAAAAGAAAAGCAAAAATAACACCATGGGAGGAATGATAAGTTGGATGGATGATTGGGCCTATGCATCATTCATTTACATATAGGTTAATTGGGAAGCACCCCTATCAGCATGCCTCGGCCGTCCAACGTCGGCCCGAAGCTGGTCCGATCCTGCTGACATCGGACTGACGCTGTGCCGACGTTGGACCGCCGGGGCATACTGACAGGGATGGACTGATTCCCAATGAGGCAAAGCAGTGGAACCAAAATAGAAACTGCTGTCCAACATAGGCCAGGCTCCACATAAAAGGGGATGACGTTCAGAAGTACCAATTTTATATAAATTTCTTTTAAACAAGTATTATTACACAGGTAATGTTGACATATTCACAAAACCCCTGATTGGGTATTATAAACAATACAATGTCAATGCAATCTCTACCCTTCTTTAGACGGGTACACTGCTAGTATGTGTATATACCTGTTGTTGGAAATAACATCACTTAGATATTTAATTTCATCCACTGCATCTATACCACTCTATCACCATTCACATTCAGTTTAATATTACACACATTTTTTCCAAAAACAATGAGTTGAATTTTCTTGCCATTGAACTTGATATGAAAAGATGTTCAATAAGCCTCACAACACACTACCAAATTCTTCAATGACTCTTACAGTAGGAGCTAGCAGTATGAAATCATCAGCGTAACCCAACACTCAACATAGCTAACATCGCCAACTTTGCAGTCGAAGTCCTAAATTAGTATAAATTTCTCGAAGCATTCCATCAATATAAATGCCAAATAAAGTGGGGCTTAAGACGCCTCCCTGTTTGACACCATTAGATGCATTAAACCAATGAGGTTATACAAGGAGAAAATTCATAAATTTACATTTTTTCACTATTGGCAAAATATTTGCCGAAGTCGTTTTACAAAGCACAGTAGACTCTTTATATCTGCTAAAATGTGATTGGCTGCAAGAATTTTCCCATCGTGCTTTGCTGGAGGGGGTCATTTCCTGTATGGAATGAAAGGTCATGGAGGCATGCGAAAGTGAAAGGACAGAGGCTAGGGAAATGCCAAAGATATTTGCCCTACAAGAGTATGATGAATAACTACATTGTATTAGCAGATAGAGAAGAATTGCTGTCTGGCCATATGGTAATGATGTTGTCCATGCTAATAAGCATAAGGTGGCAAATGTCCACTGATTAATAGCTTTTGCAAATGAATCAGAATAAAAAAGTAACGGGCAAGCACTTCCAGTGGGGGTTAATTTTGTAAAAATTCTCACTGATGCAAAATTGCCAATGCTCCACAGAGTTGAAAGTGCTGGTTCACTTAGTTTTAAAATAATTCCCACCAGCATTGAACCTTTTCAATTCAGTTGAACCCTTAACAAAAAATTTTGGCTGTGGGTTCTTTATTATATAACATCAAGAACCTTTTGCGTTAAGAGTGTGCAGTTCAAATTCAAGGAAACAATCTGCCATTGATATTCTTCACTTGTTCCACATATAAAATTAATTACAAGAAGACTATACTTTGTAGGATGGGACGAGAAACAAAAACTTACAGATTAATTTTTTTTTTGCAATATCAGTTGAATCGCAAAAGGAAAAGTAGTGAAAACTGGGCCACCATGATTTCAGTGGGACCTCCAAGAGTTGTAGTGAGGTCAGACAGAAAACTGGTGTCAAAAAGTTACAATTTCACGTTTTCAAAAGATGGAAAAAATGATCTCTTGTCTGACCTCAATAGAACTCTTGAGGCAGCATAAAATAAGAATGTGGGGGCCCATTGACTTACTTTGCCACGGGTCCAAAATGTCGCCAGTCCGCCCCTGTTTAGGCCCCATTGGAGTTGTGGTGGCCCAGTTCTCTAAATGGCCCAATTCTCTCTACTTTCCCCTACTGCTGATGCCAAGGTATATGATTTGACATTTACTTGTTCAGATGAATTGCTACAACTGAGAGACAATTTTCACTCCTCAGTTGCTTGTCCTGTTAGCTGAGCAATACAGAATAGGCACAAAATAAGTAACTATTATAGTATTATTATATCAAATTACATAAATTGAGAAGAGAATGAGACTGAAAAGACAAAAAAGGATAAGGATATAAAAAAAAGGACAAGATAATCAGTCTGTACATGTAAAGAATGGACAGTCACACTGCAAAATGGCACCTCTTGATTCATCATTCTTGACAGTGCATTTTTTAACATAGTAACTGGGAGACCAAATGGTCTCCCAGTGGACATATTTGGTCTCCCAGTCATTGTCAAATTGGTGTCACTGGGAGACCAATTTTCCTAGAAACTCGTCACTTTCACATTTGGTTTGTCATAATATGCAGTTCTTGGGTGCAATTGAAACGAGGCTTCTTCTTTTTTTTCATATCAGAAAACATTCTTCGCTGTCTAAAGTAATATTCATACAGTGAATGCCATCTTTTTTATTTCCAATTTTCACAGATTAGAATTTTGTTTTGGCTAAAATCAGAAATTAGCAGTCAGTTGAACAGTTCAAAAGCCCTTTTGAAATCAAGTCATAACATATATCTTATGGATCTTTAGCCGATCGATAGATGAGGCGTATCACGGCGCTACAAAGTTCCGTTGGTCTCCCAGTCGAAAATCCTTAAAAAATGCTCTGATTCTTGAAGAACACAATGTCAGACATTGGTTTATGCCCCCTTGTGGATGAATGTTAAAACCTCTTAACTTACATTGGCTGAAACTTCGAAAGCTGAAACCTCTTAACTCAAAAATACCTTTTCCCGGGAAGTTTGAAGTAGGCAAGACAAGAGAGAAAGTAGTTATAGTATAATTACAATAATTTGATACACTAAAAGGTAGGTATTATATTGAAATTGAAGGCTTTCATTGGGGTTGGAAGCTGCCCATATTAGCCAAATAAAATTCAGTTTGGACTTTGAAGCTGTCCAAATGCCCAAAAAGTGCACGATTTTCCGTACTCCCAGAGTTATGGAGAGAAGTGCCCAGTGGGCACACGACGTAAACCCTGACATTGCTAATTGGTGGAGGGCTGGTCTGTTGGTCATGTAGATATGTATGGTAGAGATTATGTCGCCCCAACGGCCAACGTGAACAAGACGTCTGGGTTTTTTTACAACATTGCCACAACGTCGCAAGCTGACGTAGAACTCTTGACATTGCCTCACAATGTTGTAAAACATCGCCATAACGTTGCATGCTAACGTCATATCTTTGATGTTGCTTCACAACGTTGTGACAACATAATTTCAACCATACAATTCTACGTCATTTGACGAAAAAGGTGACGTTGTTGCAACGCTGCTGCAACGTCGATGTGCCCATGGGGTGGTAGCTTCTGTTAATGTCCTGATGTGAAGGATTTTGCAGACAGTCATGAATGTATGAAATTTGGCACAGTTGCATGTTGACCTGTTAATATAGAGTACATCTTGATAGGGAGGCACTTCCAAATAACTCCTCACAGGAAATTACGGCAATTTTCAATCTGGCCACCAATGAGCTTGTACGTCATTGTCGGATTCAGTTCACTGGATTGAAATCATGGCCTCAACCCAGTCTTAAGCAGACGCTCTTTTGGGTCACATGGGTTGCTGAGGCAGCCCTGCTGCTAATTTCTCGCTAGGTGGCATGCTGGTCTGAATCCAGACTGGCCTCAACCTAAGGGAATCATAAAAACTTTATGGAAACAGAATAAAGAATTCAATCAACTGCTAGTTTTATTTCTCTTTGATAATTTTTACTGACTAATTGCTTACAATTCTTGAATTAAGTCAAGTTCTTTTTGATGTCAATTTTGCACAAATTGATGCCGTGATTATCGAAAAGTCTTATTTTTTCCATATCTTTACTAATATTCCACTTAGTGTAACCAGTGTGGTGTGTATGCCTATCCTATGTTTCGAGTGTCCAAGAAGACAACTAAACCAATCCAAATTTGCTGAAGTGACTTACAATTGTGTGTATCTTACACCTTTGTAGTCGAAGATTTTGTGAAATTGTGTTATGAGTGTATTCTTATCATTAAAAATTACATTACGCATAACACTAGAATAATTGTATTATTTTTTGCAAATGACAAATAATTATTTAGATGAGGAGGTCCTATTTTTCGAAAGGTTGCAATGATTTACTTCTGTTGAGGCTATGATTTCTTTCAATTAAATTGTGTCTGGTATGCTCAATGTCGGCCATATTGAAAAATGGCTGTCATTTCCCTTTTAGGGTTATCGTGAAGCGACTCTCTATTCAGATTAACTTCACTGTTCACCTCATTACCATGGTCCATGACCTTATTGGTAAAACAGCCCACAGGTGCAATGACACATGACCCATTCCACTGATGCATAAACCTCTCAACTCAAATTTTTGAAAGCCAAAAACCTCTTTGTCATGTAAATACAAGACACTTGACATTTGTTGCCATGGATACCAATTTCACATAAAGAAGCAAAATTATAGATTTTATTTACACTTGACATTTGTTGCCATGGATACCAATTTCACATAAAGAAGCAAAATTATAGATTTTATTTGTCAAAACATAAAATGTGTTGTCCTGAAAGTAATCTTATGATTTCCAGACATAGGTTTTTACCCTTGGCCATGTTCACATGGCCTGGGTATTGCAGAGGCCAGAGTCGTCCGTCTGTCTGTCTTTCCATCTACCTGTCTTTCCGTCTGTCTAGCTGTCTGTCGGTCTGTCGATCTGATTATTAGCATGTCGTTAATGCAAAAAAAGGTAAATTAGTCTTTATCTTATCTTTTTTTGCAAAACAACGTGATACAGTATACTCTTGATCAGTCATTTGCAATGGGAAAGCACAGACAACATGCACATATGCATTCCCTGGTGTAACAACGAAACAGGTCTACGTGCACCAGGCAGCAGGGGAACTTGACACACAATGGCAACAAACAAAATTGGCAATCACAACGATTCTATACTCTTGACATTAAATTTGTCCAATTCTTTGCAATCCCACACTCGCAAGCCTGTGCTGCTGACATTATCAGTTCATCAAATTTGCAGGGCAGGTGTCAAAAAGCTAATTGGAAAAGCTGCAAAATGTGATTTGTTGAGAATATATTGAGAATATTTTTGACACTGTAGCACATGTAGTGTTTCTTGTACTCCATTTTGCATGTATCTGTGATTCGTCGTGTGCACTTTGTCATCCCATAAATACAGACTCTTGTAGAGACTTGCTCTGGCTTCCTCGTCCTATAAAAAGAAAATGTAAATTGACAAATTTATATGAAATACTTCAAATAGAAAAATGAAAAAGCGAAAGATAAGAATAGAAAAGAAAAGTCCACTGAAAAGATCTTGGGCTTGTAGGCAAAACCACGGACACAAGTCTTGTCAAATTTTCAAATTATTTTATTTACATAGCGCATTCTTCAACATATTAAAATATTATCAGATGCACTTAACAAAACATAATGTATAAAATTATATAATAATATTATAAATAATAGATTTTTTTATAAAATTATATAAAATGTAGAATAAATATTTAAGTTAAAATTGGTAAAGTTTTTTTACACTTAAAATTCTAGATAAAATCGAAAGTTAAAATTTTTTTTTTTTTTTTTTCTTGTGCAACAATACATCATATATGATATATTAATATACCAAGTATCGTCACAAGACTGTCGTCCGGCCCTAGGCAAAATGCCAAGGCCTTCAGCGGAGCAGCTTTGAATTGTAACAACTGCCTCAATAGGGGAATGTAATATGCAGGAACTACTGCATTATGAGAATTAATGACTTGCCTTTGATTAAAATGATTCAACAAACCGTCAACAACACACGTCATAATTGGACATCTTTAATGCAGTTGGCCTGCCACAATGGCCAAGTCCTGCCTCCTGCAGTAGTAATTTCCCCAAGAGATGTACAATGGCCTTGACGTTGCATTGCCTCATTTCCAAACTGCCATCTGCCAATGACTCTCATTTCTTCTCTTGTCCCATCTGTCTCTTGCTTCTGTCTTCTTGTTGTTTTTTTGGCAGTACTAATTACTTTTCTTTTTAGTTTTGTGTGCAAGTTGGTATGTAAAGAAATCTGCAAGACTTGGAAGGGTCATTCTCAAATTTCGGGACAATTTGCGTCACTCTAGCTCCCTGACATTAATATGAATGCGATAAATATCTGAAGCGTCACTCTGCATCTGTTATTCATATTTCTACTTAGAACCACTGCATTTGGAGCAAAAAGTCATTCATTAGATTTTTTTTAATGCATTATGTCCAGAAATCCGTGCAAAATCAATGGTTTTTCCCTGTCACTGGACCTGACATGACATAATCAAGTGTTCATTTTCCTCCTAATATACCATTATTTTCAAAGTTTCTTTGCACGATTCATGGGAATATAGACTTGAATTTATATTTACTTCATATTCAATTTTTTTTGTGCATAATTTCATTGATTAAATTGATACAATAGTCGTGTCACTAATTTATGTTAATTTTTTTGTCCCCTCCGTTACTTGCCATAGCTCTGTTCGTTATTGTTTTTTATGAGCTATTTTCACTGAATATCATTAGACGCATGTGCGCCATAGTACCACTGCCTTGCAGACTTCATAAAACATGTATTCAATAAATTATGACATAATGTTCATAAAAAATTTTTTTGGTCCCACTAAAATGTCCCCTCCGTTTCCTTCATTTCCAAGCTTACCAATGATAATTTTACAGAGCGATTTCATGTATATGTTGCTGAGGGTGGCAAGTTTTAATATTCTGCAGTTATTTTGTCTAATCTCCAAAATAAGAAGCAGTAATGAGCGAAAAGCAAAAAATTGTTCCCCTCCGTTACCGTCCACTCCGTTACCAGGTCATGAGCAAGAAATCGACATTTGAACCAAAAAATCTACTGATACGAGATGAAGTACTTCTGAAAATAATAGCTACATCAATCTTTTATCATTTTTCCTTTTGTCGCTGTTCCTACAGTTGGTTTTTTACATCAAAATTCCCCTCCGTTACCACATTGTCCCCTCCGTTACAGGACAATTTTCCTATACCCGTTGTCCCGAAATTTGAGAATGGCCCGGAAATGAATTATATAATATATAACTAAATCATATATTGAGTCCGCAAACTACTTACCCAGTAAGCTTGTTAGTAAGATCTTTTTGGTATACAATATGTATTTCCTTACGAGATACTATTGTGCAAATATCAAATTTTAAAAATCATATAAAGAAGTATTGTCATTTGCTCTGGTTAGTATATCAAGGCAAGATGCAGAGACCAGGCGAGTTTAAAGTTTGATTTCTTACTGGTCGACTGAATTCCCATGGGTTCAAGTTGTACCTTTCTCTCCTAAACGGTGTCATCACGTTGAACCATTCTCTCTACAAACGGTGTCGTCATTCACATACTGGTGACTAAGAATGATGGATGGATGATTGGGGCTTTACGCCCTGTATTTATACACTTGGTAGGCTAATTAAGACAGGGAGAGCAATGAGGCGAAGGATGAAAATATGTTGTAACTGATGCACACAATATAGGCAAGACAACAACTAA
Organism: Platynereis dumerilii; assembly: GCA_026936325.1. NCBI lineage: Eukaryota > Metazoa > Annelida > Polychaeta > Phyllodocida > Nereididae > Platynereis > Platynereis dumerilii. Next base: position 24,435,867 of record JAPTHN010000009.1, on the reverse strand, counting down.
TGATAAAAAATATTTTCAATCAAAAGCAAACAACTAGCCTGCTTCAACCATTATTAAAAGCCTGCTGCCAATTTACACTGAATTACATTACGTCAGCCTAAAGCAAAATTGGCCTAAGTCATTTTTGGCAATTTTTGGCAAACAGCCAAAAACTGACTTAGGCCAAATTTTTTTTTGAAACCAAAGTGACTTGGGCCAAAATTATTTTGTGGTGCAGCTGTGTTATTAAGCAATTCTCCATAATATTTATGAATGAAATGCGAGGAAACAACTTCAATAAAATTAGTACTCACAGTTACAGTGTATGACCGAAAAATATTGGTGATATCCACTAAAATTAGTGATAACGAAAAAATTTTCGCACAAATGGCCTAAGTCCTGTTGACTTAGGCTATTTGGACTTAGGCCATTTGTGCGAAAAATTTTTTAGCACATGTATTATCATAAGGGCCTTCCTATGGTACCAAAAAGGAAAAATGGCCTAGGTCTGACTTAAGCCAATTTTGCTCTAGACTGACCATTAATGACACTAACATCAAATCTTCAATGACTTGAAAAATCAGCCATTATGATATCAGCACTTATAGCATTCGACATCTGTCAGCCTGTATTTCAGGGCGATGATTCCAATATTCCTTGTTGTCCACTTATTATCTCATGTTTGACTGTTTGAGCGTTTGTCTAATGGTATAAGCTGTTTGATGTTTATGCACTATGGGATTGGGAATATGTGTTTATCACACCTCGAGCTAAATTAAGCCTCCGGGTGATAATTACATATTCCCTCTCCCGTGGTGAATAACCTTCGCTTATTATGGAAGTTATTGTCAGAATGCTGCAAGCTGTCTCTTAGAGTCTCTGAGGCTGGGCAAAGAGTTACGCGGCACCCTGCGCGTCATTTACAGCTTGCATGGCCAGTGTATCAGCAGTATAAACTCTGCGGGGGAACTCTGCTGTGTGTGACACTAGGAATGGCAGCTTTTACGGCCGCAGCAGTGACATGGCTGGGCATTAAAAGGATGTTGAAAGGATAATAGCATACTTACCAGGCTGATTATCACTCTGACCACTTTTTGCCAAGGGAATATTACCTTTAGAAGGTGAGTTATATTCCTGCTTTTTGCTAGCCTGCCTCTCATGTGATAAATGTATTGAAGTTCCAAAGTGAACACTGACACTGCCTATGTAAATCGTTTTACCCTGTGTAGAATCTATCAAAGTTACAAAAACGTTCTCTCGCATATTTCAACGATTTAATCCGTTTTGGTACAACTAATCCGTTTGCTATATGAACATGTTTAAAAAAAACATCTCTGAGACATGTTGGAAACATCTTGTGAAACTGATTATGCTTGTTGATGATAGAATCAATGCCATCAATTTGGTTTTGGCAAAATAATTAATTTGCAAAAAAATTGAGCTAAAATCAAGTATTGGCGCGTTTCTTTTGCTGGTGAGTGTATTTAAAACAACTTTTTTCTTGTTGGCTAAAACAATGTTAAATTCAATTCTTTCTATGCTGGGGCAAGTAAAAGATCCCACCCTTGGGGTGTTCTCTTAGCCGTATCATCTCATCATTACGTCAGCCTCTGGCGGTTTCTCATGTCAGCTGAAATAGTTTCAAAGCCAGTTCATTTAGTAATTGAGAATTGAAAAAAAAAACGTTTTCGAATGTCAGGGCCATTATAATAAGCCCATCATAAATCCTTCATAAATATTTGATCATACCAAATGTCATACAAACATTTTACAAACAAGTTACAAAGGAGGCTCAGTCAAATGTATATTTTCTTAAGCTGATGCAGCAAGAATTATACAGCTAGGAAACAGTTATTATTTAATTAATCCATGGGTCAGCTTCTAATTTTGCTTGAAATATAATATTTTGAACTTAACTTCTAGTGGTACCACCGACAAATTGAAGTTCTCGTAACAAAAAATGACCATATCAAGTTGACCTACATGCAGTAAAACGATTGCAAGGCACTGTTGTCAGAGGTGAGATGTTCAGATCCTCGCTACACTGTAGATGAATTGTTTTCTAGTTATCTAGACAGTTACAATCAAAAGTAATTATCTGCATAGAAAGTTTTATATTATGTTTTTCAAAGTTTTCTTTTATGTGGTCAGGCTCCATTTGGTCAAACACAGGAGAACAATTGGCAAACAAGGCTTGAAGCCTGGAAAATCTGGAGAAGATTGGAACTCTTCAATATTTATCTTTCAATTAGGGGCCGACCAGACGATAGTTGGGGGGGGGCTATGGACTTTACCCCCGGAACGAACTTTTTTTTTCGCTCGCAGCGCGTCGACGAACAATTATTTTCGAGTGCGCACTCACGACAAACTTTTTTATCGGAATTTTGACATTACGGTACCCTAGCTATAGGTGGAAACAAACTTTTTTTTTTATTTCCATGTGCTGAACAAACTTTTTTTTTCAGTGTCAAGCGGGAAACAATCTTTTTTTTTCACCAAATATCCATAGCCCCCCCCCAAAGATCATCTGGTCGGCCCCTTAATTACAGTGGGTTTCTGGACAGACCCATTATCTAATATGTGGCTAAGGCTAAAGCCTCTTTTTTTTTTTTTTTTTTTTTTACATAATAAGATGATCAAATGTCAAGCAGCACCCCCACATTGCCAAACACCCTCCCAGGACAATATTATTCTTGGTGGCGTTCCTTTGGGACACACACTATGTATCACATGTACAGCGTTAGAGGAAGGAAGCCCACCCTCCAAGATAATTAGCTCAGTTGTTTTTCTCTTTCACTGTTGGTATCTAACTCCCACATCTATATACTATGTATGTACCATATCTATCCCAAAAATTAACTCTCACGTAGGTCTATAGACAAAGAAATACCTACTTATAAGGGTTTTCTTTTGCAGAATATTATTTATAAGAAACATGGCCACCATGCATGTGTGAGGTGTAGGCAGGAAAATTATTGGCCCAAACTTGACTAATCAGGAACGTTTTCTTTATCCTGTTTTAAAAGCAAGGGTTTTTCAAATTTATCTTCTAGATCTACATAACGGAAAAACTAAATCATGCAGTAAAGCCAATTAAGAAGTTACAACACCGAAATAGGAACAGGCTGTGCTTTTTGGTAGTTCTTTCTGGAACACAAATCATGGATCAAGTGAGCAGAAATAATGAGGCAATCCGCCTTTCTTTGAGACAATTCTTTCTCAGGCTGGGCTGGGCGTATCAAGAATCCCACTATTTCCGGGTAGTTAAGGCAATAAATCGACCAGTCTATCCACTCATCCTTAAAAAATTCCTCTTAAAGTTTCTCATGTGGAAAATTCTTTTTATGAAACATAACAACCATGTTTGACGTTAAAGGCAGTCTTGCAATAAAACCAGCTCCTGTTAGTTTTACAGCAGTTACCTTTAAATCAACGATACCCGAGTAGTACTATGTACCTCACACAGTCAGTCAACCCCCTCAAACCTGTGAAACCCAGGTGTATACAGTCAACCTGGCCCAAAACCGATTCAAATTTTGCATCATTGGTGCCAAAATCCGGGCTTCCTATTGGCTGGCTGCCTATGACGTCATCAGCTGTGGGCGTTGACAGTCAATTTCCTAATTTGCATAAGACAATGATTAAGCGTTTTCGCTATGACACAGCACTTTTTGACAGTGACTCAGCTCTTTCCAACTTTTGACAGTCAATTCAGGAATTTTGACGGTATGACGCTGCACTTTTTGGGAGTGACTCAGCGTTTTCTCACTTTTGACAGTCAATTCAGGAATTTTTACATTTGGCTAACAATTCAGGCATTTTTTTTTACATTTGACTGTCAATTCTATGACTCAACGCTTTCTCACTTTTGACTGTCAATTCAGGAATTTTTTACATTTTGGCTGTCAATTCCTGACTAGTATTTTGCAATTAGACTAGTCAGTTTATTAGCACTTATACATTATAAAGTACTAGTATAGGTGTGAAAAAAATGAAAAAAAAGTAAGATGGAAAAAAATAAAACAGGGAATGACAATTATAAATTTTTTTAATGATATCAAACACAAAATTTCTTCGATACAACATTTTTTCCCCAATAAACACCATAATGAAACAATGGGTAATTTTGAGTAATAGGTTGTTATGATAAACTTACAACAATACAATATTTGACCAATAGAATACAATATTTGACCAATAGAATACAATCGATACATTTTTTCATAATACAGGATTACATATGGTTAATAGATTATAAACATGCTCGAGTGACCAATCACAAATTACATTTAATACAGTATTTGACAGATAATTGAAGCTATGAAATGAATGTTATTTCACATACAGAAAAAAATACATTGGGAAATGACACTAATCAAACTCTGAAATGGATTTAAACATATTGAAAATTTTACAACATTACCGTACAAGCTGGATTGTTAGCATGGGGGCGAAAAAATTGGCACTTTTTTTCTATGGGGGCCATTTTGTACAAATCATGCAACCTCCCTGCCATACCCAAATGGCACTGAGTCCATATTATTCAGAACAACCCTCTTGTCGAATGTGTGTTCCAGCTTTTTAACCAAAGGTGCATTGGTTATGATCCCATCATATTTAGATCTGACAAACTGTGTTTGGGGCTCTAGTGAGATGCTTTCCCTTCTCCCAAACACCAGTTCTTTGACATTTTTAAAGTTTACCCTCTCCATATTTTTACCATTCAACAAAAAACATCAAGATGTCATCAAAATGTCAACATTACCGTATTTTGCTGATTGTGAAAGATGAAGGCAGAAAAAATAGATTATTTTCTTCATACACAGAAATGCAACATTTTAAGTTGTGATACAAAACATCAATTAAGTAGTCATCCAAATTTCAACAATACCGTATTTGTCCGATTGTTAAGATGAAGGCAAAAAAATAGCTAAAGTTTTCTACTTTAACTGTGCAAATCATGTCAACTCCCCTGTCATACCCATATGGTACCATAATCATACTGCCAGCACAACCCTCTATTTTAAAAGTGTGCTTCAGCCGTTCAACCAGGGAAACACTTGTTATGACACAATCATATTTCATCCTGCTGAATTGTTTCTGGGGTTCAAGAGAAATACTCTTCCTGTCCCTGAACTCCAATTCTTTGACATTTTCAAAGTTCACCCACAGCATATTTTTCATCATTCAGGCTCTCTCCCTTAAATTTGAGGGACTTTTTCCAGTCACTTGTACTATAGCAAATGATGATGATGCTCTTCACTGTGATAGCCGAGTTGTTTGGTATTTTCATCAGTTCTGCACAGCTGGATATGAACTTCACAGTGTTTTTATCCCCCTTTGTCCCATGCAGTGTTGGGCCTATTTTTAGCACGGAAAACTGGTATGAGTCCATCGTAAATGCTCTAAAATACATAATGTGAAAATTTCAATAGATTCCTGCAATTTAAAGTACGGGAAAAATCAGTTGATTTTCGCTTAAAACTACACAAATTCCAAGTTAAAGAGAGGGGCGGAATTTGTATAAAGTAATAGATGTAAGACTATGTGTTGTTCATGAACAATTATCTGTTTCTTTGTAATTTTTTTGTTAACCCTTTGACTGCTGCATCAAGCAGTCAGTCTATCATCATCTGCCATACATGAAACTTAATATGATCTGATTGGTTGCTCCTTTCGACATTTCCAAAGACAGTGACTGACCTGGACCACATTTGAGGTGTTCAGATTCCAATACTGAATTGTTTGTAAATTGTTTTTTGTTGGAAGAAATAAAAGTACATTTCACACTGCTAACATGTGTGAATTATTCACTCCATATTATAAAATTACTTTTGTCAAAAATAAGAAATGCTTTTCAGTTATGATATAGCTGAAAAAAGAAAAAGATTTCAACGATTTTCAGCAGTGCAATGCAAATTATGATCTGTAAGACTATTTATACCATTTTCATTGAAGACAGAACTAAAGTGTTAATTTAATTTTGTAGGGTAGGATATGTATATTTAACAAAACAGAGTAGAGTTTTCGAAAAAATTAATACTTCCGTGTCTCCTTTTAAACATCTTCCATTTACCTAAGTGTCAAATTGAGCAATTCATCAACCTGTTCTGTTGCTTTCTGTTTGCATTTTGTTATTTTCTGCTTGTATTCTTGACAGATTGTGTGCTATAATCACTTATTGCTTGAAATTATTTAAAGAGTGCTCAGTTACTCATTTTGTCCTCAGTCTACACTGCCTAGAGCAACTAACGGCTGTGAGCTCGGTCTATAGCTGACCCCTTCTTATTTTAAAAGTGTAACCTTGGCTCTCCTCATTCTTCTCATTGTGTTGCAAGTTTGGAAGTTATCCTCTTCACATCCCTACCCTTTTGTGCTTGGAGGATGCATCCTTTCAAAACAACACAAAAAACCTCAACATCACAAAAGTTCAAGCCTTAACTATATTCTTTATCGTGTATATTACAGCTAAACACTTTGATATAGAATTAGAGTGAACTGTGGCAGTGTGAAAATGGCACTTCGTGTGTCATCATGCTGATGATTTGTCATGATCAAACCCAATACTTTCAATGTTTATTTGATTGAAGGAGACGTATCCCACTTGTTGGTGACAGCCAAACGAAAGGATTATGCATCTGATTTTCACTCTAAAATCTGTTATGAGAAGTCAAATGGCTTTCTCTTGATCATGACTAATCGAACAGCCTCTATGTTTCCCATGTTTACAATAGAGAAGATGACACTTCATCGGCTATCACGAGTCACGAAGTGCCATTTCCACAGTGCCGCAGTCCACTCTAATTCTATATCAAAGTGTTTGGCTGTAATGCAACAGTGGCAAAACATTGATCTTACACAAAGATGTGCTGACTAGCTAAAGCAATGTATTGGAATAATGCCAACATGACAAATTACTATGTCTGTCTCCATATGGGGGTTATGAAAGTGACTATACGTAAGTGGCGTAAACCTAAGGGGTATGGCTACTTTGTCTTAGGGGAAGCCAACCTGATGAAACACTGTCTGATTTGTTTGCAAATCAAATGAATTATTGTCACCAAAAGTTAACAATAAACTAGTTCTTAAAACATTATTACCTCCCCAATCTATTCTATATGTTTCTAACCAACATCACTTTTCTAATGAACTGCTGTCTTATGAACATAATCACCTACTGACCCAAACAAATAAAACATTCAACTCACACATTCATATGTAAGACTCCTCCGTTGTCTTATAGGCAAAGGGATTCCAACACAGCTACCAATGCTTATGCCATTGGTACATAAATTCAGAACTACAAATGGAGACAGACCTATTTAAGAGGTTACAGTGACTAAATACATTGTTTAGAGTATGGATGATGAGCACTATTTCACTCCTGGAACAGATTTACCACATAGACACCAATTGTTCGAATAACCTTATGATAGAATGCCCCTGCAGTGATGTAAACTGCTCACACTTAAAAATGCTCATCTCTTGAAAGTGACAGAACCTGCAGACTGTTGAAGATAACTATTTGTAGCTTTCAAAGATTGTGTATTCACTGACTGTCTAATGATAGTGAAACCCCCAAAAAATCCATTTATTTTTCCAAGAACCGACATGATTTTGTAAGTGCATGGCTGATTTGGGATTTGCAAAACTAAATAATGCTGTCATGGGAAGAGTATGCTGCATTGGTTGTGATTTTGGCTTTTGAAGCAGTCTCACTCAATGTGGCTTCATGCAGCCAATTCACAATGTTTCTCAGTGAAACTTTACAGACCTTGAGACTGGATATTCAGCTAAAGTAGTCTAAATTTTCATGGCCATTGCTCAATTATAAATTTGTTTTTTAAGCCGTGTGAAGAGTTTTCAAGTGTGAGTAGTTTACATAAATGTTTTTGCATGCCATTATAAATAGACTTTTCCATCGTTAAAGATTATCTGGGTCATAGTGGCGAAACACTAGGGCCTGCATTCTTGCCTGGTGGTCCTATCTTGTGTAACAAGGCATGATGAAGGATAATTTGTGTATGTTATCTTTAATTGTTGATATATGCTCAATAATGATGTCAAACTGTTCAGGTGTAATAGATATATCACAACAATATCCTGCACTGTCCTCCTCTTCATATAAATGTTCTGTGAAATGAGTCTTCAGATGTTTCAATGTAATGACTTCCACCCAGAAGGTAATTGGATTTTGCTCCTATGGAATTCTTGATGTTAGCCACTCCTTGTATGAGCACTGACCATCTCTGTATTGGTATATCATAAGTCACACTGGTTTTCATAGAGCTCATGGGCTGGAAAAAAACACAACCTTTAATCAGTCTTTGTTATGCTTCTGGTTTTTGATAAAATCTATGAAATGTAAACACCTACTATTGAATAAAATACTTACATGAATCTTGATCAGAAGTATCCCTGTCATGTCATGACCATTGACTGCCCTTTACAAAATTGCATTTCCGAAATGTAATGAGTACCTCTCTACCTTGGGCAGGTCTGCATCATCTGTGTCACTTTCTGAGTATTGTCTGTAAAGTACTGGATTAAGTATGCTGTTCTTTAGTTCTTGAATTCTTCTGACAAATAATATATCCACAAATTTCCTGTTAATGTCTTGGTGTTCAATCATTTATATCAATCTCCAGTAGGATGGTTTTGATGAACTGCAATTATCCTTCAGATGTATTTATTAAAGGTGGGCATTCGAAATAAAGAGTTATAATATCCTTGTATTTATTCACAATTGCCATCTCAAACTCCTCAATGCACAAGCGCTTGCTCCTACACTGTTTTAATTATGGCCTGTTCCAATTATGTCAAACAGTTAAGATGTACATGTGTATACATGTACATACATATCCATTAAAACATTATATAGTTGCTGCTAGTCGTAAATCCCCACTAACTTCTACTGATACATACATTTGCATTTTTACTTGGTTGTGGTATCAACATGACTATGTCTTTATTTACAATTTTCCACAGTTTGTATTAAACAATTGCGACAAATATATACAAATCCTCTACACTGTATCACCAGTAAGAGATTTCTGCCTATTACTCTGTAACAGTAAAATCATATTTGTAGAGCTCTGGAAAACACTCAAATGTCTTATCAGGATATTTTTCCTTGCATTTGCAGCTTTGCTCAAAATCGGCAACGCATTCCTCATAGCTTGTGAACACTTTTTGACTCTCTTCCACACACTTGTAGTGGTCTTCTGTTTTAAAACTCCTGTACGCTCTCCATTTTAGTCCACATTGAGCAATACTGTTAATATCATCATCTTCTTCGTCATCAGAGCTGTCAAAATCAATACTAAATCCATCATCACTAAATCCATCATCATACACTTCAACCCGTACCAAACTTCCTGGTGGTGCATCAAAGTAGTGCTTACATCCATTAAAGTGTGCTTTGGCATCATCTGGATGATAGCCATGGTCAGATTCATCAGGCATTCTGACATATTGGAGATGGCCATTGGCACGCACTGTTGGAGTATACAGAACCCAGTAAATAAATTTTCCCATAATGTTGATGAGCTCCTGTTAAACTTACAAATCAATGACCAATCTTCTCAGTAATCATCCACAAAAAATGCAATTCATATATCCTTTTTTACATAGTTAGCGTACATTATATCCTCATGAAAAAGAAATGTTTCATGTCCATAATATAAATCCCCATCCCAGGTTTAATGTATTTTCATGGGAGCTGTGTTGAGACTGACTGTCAAAATGGTTCTCTCCACAATTTTGTGACTTAACCCCTGTTTCATTATGCATTTTGACCATTTGCAACCGATTGTCCAATGGTACTGCTCTATTCAGCATCTTTTGTATCATACAAAATGACAAAAGAAGTGCTGTGTCATTTCCTGGAAAATTACTGGTAGGGGGGATTTTTTTGTGTGAGCTGCTGAGTAATTTTGTGGAAAATTACTTTCAGTGCATTCTTTTTCCCCACACCTTACCCTGTGTAATAAATTCTTTTAAATAGTTTGACCAGCTCCCATTATTACCCGTGCCATATACCATGACTGGAGGGTCAGAATAGTTTTTGGAATAAATCACACCCTTTGCCATGTATCCAATATGGCTTGTAACACACTAATGCGTACACATTTTGGCCACCGATGATGAAAAAATGAAAGTTATAGCACAATTAGCTACTTCTTATGTTTTGATGGCTAATATATTAGGGAAATTAAATCGAAAAGGACTGAGTTTAATAAGCTTTCTTTGTTCCGTAATATGGGGTTAATCCGTACACTGGGGTGAATCATGACAGAACAGGAATATGGTTTATTTCTTTAAAAAAAAGTACAAACTACTTCAACTTAACCCAGGAAGTTAATCTTTGGAACACTTAAAATGCACACACTGGAGTATATTTTGATGGGGTTTTACATTTCTAACTGCAGGTAGTGATGAGCTGCACCTTAAGCTTCGCCCTGCAAAAATTGTATTCTCAACAGCTGGTAAAAAACACTTGTGTCACAAAAAGTATAAGTATTAAACCCACCAAACCAGTACGAAGCGTTCATGATATAGTGCTGACCAAATTTGGAGAAAACGATAACCATGGTCAATGGTCATAATAGCATTGACTACACTCAACAAAAACCAAGCCAAAGTCAATTTCAGTTTCATTTTCTGAAGAAAATAAATGAATAATAACAGCACAAAAAACCAAATTGGGAGTCAGGTAATATTAAACGAATAATGTACATCCTGAAACCACAGTGGAAAATCAATTAAACCTTTTAAAAGTGGTAAATAATGATCGAACACTTCAATATTGTTGTAATGAGGCATTCCCTGAAATTAACAAGAAATCAAGCAATATAATATAGAGATGAAGGTATCAAAATAAGGAAATTATGTTCCAAATCGGTTAGAAATAGTTTTAGGGAACCAGAATATTAAACATAGTATTTAGTTTCGGATGTTGGGTCTTGGGTTCTGACCCAGGTTAATAGCAGATTTTCGACACTCCCCAAAAAAACCTTACTAATTTTCATTTGAACATACATGCACGGTCCATTGAAGATAATAATTCAAATTGGTATTATTGATACTGGATTTAATCCAGAATTACCTATCCATAGTATAATTAAGAGAAAAATATGTCTTTTGATAATTTTTTCTCTTTTTCATTTTTTTAAATATGCTAATTTTATTCATTATTGAGTTCAGATTTTTCTCAAAATAATTATTTTGCATCCTAAATATATTTTCTCATGATTATTCTCAAGTATCCATGCAATTTGCACAACCATGTTGAAGTAGAAGATGGATGTGCTGGTTTCTTAAAACGAGACATACTTGTGAGCGCACTAAAATTAGCTCTAACAAATTCAATACAACGGTTGGAGACTTAATATTCTGTCCTGGGTTGCAGTTTGATACTCTAAATAACTGTACAAATTGGCAAGCTTACCTCTAACAGCTTGACACCTATACCTTCAAATTTGTAAAACGTGACGTACTCGTGAACATTTGTATAGGCAACGAAAGAAGTTTCCTAAATGTGCTCTTAAAATAGTCTCGGGAACTGAAGAAGTGTTGGTCTGGAAGAGGGATACTATGGGGCTTCCACACAGCCATTACCAATATCCTGGATATATAGCATATATATTCCAGAAGAGATCAAAAGTGCATGTCCGGAAACTTAGTATTTTACAAACCCGAACACTGTAAAAACAATATTTTTTAGCTAAATATGTTCTGTGTGTTTCAGTCTGTGATACTGAACCAATTATTTCATTTTGAAAATTGTTAAAATATCAAAAGCATCACCCTTCATCCGAAATACTATTTGTGAATGAGCTATAAACAGGGCGAAAAATGTGTTTTTGAGCAGAATTTTGATTTATGGTGATAGACAAGTTCAATCAACACATAGCAAACCATATATTTCTGAAAACTACACATTCTCCTCTAGTCAGTCAGATACACGCCATGTCCAAATGACATATCATGTCGAAATAATATGCTTTCCAGTCTGAAAAAAGCCACTGTAGACAATACCATGCTACAAGCCACATGTGAAATATAAGGGGATCCTCCTGTCTCATAGACATGCTTCATTACCCCGATCAGGCTGGAAAAAGCTATGACAAACAAGATTTCTAATGACAGTAATTGCCTGTGAGCGTTTAACTCTCTAAGAATAGAAACGGCCATGCTTGGTCCAATGCCACGGGTTGGTCCATTTACTCATGCCCTATCTTGATGTGACTCTAACATTTTCAAAATTGACAAGTTCAGCAGAGTGTTGAGGCATCATATTTAGCCTCTCCTCACCAGGCTTGTTATCCCCACAGCCTGCGGACATTGTGGTTTTCCTTTTTTTTCTCACTCACTTGAACAACCGAGCTGGGAGGGCGAATTTCTGATGGTCAACCCAACATTAGGCACCCTAGTTATACATATTTACCTTGGACATGCGAGGCTGCGCAGAACTCTGCCTTGCACTGCACTGTTACATTGCAGTGGTTGGCTTGAGTCATCCATTTAATTCATTCATGCAATTAACTTGTCTTCAATGAATCAATTTTGTTATAGGCAGGTGCTGTTCTGGACCAAAAGGGTGCCAACCACTGATAAGCTGACATGTTGTCACACAAAACAAAATCAGAGTAGTCTACACGAATGTAAAGTCAATTCTACCATTATTTCAAAGTGAATATCCTTCCCTGCAACATTGTATTACACATATATTTATTAATAATTGGACACATCAATCTGCCTAAGGAATCTCAGCATTCTACCAAAGTGGTAGAGTCTGTCAGCCGAGGTGTAATTGGGATGCAGCATAATGTCAGAAGGGAGAATGTTATATTTAATCAGTTCTGTTACATGATTAAACTGGTAGATTCTGACCTAGAGCAATTCACTATGGAGAAATGACACAGAGCCGGTTGAGAAGGGGGGGTGTGCCATTTGATAAGCGATGCGATCAAGCGACCTATGCCCCGCGCAATTTCCCAATCTGACTGTTAAAAGTTAGAATCTGCCAGTGTATACATGGACCAGACCTGATTTAAAAATTACAATCTCCCTACTCCACCAGTGGCATCCCCCAATTAAACATTGGCTGACAGACTCACCAACTTCGGTAGAATGCTCAGATTTCTATGGCAGATTGCTGTGTCCAATTATTAATAAATTACATATAATGTTGTGCATGTATGGAGCATATTCACTCCAAAATGAGGGCAGAAAACACTTTATACATGAGAACACAGTGGTTCGCCTGTTATTGGCACCAAATTGCCCAATTGTAGCAATTAGCTTAGAAAATATTGATATATTGATGAATTGACAGGTCTATTGATTGATTGATAAGACATGATGATTGGTTGATTGACATGCATGCGCAATTGCGCATGTGCATGACTGCACACCGGTGGATTATTTGTGTTTTCACTGCCCTCCCCCTTGCCCCTTGCCCTTTTGCATCCCTTTGGCCCCTTGGGCCAAAGGGCAAGGGGCAAGGGGGAGGGCAGTGAAAACACAAATAATCCACCGGTGTGCAGTCATGCACATGCGCAATTGCGCATGCATGTCAATCAACCAATCATCATGTCTTATCAATCAATCAATAGACCTGTCAATTCATCAATATATCAATATTTTCTAAGCTAATTGCTACAATTGGGCAATTTGGTGCCAATAACAGGCGAACCACTGTGTTCTCATGTATAAAGTGTTTTCTGCCCTCATTTTGGAGTGAATATGCTCCATACATGCACAACATTATATGTAATTTATTAATAATTGGACACAGCAATCTGCCATAGAAATCTGAGCATTCTACCGAAGTTGGTGAGTCTGTCAGCCAATGTTTAATTGGGGGATGCCACTGGTGGAGTAGGGAGATTGTAATTTTTAAATCAGGTCTGGTCCATGTATACACTGGCAGATTCTAACTTTTAACAGTCAGATTGGGAAATTGCGCGGGGCATAGGTCGCTTGATCGCATCGCTTATCAAATGGCACACCCCCCCTTCTCAACCGGCTCTGTGTCATTTCTCCATAGTGAATTGCTCTAGGTCAGAATCTACCAGTTTAATCATGTAACAGAACTGATTAAATATAACATTCTCCCTTCTGACATTATGCTGCATCCCAATTACACCTCGGCTGACAGACTCTACCACTTTGGTAGAATGCTGAGATTCCTTAGGCAGATTGATGTGTCCAATTATTAATAAATATATGTGTAATACAATGTTGCAGGGAAGGATATTCACTTTGAAATAATGGTAGAATTGACTTTACATTCGTGTAGACTACTCTGATTTTGTTTTGTGTGACAACATGTCAGCTTATCAGTGGTTGGCACCCTTTTGGTCCAGAACAGCACCTGCCTATAACAAAATTGATTCATTGAAGACAAGTTAATTGCATGAATGAATTAAATGGATGACTCAAGCCAACCACTGCAATGTAACAGTGCAGTGCAAGGCAGAGTTCTGCGCAGCCTCGCATGTCCAAGGTAAATATGTATAACTAGGGTGCCTAATGTTGGGTTGACCATCAGAAATTCGCCCTCCCAGCTCGGTTGTTCAAGTGAGTGAGAAAAAAAAGGAAAACCACAATGTCCGCAGGCTGTGGGGATAACAAGCCTGGTGAGGAGAGGCTAAATATGATGCCTCAACACTCTGCTGAACTTGTCAATTTTGAAAATGTTAGAGTCACATCAAGATAGGGCATGAGTAAATGGACCAACCCGTGGCATTGGACCAAGCATGGCCGTTTCTATTCTTAGAGAGTTAAACGCTCACAGGCAATTACTGTCATTAGAAATCTTGTTTGTCATAGCTTTTTCCAGCCTGATTGGGGTAATGAAGCATGTCTATGAGACAGGAGGATCCCCTTATATTTCACATGTGGCTTGTAGCATGGTATTGTCTACAGTGGCTTTTTTCAGACTGGAAAGCATATTATTTCGACATGATATGTCATTTGGACATGGCGTGTATCTGACTGACTAGAGGAGAATGTGTAGTTTTCAGAAATATATGGTTTGCTATGTGTTGATTGAACTTGTCTATCACCATAAATCAAAATTCTGCTCAAAAACACATTTTTCGCCCTGTTTATAGCTCATTCACAAATAGTATTTCGGATGAAGGGTGATGCTTTTGATATTTTAACAATTTTCAAAATGAAATAATTGGTTCAGTATCACAGACTGAAACACACAGAACATATTTAGCTAAAAAATATTGTTTTTACAGTGTTCGGGTTTGTAAAATACTAAGTTTCCGGACATGCACTTTTGATCTCTTCTGGAATATATATGCTATATATCCAGGATATTGGTAATGGCTGTGTGGAAGCCCCATAGTATCCCTCTTCCAGACCAACACTTCTTCAGTTCCCGAGACTATTTTAAGAGCACATTTAGGAAACTTCTTTCGTTGCCTATACAAATGTTCACGAGTACGTCACGTTTTACAAATTTGAAGGTATAGGTGTCAAGCTGTTAGAGGTAAGCTTGCCAATTTGTACAGTTATTTAGAGTATCAAACTGCAACCCAGGACAGAATATTAAGTCTCCAACCGTTGTATTGAATTTGTTAGAGCTAATTTTAGTGCGCTCACAAGTATGTCTCGTTTTAAGAAACCAGCACATCCATCTTCTACTTCAACATGGTTGTGCCAATTGCATGGATACTTGAGAATAATCATGAGAAAATATATTTAGGATGCAAAATAATTATTTTGAGAAAAATCTGAACTCAATAATGAATAAAATTAGCATATTTAAAAAAATGAAAAAGAGAAAAAATTATCAAAAGACATATTTTTCTCTTAATTATACTATGGATAGGTAATTCTGGATTAAATCCAGTATCAATAATACCAATTTGAACTAGTATTCAACCTTTAAAAAGGTTAGGCAATGATTCGACCTCAAATATATGAGTAAAACAAATTATATGAGACTATGTCGGACTATTATGGTAGAGACCCTGTAAGCTGAAGTTTCTACTTATATTATGTCGTAAAGTAGACACACTTAGCCCATGCAAAATTTGAAGAAAATTGTCCATGTCAATCACAAGATATAGCCATTTACCCCTTTTGGGGGTTACTACCTAAAACCGAAACTGTTCATCCAGTAACATCCATTAAGTACAAGCCTAGATCCAACATAAACTTGACATTCCATTTTAAACAACCAAATTCCTCAAAATACGTATTTACCCCCCTTTGACCTTGATTACGAGGGTAAATTATCCTATACAGTAACGTTTTCTTTTAACATGTGCCTGAGTCAATATCCCATACGTGTGCAAAATTTGAAGTAAATCGTCCATGTCAGTCACAAGTTATAGTCATTTACCCCTTTTGGGGGTAATTACCCAAAACAGAAAGTTTTCATCCAGTAAAATCCAACCGGATAGCAGTAGACCAAACATACAGCTGATATTCCATTTTGAACAACATAACTCCTCAAAATATATATTCACCCCTTTTGGCATTGATTACGAGGGTAAATACCCTATGTTGGCAATACTGTTAAAATTATTTGTTTAATATGTGCCTGAGTCAATATCCCAAACGTGTGCAAAATTTGAAGTAAATCGTCCATGTCAATCACAAGTTATAGACATTTACCCCTTTTGGGGGTAATTACCCAAAACAGAAACTTTTCATCCAGTAAAATCCAACCGGATACCCGTAGACCAAACATACAGCTGATATTTCATTTTGAACAACATAACTCCTCAAAATATATATTCACCCCTTTTGGCATTGATTACGAGGGTAAATACCCTATGTTGGCAATACTGTTAAAATTATTTGTTTAATATGTGCCTGTGTCCATATCCCAAACGTGTGCAAAATTTGAAGAAAATCGTCCAGGTCAATCACAAGTTATAGACATTTACCCCTTTTTGGGGGGTAATTACCAAGCTTCGGGCAACAAGGATTACATAATACAGAAACCATTAATATATTACCAGACTATCATTGAAATCCTTTCATTAAAACCAAAGTTTTACAATGTTTTCACTCTTGGGGCAAAACACCCTATTTTCAACACCCCATTACATAGTTACCCCTTCACATAATCAAAATATAAAATATCACTTACCTTGAATGGTTAGTCAGGCTACCTATCAGTGAAAGAACTGAGTTTCTAGCTTGCTTAGTTTTTCTGGAAACCTGTGCAAACCTGTTTTAGTCAAATTGGGGTAATTACCCCCTTACCCTCATTGCACAAAAACAATTATGGGTTACAAATGTTGGGATACATGTTTATATATATATTCCAAAGTTTCAAATTGATTCTTGTAATATTAAAAAAGTTATTCCACTTTTAAGTTTTCCAATTTTCGACTTTGAGATGACCTGTGACCTTGAGTTCAAGGTCAAGGTCAACCATCTTCTCCCAAAATGAAGTACTAACCATGGACTATATATGTACCAAGTTTCAAGTCTCTAGCACAAAAACCTACTGGCCAAGAAAATAATAATAATAACTAGACATTAGATATTCCCAGTGCAACTGGGAATGAGCATTCACCATTTTATCACTCAAATGAAATGATCAATGAAATGATCAATGAAATGATCAATGAAATGATCAATGAAATGATCAATGA
The DNA here is from genome assembly GCA_026936325.1 of Platynereis dumerilii. Lineage (NCBI taxonomy): Eukaryota > Metazoa > Annelida > Polychaeta > Phyllodocida > Nereididae > Platynereis > Platynereis dumerilii. The sequence continues at coordinate 24,418,252 of JAPTHN010000009.1, read as the reverse complement.
AATGATCAATGAAATGGAATTAAAATGAAATGATCAATAAAATGAATTGATCATTGAATTGGTCAATGAATTGATCAATGAAATTGTCAATGAAATGATCAAATGAAATGCTCAATCCAATAGTAGAATGAAATTGAAATGCTGAATGAAATTGATCGATGACTTCATATTGACTTGATTTTGACTTCATATTGACTTCACATTGACTTCATATGACTTCATATTGACTTCATACATGTGACACATCTAGTAGCAATTGTGACACTTACCTTGCACAGTGCTAGCTGTGCTTTATTTTGCCAGCCGCAACGGACACCAAAAAATTGAAAATCTATTGAAATTGAAAGTTGAATATGTCCAAAACAAAGTGTGTGATCCAAAAATGAAATACTACTTCCCCTGGACCCATCTCTAGGGAACATAATACACTTATCAGCATCATCCTACCATTTGCGGTTTCTGAGGAGAAGTCCGGCAAAAAAATTGGTGTTTTGTCAACTTAATCGGTTGGGGTAATTACCCCTTTATGAAATTGAATAATGTTTTTGTTGATATTGTTCATGCTATTGATGGGTTACCTAACACTGAAATCCAGACCTCTCTATCTTCATTAGTTTTGAAGTTAGCCCTTTAAAAATCTCAACTTTGACGTGACCTCTGACCTTGAAAAATAGGTCAAGGTCAAAAAAATTTAGGGGATCATAATATCTCACCTAGCACTATCCATCCACAAAAGGACAACCCTGAACTCAACCGAAAATGACGGAAAAATAATAATAAAAATAATAATAACTAGACATTAGATATTCCCAGTGCAACTGGGAATGAGCATTCACCATTTTATCACTCAATGAAATGATCAATGAAATGATCAATGAAATGATCAATGATCAATGAAATGATCAATGATCAATGAAATGATCAATGAAATGATCAATGATCAATGAAATGATCAATGATCAATGAAATGATCAATGATCAATGAAATGATCAATGATCAATGAAATGATCAATGAAATGATCAATGATCAATGAAATGATCAATGAAGTGATCAATGAAATGACTTTGTATTGACTTTATTGACTTCATATTGACTTCATATTGACTTCATATTGACTTCATATTGACTTCATACATGTGACACATCTAACAGCAATTGTGACAACTACCTAGGATGGTGCTAGCTGTGCTTTATTTTGCAAGCCGCAATCGATACCAAAAAATTGAAATCTATGGAAATTGAAAGTTGAATATGTCCAAAAAAAAGTGTGTGATCCAAAAATGAAATACCACTTACCATGGACCCATCTCTAGGGAACATAATACACTTATCAGCATCATCCTACCATTTGCGGTTTCTGAGGAGAAGTACGGCAAAAAAATTGGTGTTTTGTCAACTTAATCGGTTGGGGTAATTACCCCTTTATGAAATTGAATAATGTTTTTGTTGATATTGTTCATGCTATTGATGGGTTACCTAACACTGAAATCCAGACCTCTCTATCTTCATTAGTTTTGAAGTTAGCCCTTTAAAAATCTCAACTTTGACGTGACCTCTGACCTTGAAAAATAGGTCAAGGTCAAAAAAATTTGGGGGATCATAATATCTCACCTAGCACTATCCACCCACCAAAGGACAACCCTGAACTCAACCGAAAATGACGGAAAAATAAAAATAAAAATAAAAAAATCTACAAAAATAATAGCATTCACCATTATGATGGTGAATGCTAATAATAATAATAATAATAATAAAATCAAAGAAAACAAGATGATTCTCCCGATAGGTCGAATCATAATTATTATCTTCAATGGACCGTGCATGTATGTTCAAATGAAAATTAGTAAGGTTTTTTTGGGGAGTGTCGAAAATCTGCTATTAACCTGGGTCAGAACCCAAGACCCAACATCCGAAACTAAATACTATGTTTAATATTCTGGTTCCCTAAAACTATTTCTAACCGATTTGGAACATAATTTCCTTATTTTGATACCTTCATCTCTATATTATATTGCTTGATTTCTTGTTAATTTCAGGGAATGCCTCATTACAACAATATTGAAGTGTTCGATCATTATTTACCACTTTTAAAAGGTTTAATTGATTTTCCACTGTGGTTTCAGGATGTACATTATTCGTTTAATATTACCTGACTCCCAATTTGGTTTTTTGTGCTGTTATTATTCATTTATTTTCTTCAGAAAATGAAACTGAAATTGACTTTGGCTTGGTTTTTGTTGAGTGTAGTCAATGCTATTATGACCATTGACCATGGTTATCGTTTTCTCCAAATTTGGTCAGCACTATATCATGAACGCTTCGTACTGGTTTGGTGGGTTTAATACTTATACTTTTTGTGACACAAGTGTTTTTTACCAGCTGTTGAGAATACAATTTTTGCAGGGCGAAGCTTAAGGTGCAGCTCATCACTACCTGCAGTTAGAAATGTAAAACCCCATCAAAATATACTCCAGTGTGTGCATTTTAAGTGTTCCAAAGATTAACTTCCTGGGTTAAGTTGAAGTAGTTTGTACTTTTTTTTAAAGAAATAAACCATATTCCTGTTCTGTCATGATTCACCCCAGTGTACGGATTAACCCCATATTACGGAACAAAGAAAGCTTATTAAACTCAGTCCTTTTCGATTTAATTTCCCTAATATATTAGCCATCAAAACATAAGAAGTAGCTAATTGTGCTATAACTTTCATTTTTTCATCATCGGTGGCCAAAATGTGTACGCATTAGTGTGTTACAAGCCATATTGGATACATGGCAAAGGGTGTGATTTATTCCAAAAACTATTCTGACCCTCCAGTCATGGTATATGGCACGGGTAATAATGGGAGCTGGTCAAACTATTTAAAAAAATTTATTACACAGGGTAAGGTGTGGGGAAAAAGAATGCACTGAAAGTAATTTTCCACAAAATTACTCAGCAGCTCACACAAAAAAATCCCCCCTACCAGTAATTTTCCAGGAAATGACACAGCACTTCTTTTGTCATTTTGTATGATACAAAAGATGCTGAATAGAGCAGTACCATTGGACAATCGGTTGCAAAGGTCAAAATGCATAATGAAACAGGGGTTAAGTCACAAAATTGTGGAGAGAACCATTTTGACAGTCAGTCTCAACACAGCTCCCATGAAAATACATTAAACCTGGGATGGGGATTTATATTATGGACATGAAACATTTCTTTTTCATGAGGATATAATGTACGCTAACTATGTAAAAAAGGATATATGAATTGCATTTTTTGTGGATGATTACTGAGAAGATTGGTCATTGATTTGTAAGTTTAACAGGAGCTCATCAACATTATGGGAAAATTTATTTACTGGGTTCTGTATACTCCAACAGTGCGTGCCAATGGCCAACTCCAATATGTCAGAATGCCTGATGAATCTGACCATGGCTATCATCCAGATGATGCCAAAGCACACTTTAATGGATGTAAGCACTACTTTGATGCACCACCAGGAAGTTTGGTACGGGTTGAAGTGTATGATGATGGATTTAGTGATGATGGATTTAGTATTGATTTTGACAGCTCTGATGACGAAGAAGATGATGATATTAACAGTATTGCTCAATGTGGACTAAAATGGAGAGCGTACAGGAGTTTTAAAACAGAAGACCACTACAAGTGTGTGGAAGAGAGTCAAAAAGTGTTCACAAGCTATGAGGAATGCGTTGCCGATTTTGAGCAAAGCTGCAAATGCAAGGAAAAATATCCTGATAAGACATTTGAGTGTTTTCCAGAGCTCTACAAATATGATTTTACTGTTACAGAGTAATAGGCAGAAATCTCTTACTGGTGATACAGTGTAGAGGATTTGTATATATTTGTCGCAATTGTTTAATACAAACTGTGGAAAATTGTAAATAAAGACATAGTCATGTTGATACCACAACCAAGTAAAAATGCAAATGTATGTATCAGTAGAAGTTAGTGGGGATTTACGACTAGCAGCAACTATATAATGTTTTAATGGATATGTATGTACATGTATACACATGTACATCTTAACTGTTTGACATAATTGGAACAGGCCATAATTAAAACAGTGTAGGAGCAAGCGCTTGTGCATTGAGGAGTTTGAGATGGCAATTGTGAATAAATACAAGGATATTATAACTCTTTATTTCGAATGCCCACCTTTAATAAATACATCTGAAGGATAATTGCAGTTCATCAAAACCATCCTACTGGAGATTGATATAAATGATTGAACACCAAGACATTAACAGGAAATTTGTGGATATATTATTTGTCAGAAGAATTCAAGAACTAAAGAACAGCATACTTAATCCAGTACTTTACAGACAATACTCAGAAAGTGACACAGATGATGCAGACCTGCCCAAGGTAGAGAGGTACTCATTACATTTCGGAAATGCAATTTTGTAAAGGGCAGTCAATGGTCATGACATGACAGGGATACTTCTGATCAAGATTCATGTAAGTATTTAATTCAATAGTAGGTGTTTACATTTCATAGATTTTATCAAAAACCAGAAGCATAACAAAGACTGATTAAAGGTTGTGTTTTTTTCCAGCCCATGAGCTCTATGAAAACCAGTGTGACTTATGATATACCAATACAGAGATGGTCAGTGCTCATACAAGGAGTGGCTAACATCAAGAATTCCATAGGAGCAAAATCCAATTACCTTCTGGGTGGAAGTCATTACATTGAAACATCTGAAGACTCATTTCACAGAACATTTATATGAAGAGGAGGACAGTGCAGGATATTGTTGTGATATATCTATTACACCTGAACAGTTTGACATCATTATTGAGCATATATCAACAATTAAAGATAACATACACAAATTATCCTTCATCATGCCTTGTTACACAAGATAGGACCACCAGGCAAGAATGCAGGCCCTAGTGTTTCGCCACTATGACCCAGATAATCTTTAACGATGGAAAAGTCTATTTATAATGGCATGCAAAAACATTTATGTAAACTACTCACACTTGAAAACTCTTCACACGGCTTAAAAAACAAATTTATAATTGAGCAATGGCCATGAAAATTTAGACTACTTTAGCTGAATATCCAGTCTCAAGGTCTGTAAAGTTTCACTGAGAAACATTGTGAATTGGCTGCATGAAGCCACATTGAGTGAGACTGCTTCAAAAGCCAAAATCACAACCAATGCAGCATACTCTTCCCATGACAGCATTATTTAGTTTTGCAAATCCCAAATCAGCCATGCACTTACAAAATCATGTCGGTTCTTGGAAAAATAAATGGATTTTTTGGGGGTTTCACTATCATTAGACAGTCAGTGAATACACAATCTTTGAAAGCTACAAATAGTTATCTTCAACAGTCTGCAGGTTCTGTCACTTTCAAGAGATGAGCATTTTTAAGTGTGAGCAGTTTACATCACTGCAGGGGCATTCTATCATAAGGTTATTCGAACAATTGGTGTCTATGTGGTAAATCTGTTCCAGGAGTGAAATAGTGCTCATCATCCATACTCTAAACAATGTATTTAGTCACTGTAACCTCTTAAATAGGTCTGTCTCCATTTGTAGTTCTGAATTTATGTACCAATGGCATAAGCATTGGTAGCTGTGTTGGAATCCCTTTGCCTATAAGACAACGGAGGAGTCTTACATATGAATGTGTGAGTTGAATGTTTTATTTGTTTGGGTCAGTAGGTGATTATGTTCATAAGACAGCAGTTCATTAGAAAAGTGATGTTGGTTAGAAACATATAGAATAGATTGGGGAGGTAATAATGTTTTAAGAACTAGTTTATTGTTAACTTTTGGTGACAATAATTCATTTGATTTGCAAACAAATCAGACAGTGTTTCATCAGGTTGGCTTCCCCTAAGACAAAGTAGCCATACCCCTTAGGTTTACGCCACTTACGTATAGTCACTTTCATAACCCCCATATGGAGACAGACATAGTAATTTGTCATGTTGGCATTATTCCAATACATTGCTTTAGCTAGTCAGCACATCTTTGTGTAAGATCAATGTTTTGCCACTGTTGCATTACAGCCAAACACTTTGATATAGAATTAGAGTGGACTGCGGCACTGTGGAAATGGCACTTCGTGACTCGTGATAGCCGATGAAGTGTCATCTTCTCTATTGTAAACATGGGAAACATAGAGGCTGTTCGATTAGTCATGATCAAGAGAAAGCCATTTGACTTCTCATAACAGATTTTAGAGTGAAAATCAGATGCATAATCCTTTCGTTTGGCTGTCACCAACAAGTGGGATACGTCTCCTTCAATCAAATAAACATTGAAAGTATTGGGTTTGATCATGACAAATCATCAGCATGATGACACACGAAGTGCCATTTTCACACTGCCACAGTTCACTCTAATTCTATATCAAAGTGTTTAGCTGTAATATACACGATAAAGAATATAGTTAAGGCTTGAACTTTTATGATGTTGAGGTTTTTTGTGTTGTTTTGAAAGGATGCATCCTCCAAGCACAAAAGGGTAGGGATGTGAAGAGGATAACTTCCAAACTTGCAACACAATGAGAAGAATGAGGAGAGCCAAGGTTACACTTTTAAAATAAGAAGGGGTCAGCTATAGACCGAGCTCACAGCCGTTAGTTGCTCTAGGCAGTGTAGACTGAGGACAAAATGAGTAACTGAGCACTCTTTAAATAATTTCAAGCAATAAGTGATTATAGCACACAATCTGTCAAGAATACAAGCAGAAAATAACAAAATGCAAACAGAAAGCAACAGAACAGGTTGATGAATTGCTCAATTTGACACTTAGGTAAATGGAAGATGTTTAAAAGGAGACACGGAAGTATTAATTTTTTCGAAAAAAACTCTACTCTGTTTTGTTAAATATACATATCCTACCCTACAAAATTAAATTAACACTTTAGTTCTGTCTTCAATGAAAATGGTATAAATAGTCTTACAGATCATAATTTGCATTGCACTGCTGAAAATCGTTGAAATCTTTTTCTTTTTTCAGCTATATCATAACTGAAAAGCATTTCTTATTTTTGACAAAAGTAATTTTATAATATGGAGTGAATAATTCACACATGTTAGCAGTGTGAAATGTACTTTTATTTCTTCCAACAAAAAACAATTTACAAACAATTCAGTATTGGAATCTGAACACCTCAAATGTGGTCCAGGTCAGTCACTGTCTTTGGAAATGTCGAAAGGAGCAACCAATCAGATCATATTAAGTTTCATGTATGGCAGATGATGATAGACTGACTGCTTGATGCAGCAGTCAAAGGGTTAACAAAAAAATTACAAAGAAACAGATAATTGTTCATGAACAACACATAGTCTTACATCTATTACTTTATACAAATTCCGCCCCTCTCTTTAACTTGGAATTTGTGTAGTTTTAAGCGAAAATCAACTGATTTTTCCCGTACTTTAAATTGCAGGAATCTATTGAAATTTTCACATTATGTATTTTAGAGCATTTACGATGGACTCATACCAGTTTTCCGTGCTAAAAATAGGCCCAACACTGCATGGGACAAAGGGGGATAAAAACACTGTGAAGTTCATATCCAGCTGTGCAGAACTGATGAAAATACCAAACAACTCGGCTATCACAGTGAAGAGCATCATCATCATTTGCTATAGTACAAGTGACTGGAAAAAGTCCCTCAAATTTAAGGGAGAGAGCCTGAATGATGAAAAATATGCTGTGGGTGAACTTTGAAAATGTCAAAGAATTGGAGTTCAGGGACAGGAAGAGTATTTCTCTTGAACCCCAGAAACAATTCAGCAGGATGAAATATGATTGTGTCATAACAAGTGTTTCCCTGGTTGAACGGCTGAAGCACACTTTTAAAATAGAGGGTTGTGCTGGCAGTATGATTATGGTACCATATGGGTATGACAGGGGAGTTGACATGATTTGCACAGTTAAAGTAGAAAACTTTAGCTATTTTTTTGCCTTCATCTTAACAATCGGACAAATACGGTATTGTTGAAATTTGGATGACTACTTAATTGATGTTTTGTATCACAACTTAAAATGTTGCATTTCTGTGTATGAAGAAAATAATCTATTTTTTCTGCCTTCATCTTTCACAATCAGCAAAATACGGTAATGTTGACATTTTGATGACATCTTGATGTTTTTTGTTGAATGGTAAAAATATGGAGAGGGTAAACTTTAAAAATGTCAAAGAACTGGTGTTTGGGAGAAGGGAAAGCATCTCACTAGAGCCCCAAACACAGTTTGTCAGATCTAAATATGATGGGATCATAACCAATGCACCTTTGGTTAAAAAGCTGGAACACACATTCGACAAGAGGGTTGTTCTGAATAATATGGACTCAGTGCCATTTGGGTATGGCAGGGAGGTTGCATGATTTGTACAAAATGGCCCCCATAGAAAAAAAGTGCCAATTTTTTCGCCCCCATGCTAACAATCCAGCTTGTACGGTAATGTTGTAAAATTTTCAATATGTTTAAATCCATTTCAGAGTTTGATTAGTGTCATTTCCCAATGTATTTTTTTCTGTATGTGAAATAACATTCATTTCATAGCTTCAATTATCTGTCAAATACTGTATTAAATGTAATTTGTGATTGGTCACTCGAGCATGTTTATAATCTATTAACCATATGTAATCCTGTATTATGAAAAAATGTATCGATTGTATTCTATTGGTCAAATATTGTATTCTATTGGTCAAATATTGTATTGTTGTAAGTTTATCATAACAACCTATTACTCAAAATTACCCATTGTTTCATTATGGTGTTTATTGGGGAAAAAATGTTGTATCGAAGAAATTTTGTGTTTGATATCATTAAAAAAATTTATAATTGTCATTCCCTGTTTTATTTTTTTCCATCTTACTTTTTTTTCATTTTTTTCACACCTATACTAGTACTTTATAATGTATAAGTGCTAATAAACTGACTAGTCTAATTGCAAAATACTAGTCAGGAATTGACAGCCAAAATGTAAAAAATTCCTGAATTGACAGTCAAAAGTGAGAAAGCGTTGAGTCATAGAATTGACAGTCAAATGTAAAAAAAAAATGCCTGAATTGTTAGCCAAATGTAAAAATTCCTGAATTGACTGTCAAAAGTGAGAAAACGCTGAGTCACTCCCAAAAAGTGCAGCGTCATACCGTCAAAATTCCTGAATTGACTGTCAAAAGTTGGAAAGAGCTGAGTCACTGTCAAAAAGTGCTGTGTCATAGCGAAAACGCTTAATCATTGTCTTATGCAAATTAGGAAATTGACTGTCAACGCCCACAGCTGATGACGTCATAGGCAGCCAGCCAATAGGAAGCCCGGATTTTGGCACCAATGATGCAAAATTTGAATCGGTTTTGGGCCAGGTTGACTGTATACACCTGGGTTTCACAGGTTTGAGGGGGTTGACTGACTGTGTGAGGTACATAGTACTACTACATAACGTAGTTTAAAAAACTGTTTAAAAGAAGCAGCTCTGGTTTTACAGAATATGTTTCAAGAACATCACCACATTGTACTAAACAGTGAACACTCTAAAAAAAAAAGGTGCGAGGGGTGGACCAAAACACCTGCAAGGTGGATGTAAAAACCTTTGGGGTGGACAAGGTTCATCATCATCATTTTGGTGCATCAAACAAGGGGTGTATGAAAAAAAGGTGCATCACACATTATAGGGTTCTGAAACTGGATATGGAAAATTACGAAATAATTGGGTAGCTGGGTTATTGCATAAAAGTGCCAGGCAGTGCCTAACTGACAAGCTGGTCTGCAGTGGGAAGGCGAGGGTGGTGACCCAGGGCATACTTAGAAATGGCCTGGGGGGGGGGCAGAGAGGAGGCATTACATGAGGTGAATGGGCAGCACTCAGGGTTTTTCCTATCTCCTCTATGTCAACTTCAGGCCTTATGGGAAGGCCATAAATACACCACTGACTTTGCTGACCTGCCTCCTGTCGCATATCTGTTTGTTAATGCATTCAATCAGTCGTTTCCAATTAAAACCTTCAAAGCAGGATACAACACAAGAAAGTTGTGGTTGTCAGATGGCATCAAAACATCTATTAAAGTGAAGAATAGAATGTACATTGATTATCTGAAAAATCCCTCTGATGAAAAGTTACAGGAGTACAAAACATACAAGAGGAAGTTAGGAAACCTTATGAAACAAACTGAAAGGAGGCATATACATGATCTATTGAAAACAAATCAAAGCAATTCGAGAAAAATGTGGGCTGTTGTCAAAGATGTGATCAGTAAAAACAAAAGAGTCTGCAAACCTTGTCAATTTAACATTGGCAACAAAATAGAGACTAAAAAAGACAATATTGCTAATGCTTTCAATTCCTTTTTTATAAATATAGGCCCGGATCTTGCAAAGAAAATTCCTACAACAAGCACTGATCCACTCTCATACATAGAACAGCGTAACCCTGAATCTATGTTTGTAAATCCTGCTGACCTAGCTGAAGTCCAGAAAGTCATTACACTTTTGAGAAATGCCAGTTCAGGTTTTGATGACATTCACTCTGATATCATTAAGAAAACTTATCCCATATATCTCCAGCCCCTCACACATTTGATAAATTGTTCACTCTCACAAGGATTTTTTCCAAACAAAATGAAAACTGCGAAAGTGATTCCCTTATACAAATCAGTTGATGCAATGAATATCAGTAACTATAGGCCTGTATCTATACTTCCTGTTTTTTCTAAAGTATTAGAAAGAATCATGTATGACCGAATTTTTTCATTCATCAAGAAACATAATATATTATATAAATATCAATTTGGTTTCCGTGAAGGGCATAATACCAACATGGCCTTAATTGTTTTAGTTGACAAAATATTATCAGCTATGGACAATGGCGATTTTGTCATTGGTGTCTTTCTTGATTTTAAAAAGGCATTTGACACGGTTGATCACAACATTCTTCTACAGAAGCTTGATAAGTATGGGATAAGAGGCAGTGCTTTTGCATGGCTAAAGGACTATTTAAGTTCCAGAGAACAGTTTGTATCCTTTGATAATATAATGTCTGACAGAAAAGTGATAAAGTGCGGTGTCCCACAAGGATCAATCCTAGGGCCCTTGCTCTTTTTGCTTTATATAAATGACATTGTGAATGTATCAAAAATATTATTACCCATATTATTTGCTGATGATACTAATATTTTTGTGTCTGGAAATTCAGTTGAAAGTACAGTTCGAATCATGAACAATGAAATGTCAAAAATTGTAAATTGGTTGAACACCAACAAGTTGTCTCTAAACTTATCCAAAACTCAGTACATGATTTTCAGATCTAACAGCCATCGCTTAGCCTCTACACCTGAACTGCTGATAAATGGCCATAACATAGAAAAGGCCGAACAAACCAAATTTATTGGAGTAATACTTGACCCAAAATTAAACTGGAACAAGCATATTCAGCACATAAAGAATAAGGTATCAAAGGGAATTGGGATCCTGTGCAAAGCAAGGAAAATTCTTCCAAAGTTTACTTTAAAAATATTGTACTATTCTATGATATATCCACATCTCCTATATTGTATCGAGGTCTGGGGAAGTGCTGCAATGTGTCATTTATCATTGCTTATCAAATTGCAAAAGAAAGCTGTGCGAATAATATCATCATCTGGGTATTGTGATCATACTGAACCAATCTTCAAAGATTTAAATATTCTAAAATTTTCACATGTTTATATCCAGCGTATAATGATTTTTCTACATAAGTTTTCAAAAGGCCTTTTACCCAAAATCTTCAATGACATGTTCACATTTAATTTTAATGTTGTCCCGAGACAAACCCGTCAATCAAATAGCTTCTATGTGCCTCGCTGCAAGACCCATCTATATGAAAAATCAATCAAATTTCAAGGTGTAAAATATTGGAATAAGATTAGTCCCTGTGTTGACACAAACTGCAGCACTCAAACATATAAGAAAAGATTAAAAGTTTATTTTATGAATAATTTCCACTTAGTTTAATATTTTTCTCTCTCTTAGGGCCAACAGGCATGAGTAGTGTATTTACAAATATTTTAGTAAAACCTAACAAAGAACAGATGCTACACAGCTGCCACAGGGGGCCTCGCTGGGCTGTCTTGTCAGATTTCCCCATCCACCCTAAGGGGTGGTAAACGTGATTTGGCAGCCCTGCAATGTGAGGTCACCCTGGGCAGCTCCATTAGCTTGTAGATGTATATTATTATATTCTGTTGTATATATATATATATGTAACTAAAGCAATGCACTTACTTGATTTATTTTGTTGACATATAAGATTATAATTGACTTCTTACCAAATGGATAATGCTTCACTGTGTACTTTTATTTACTGTGATGTGTTAAGTTGTGAAATTGATAAAGGCACATACGCCTGCATTGGCGTCAGCCTGCCATGTGTATATAGCTCAATTGTAATGGAACTGTAAATATTACTGTACATACGTTTTGAATATGGTCAATAAATACTTACTTACTTACTTACTTACTATATCCTGGTAAGTTTAACCATGCCAGCTTCAACGGAATGCTGCAGGTGTATCTGTGAGGCAGCTGACAGCAACATTTACACCAGAACTGCTCTCTTTCACATCTGCTTATTAATGGTGGGCATTTCTACTGAAGACAGACGTAATAGGCAGCTGTCCCGGCTTCCAATTTGATACCCATTCACCTTAAAATTCACCGTATGCAACCACAGCCTGTCTACTCTCACCTGCCTGTACTGCACACTTACTTGTCAAGCGGGGCAATGCTACATTAATTGAGGAACCGCCAGAAACCAGATGACACACTGATTTACTAGCAGTTCAGAAAATCATGAACAAGAGTGGTAAATGTACTATTCACCAGCCTCAGTGCAATGGGCAGCCTGTGCTAATGTAATCCTGAGAAACCCAGCATCTTTAAACAAATGTGAATCAGGAATTTTGACTTAGTTGAGTAAACAGCTATTTCTTTGTCTGACTCAGGAAGTCTTACCTACAGCAAATAAGATTGCATAATTGGTTATAATATACTGTTTAGGTTTATTGCACACCTTTATAGGGATTGTTTAATTAGGTAAGTGAAGTAATTGGGTTAATCTGCATCACAATGAACTAGCTTGTGATATTTTCTTACATGGGACAAGTGGCGTCATCTATAATGCAAAGCTTTTTGCAATAAATTCTCAATTGTTATGTATGTGGCCCCACCTATAACAGACGTGAACTTGTAAAATTTGATTTTGCATAATTTTAATATTATGTTAACAAATTGTATCTTAATTTTTATTTGAATATGTACTACACTCTCGAAAGAACATTTTCAATTACAATGCATGTGATTTAAAGCTCATGTGTAATTATTTCAGTCCTCTGAACTTCAGACACATTTTGACCACAATAAAGCAAGCAGGTTTGTAGATATACAGAAATTCCAACTTACATGATCATTTAATTATAATATGCTGAGAAGGTGAAGACAACCTCCTTTGCTTCCCTCTCACAATGGTCATCAGTTATCTGAGGAGTTGTAATCTTCAGACTGACGACCAGCAGGACCCAATTTGGAAGACAGTGAATTTGTCTCACTGTGAACTTTATGAAACACCAACAAAAATGAATGAAAGCTCTCAAAAGTTATCCACATTTTGAGGAATGGTTTATAAGCATCCTTGTAAGAGGCTCCTTTCCACCCTAAATTTGGTCATGCCACGAACCCCCAAAGGTTCTACAAACCAATCTACACTGAAGAACCTTGTAGGGTTCTTGTAAACTCCCCAGGGTTCTTTGACCTAGGGTGCTTCCCAAGCACCCTATGAAAAGGTGCTTCCAGGCACCCTATGGGGAGCTGTATTTGTGACAAGGCGAAGCACCTTATTTGGTTGTTCTATAATCTTTTCGTTCTTAGAGTGTGTTCAGAACTTGTCAGAAGTGCTCCATTGAAGGCTAACACAGAAAAGTGTGGAAGAATTAGCCTTCCAGATAATTAGGCAAGATTCGTTCTCCTGTAAGATGGTTTTGTTTTAAGCATGACTTTGCTTATTAGAATCTTGCTATATCTCTCTTCAAACAATAAATCTACAGCATGGTCTAGCCTCTTAGTTTATCAAGTGAGTCTATCCCTCAAAAATTGCTCCTGAAAGTTTTTATGGAATGATTATTTATGGGACATGGTTACCATGCGTGAGGTGTAAGGCATTCGCTTCATTAGCTAAACTCTGACAAGCATGGGAGACAAATTTGGGAGGTTTGTTTTCTTTCGCAAAAAGAGGCTTTTCCCTATTAAACAGGCTTCCATTGGATTTACTCTTGACGGAGTCTTGTAAAGTATTAGTTCCAAATTCATAAGAACACCAATCTTCAATTGAGATGGATGAATGGTTGGTGCTTTACTTCCTGTACAAATGCACTTGGTATAGTCTAATTAGGAAGGGAGGAGGCAATGAGCCAAAGGATGATTGAAACAGCCGTCCAACATAGGCCCAGATGACCCGGCAAGAGCTGGATTCGAACCCTGGACCCGCTCTTCAATTGAGAAATATATTTGGAAAGACCCTTTTATCGAGTCTCCCCCAATTTCGAAAAACCTCCGATTTCCAGAGTGGCTATTATGATTAGCTGCACAGTAAACTTGTCAGTAGAATAAATGCAAATAATGGTAAAGGAGTAAGAGCGACATTTTAAATTTCAAGACCAAGCTAGTGCATTACGGTGGCTCAATTGAACACCAAAATTGAGACATTTAGTGGATCGAACATCTGGACTTGACTTGGAAATCCAATACACTGTATAATTTGAAAACTGTGTTGAAGCAATAATTTGAGCTGTCTAAGAATGTTAATAATTTTCAAGCTATGATAGCTCAATCCTATAAGTTGTCAAGGTATGATAGCTCAATGCTGTAAGTTGTCCAAACGAATCATAATATTAAGTTGTGAAAACATGAAAGCTTCAGTTGTTGCAGGTAGCTTGACATCTCAGCCATGCCACATATAGCGCCATCTATAACAAGCACTTCTCACAACACTGCATTTAGTTTTAAATAATTATTTACTTAAAAGAAAAAGAACATTTATATTACACTATCCCAGAGAAAACTGAGTAGCACACCACTTAAGCTGGTAAATTTTTTTATTTTTATCTCTCTTAAATTAATTTGTGGGAGTAATTAGATACATGGTTTCACACACGCCAACCAACATTTCCAAATCAGAGTGTGTTCAAATATGGGCTTCTAGCACTGTATACCAACTCAGATGAGCCACAGGCCATTGGGATATATTCACAAGAAATTAATTTTTAAATCTCCTTGTGATGCAATGGTCTGTGTTGAATGCATCTTGGGCCCTGTCCAAGATGTGCTAAAATGAAGCATACTGGATCAGGTGGATCCCCTTGAGAGATGTAATAATATTTTGGGATTACAGCCCACATTCATTAATAACTTTATAAGACAGGTCACTCAAATATAAATCAATAGCAACTAAAAATAAATCAACACAGCTCAAAATTTTGAGTTGTGTCAGCTTGGATCAATAAGTCAACAAAACTCAATATTTTGAGCTGTAAGTCAACACAGCTCATTGTTTTGAGTTTTCTCAGCTTGAATACCTTAAATAACATAGCTTAGTATTTTGAGCTATCTCAGCTCGGTATTTTGAGTTATCTCAACTTAAAACATTAATCTATGTTTGCTCAATCAACTTGTGCAACCATCTCACTCAATAAATTGAGCTGAAACAGTGCCTCCATATTTACAGTGTACCTCTCAAGTATGTGCTACGCTTAGCAACAAAATTATTCAACCTCTTTGATGTTTTCTCAAAGACTACAATAGCAAACAGGTTTTGCAAAGACGAGTGTGGTGACGTCAGAATGTATCAAATCATGTATGATAGCATCTCATACTAGACATGATACTAAATCTGCATTGAAGGAAAAAAAATTTGGTTGGCAGGCTCCATTTCATGTACGGATTAAAACTATTGAAAAATTATTCAACCCCCTGCTCCAATGCTATTCCAATGGAAGCAAGAAGCAAGAAGATGGAATAACTTCTGAAATGTTCGACCCAATTATGAAATGCAAACTGTCCACCTGATTTAGGTCTCTTTCACAGCAGTTTGACATTTTTTGTCCAATATGTGAGGTTTTCATTTTTTTTTGATTCCCGCATAAAGTCTCACATTCATTTTGGCAGGACTCACCGACTACTGACACAATGGGAAAACATGAAGAGGTTGAATAATTTTGTTGCCAAATGTATTATTTACAGTCTAAACTTTGTCTTGCCAACACAAACTATAAACTAGGTAGGTAATCAGCAAAGTTGCCTTTCCTGAGATGTTTTTAGGGCAGCATGACTTTGCTTATGAAAATCTCTCTCTTCAAATAATAAATCTATAAGGCCATCCCCTCAGTTTATCGTTTGAGTCTGTCCCTCAACAAATTACTCCTGAGAGTTTTTACTGAATGATTATTTATGAGAGATGGCTACCATGCGTGAGGTGTAAGGCATTCGCTTCATTAGCCCAACTTTGACAAACATGGCTGGAACATTGGAGACAAATTTGGGAGGTTTGTTTTCTTTCGTTTAAAGAGGCTTTTCTCTGTTAAACAGGCATCTTTTAGATTTACTCTTGCAAAGCATTTCTTCAAGTTTGGCGGATTAAACTGCTTGCCTCATTTGAAAATATTTTACAACCGATTGACCACTAAACAAGTGACTGAGAATTGTAATGACTTTCAATCTTGCTTCGTTATGCAGTAACGTAATAAAATTTTGATAGTTGAATACTGTAGTATTGGCCATTTTTCAAAAAATCTTAATTTTCATTTTCTGGACTTTTTACTGTGGATTTGGTTGTTTTAATCTTTAAAAATAAAAACATAATACTGTGAAATAGCAGATATATATATATATGTTGAAAGTCACAGTTCATAGAAAGAGACTCTGGCTAAAAGGAAAATAGTATAAAAATATTTTGTCAGAAGATATTATATGATCCATTTAAATGTAAAAAGTGTAATGACCAATTATTACCCGATGACAGGTCATGGCAATCAAAGGGGAGTTCCACTTCACCTTGGCTAGTATTGGCTACCATGCTAAAGCTTGTTCAGTAAGTTCTATTTGGATTGTCATATAGATCTCCTTTTTTCTTGGTTTGAGTTTTCTGAATTTCGTTGTATGGAATAGATAGTATTGAATATCAGACAAACCGTACATATGTCCATACCAGCCTATCCAAAGAGATACTTTGAATATCATTTCTGTTTTTTTTTCTTCTTCTAAAATAGCAAGGTGCAAACTCAAAGACGAAAGGTCAACACACCCAATGACTGAGAGACAAACTCAGGAAAACCAATTGAGAAAGTTCTGACACCTCCCAATAAGACAAAACCTTTCTCAGTAGTTTCCTCCTGCATGCGATACACGCCATGCAGGGAACGAGTTCCGAATGACAGATGGATCGGTGGATGATCGGGGCTTTACGTACTGTATTTATGTACTTACATGGTGGCTTATTAGAACAGGAGGGGGACACGGCAATGAGGCAAAGGATGATTGAAGCGGCTGTCCAATATAGACACAGGAGACCCGGAAAAAGCTGGATTTGAACCCAGGACCCAGCGATTGACCGCCCAGCACGCTTCCATTTTACCAACCCTCCTCTGCAAAGAACAATCGAGCCTACCAGATAATTAACCATTCTTTCTATAGAATGATGTGTGGGTTTTAGGGTTGGCTCTGCATATTGGAATCACACTATCCCCTCCAGAGTCCAGACTAGAAATTCACTTCTGCATACATACACTACTATCTTAATCTACTCAAGTGACTCCATCTCTTAACAAATTGCTACTAAAGGCAAGAGCGGACTAGTGCCATTTTGGGCCCGTTTCAAAATAAGTCAATGTTTTTCAATTGAGAAAACCAAATTATTTCAGGCTATATAATGTTAAATTTTTGCTTTAAAGAATAAATTTATCTCTTGTTAAAATTATTTTTAATCTTACATTTGCACGATGGACTTCTCATAACCATGATATGAGCCAGAAAAGCAATCTATAAAAACCTTTGACTCTGATGATCTTGTCTGGTTTGTTCTGCTACATGGTAAGGTAACTCAAACATGAAACTGAAGGTGAAGGCTCACAAATATATGGCCCGACATAATATTTGCGCAGCGAAACGGCCGAAGGCCATTTCGCGAAGCAGAATTTAGCACAAGAAAGGTTTCCAAAATCTGTGCAGTGATGGTCTCAACATCAATGGTCGACAGCAGGAAATTAGGTCAAGTGGGACCAGCTTCTTATCAATGATTTAGTTTTGAATTTAACAAAACATGACATATTCATATTCAAAAGTGTCTTAAAAATTCAATTTTCTCGATTAATATTCACTGTTTCTATTATTTTTATGGAATAGTTTATTATAAGCCTTTGACAAGCTAAATTAAATTATTAACATGTGATTCATTTCATTTCAAAACAGACAACAAGAAATCATAACAAAATGAAGATTACATAATCTTTGTCAACTGATGATTATGTAACAGTGAGCAATTAATCTACATGCAGATCATGTTATTGTTTTTGTTATCACTATTACATGATTATCTAATATAAACAATCTAGCATAGACTTTAATTTTGCAGCTTTCAGTGTAGTCTTCCTTTTTATTATTTATCTGATTATATGTCAATTCTATTCATTCTTAATCCTATTGTTTTGCTATCCTATCTATCTATCTATCTATCTATCTATCTATCTATCTATCTATCTATCTATCTATCTATCTATCTATCTATCTATCTATCTATCTGTCTATCTATCTATCTATATATTCTATTTTTGATCTATTTTATTTTTCTTATAGTTTCTAGTTTAAATTTCTCTCTATTTTTCAATATATCCGTCTTTCAATTTCTTTGAAACACTAACATAACTGCCTTTCATACATTGAATATGAAATACATTTAATGAAAGTTGTGGTAAAACTATAAGGCCTAAAAAACTTTTTAAGAGCTGCGCAAATTTCATGGCTGTGCCATTTACATATTAATTATTGATCTCTAGTTTCTCAGATATTGTCAAGGCACCTTTTTAATGGTTTGTTGATAGGACGAACGAAAAAAACAACAACTTTATCATCTATAGATAAAATTGTGAGTAAGCTAAAAACATTTCCCATTGGTAGAAAATCTGTTGGGTCGATCAAAATAATTTATATCTGGCTTAGCTGAGAGACATACTCAGGAGAGCCTATTAAAGAAGTTCAAACACCTCACAAGACTGCACTATTCTCAGAAGTTTTCATCTGGCACTGGCCTGCATCATGCATCAATCGAGCATCCTCGCGGACAATTGCCCAAGTTTCCCTTATGGCTGAGGCTGAGCACATCACTATCCCAACATGAAATCTGTTGGTCTATCAATTCCATCCATATAGAGTATCGAGTAGGTTTATCAAGCTTATCTTTTAACAAATTGCTACTGAGGCCTGAGGTCTGATGATGGAGACGATTATTTGATATGAAACATGGCGGCTATGCATGAGGTGCAAGGCAGTCACTCAATTAGCCATACCATGAGAAATTTGTTTTTTGATAGACTTTTTCTCCTGTTCAATATGGATTTTCAGTTTTATAGCCTGGTTAAGTTTCTTTCGTCCTAAATAGTCCCTTCATGATCAGCATTGAACTCTTAAAAAAGGCGCCCTGAAACGATAGAAATCCTCAGAGCTAAAACGGTGAGTCTCTGCCTGGGAACCAGGTTGGAAGCCAGTGTAATTTTTAAAGAATTTGTGCTTCTATCATGCTTTTTGAATTTCCTGTCCGATGCAACCTGTATAATTCTGAATCACCTGCATTTTTTAAAGCTGATTATACTGAGCAAAAATAGCATAGTAACTAAAAAAGAAAGGTCAACAGATCGTGACTGAGAAACAAAATTCGGGTAAAGCCAATTAAGAGGTTCTAACCCCTAAAGAACTTACAAGTTACAACACCTCTCAAGACCAGGTTATTCTTGGCAGTCTTCTCTTTGGATACACACTGTCTGGTGGTGTGCATCGTTTGAACAGGAACCGACTCACCCTCCCAGATAAGGCCACACATAATTGATTCTTAGCTTCACGGACCCGCCGACCCTAAAGATTTCCTGCCGATGGAAAGAAAAAATTGAAAAAAAAAACAACAATTTTTTTGGACAAAAAATGTATGCCTTTTTTTTGTCCTACCGACCGACCCTAGAAAAAGTGCCTTGAGAGGATCCGAGAAGCTAAAGATCAATTATGTGTGGCCTAGTCGAGTTTCCTTTCTGTTATGATGCATGTTTGTAGGATGCACTCTGCTTATTAGAATCTCACCATATCTCGCACCATTCAATAAATCATCTTGGCTATCCCCTTAAGTTATCAAGTGATCTAATCTCTGCAAACAAATCACTACTGAAGGATTTTGGAAAGGAGAGGAGATTATTTATGAAACATTACTACCAAACGTGATGAAACAAGAATTGCTCCCACAGACCATAAGTACATACTGCAGAAGGAAAGAGGGTCCTGCTCTTGAGTTTGAAGAGGCATTTTCTTTTGCAAAACATTTTTGTCTTTCTAGTTTTGTCTGGTGAAATGTTTAATGTTTCTAGCAATGACAATTTGGAGTAGAATTAAGAAAAGTGTGAAGAACAAAAGAACAGAATTACTGTACATTATTAAGTCTAATTTTAAATTGGCTTTGGATGTGATAAACCGAGATGTGCTTTTACCTTACCAAATCAACATACTTATGTGGTTGCAAGTACAGCTCCGACATTGCCAATTAAGTCGTTCTAACACCTCCCAAGATGCATTATTCTCTGCAGTTTTCTCCTGGGACACAAAATCTGCCTCAAATGAGCAGGACCAACCTAGCCTCCTGGATAATTAGCCAAGTTACCTTTCC
Organism: Platynereis dumerilii; assembly: GCA_026936325.1. Taxonomy (NCBI): domain Eukaryota; kingdom Metazoa; phylum Annelida; class Polychaeta; order Phyllodocida; family Nereididae; genus Platynereis; species Platynereis dumerilii. The sequence continues at coordinate 24,397,321 of JAPTHN010000009.1, read as the reverse complement.
ACACCTCCCAAGATGCATTATTCTCTGCAGTTTTCTCCTGGGACACAAAATCTGCCTCAAATGAGCAGGACCAACCTAGCCTCCTGGATAATTAGCCAAGTTACCTTTCCATAATGATGTGTGTTCGTCAGAAGTGGCTTTGCTCATCTATGATTACGCCAAACTGAGCATATCCACCTGCAAGTATGGTGGCTATGTATTGGAAAGTTTCTTAGAAATGTTTACTATAGGAAAGGACTTTTCATGTTGCATGCCACCAAAGAGTGGATTTTGATCTCTTGTAAAGTTTGAAATAGCCTGTTTTATTGAAAAGTTTCTTACAACTGATTAGTTTTTATGGATCATTAGACCACAAAAAGCAACTTTTCCAGCAAAATGACTGTTTACTACAGTAAAGGACTTTTTTTGCAAATTAAAGCAATTCTGGAATATTGCATGCTCATTTATTTATCTATCAATGCAATGTGTTGTATATGTCAAACCTTCAACTTTTGGAGATTACATCTTTTTTAAAAATTTTATTTCAGATGGCTGGCTGCGAGGACCACAAACTTCTCCTTATGATGAGAGATCTTTTTGCATCCAATGACACATTGTGGCAGGAGAAGCTGACTTACATGTGCAGTGGGGACAGGAATGTCTCAAATGGCAATTCCAATGTGAGCCTAGACTGGCCAACTGATGGCTCCGATAGCCAGGTGGATGATTATGAGTTTGGCCGAGACGTGTATGCTTACTTGACCCCGGTGATAATCGTAGTCGGAGTAATAGGCAATGTGACTTCTTTAAAGATCTTCACCATCAAAGCAATGCAGGCAATGTCTGCTGGGTTGTACCTGGCAGCCATCTCCCTGTCTGATCTGCTCGTCATCCTGACTTTCGTTTTGTTGGAATGGCTCGCAAAGGGCTTGCAACGACTCTCGGGGGAGGGCCTCAATATCATTCACATCCAGGGCATCTGCCAGGTCTTCTTGCTGTTGAGTTACACCTTTCGTTTCACTTCAGTTTGGCTGATAGTTGTCTTCACGGTGGAGCGATATATTGCTGTCGATAAGCCTCTGCACAGACGGGTAATATGCTCTCGGACCTTATCTAAACGTTTTATAGCTTCTGTGTTTCTGGTGGGGTTCATCGTCAGCATCTACAAACCTGCCCTCAGCGGAGTTGTTAGGATGTACGGCGTCAATTTTTGTGCCCGGAGGGCTGAGCATATCAACGTGAGTTTCTACCTGGATGCTGTGTATGGGTTCACTATTACCATCGTTCCACTTGTTATAATAACTGTGTTTAATCTACTCATCTTAAAAGCTCTGCTTACAAAAAGGGATGTGAGGGGATCACCAGGAGTGAAAAATATTACAGATTCAAATACAAATACAAATACTGACTCAATTACAAACTCAAAGCAACATATATCAGTTGATTATCCTAAAACTCGCGGCACCCCACGACGTGAAAAGGTCACGAGAGAAACCCGCCTTCGTTTGGAGTTCACCATCATCCTTTTAGCTGTATCTACCAGTTTCATCTGCCTGAACATTCCATTTTTTGTCGTCTGGCTTCAGAACTTTCTTCTGGCGCAACAACAATCGGCTAAATTTGTCGCGGACCAGCAGGATGGAAGTGGAGTACAGACAAGGAGCGGATTGATGCTGCTCACAAAAACCATCTTCTTCTTCAATTACTGTGTGAATTTCTTCCTTTATGCTCTGACAGGCAGACAATTTAGACTTCACTTAAAGTCACTTTTCAATTGCTCAAAACGACCAAGTAGCAATGCTCCATTTCAAGTCACGAATGCTGCAGAATCGATTCACACTGACGCTTATGGGACTTTCAAGTTGAAAACAACCGTCTGATCTTAAGTGTATTGTATTGTATTAAATTACAGATAGTGTTGATCTGGGAAACTCTAGATAATGAAATAGAAAATGGCCAAATTACAAACTAATCCCAAAAAAACATTAAAGTGATTACAAAGATTTCCTGAGCTCAATACATTGAATCAGATGCATGTGATTGTGATAAACTGTGTGCAGACGAGCACTGCAGAGAAAGGAAATTAATTATGAATGATTTATCATTATTTGAACCAATCCCCCTATGAACATGTGAACATGTAGATGCAGTAGAGTACTGTAATCAATTTAAATAATACATGCTACTATCACAGTTAGAGGTGATTCTTGTGAAGTATACATAATGATTACAATACATGGTGAACTACCTATATTTTTAAGGTGATTGTAAGCCCTACTGCCCAATAGTGCTGTGCAACTGAATTTGTATCCTCCCTAATGAAACAAACCAATTGAATTGTCGAGAAATAAATAAAGTGATTGGAAATCAAATTTAATGTTGGGTCAAACTATATATTTATCTGAATTCAACATTCTCCATTGAAATTTACAACTTTAACAACTTCCGCTAGAGCACATAATGGTCTGATTGAATAGCAATTACTTGCAACAACCACCAATTGAAAGGGAAGAACACGCTGTCGTTTAAAACGCATACTGCAGCGTTGACCCTAGGAAAAGTTACAGCAGCATGAAATATGGGAATTCAGGGGGTTTTTTTGGGTGAGGTGCATTCAACCAAAAATTAAAAAAATTCTTACAAAAAACGTAATTGTGGCTTTAAAAGAGTGATTAGAGAAGATGATTTGACCTTTATAATGGACCTTGCTTACATTCACACTCTGGAATTTACTTTTATTTGACACTTTTTTCCCAAAAAAGTATTCCATATTTATGAGGAGTGTATTATACAGCATCTATATATTATCACCTGGTTGGCTGTGGATATCACTGTTTACAGTCAAAATATCAGGGCCTATGATATTGTAAAAAATACCACCCTTCAAGGGCGATACTTTTTAATAATGGTTATGACATCACCGGCATTTCAGATGCCTGATGACATCACTTACCAAGCAATGACGACGTCACATTTTTGTATCGGCAGAAAATAGTCTCTCTTTATAATTGAAAATTTGAGGTAAAACCAGGTGATAAAAACAAAACAACCACGCGTCAGGGCACTTCGTACAATATCGCTCACTGCGGGCTCGAGTGATATTAATTCACACAACAGCTCGTGATATTGTTACTCATTGACCATGACTTGGGTTGTTTTTTTATAGCGCCATATTCATAGAGATTCTGTTGGGCACTTTACAATGTATTCATACAATTCGATGTGTCTGGAGGCCTTCTTCAGGTCTGCATGACTTCGCTTCTCTTCTAAGTTGAGTTCAGTTTTCATGTCTTTTTCACATCTCGGATCCAGTCAACCGATCTAGTGGATTCTGGCTGGATGTATTGCTGATCACACCTGACGGGAGGGTGACCCCGGTCAGCATAAGTGGCCATCCGCCCCGGCCACAACCAACTTATAACTCCATTTGAGTTCTAGAAGCAGGGTTCGAACCTGCTTCCTCAAGTGCCAATGGATTCGCTGTGTAGCGCTTTAACCATTACACTGTAGGCTATGGGAAACAAGACAAACTAGTCTAAAGAGGTATTTGAATATCACTTCTGGTTTTCTGTTAACTGAAATAGCTAAGATTTAAATATGAAAGGCCAGCAGAAACAATAATTTTGAAAAAAACTCCGAAAAGCCTGTTATTGCAATTTCAACAAGTATGAGTTTCTGACACCTCCTTGTATCAGACAACGCTTTCAGGGGTGCCGGAACAGGGGGGGGGGCAATTGCCCCTCCTGCCCTTGTCGAAGGGGGGCAGGGGGGCAAGGGTGCCCTTTAGATCTTAACGAAAAACAATATTAGCCGTTATTTTACTAATTTTAGGCACAAATGAGTAAGTAAATTTTCAAATTATCATTGACTCTCTATTTAAATTTTGTCATGCGAAATTGCCGCGAACATGATTTGCCCTTTTTCATTGAACTTCCCTGCCGCCCGCAATTCCTTACGGCACCCCTGAACTCTTTTCTCGGTAGTTTTCTCCTGACATGCACCCTGCAGGGACCAAACCGAACTACACAGATAATTATCCAAGTTGTCTTTCTTGGATGATGTGTGGGTTTCGGCTGAGCTCTCAGCTCTGCTTATTAGAATCCCACTGCATCACTCTCCAGACTATAAATTCACTTGCGCCTTCAAATCTTCCAATTACTCGATACCTTCTCAAATCGGGATGGGAGGTTTTCAAATGCAAAATATCATTACCATCAATTCAATAACTGTGTGTCCTTCCATTTTTCTCCTGTGTCAAAGAGCATAAAGTCATGTTGGGATTGGTCGTGGATCATCCTTGTGTTTTTGCCAATTCAAAATTTGAGACCATTGTATACAATTGTTTGTTATTAGACATATGGCAAGCTTGTTTGTGTGACTGAGTACCTCAGTTTATGTTTAGTAATCCTTATACCACTGTTTGCTTTTTCTGAGCATTCAGAAGGCAGGATTTCGCTCTGATATAATGCATATCACAGCTCATACACCTGACCATGATATTGCATGCTTGGCTGACTACAAGTTGACAAAATTGAAGGAAACACTGAAACAAAACTGACCAACAAAGGATTAAAACTGAGCAACGCAGACAGTAAACAAGGAGGAAGATTGTATCAAGTGTAATTGGTCTCAATAAAAAGGCTGTATTCACTCTTTTTTATACCAATATCTGAAATAATGATCAAATTTAAGGTCACTTGATAAAATAGTTCATTTTGGATAGGCAAGCTGCAAAAAAAAATAGCGGAGAAGCAGACCAACAATTTTGGCCCCATTTGGCGAGCTAAAAGAATTATTTTTTCTTCTTAATTCGGGGGCTGCTGCCCCCGAACCCCTGCTTCTTCTTATTTCGGGGGCTGCCGCACCCCAACCCCTGCTCCTAGCTTTCTACTATTTTTCTAATGTATTTCGTAACTTCAAAATAAAATTTGCTCAGCGACTGTAATAATCAGCCTCACCAAAGAGACCTTGGCTGAGAGGGCTGCACTATCGACCTACCTATCTATCTATCCGTCTATCAATCTATCTATCTATCTATCTTTCAAATTAATCTATGGAATTAATGTATTGTGTTATTTCTAATTATCTATCGATCTTTCTATCTATCTTTCCATCCATCTTTCTATCTAAAAAATTAATGTATTGTATTATTTCCTGAGAATAAAGAATTCTGACCTGTTGCCTTCAGGGCTGCTAACCTTCAAATGAACTGAGGAACATGAATGTTCAACAAATACAATGAAATGTTGTCAAATAAGAAGGATTGAAGGCAAACAAAAGGATTTAAATTAATTTGTTTTGTACTTAGTGGTATAAGTTAGATAACACCCTTGTTTGTGACGATATGCAATAATCCTCGGGCTAAAGCCCTCGGATATATTGCATATCGTCACAAACGAGAGCGTTATCTATTACTTAGCAGCCAAACACAGGGATGATCTATAACCAGTCTCAGCATGACATGCACTTTTTTTAGAAGTCAATGAACCCAATTTATTCACAGTCATTGGATGGATGATCGATGGATGATTGGGGCTTTACATCCTATATTCACTTGGCAGGCTAATTAGGACAGGAGGAGGACACGGCAATGGGGCAAAGGATGATTGAAACAGCGTCCAACATAGGCCCAGGAGACCCGGCAAGAGCTGGATTGGAACCCTGGACCCAGCGATTGTCAGTCCAGCACGCTACCACTACACCAACCCTACTAGGCCTATACCCCCCATTGGATGAATGATCATTTTGATATATGAAATATGGCCACTTTTGTGTGACGTGCAATTAAGGAATTGGCTCCTTCGCTAACACAAAGGGTAACGTGACAGGGTAGTTGTCTGCTGTTGAAGAATCGGTATCATCTATTTAATTTTTTTTTCACAGTTTGCATTCTTGCCTTTGCTGCGAAGATTTATGCCATTTGGAGAAATATAGGCCTACTGCATGCTTCGTCAACCAATTTTTTATAAACAATTTACAAGAAGTTTCTTGAGCATCGCATTTATCTGAGCATCAAATCTCTTTCAGTGTCAGTGTGGTGAGATAAAAGTCAGAACTGCTTCATTAAAGGACATCATCCAAAAATGTCTGATGTCACAGTTTGTGTTTTGATGCTTTCTTGAACGGATTGTAAATATGAATATAGTGTAAGCTTTGGAAGTAGCCTTAAACATGTTCATCATACCCTTAATTCATGGATGCTTTACGCTACTCCTCCCAAACTACTCCATGCCCACAACTACAAATTTGCAAGCAACTTTATTTCACACCTTACAACAACCATAAGTGGGTGTGGTTTCTCAATCTCTTCATATTATACCTATTACCAGTGTTTTTAGTCATTTATGCACAACCATCAATCTTCTCTCATGTATTACTGATTGTTGTTCTGTTTTCCCTGGACTCCGATGGAGGCAGGGAGCCAGGTATAGGGCCTAAACCTCACTCTCTCACTTCCATTCTTACTCTCACCATACGCATTCTCACGGGTGCTATTCTAGTTACATAAGTTTATACTTTCCCTTATACCTGTGTTGTGTGGGCCATAATACAGCCCCCAGTCTCACTGAAAAATAAATTTGCTTTATATTGACATGACACTTTCCCAACAAATAAACATGTTTAATTTAGACTATCAAATGGGTTTGCAGTGGTCCCTGCATTATACATCCTCCCATGCAGGGACCCTGCCTACACAGCAGCCCTCAGCCACTATTCCAGGCATTGACATAGTTTGCCTTCTCAGCCAATCAGCTAATGGGAGGTCATTTTGAATCTTTAAACTTGCTAACCACACAAATAACAACCCCCTTAATGGATAACAGATGGGCTATTTTTAGTATTAGAGAGAAGATAGTGCAATAAACTCCCATTAAAAAGCAGTTTACACCATTTTGAAAACAACAGGCATGTCACATGTCAGGAATGACCAGTAGCTCATGAATATCCAATTTTTACCCCAAATAGTTACTTTTGCAGCCTGTGTGGGCGGGGGTTGTCTTGGCAGGGTGGCATTATGAGACAACCCCTTCTGTGGCCATGAAGCATTCACTCATGGGAGTGCGGTCTCTCGTGGGGTGCGGTCTCTCGTAGGGATGCAAAATTCACTGAAAATACTACTTAGTGCGGGAGGTGTTTCAGTCACATAAGGAAGTCGGTCTTACAATAGGGGGTCTTATAACGCAGGTACCACTGTATCAAGCTTATTTTTAACAAATTGCTCCTAATGCCTTAAGTCTTATGATGAAGATGATTATTTGAAATGAAACATGGCGGCTATGCGTGAAGTGCAAGACAGTCACTCCATTAGCCATACCATGAGAAATGGCCTTTTTTTTAAAGAGGATTTTTCTCCTAATTGATATGGATTTTCTGGTTTTTGTTCTGGTAAAGTGTCTTTTGTCTTCAATCAAAAATAAATACCAACTTGGGAGTTAGACTGCTTGCCTCATTGAATTTTCAAAGAGTTGCAAAAACCTTTCAATAATATTGCATCAAACAGAGCATGGAAACTGGTCCAAACTTTTAAGAGCTATAGTAAAAGACAATCTAAGAAGGTACGTATGTACTGTGCAGCAATTGATAGAAGGACACAAATTGTAAGTGTTAGAGAGTGTCTCAGTGCCCTTATATATAAAAAATGGGGGAGCTCTTCCCTGCTATAGATCTCTCGATGACCAATTGTTCACTTTTTCAGGTGTTATTTGCCAAACTATACTCCAATGACAGGGATTTTTTCCCTTTTAAAAATATGCGCTACTGCCACACCAACCGAGAGCTCCCCCGACGAAAACTTTCAGTTTCCATTACCGAACTGCATGATTTATGTTGTGTACCCAGTGTAGTGAATAATGGTTCTATGTTGTTCTGTAAGTCTCTTTGCACATGGCAAATCCTTTAAAAAAAGTTCTTCTTGTAAATTAAGTAAATCTGACACCTTCCGAGGCTGCACTATTCTCTTTAGTATTCTCCTGGGACTCACATCATGCATCTAGTGAAAAGGGCCCACCAGCCTCCCAGATCATTAGCCAAGTTGCTCTCTTCAGACAGTTGTGTTGTAGGATGGTGCTTCTGATGGGCTATGATTATCACAGTTCAAATATTATTGAAATATAGTTCAATGTTAAGGGTTGGTTTACATACTTTATACCGCACTGTATATAGTGAATTGCTTATGATTATCTTCTTTTATTAGTGTTATTGCCTCACTGTTTGTTATTCTTGGTAGTTTTCTCCTGGGATATGCACTGTTCAATGAAGTGCACCGTTTGAGCAAGAACCAACTCATCCTCCCAGATAATTAGCTGAGTTTCCTTTCTCCAATGATGCATGTTTGTAGGATGCGTTCTGCTTATTAGATAACACCATGTATTTTACAAACAAATTACTTGAATGAGATAAAACAGAGGTTTGTCATATAAATTTTATCACTTCAATAATTTCAATGTTTGGATAATTGACATTGAAGCCTCTTCCAATCAGCTGGGCAGACATTAAAGGATAAACACCTGCAGCCGGTATTTACTCACTTAGAACAGTGTTTTTGGCCATGATGGAGGTCCTGATTACAAGGTTCAGTTATATTGTATTATTATAAGATGGTCATGGTATTATTACATTAAGAGCGGAATGCTTCTGATATTATGCTTTTATTCTGATTAGTTTTCTGTTCGCAACAATCATCTCATAGGGACAGAAATGCCACTAAGTCTCTTTTGTCAGGAATGTATAACAAATTGCCTTTTCCTTGCCAGATCAACATACGTATGTGGTTGCAAGTACAGCTCCGACATTGCCAATTAAGCCGATCTGACACCTCCCAAGGCTGTGCTGTTCTCTACAGTTTTCTCCTGGGACACAAGCCTGCATCAAATGAGCAGGACCAACCGAGCCTCCCTGATAATTAACCAAGTTGCCTTTCTATTATGTAGGATGTGTTTTTGTCAGTTGTGGCTGTGCTCATAAACCAATCTGAGCAAATCTGTCAGTAAGTTTGCAATTCATTTAGTTGATAATTGCTTCGATTAGTGAAAAGCAGTGGAGCGCTATACTGCAGTTCTTTAGACTAAAGGGGCAACTGTTCAATTTCCAAGGGGCTTGGAGATTTCCTCACTGACAGTGGGAAATTATTTATTTAATGGAGACAGCAGTAATTTTAAATTTTGGGTTGCCAAGTATTCCTTCTTGAATCCAGCAACACCTTGTTGAGAAATATCTCTAACAGAAATTATTTATTTAAGGACTGCCAATAAGAATTTAGTTATTTCACCAAAACTGTTCAAGAGATTGCTTATTTAAAACAACTTCTCTGAATAGCAGGCCACGGGCTTTAGTTAAGCATCAGAAAAACACATTTTAACTCACCCAGTTTCTGCTTATTGCCTTGATCTTGGGACCAAAGCATATATATACTTCTGAGTAAGATTACTGGGTAAGTAGTTTACTGACATTAGGACTATATAAGTAACTTTATATCATATCATTGTACCATATAACCATATCATTTTCAAGTCTTATAGATTGTTTAACTTACTCGCACACAAAAATAGAAAGAAAGCTAATTCGCACTGCCAAACGAACAAAAAGAAGACAGAAGCTAGAGACAGACGGGACAAGGGAAGAAATGAGAGTCATTGGCAGATGGCAGTTTGGAAAGGAGGGAATGCAACGTCAAGGCCATTGTACATCTCTTGGGGAAATTACTGCTGCAGGAGACAGGACATGGCCATTGTGGCAGGCCAACTGCATTAAAGATGTCCAATTATGACTTGTGTTGTTGACGGTATACTGAATCATCTTGAAGGTCAGCTGAAGGCCTCATCATATCTTCTTAAATCTTTTCTTGGTGTGATATCATCTCCGATACACAATGTATTAAAAAAATATATGTAGTATATTATTTGCTTTTTTTTAACACATTGGTAAATTACCCTGACTCCCCCCTCTGACATTAATTCTTAAATTGTTATCAGGCTGCAGTTTCTTCCCCTTTTGGTGCAGTTGTTCCAGTTCAGGCTTACTCTGCACTTTACAGTGAGCCTGAAACAATTTTGGTCTCAATCTTGATGCAATAGTTTAAAAAAACTTCACCATGGAGCTTCTATTTTCCTTATAATGTGCCAAACCCCCAGATGAGATGTTATTTCTTTTCCTTTTCAATTTTCTATTTCATAAATTTGTCAATTCACATTTTCCTTTATGTAGGGCAATATAGCCTGGGGAAATGTAGATATTTATGGGATGTTGAAGTGCTCCTAACAGAATCACAGGAACAGGCAAAATGGAGTGCAAGAAACGCTGCGTGTACTATAGTGTCATAAATATTCTCTACAAATCATATTTTTGCAGCTTTTCCAATTAGCTTTTTGACACCTGCTCTGCAAATATGATGAACCGATAATGTCAGCAGCATAGGCTTGGGAATTTGGGATTGCTGGAATTGGATGAATTGAATGTCAAGAGTAGAATCGTTGTGATTGCCAATTTTGTTTGTTGCCAGTGCCCCAGTGGCGGATCCAGACGGGATAGTCTGGGGGGGACAGGACCCAGACTGGGTCTCTGCATATTTTCTTCAAAATGCTATTTTTCATCTTAGTGGTCTGGAGGGTGCCCGTTCAGCCCCTGGGCTCAGTACCTTTACTGTCTACTGTAATAAGAAAAGTAAAAGCCAAAATATGTTTCTCGAAATTTTCTGATTTCATAAGCATTAATTATTCATTTCATTTTTGACATAAGACCAAAAACTTCAAAGAGAGTTTCCCTGGTGTAAGTCTATATTTGACATTTTCCTCTATGCTATTATGCTTACCTCCAAGATGGAGTCTATAACATTGCATCAATTCAGCTGTACATAGCTTTGCTCGGTCTTGACTCCTGACATTGTTACAACCTTCATTGTTACAACCTGTGGTTGAATGCTCCTTGTTATTAGCATCTCTTCAAGGTTGACCGCCTCAGAGCAGCTGAAAGCCTCCACAAAATTGGATCATAAGTGTGAAAAAAGGCTGTGTAAAAGACATAATATATTCTGCATCATAAAATGAATGAATGGGACTCATATGAGCACTAACAATGCCTTCTATGAGTAATACAAATTCTGGAAATATAGTCATACACAGAAATCTGAACTTCTTTGGTGTGAATATCCGTGCACTGACCACTATGAAAACTGCTTCTATCATTAATTGTAGAATTTGATCCGAACTACATGGGGTTCACTGATCAGACCTATACCAAAACATTCCTCACAAAATGTAGATTGATATGTGGTGCAAATTTTTGCTACGGAGGGTTATATGAGGAACCCTCGGAGACCGCGTTTTGTCCCATTTTTTGCATGAATGAGACCATAAAAGCATTTCTGAGCTCGAGAAACTCACAAAATTTACCATACAGACTATATCTGATATGCTGAATTCAATTATTGCATTTTCATTCAAGTCTTGGGATTGATGAACTTGTTATTCAAGATGGCGTCCAATATGGCCGCCGATAGCGGAAAACTTCGCATTTTCACCTCTACGTGCATGTCAAAAGGTGAAGACTCAGGTTTATCAGTTTGAAAACTTTAATTATTTTTATCTTAAGCCCTGGAGTACATAATCTACTCATTATGACCTGTTGGGGTTTAAAAAACCTGGCCTGTATGACAGTGTATGCATGGTGTTATCTCAAGATGGAATAATGAATTTTCAACATAACAGCGTATTGGTAAGTTATACTCCTCTTGGATTAAAAATGTCTCTCTCTATCAATGCAAAATATTTACCATGCAGACTACTTCTGGCATGCTGAATTCAACCATCGCACTTTCATTGAAGCCTAGTGAATGATACATTTATTATTTAAGATGGCATCCAATATGGCTGCCAATGTTGAGAACAACCGTGAGATTAGCTTCTATGTGTCTTAATGTCATGGGCATAGTTGAATAAAGATGCCTGAAATGCCACAAAATATTAATATTTTAAATAAATATCAGGAGGAAATTGTTGCACCAATTTTTAAAATAACTTCTTGCAAGTCACTTTATACAAACAAAGCGGTGCTATTGTTATCATGCAGACAATATGACCAACTCAACATCAATTTTCTCTATCCGTTTTTAACTACATATTTGTAACTAATTATTACAGAAAAGTCATGCATTGTTCTTTTCAATTACACAAGCTAATTTATGATATCATTTGATTAAGATTTGTTCTATAACAAATATATGCATTTTTACTGATGCCCAAAAATGTAGGCTAACATCTCAGGTGGCATCTCAATATCTGCTCTTTGGTCAATCTGAAGACCTTGTGATTACAACAGGGGCCTACGACTTCACAAAATTATGAATGAGGCGCTGCATCATCTAAAATGGGCACCATCCGGAAAATGGCTGGAAATGAACAATCTGCCCTCAGAGAAGTCATAGTGACTCTTTCATCATGTGCAGGAAAATGTACATTGAACTGCTCATCACCACTAGTATCGGTTAGTTTGCTGAAGGAATTACTCAATTTGTTGAAGCACTAGAACCAATCCATCAATTGCCAATGGAATTCAGCAACCATGGCATAGACTCCTCAGAATCATTCGCTTTCTGGGAGAAGTTCCTTTCTGACTATTCTCAGCTCTTGTTAGATTATGATGCATCAAAGAGAAATCTATGAAGATCATGAAGCTGAGCTAGAAATGTTCGCAGAAATGCTGTCATTCAATTTCATGTGCGGACATGTTAACTATGCCTGTTGGGGAACCACCAACGCTGTGGAAGGGAGGCTTAGTACTACCAGTTGTACATCCTGAAGTATACAGAGCACCTTGTGATGGAAACTGGTCAATGCATCACACGCAAAGACCATTCAGTGAATTTTGGCTTGATATGGAGATTGCGCAAAGTATAAATAAGGATTACAGAAAGTTCCACCATTTTTACACCAGACTAGAAACACTGGAGAGGTACTCTGCACATCTCAAGGCAGCCTGCACTTCCGTCTTGAAAGATCTTTGCGAAGTGCATGTTCTATTTTCCGAAATCAACCAGGGATTCAGTCAGATTATATATAGAGGGCACAGAAACAAGAAAGCAGTTGAAAGAGTTATCAACATAGTCTCCTCATGGATGACTAGGAGGGTACTATAAGAAAGAACATCTTTCCATGGAAGATCTACCAACTACAGCCAGAGACACCATGTTGGTAGTGGACTTCATGATGATAATTCACATGGTTTGTACGGACAAGCTACACTGTACAACATTTGGAGATTTGTCAAATGTTCTTCTGTGGATGATACTGTCAGCAGAGTTAAATGCCGTTGTTGGTGATCATCATAAAGTCGAGTCCATCAAAGACAGTACGACAGCCTGGAGTGGAATGATGCAGTGCAAGAAATCAGGAATCCAACAAGAAACACCCCTCTTCCCAAAACAACCTGGTAAGATGCTGTAAACCCAACCAACAAGGCGAACTTGATGGAATTATTGATTCAGGACTGGACCATTATCTGTCAACTCAAGACCATCTCACTGCATGGTGATGAGATGCTTCTCTTGGCAGAAGGATTTGATGACAAAAGAAGAGTAGTATCTGTTCAGTGTGGCTCACTGGAGAATGTCAGTGACCTGTTCTTAGGCCATGAGGAGGCTGACTCTAGGATGTTTCTTCATGTACTTTATGCAGCCGGGAGTCTAGGAACAAACTGTGTTGTCCTGTGCAGTTGTGACTCTGATGCAGCTGTTATATGTCCCAGATATGTCAATCTGCTTGGCATTGAAGAGATTTTCTTAAAGAGAGAAAGATACATTCCTATGCATGAAGTAGCTGAACACTTAGGTCAGAGATGTCACTGATGTTACCAGTAATGCATGACTGCATTTGCTATCTGCAAGCAATTCAACATGTGCATTCTTTGGCATTGGAAAGCAGAAATGGATGAAAGCTATTAAAAGAGAATGCAAACATCTTGCAGGATCTCCAGGAAGCTGGAAGTGATCATGAATGCATCGATTTCACGCAGGGCTATGACAGCTCTGGTTTTGTTGATCTATCTTATATATACAAAGAAGAGACACAATTCTCTTAATGAGCTCAGGTATGACCTCTTCTCACGGAAGCGCCCATCTAATGAAAGACTTCCTCCAACAATATATGCTTTTGCAAAACATGTAAAGAGAACAAATTATCGAAGTTGAATTTTCTCCATGCCCACCATCCTTTCTTAAGTCTTCCTGTTAGAAGTAGATGTAAACGCAATGCCACTGGAGAATTCATATCGGTTCTGATGACATCTGAAGCAGTCCCAGCAGCTGTCCTTGCACTCTCAGAGTGTTGTTGCAAGTCATCACTGCTCTACAAGGCACTGTCTCTGCAGGAGAGAAAATCGAGTATGCTCAGATACATGTTGTTGTGAACCTAAGAGCTGATAAATATCAGGTGTTTCAGGTGGAATCATTTTGCAGAAGAAACAGAGAATAACTGTCCTTTTTGGGAAACTTTGTCACTTGCATGCAGGCTAAGTATCTGGCCAATGCATTTTATCTTGCTTGGAAGTTGTGAATTCTGATTGGTCATCATAATACCCCTAATATTCAAAGGAATTATACATTTGAAAAACAGAACAGGAAAAGGGAAATTTAATTATTTCGAGTTGTTTAGCATTTATTTTTTTAGATCGTATGAACATCACACCGTTGACATGCGTAGATGTAGGTAGTTCCGTGTACAGTTATTTTTTGTTTCTCATGAAATAAATCTTATTAAAGATGCATAACTTGTTGAGAAAATAGCTTCTAATGTATGAAGGTTGGATGACCACTGTATAATACTAGTTGTAAATGCAAATAAAGTCAATTCAAGAAACAAGTAGAATTGTGTGTCGGTTTAAAGCATCTGTGCATTTTGAGTGATCATGATGATATCATTGAATAGCTGCATTCAAAGTTTTACAAGAATGAGCTGACTTACTTTGTACTGTTTCTTATGTTTTTCATTTCAAGAGCAATTTTATACAAGTCGAGTATAACTTAACAATATGCTGTAATATAGACAATTCATTATTCCATCTTGAGATAACACAATAGACACTCTGTCATACAGGCCAGGTTTTGTGAACCCCAAGAGGTCAAAAGATTAGGTATTCCAGGGCTTAAAATTATCTATTCCAGGGCTTAAGATAAAGATGATTAAAGTTTTCAGACTCATAAACCTGAGTTTTCTCTTTTTTACATGCACACAGAGGTGAAAATGCGAAGTTTTCCGCTATCGGCGGCCATATTGGACGCCATCTTGAATAACAAGTTCATCAATCCCAAGACTTGAATGAAAATGCAGTAATTGAATTCAGCATACCAGATATAGTCTGTATGGTAAATTTTGTGAGTTTCTCAAGCTCAGAAATGCTTTTATGGTCTCATTCATGCAAAAAATGGACAAAACGCGGTCTCCGAGGGTTCCTCATATAACCCTCCGTAGCAAAAATTTGCACCACTTTTGGCAACTACAGACACCAGATTGGTTATATATGATGTTCAGGCAAATGCATTGTGGCATTGGAATTTTTCTGGCAGGCGGGGTACACCTGGCGAATTTTTTCCTGACCCAGGGCCTGTACTAATGAGCCTTGTCTGAATAGTGAACCTGACGTAGCTCGAGGTGAAAACTGGCCTTGAAAGTTTGAATCAGGGGAATCTCAAAATGGCCACCATTTGTTATTGCTCTCTGCACATGCTCAATAGGTCTGAGCATGTCCAGTGGAAATGAAGTCATGTCTGAGCATGCTCGGTGCCAATTAGGTCAGAGAAAATTTTCCATTGCATTTCTATATAGTACTGACAAAGGGTGCAAACAAAATTGCACATGTATGGCAGTATACAACAGTAGAAATGTTGTGTGCCGCAAAGAAATAATCATTAAATTCTTCATATCTGCCATTACATATATTTACTTCTGTTTTAACACATATTTGGGCTTACAGTTTCCCTGCCCTATTCATAAGAGATGTGACATGTACATTGCCTGACTTTTGTCTCTTTTTTTCTATTTGCAGGTGGTGTACCTCTTGTGAGATTGTGCTCCCCTTTCAAGATTGCATCAAAAAAGAGCAATGAATCAGACTCCCTTGCCATTTTTAGTTGCTGGCACTTTACCCATTTCTTTCAAGTACAACACATCTTTCTGTTGTTGAATACAGAATGCGCTTGTATTGGACATTTAGGTTTGGAGGTAGTTTGCATCCTAATGAGCCATCATTGAGATAGTAAATCAAATTTTTACAAAAATCTTGTTTGTAACCTTGCTTAACTAAAATCAACAAGTGATTGCACAATTATGAAAACTACTGTCATTATATTCTGTCTGTGTGCTTCTTTAATAGTCCGACATAATACTTTTTGTCATCTGTCCTTGTAAGAGGGTTTTTGCCTGAACTACTTCGAGAGGCAAATCTGTATCCGCAGCTTTTAGCATGTTAATTAACCTTCAGACACAATTCTGCATATTTCTTCTGCATGGTCTTGGCTTAATTTCACAAAGCCTACTTACACTTGCAGGTGAGCACTGTACTGTCTGTACACAAAATGTATCGCTCTAATTTAAGTTTTTATTATGATTTTGTGTACTGTGGCAAAAACTTAATCGGTGAGACTTGAAACAGCATTGCCCCAATGTAATTCGCTTTCAGATATTTTTCCAATTCCAACAGGAGTCTATGTCACATCAACTAAACTCAAGAGTGTAGTGACAACTAGTGTAGCTTGGTCCCAACACGGTAACAACATGCCGGTTACCCCATGGTTGAATGCATCATGTTATTAGAATCTGCAGCAAGGTTGACCACCTCCGAGCAGCTGAAAGCCTCCCCGAAATTGCATCATGAATGGGAGAAAAGGCATAAAATTAATGCAACATCATAAAATGAAGGAATAGGTCGGTTGGTGGTGTATGCAGTGGCATTGCAGCTACTATCACTGAGCACACCGAACGTTAGCCTTACAAGGTAGCTAGGTTCCATGCTGTTACTGGTCAGATTAAAATCATAATTTATTGTGGCACAGGGAAAGCAAATATTTGTATATTCAAAATGGTCATAAAAATTTTAAAAGTAGTTTTCATCAAGGGAAATAGTCAATGTATTTTCTTTTTTAGGGAATTGTCCGCAACACAAGACCTTCTGGCTATAATTGTGAGGTTGTCTATATTAAGATGCTCTTTTTGTGATTGTCAATTCTTCATAACTTGATTTTAAAATCAGAGAGGGGATAATTCAGACTTTCAATGGTATAGAATGGTTCTACCTGAAACTGAAAAAGTCGTGAATCAATTAAATGATTCGAAAAGGCTCCTTTAGAAGCATGCTATGGTATAACAAGGCTTAACTGTCTGGACCAGGTGAAATACACTCTTTTCTACAAAATCCAGCAAGCCTAAGATTGCAATTTCCCTTTCTTATTCATCATAGATGTGACATGTACTTTTTTTGCCTGCCCTCTATTTGTATTACTTTCCTGACACTTCTGAGATTGTACTCCTCTTCCGAGATTGCATCAGGAATCGAACAATGAATCAAACTCTCCTGCCTTTATTTGTTGTTCTCATTTCATTCCTCCAAAACACATCTTTGGGTTGTTATATAAGGAATGCTGCAATTGTGGTCAATGTTAAACATTCATTTTTTGAGACAGTTAGCAATTCTGTCTCATAATAAATCAAAATCTAATTAAAAAAATGTCTGCATGGCAGAGATATGAACCAGACATGTATCATGTTAATTGGTTTATTTGTCATTGTCACAATAAAAGGTTGATTTAGGGCCAATATAGGGATGTTTGATTTAACACGTAAATACCTTCAATAATTTCAGGACTGCGACTTGAATATTCATTATATTGCAATTACAAAATGACTGAATATCATATTGTGAGGCTTACTTAGGAAATGATGCCAAACAGAAGGGGATAGTGTAAAAAGGATGCTATTTTACATTGCTTGTGTGCATGTATAAAAGAGCCAGGCATAATGCACTTTGCCATTTTTCCTTGAAAGATTTTTATTGCCTGAAATACTCAGAGAGGACAAATCTGTATCCACAGCTTTTAGCATGTTAACCTTGCAGACACAACTCTGCATGTTTATTCTGCATGGTCTGGACCTTTCAGTGTAGTTCTCATACTGCACCTTCTCAAGTCTCTAAACCCTCTTTCATAAAATGCACACTTTAACCAATATTTGCTTGGATTGTTTTAGTGACTGATAGTCCCTCTGTTTCTAGCAATTATAAAATGAAAGAAAATTTAATTTATATGATATTAACCAACGTCTAAAGACAGTGTTGTAAAATAGCCTCATTGATTTCTTCCCTGTCGCGATCGACAAACTAGAGTGTATGTTGCATCCATTTAATTTTCAAAAAGCACCTTCATGTTACTGTAACATTGTAACAACATGCAGTTACTTCACCATTGAATACTGCAATTACAGCGAAACACATTGATATAGAATTAAAGTGGACTGCGGCACTGTGAAAATGGCACTTTGTGTGTCATCATGCTGATGATTTGTCATGATCAAACCCAATACTTTCAATGTTAATTTGATTGAAGGAGACATATCCCACTTGTTGGTGACAGGCAAACGAAAGAATTATGCATCTGATTTTCACTCTAAAATTTGTTATGAGAAGTCAAATGGCTTACTCTTGATCATGACTAATCAAAAAGCCTCTATGTTTCCCATGTTGAAAGTAGAGAAGATGACACTTCATCAGCTATCATGAGTCACAAAGTGCCATTTTCACAGAACCACAGTCCACTTTAATTCTTTATCAAAGTTTGCTGAAACATCTCTATGAGGTTGACTGGTTCAGAGCAGCTGAAGGCCTCCGTAACATACATGACCTACCAGAGAGCCTTTTACAAATGGATTCAGATTATGAAGCATCATAATAGGAGGGGAGAAGTAGTGTGTTATAAATTTTTCTGCCACATCCAGTTAGGCCTACTGTTTCTCTGCCTTATTCATCACAGATGTGACATGTACGTTTCCTGACTTTTGCCTGCCTTCCATTTGTATTACTTTCCTGACACTTCTGAGATTGTACTCCTCTTTCGAGATTGCATCAGGAATTGAACAATGAATCTGTGATGTATGACAAATTTTGCATATATAATTGTAAATACAGTATGGATATTTTATATCATTCCTACTGTATACAGTTGTTATCATATAAATATTGCTTTTATAATGGTATGTGTATTTTACGTCAATCATACTGTATATTTCATGCATTTCTGTATATTATCATTGTTTACAATGATCTGCTATTGTGTATGATTGTTTACATTAACATTGCATGGTTATTATGTAACACCAATTAGCACTGAATTGCTATCCTATTAGGATTACATAATCAGTTGATAAACAATTGTTTTGACATTGTGACCCAGTTAAGTTGTTTATTTGAACGTGGAAACAAATGGAATGTTCTGTAGAAGAAATAATATATCTGGAAAACGCTGGAAAATGAGTCATGCATCCCAGAAAGACTGGAACATGCTAGAAGGTTTTGATGCATATAAATACGCCTGGGAGCTGACATAGTCAGTCACTTTCTACCAAATCGCTGAATGGTACACATCATAGACTGGACATTGAGGATCACACTGTTGGGCACTACTACACTGGATATTATACTGGATTTACGGGATTACAACATACAAGGACTCAGGACTCTGGATTATTTTTATACGGACGCTATTTTCAGTGGATTATAGTTCACACGGACTTTATTTGACATTTCGAAACACCAACGGATATCTGGCTTCCGGAACTTTCTCTGTGGACTCTCAGCCGTAGGATAACACAGATAAGTGGTTAAAATTACTCTGGGTCACAATTAGTTAATTTTTGAGTAAATCTAAAACCTGTGAATATTGTAACTGTAAATATTTTGATTGTTTTATTAAAATTGTAAACTTTAACTATCTGTGTTTGTTGTTCATTGCTGCTGACCCGTAACATAAATTGGGGGCTCGTCCGGGATCAACCTAACTTTTGGCATTTACATTTTTCTTGTGGAATTTCTCAAAATTCTGAAATTTTGTAAGGCTTTCTGGAAATTTCCATCATGACTTCAGCAGCAGTGAAAAACTTTGTGGACACACAAAGTGTTGAAGGTTTGAAGGCTTTAAAGAAGCCTGAGTTACTAGAATTGGCTGAACATTTAAAATTAGATGAAGTTAAAGGTTCCTGGAGAAAACCAGTTATTGCTAGGAAAATAGCTATGTTCTATGCAGATGAAGATGTATTTACTGAAGATGATTTGGATCTATTTCCGGATCCTTCTGAGAGGAAACCTTTGTCAGAGGGTGAACTTAAACTCAAAATGTTGGAACTAGAATTGCAAAGGCAAAATGCAGAATTAGAGCGACAAAGAGAAGAAAGAGATGCTAAATTAGAGCAGGAAAGGTTAAGATTGCAACATGAGGCAGAACAAAAGGAAAGAGAAAGAGATTTAGAGAGATTGAGAATTCAGGAAAGGGATAAGGAAGACAGCATGAGTTAGAGAAAATAGAAAGAGGAGCAGTAAGGAGAGAAAATCCCAATGTGGTTGACACATTTGTTGCTAGCAGGGAAGTGAGATTAGTTCCTCCATTCCATGAAGTTGAGGTAGATAAATACTTTCAACATTTTGAGAAGGTAGCTGAGAGTTTGTCATGGCCTCAAAAGTACTGGCCATTGATGCTTCAAAGTGTTATTAAGGGTAAGGCTCAGCAAGCCTACTCCGCTCTTTCAGTTACTGATGCTGCAAATTATGAAACTGTTAAGAATGCTATTCTCACTGCCTATGAATTAGTTCCTGAGGCTTACAGACAGAGATTTAGAAATCTTAAGAAGACTGATAGCCAGACTTATGTAGAATTTGCTCATGAGAAGGAGGTATACTTTGAAAGGTGGTGCACTTCTCGGTCCGTTGAAAATGATTTCAAGAAATTGAAGGATCTTGTTCTTGTGGAGGAGTTCAAGAGATGTGTCAAAGATGATTTGAAGTCTTATCTTGATGAGAGAGATGCTTCTACTCTACAGAATGCTGCTCGCTTAGCGGATGAATACGCTTTGACTCACAAGTCTAGATTTGGTTCCAGTGCTAAGGGTCCATTCCATAGGAATAATGGTGGTAAATTCCATAGTTCCCAACAGTCTCAGTCCAGTGATGGTAAAGATAAGAATAATGCAGGCAAGAGCTTTGGCAAAAGCCAACCTAAAGACCAGGCAACTGGTCCCACATGTGCATATTGTAAGAAAGCAGGTCACTTAGTGTCTGATTGCTATTCCTTGAAGAAAAAGAAGGAAAAGGAAGCCTTGCCTAATGCACTTGTTAAATCCTTTCAAGCGACACCTGTTGTTAAATCAACTAATCCAAGTGGATCTTCTTGTCCTTTGTTTGCCAAAGAGGCTCTTTTGTCTGATGGTTTGAGGGAAGAGTTCCTTCCTTTCGTGTCAGAGGGATTTGTTTCTCTAAATGAGAGTTCTTCTCCTGTACCCATTCGTATTCTACGTGACACTGGGGCATCTCAGTCACTTTTACTAGCTGGTGTGTTGCCATTTACGGATGAGTCGGCCACTGGTGAATTTATTATTGTTCAGGGTATTGAAGAGAGGATTGTTTCTGTACCTCTGCACTCTTTATTCTTGAAGTCAGACTTAGTTACAGGACAAGTTAAAGTGGGACTGAGGTCAAGTCTCCCTGTTAAAGGTGTTTCTTTGTTGCTAGGCAATGACTTAGCTGGTGGAAAGGTTGTCCCCTCTGTTGAAATGTCAGTAAAACCTGTGTCTGAGGAAGTCCCTCTTGATTCTGACATCTTTCCTTCTTGCGCCGTGACGAGAGGAATGGCTAGAAAAGCTAAAGAAGAGGAGGACCGTGTGCAACATAGCACTTTGTCTCAACGAGACCATGACTCGGAAGAGAGTCTCGATGCTGATGATTTGTCAGATACTTTTATCAAACAATTGTTTGATCAGGACCAAGGAAGTTCCCAGAAGTCAGTGAACCTTGGATCCAGCGGAAGTCCGCCCATGTCTACAGATGTGTCTTCACCGACACCCAAGTCTACGAATGTGTCTTTGTCAAGACAACAGTTGATCCAAGAGCAGGTCAATGACCCAACTTTGTCGGATTTGAGAGAGAAAGCTCTCCCTCCTGATGAGATAGCCAAAGTGCCTGTTGGTTATTTCCTGAAAGATGGGGTACTTATGAGGAAATGGAGACCCCCAGATGTTCCTGCAAATGAAGAATGGACCGTCCTCAATCAAGTTG
The DNA here is from genome assembly GCA_026936325.1 of Platynereis dumerilii. Taxonomy (NCBI): domain Eukaryota; kingdom Metazoa; phylum Annelida; class Polychaeta; order Phyllodocida; family Nereididae; genus Platynereis; species Platynereis dumerilii. The sequence goes on along the minus strand of JAPTHN010000009.1, from coordinate 24,375,046 downwards.
TGGTTCCTGAGATCTACAGAGATGAGATTCTATCTATGGCCCATAGCCAACCCCTTGGAGGTCATCTCGGTGTGAACAAGACTGTTCACAGAATTGTAAAGCAGTTCTTCTGGCCCGGCATTCGCAAGGATGTCTCTAACTTCTGTCGGACTTGTCATACTTGTCAAGTCATTGGTAAAAGCCAGTTGGATCCTGCCAAAGCACCATTACACCCCATTCCAGCCATTGGTGAACCTTTCTCAAAGGTGATCATTGATTGTGTGGGACCTTTACCCAAGTCAAGGACAGGTAACCAGTACTTGTTGACCATCATGTGTGCTGCTACCAGATTTCCTGAAGCTGTGCCTCTACGCAACATCAAGGCAACTACCATCGCCAAGGCCCTAATCAAGTTCTTTACTGTATTTGTATTGCCGAAGGAGCTTCAGTCGGATCAAGGCAGTAACTTCATGTCCGGAGTGTTTCAGCAAGTTGTGTATGAGCTGGGCATCAAGCAGATTGCTTCCAGTGCTTACCATCCGGAGAGTCAAGGAGCATTGGAGAGGTTCCATGCGACGCTGAAGACAATGCTTCGATCCTATTGCCAGGACAATGAGAAGGACTGGGATGAAGGTGTTCATTTGGTGTTGTTTGCTGCAAGGGAAGCAGTTCAAGAGTCCACTGGATTCAGCCCATTTGAACTTGTGTTTGGACATCAGGTTCGTGGTCCTTTGTCTTTGCTTAGTGAGCAGTGGTTGGACAAGGATTCAGATGTTAGTCTTTTGGATTATGTGTCCAGGTTTAAGGAAAGACTTTACAGGGCTTGTGAACTCGCTAGAGAGAATCTTGAGTCTTCTCAGAAGAAAATGAAAACTTGGTATGATCGCAAGGCTAGAGCTAGAAAGTTTAAGCCAGGAGATAAAGTTCTTGTGTTGTTTCCAATGCAACAGAACCCTTTGCAAGCCAGATTTCATGGTCCTTATAAGATCCATTCCAACGTTAATGATCTTAATTATGTTGTGCGGACTCCAGACCGGAGAAAACCAACACAACTTTGTCACATCAACATGTTGAAGCCTTATCATGATAGGTCTGTAGGGATTGTGGCAGCTGTAGAAGCTGATGTATCTGAGGATACTTCTGAAGGTGAAGGTCAAGACAATGAACCCACCATTAGGACAGATATTGTTCCTTGTAAATTGACTAATTCTGAGGTTCTCCAGAATTTAGATACTAAGTTGACACACTTAGACCCTAAACAGCAGGCTCAGATGAGGGATTTGATATTCAAGTATCAAGATTTGTTTCCTGATGTACCTAGAAGGACATCAGCTGCTATCCATGATGTTGATGTAGGCGAAGCTAGTCCCATTAAACAACATCCATACCGCATGAATCCTGATAAGTGTAAGCTTTCTCAGCAGGAGATTGAGTATATGTTGGAGCATGATATTATTCAGCCTTCCACTTCTAATTGGAGTTCACCATGTGTGTTAGTTCCAAAACCAAATGGTACTATCAGGTTCTGTACAGATTACCGCAAGGTTAATGCAGCTACAAAAACGGATGCATTTCCTATACCTAGAGTGGATGATTGTATAGATAAGGTAGGACAGGCCAAGTTTGTTACAAAGATTGATTTGTTAAAAGGGTACTGGTGTGTTCCACTAACAGATCGGGCAAGAGAAATCTCTGCTTTTGTCACACCTTCTGGTTTGTACGAATACAAAGTTTTAGCTTTTGGAATGAAAATGCTCCTGCAACGTTCCAAAGGATGATTCATGGCGTGATCAAAGATCTGCCTAACACTAATGCGTACATTGATGACTTGGTGACAGGAAGTGACACCTGGGAAGCTCACCTGGAGGCAGTTGAGAAATTGTTTCAGTGTCTGTCTGAAGCTAAGCTGACAGTCAATTTGGCAAAGAGTGAGTTTGGCCAAGCACACGTTGTCTATCTCGGATACGTGATTGGTCAAGGTGAAGTGGCCCCAGTTGATGCTAAAGTTCAGACCATTTTGGCATTTCCTACGCCCACAGGCAAGAAAGCATTGAGACGATTTTTGGGCATGGTAGGATACTATCGGAAGTTCTGCAAGGATTTTGCAGACTGTACTTTGCCTTTGACAAATTTACTCAAAAAGAGTGTGAAATTTGTTTGGGATGAACCTTGTCAAAAGGCTTTTGATAAGTTAAAGAATATATTATGTCACTACCCTGTTCTCCAGTCACCAAACTTTGATACTCCTTTCTCAATACAATGTAGCTGTGGATGCTAGTGAAGATGCTGCTGGTGCAGTACTTCTGCAGCGGGACAGTGATGATCTGATTGAACATCCTGTTGCCTACTTTTCTAAGAAGTTCAATAAACATCAAAAGAACTATTCCACTATTGAGAAGGAATTGTTGGCATTAATTCTAGCACTTCAGCATTTTGAAGTCTATGTTAGTACAGGCCAGAAGCCCCTCATTGTGTATACTGATCATAATCCTTTGGTGTTCTTGCATAAGATGAAGAATAACAACAGGAGATTGTTGAACTGGAGTTTGATACTTCAAGAGTATGACATTGTTATTAAACATATCAAGGGCAAAGATAATGTCATTGCTGATTGTTTGTCTAGATGTTAAGCTTTGATGTTTGATGTTATTGTACTTTGTGTTAAGACACTAGTATAAAATTTTGCTCTTCGATCAAAATTTTCTTTTTTAGAGGGGAGGTGTGATGTATGACAAATTTTGCATATATAATTGTAAATACAGTATGGATATTTTATATCATTCCTACTGTATACAGTTGTTATCATATAAATATTGCTTTTATAATGGTATGTGTATTTTACGTCAATCATACTGTATATTTCATGCATTTCTGTATATTATCATTGTTTACAATGATCTGCTATTGTGTATGATTGTTTACATTAACATTGCATGGTTATTATGTAACACCAATTAGCACTGAATTGCTATCCTATTAGGATTACATAATCAGTTGATAAACAATTGTTTTGACATTGTGACCCAGTTAAGTTGTTTATTTGAACGTGGAAACAAATGGAATGTTCTGTAGAAGAAATAATATATCTGGAAAACGCTGGAAAATGAGTCATGCATCCCAGAAAGACTGGAACATGCTAGAAGGTTTTGATGCATATAAATATGCCTGGGAGCTGACATAGTCAGTCACTTTCTACCAAATCGCTGAATGGTACACATCATAGACTGGACATTGAGGATCACACTGTTGGGCACTACTACACTGGATATTATACTGGATTTACGGGATTACAACATACAAGGACTCAGGACTCTGGATTATTTTTATACGGACGCTATTTTCAGTGGATTATAGTTCACACGGACTTTATTTGACATTTCGAAACACCAACGGATATCTGGCTTCCGGAACTTTCTCTGTGGACTCTCAGCCGTAGGATAACACAGATAAGTGGTTAAAATTACTCTGGGTCACAATTAGTTAATTTTTGAGTAAATCTAAAACCTGTGAATATTGTAACTGTAAATATTTTGATTGTTTTATTAAAATTGTAAACTTTAACTATCTGTGTTTGTTGTTCATTGCTGCTGACCTGTAACAGAATCAAACTCTCCTGTCTTTATTTGTTGTACTTGTTTTCTTCCTCTAAGACACATCTTTGGGTCGTAATAACATAATGAATGCTGCATCTGTGGTCAATGTTAAGCATTCATTTTTTAGAGACCGTTGGCAACTCTCTCTCATAATAATTCAAAATTTAAAATAAATCTGCATTGCAGAGATATGAAACAAGCAATTATTGTGTCAATTGGGTTATTTGTCATTGTCACAATAGAACGTTGATTTACGGCCAATATAGGGATGTTTGATTTAAAATTTAAAATGTACCCCCAATAATTTCAGGACTGCCACTTAAAAATTTATTGCATTGCGACAAAATGGCCGATTATCATATTGTGAGGCTTATTTAGGAGATGAATACAGAACAAGATAGTGTAAAAAGGGTGCTATTTCACATTGCTTGTGTGCATGTAAAACAGCCAGGCATAATGCACTTTGCCATTTGTCCTCGTAAGGTAGTTTTTTCCTGAAATACTCTTGAGAGGCAAATCTGTATCCGCGGCTTTTAGCATGTTAACCTTGCACAATTCTGCATATTTCTTCTGCATGGTCTTGGCCTTCCAGTGTAGCTTTTCATAACTGCACTTATGAATTCCTTATCTACATATGTTTATGGCCACTGCAAAGTTCTTGCCTCTCTCTCACCCTATGTATAGTCTCCCTCTCTTCTGAAAAAAAAAACAAACTTTTTGAGATTACCCTCCATCAGGTAATAGAGACTGAATACGTATATAAGATTTTCTTTCTTTTCTGTTCTTTAAAAGAATTATATCAGTCTCCTTCTTGACTTTTCTATTAGACTTCAATTGCACTATGTGGAGGAAACTGAAATGGCAATTCACTTGAGAGGCAACAGATAACTGTTGTCAAGCCTAGAATACTATGACAGTTTGGATTTTTTAGGATGGATGGATGAGCCAGTAGTGACATTATTACAGTCTAACTCTGTCACTTTGATATAGAAAAAGAATGGACTGTTGCACTGAGAAAATGGCACTTCGTGACTCATCATACCGATGATTTGTCATGATCATACCCAATACTTTCAATGTTATTTCGATTTAAGGAGACTAATCCAACTTGTTGGTGACAGCCAAACTAAAGATTATGCATCTGAATTTCACTCTTTAATCAGTTATGACAAATCAAATGGCCTTCTCTTGATCATGAGTAATCAAACAGCCTCTCTATCTTTGCCATGTATAATGCAGAGAAGATGACACTTCATCAGCTATCATGCATCACAAAGTGCATTTTTCACTGTGAACTCGTCCTAATTTTCTCAATATCAAAGTGAAAGACTGTAATGCATTCAAACAGCTGAATGATTAAGTCATTTCTAAAAAATATAACAAAAGATTGAAATCAAGTAAAGACACTGTTTATGGTACAGAAAATACTATGTTCATAAACTGTCAAATTAACATCATATTTGGCCTTGTCTTATTTAATTGCTATATAATCTTTCAAAGATGGGCCTCATTATCTGTTTGCTGTGATTTAGTTATTGCTAAATATAAAAAAACATAGGCTTCAAGGTTAAAGACTAGAGGAAAACACGCAGAAGAGGATGAGTTGTGACATTCCTGGCTGTTTGAGGGTATTAAGACGCATCAGTTATAGGTCTTATCTTTATACATTGAAACAAGTTTTATGACTCATTCATGAACTTGTGCTGATAATCTTCCAAATATAGGACATGATCAAATGATCTAACTTTCTGGATATAAGTCATCAAGTGTGACATGGCAAGTAAAGAGAAATTACCTCACAAGTAGAAATTTCATATATTTTACAGGGTGTCCACTTCAATTCTATATCAAAATTTTAGGTCTTTTCCTTTAGTTTAAGGATAACAATTGTCAAATTTCAAAGAATTTTAGTGTAATTTTTTTCACACATACTCCTACTGTTTGTTTTTTAATCATTGGCCGCACACGTGAGATGACTTGACATCCATAGAAAAAAGAATTTTCAAGGACAATTTTTTTTTTACATATTTATTCAGATTTCAAGGATCGATATGGGACCGTTCAGAATTTATGACTGGGGGGTGGGAGTTTTGCTGGAACTTCCCATCAAAAATTGATACCCCCCAGTTGAGTTTCATGCGGTTTTTAGTACCCCACCCTATAAGGTTTCACATGTATTTTTAATACCCACCCTCCCCATCCAACATACAAAGCTAAACACCCATATATACTGTTATACACAGCCACGCGTACAGACTTGCGTCATTTCGTGGACTTTTGCGCGTAAAAACGTCCAAATAAATGAGTTTATGCGTGTTTTTTAACAATTTTTTCTTTGTTAAAATTTCTTACCCCCCCTTGGAAGTGTTGTCAAAAATTAATGCCCCCCTTGAAACACGTGTGAAAAGTTAGTACCCCCTTGGCCAAAACTCCCAGCCCCCCAGTCATAAATTCTGAATGGTCCCTATTTTTTTCTATTTTTTAGGACTTTTCGAGGACGTACCAGGATCACTTACTTAGGAAGGACTTCTGAGGATTTTTGCGAGCATAGAGTCCTGGATTTTATCAATCATCGTGTATTTCCAAGTTCGTGCACTTACCATATCGATGCATCTGCAGAATTTTTTTAAATTGAAAATCTAACAATGAGCATAAGTATAAAGTCAGTGTCATAGCTGTTTGTCATTTCAGTTAGGAGATATCCCATACAGTATAATAGTCCATGAACAATCCCATGTGGTTAAATGGATCCTCAAAATTAATGTTCCAATTATTAATTTGTAGGAAATTAGTCCCTGGCTCTGCCACATACATGTATTTTTATGTTCTTGCAGTGTTTTAAGGGGCCCTCCTACAAAATAGCAAGCTGGATTATCTTGTTTAGCTTTGTTTGGCATTGACTGTTTGTTGCAATCACCTGTCTCGAACCTCAGGTCAGTAGAGTGGACTAAATAGTGCACTATTGAACAGTGAATTCCTTATCTACAAGTGTGGCTGGAGGACCATGTGGTAAGTGCACAATACAAGTGCAGTTTTATCCTGCTAAATCCAGTAGGCTTACAGTTTCTCTAGCCAATTAATCATAGATGTGCCTTGTACGTTTCTTGACTTTTGCCTCCCTTCTACTTGTAGTTCTTTCCTGACACTTCTGAGATTGTACTCCTCTTCCTAAGATTACATCAGCAATTGAGCAATCAATCACAGCTCTCTTGCCATTTTTAGTCTCATTCAGTTGTACGGACCCAAGAATCCTGCAAAATGCCTGTCCCTAACATATAATGAAGAAACAGCAAGATGTGATGCCATGTTGAGTTCACATGGCGGTAACATAATTTTCACCATACATTTCAATGTGACAATGTGCTTTATTACAATCTATTCAGAATATATGACCATTTGTCTCCAGAATTTTCAGCGATGTAAATGATTCTTGTAAGATTTCCATGTAAAATTATTAACATCCCTTACGGTAGATTTTTTGACGGTAATGGATCTGGGGAAAGAAAATATACAAGCCAGGAGGCTAGATACATAGATAGATAGATATGGTAAGTGCAGCTCTCTAAGCCCAGTTCTGGGCGCTCACGAGGGTTGATTGATGAGATGGAAAAGAGAGCATGAGTCCTCAACTTGTGACACATTTACCCCATGTGAGGGATCTTTTACTTGCCCAGCATAGACACTGATACAAGGGGCCGCCATTTAACATCTCATCCAAACAACATCCAGCTGGGATTTTGCTTAAGAATGTCAACTGAAAATTTTGGGTTCCTCACCCGGGGTTCGAACCCATGCAGGCAAAGACCTTCAGCTGAGAAGACGGGCACCTAAGCCACTTGGCCACTAATTGTTATTGCTTGGCTAAAGAAATTAGATTTTATTTATTGCTCATGTGAATAGTTTAATCAACTTATATTCTTATATTATACCAGAAAGCATTAAATAAGAATTGAGTAGCATTAAATGAATTAATTGTGCATCAATAAACTTTCGAAATGAATATACAATGTCCGATGTCATCCATTGTAAAGATTAGTTGCCAGTGGTTTCTGTTTTTTCACATTCTAAATATTTCTCTTCCGGTTCACCTGAAAAAGATTAAATTTCCTCTGTCAGGTTTTGGTGCAAGACAATGTGAAAATATTTTATGGTCCCTGATCTACAGACTTTCGCCATTATTTATTTTTGCCAGACACCTTTTGTTTTTTACATGTTTCAATTTTGATCATAAAATTTTACCTGTACATATAAAATCAGGTGTTATGCAGAAAAAAGTGAGATCTCTAACTGAAAAGAATCCAACTTACCCTTGTATTTCGCTTCTGTAAGAAAAAGAAAAAGAACCATCATGAAACCATTTATGTAAACAAGTTTTCTATGTCAGGTTTTTGGCACCAAGCTCCCATCTCCTCTCATTATCAATGAGGACAATAATTCAAGATATCGTCATCAAAAGGTACAGTCAGCTGTTAAGAAAATATGTTAACTTGTGTGTTTTTTTGCAGGGGTGCCAGAAGGAAACGAGGGCAGTAGAAATCCAATTTGCGCAAAGAAATTTAGTTACAGCACAAATAATAATTTTGAATATATACCCACCGTACCGACACCCGGCATTTTTGTTCCCAGTCATAATCAAATAATCCCATACTTACTGCATTCTTTGAGATTGGCATCCTGCAGATACTCTTCTCCCACGCCTTTTGGTTGGAACTCGATACAACTGAACATGGCGTCTTGCAACTGTAATATTCCAAGGCTGTGTTTTGGAATGTGAAGTCGTTCTTCTCCCTTCATGAAGACCTTCCCAGCTCTTTTACCATTTATGAATGCAATGATATCAGATTTTGCGTTGTCTCGATTGTAGCTGTATTCAATGCCGATCTTCACCCACTGGTTTAAGTCAACTGGTTGGTTTCGCTTCCGTCGTTCTTGACTAAGCTGTAGCTTCATACCGATCAATTCCACAAATTCAGGAATATTTTTGTGAGCAGCAGATACAGTTATTTTCTTCCAATACTTGTTCTTGCCACCATCCACATTGTAATAGAGCACAATCTCATTGTCTTCACTAAGGTCTAGTTCTATCATGTCCACCATTTTGAAGAACTCGACAGAAGTCGACTCGTGTGGATCCCGTCCAAAATTGACGTAAAACTTGATAGCGAATGAAACGTTCGAGGAGAGAACATTAATTACTGGACTCAAATCGAATTCAACTGACACGTTTCCTCCATTAGAAGCATCTAAACCTTCCCTGCCAGCTTCTATAGGAGCAACAGCCCTTGACAGGACAGACAAGACTTCATCACTTGAGGATTTGGCCTGACTCCGCAATTCCAGAATCTTACAGGCGTCCACTGCAACTGCTTGACCAGGGTGCTCTGAAAAGATGACATATTTCAAACAGGTTTTCCTACATGTTTATGGGTCCCTTAGCAATAATGTAATAATGAGATAGCATCTTTATGTGTATGTACCACCCTATAGATGCGGGATACATGCAAGTAAATGTGGAGCAAAATCGGCATGTAGCAGGCCGAAAAGATTTTCTCACTGAGAAGAAATATTTATATGAATTCTCAACATGTCAATTCTTACTTCAGGCATATGTAGTAAGCAGTGTTTGGAAACTCATGTCTTTGAAGTTGGAATGGCAAAAATTCCATTTTCAACTTTTAAAAGATTAGGGGAGAGCGGGGCACCATGAGCCACGGGGCACCATGAACCATGGCCCCTACAAAAAAAACAGCGAGATAGAACTGCTCAATAGGAAGACCATATATTCCTTCATCAGTGTAGAACTGGCTAGGCTAGCAATCATAAGATCTTTCTTTTCAATGTAGGACCAAGAATTGAAAATAATACTTTTCACCAGTGAATTTGAGTGAAAAGTAAACATATTGGGCGGTGGAACGTTTACTTCTGGTACTTTAACTATTTCCGGCATCGTCATAAAACTAAAGTCTTCTTAGAGAAGGTAAGGCATGTGCTAGGATAATGTCATAACATTGATACTATGATAAACTGGAAAATGGTGATATAAACTAATAAATGAAATTCACAAATGGGGCACCATGAGCCACTTGGAGATAGGGCACCAAGAGCCATTTTCTATAAAGTTTTAATGTACACTTAAAGCTGAACTGTAACAACAACTCTACTGTTGTAAGTCCAGAACTATTGTACAAGACATCAGCAGCTGTTTGGCACACATTTGTGCAATTTCATAGAAAAATATGTAAAATTCATCTGATCCATATTGTGGTGTATGCCAAGGGAAAATTTCAAGTAAAACATCTGGTTTATGAGGTATCAGTTCTTTACAGTTGAATGAGAAGGATAATACATGTATGTAAACAGCCCCCCGTGCCATGGCTCATGGTGCCCCAGGGTCGGGCACAATGAGCCGCAAGACTACCTTTTTCAAAGACAATGTTTTGACTATTTAAGAATTAAGAATATAATATGACAGCACTGGATATTGTAGCCAAGAGGTTTTGCCATGATTTTATAAAGCAACCAGCTATTTACCATTGAAACTTTAGACTCGAAGAGCTTAATTTCGGAAAAGTGGCTCATGGTGCCCCGCTCTCCCCTATGCCAATGTGGCTAAAACCAGTTTTCTGACATACCACATGTGCCTTTTGCATATTTGTCAATACGAGTTTTAAGCCACAAGAATTGCCTGAAGAGAAAGGCTGACATTACGGTTGAAATGTCCTTGACAATGACCCAGGTCATATGCATGAATAGCGTCAGAAGCATCGGTAAACGATCACAATTTTTTGGCGGAAAATTGCTGTTACTCACCACTCTTAAATCTTTTTAATATACATATAATTACCTGCATGACTAGAAAAGTTCAACAGTCCAGGAAAAAAGCCTCCTTCCTCTGCTGCAGGTTGGGCCATGGTGCTGCCTGAAGGAAAAGAAAATTTTAAGAGAAAATACCTCTTTACCTTTTTGTTTTTCATTATACAGTGCTGGTTAGCTAAATCATTAAATCTAAAAAATATTTTAGTGCAACTTGCATTTGACTTGTGTCAGTAAAACATATAACTAAATAAGCCACACACGCTTAACAAACAGATTTAATAGGGAACCTTTTAAGGTTCCATGAGCTGGTATATATATAAGGAACCCTGAAGGTTCATTACTCAACTTTTAAAAAGGTTCCAAAAGCAAACAAAAACAATATTCGGTATGATTCAGATAATCTAGCTGCACCAAACTCCTGCAATGGAACCCCTTTTCTCTCAAGTTAGGAGGATAGGGTCCTGTCATACGGCCTTCCGACCAAGTATTGAACCTTTTCAATTCACTTGAACTCTAAAAAAAATTTAGAACCTTTTTTCGGATGTGGGTTCTTTATATATACCTTCAAGAACCTTTTGCGTAAAAAGCGCATGTCCCTCAACTAACTTTACTAAATGTTGTTTCACATAAAACTCAATTTTGCAATTGTTATGTTTTATATAAAAGCACAGTGCAGGATAAATCAACAAAAGTAGAGAGAATCACAAGAGTTTAGTAAAATTAAATCCTTACCACTGAAAACGATTACGAGGAAGAGAAATCCCTTTTGAAACACGTTCAATAGCATCTTTGAATTCATGTTACGTAAACCGTTGCTCAGCAACCAACCTCAAAGAGTCTCAATAGAAGTTCAGATCTGAAATTGTTAGAAAATGTATATCGCATGGTTTTAAAACAGAAAGGTAAAAGGTAAAGGAGTAAAAGGACTAAAGGTGTGGGACTGTGGGTTTACATCTGCTTCCACGTTGGGACTCTATCTTGTTTGAGTTCTAAGAATTTTATGTAAAATTACCAAACTTTTGGGGTATCTTCTCTTACATGGATAATATCAGTATCCCATATAGTTCATATATATTTTTATCCCAATATGACACATCCACGCGTGGTAGTGAGTGCACATACACGCGCATGGATGTGTCATTGCGCGCATAAGTACGCGTGTATGTGCGTTCACGATCACCTGTGGACATGTCATCCAGTGCATGCGTGGACCTGCATTCACGAACACGCGTGTATGTGCGCTCGTGGACATGTCATCCAGCGCAAGCTTGGACATACCATCCAGCGCAAGCTGGGACATGCCATCCAGCGCAAGCTTGGACATGCCATCCAGCGCAGTTTTTTTGTCGGAACACATGAGCCCCTCCAACAGTGGCGTAGCCATGGGAGGTGGAGGAGCACTGTAAAATTTGAAAACTGTAATGAAGCAATAATTTGAGCTGTCTGAGAATGTTAATAATTTTCAAGCTATGATAGCTCAATCCTATAAGTTGTCAAGGTATGATAGCTCAATGCTGTAAGTTGTCCAAATGAATCATAACATTAAGCTGTGAAAACATGAAAGCTTCAGTTGTTGCAGATAGCTTGACATCTCAGTCATGCCACATATAGCACCATCTATAACAAGCACTTCTCATAAGACTGCATTTAGTTTTAAATAATTATTTACTTACAAGAAAAAAGAACATTTATATTACACTATCTCAGAGAAAAAATGAGTAGCACACCACGTTAGCTGGTTACTTTTTTATTTTTATCTCTCTTAAATTAATTTGTGGGAGTAATTAGATGCATGCTTTCACACGTCAGCCAACAATTCCAAGTCAGAGTGTGTTCAAATATAGGCTCTAGCAATGTATACCAACCAGGCTTGGGGTCAAGTACTGTACTTGGACTCAGTACTTGGACTCGAGTCCAAGTACTCTGTACTTGGACTTGGACTTGGACTCGTAACTTCTAAAAATGAAGTACTTGTACTTGGACTTGTACTTGAATCCAAAGTACTTGAAGTACTTTGTAAGTACATCATGCAAGTACTTTAAAAATGCAGGCCACATTGAAAAGCCAATCAAAATTTTCATAGATCTGGAAGTATGACAAGAGATATATACAAATTATTGTGATTTCCTTTATCTGTATTTCACATCTGAAACGAAGATTAATTCTGTTCATAACTTCATGTTGACACAGACAAATGTTTAAAATGCAAATGTTAATGCATGAGAGCTGAATTTCCAGTTAATTAATTGCAATTGAAAAATGATAGGCAATTAGGCATGTACATATCTAAATTGCAATTAATGAAAATGTAGCCTGGAGCAGGTGTGATATCCTAGATAGAAAGTATTTAAACCTGTGTGTAAAAATTTTAAATATGTAGGCCTACATCTTTTCAAGTGGAAATAAAGTGCACATAAATATATTACATAAAATACAGATATGAAAAAAAAAGGATCTAACTTTGTATTCTATCAATGGGAGTCCTATGTGCATGTAATAACCTAAAACAAATTTGTATTTCTGGGTTGTTTTATCCAGATTCCGTATTTTGTTTATCAGTTATCTGAAATTCCATAAACTTAAATTATTCTACTAAGTTAGGTAGACATAAATGTTATTTTGACATTATTAGTTCATTTCTGATTTTATATGAAGGTAAAAAGAGCAGAAACAGTTCTTTTGTCTGCTTTTGTTGTACCCCTATTGTTTCATGCCCCTATTGTTTTTCACCATGTTTAAACAACAATATACCTGTATCATTTTGGTTCTAGTGTGCTAATTAGCTAAGTATATACATCACACCTGCAATACTCTGTATTATCTCAAAATTTTGATTGGACATTTTTCATATTTCTTTCAGCTTTTATTAAAGAAAATTGGATGTACATGTATTGATTACTTATGTATTGTTAATTGTTATTAAAGAAAAGTAGACAGGCATATAAATAGATTGATATAATATTATTGAGGGATAGATATAATATTATAGATGGATAGATATAGATATAATATTATTATTGATGGATCAGTATATAGATAGATAGATAGATAGATAGATAGATAGATAGATAGATAGATAGATAGATAGATAGACAGATAGACAGATAGGCAGATAGATAGGCAGTAGATAGATAGACAGATAGATAAATATGTAGATAGGTAGATAGGTAGATAAATAGATAGACAGATAGGCAGATAGGCAGATAGGCAGATAGATAGGTAGTAGATAGATAGACAGATAGATAAATATGTAGATAGGTAGATAGGTAGATAAATAGATAAATAGATAGATAGATAGATAGATAGATAGATAGATAGATAGATAGATAGATAGATAGATAGATAAATAGATAGATAAATGGGCAATCAGACACATATGTATTGTTAAGTTGATTGACTAAGTAACTGATTGATTAATAAATTCGTTGATTGAGACATTGATTGATGGATTTGTTGCTTGATTAAATAAGCAAGAATACGCCTTTGAAGCCTGTCCAAAAAAACTAGAATAAGCAGTGAACAAACTTGTATTCATTTATCATCTCTATCTGTGTTTATGGATAATAAATATTCTGAATTCGGCATGAGACCAGTATGAGAAATGTTTTTCGTTTTGTAATGAAATCATAATTCTAAGACAGGAAGAATCATTGCAAAACGGCTGTCCGTTAAGGACTGAGGATAATTTTCTATTTATTTAGTATATTCCCGAAACTTTGTAGTTTCATGGTAATTTTATAGTTGGGCCTACTTTTAAAAATACTCGGAATGAATCTTTGGTTATAATCAATTCAATTTCACTTCATTTTCAACAATAATATTAATTTCATGCTTTTGGAACTTTGAATTCGTTAAACTTCTGCATAACCAAGAATGTACTTGTACTTGGACTTGTACTTGAGCTAAAGTACTTATACTTGGACTCAAGTACTCTGTTAAAAAGCTGTACTTGGACTTGTACTTGTACTTGCCAAATGCCAATGTACTTGTACTTGGACTCAAGTACAATTGATTGTACTTGACCCCAAGCCTGATACCAACTCAGATGAGCCACAGGCCATTGAGATTTATTCACAAGAAATTAATTTTTAAATCTCCTTGTGATGCAATGGTCTGTGTTGAATGCATCTTTGGCCTGTCCATGGTGTGCTAAAATGAAGCATACTGGATGAGGTGGATCCCCGTTGAGAGATCAAACAATATTTTGGGATTACAGCCCATATTCATAAATTACTTTATAAGACAGGTCACTCAAATATAAATCAAAAACAACTAAAAATAAGTCAACGCAGCTCAAAATTTTGAGTTGTGTCAGCTTGGATCAATAAGTCAACAAAACTCAATATTTTGAGCTGTAAGTCAACACAGCTCATTGTTTTGAGTTTTCTCAGCTTGAATACCTTAGTCAACATAGCTTAGTATTTTGAGCTATCTCAGCCCTGTATTTTGAGTTATCTCGGCTTAAAAAATTAATCTGTGTTAGCTCAATCAACTTGTGCAACCATCTCACTCAATCAATTGAGCTGAATCAGTGCCTCCGATTTTACAGTGAGGGGACTTGGGAGGGAACTGTTCATCATGACTTCAGGTTTTCAGTATCAGGTTGGGGATCTGGGCATTAACAACATACATTATTCACATAAAGCAATAGACTTAGGAAGCACAATAGAAAAGTTCTGATAATATAATACCGGTATATATGTAAACTTTTATTTGACAGCGAAATATCATGGAAAAACATGTGTCATAGGCCTAAATATGTTTCAATCAAGAATTGAAAATCAAAAAATCTGGATCAGACCCTATAGCTACGCCACTGCCTCAGGGTTGTGTCCTCTCACCACTTTGGATATGCGCTGTAGAGCATGTCCACTCATGCGCTGTATAGCATGTCCACTCATGCGCTGTAAAGCATATACACGCATCCAAAATCTTCGCGCGTGCGCGTTATGACACGTCCACGCGCGTGTATGTGTCAAATCTTGCACATCCACGCGTCCTATAAGCGTGTATGTGCGCTCTGAGGCATGCGTGGATGTGTCATATTTGGATAAAAATGTACCTCGTTTGATGTCAGGTCTATATATTTTGAAGGAACTCTTTAACAAACACTTGTAAGGAAAGATACTTTTTGAGCATGTGCTTTATGGAATGATGTTTTGTTAATTCAGTATAAACCAATGCTATGATAAGGATAAAAATAATTACAAACCTGATATTGAATTCCTGATGAAATAATCCAGGTTGCAAAGAGTGATGATTTGCCATATGACCACTGCTTTTTATTGCAACCCATTGTTTTCTGAAATAGTTTTGAATATTTGTATAACACGGACCCTGTCTTCCCTAAGCTTATGATTTCTTGTTTGTTCAGTAACAACTGGTGTGCTACATGTTTTCATAACTCGAAACAACAAAATATTAACAATAAAATAACAGGAGTGTAAAATTGATTTTCACATAAACTACGTTTTGCTATTTTTTTTTGCCATCATTCTACCAAAAGTCAGGAAGCAACTGTTATTTATCCAGTGGGAGCCATGGATTATTTAATACTGTATTGTTTGTTTTATAGGATGGTTAAAAGTGTGTTTTACACTCTACATAAAAGGTTTGTCTAGTGTTTCTATGAACACTGTAAGAAATGACCGTGTTTTTCGGGCTAAAAGAACCGTAAATTTATTGTTATTTTACCTGTATTTTTTTATTACAGACTTTGGGAATTTACAGTTATTTGTCAGTTACAAAAAGGCTCCAAGATAAATTTACTGCAACATGTCATTTGACATTCAGTTCACGTTAACGAACAATTACTTCAACCGTTAATTTACTGGCAACTTGTAATATGCAGACAAAACATTTGAATTGGCCAAACAATCAATACACCTGGTCAGATTAGGAACTCTAAACAAGAGATTGCATGGACTTCAACCACAGAACATGTGGTGCCATCTATAACATATGCTTTACACAGCTGTTAATCAAACTTAATGTATAACTTATCTGAAGGTATGGGGACATCCTCATTCATATGATCTCAAAGATGCTGTCATTACGCAAAAGTTGTAATATTCATATATGACATTGACATTTGTGCGAGTCTTATGATGTGATCTAAAGAATGACACTATTAAAACCAAAATAACCCAGGTGCAGTCTCCATCAATACAACATAATTCGATAATCTTGACACCAGGTTCTCTTGGAAAATATCCATCAATTTTATGGTTTGTGAGCAAACGTGTGCGAATTATTTGCTGGATATAATTGATGGACTTACTTCCCTGCTGTCAAGCAAGAGATGAGCAAGGCCGAGCCTGGAGTCAGTGGCTCTCTCACTCTCTCAGCTGATTCCAGCTTCGGTACATCCCAACAGCTATGCGACAGTTAAATCACGTGCTTAGTCTGTTGTTTCACACTTGTGCAAAAAGTAAGAATAACACATACTATCCGTATTTTTACAGCAGGTTATACAGCTCCTTGCATTCTTTACATTCATTGTTTGACAGTTGATATAACTGTAAAATATACTTTAAATAAACTGTTTTATATATGTACATTATACCGTAATATCACTTTGTTGAATCTGCAAAATTACAGTTCAATGTACCAATCTGCATTTTACGGTTCATTGTCCTGTTCAGGTTTATTAGTACTTTTACAGTTCTTAGACCTGGAACAAAGTTGCCAGTTAATTTAACTGTAAAATTTAATGGGAATTTTTTGCAGTGAACAAAATAAATTCCTGCCCCGAAAAACTCCAAGCTCGTCTCCTGAATAGATCTATGTAATAGTTGTCCCCTAAACTAAAGTGATCATCTTATGCAAGTACATGTAAGTGTACAATTTATCGCCTTTGTGACTACTTATGATCTTTTTAGGTACTTCCGCTCCTCTACCTTTTAAAGTCTACAATAGGTTTGAGCTGGTCGTTTGTTCACTTTGTCCCTTTGTCCCACCACACAGCTTAGTGACAGTTAAGTGATTCTGCCTTGGCTGCTCACGCTTAATCTGCATCCTAGCACTTTCCCCAGTTCTCCTTGCCTTTTATGTCTCAATGTTGATTTCCGTTGCCCTGGTCATGTGCTCTCTCTCTGTCCAGCCCGTCACAATCTATTTTGTTTACTATGTACCTGTCTAGCCATAACTGCACAACTGAGTGGCTATTATGTACATCATACTTTCGGTGTAACCAAGGTTTGCTCCTTGGCATTCTCTAATGTTTAAAGCAGGAGTAGAGTAAATTGATTTGGAATTTTTAAAAATAAAGTACGACTACCCAAACAGGAAAGAAAAATCAGCCACTTCTTTACCCTTTTGGCTCCTTCCAAATCACTTCCTACCTATATAGATCTACTTTTAACTACCTTTTAAAATTTAATTACTTTCTGAGGGTGAAGCAATTGCATAACATATGCTTGTAATACAGTATGTATTTGCACAAACTTGTGTAAAAGCCTTCATGTGACACTTGAGTTGCCTTGCAGCAGTCTAACATGGGAGGACATCACATGATGAACATCATGCATCTCTGTAATGGAGGAATGCCTCTTATGATTTATACTTACATCAAGGTTGTAAATGATGTGTAAGCAAGACTGCTACTTGTTGGCAACGTATGTCATACAAGTTCTTTTACGTTGAGTACTATATTCATGCAAAGTTGCTCTTTCTCGGTTTTCTCACCCTCTCTCGCATCATTGCACACAGGCAGACTCATAGACAAAAAGTGCACGATCGACTTCATGTACCCTTGATGAGGTTGAAAGCAATTCCAAAGATACATGTCCTTTGAGTCTTTTTAAATCCCAAGGAACTTTTTGCAATCAGCAAGAGATCCTCCATTACACAAAATGCAGCTCCAATATCTTACAGTAAATATCAGGTCCTTTCAACTGGTTGTCACAGGGACCTTGAGTAACTTTGCACAAGGCGAGATAAAATTGAGTGATGAAACAATGGCAGTCTCAACACTTGACTGTGAATCTCATGGGAATATTTAATCAACCTCAAAGATTCTGTTTGATTTTCTCGTACTTGATCCCTGTCCGATATTTCCATCAGTCAAAGGAGAGTGAGGGTTGGTCTAGTCGTAGTGTGCTGATACGTTGTCACAATTTTCAATTTTACTGCTTCTATTCATACAAGCGTCCATTTGGGCACTGCCGATACTCCATCTCTCTTATATTAGTTTTCCTGACAACAATTTTTGTGCCAGCTTTAAAAATTATCTTTATTGATCTGGTGGGAGCAATGAATTGGACACTTCTCTATGTGACTAGCCAACACAATTGATGATGACAATCTGCAACTCCTAAACACCAACTTTTGAAAAGTCCAGTCTGAAACCAAAAATTTATTGAACGCTCTTTTAACCCCTGGGTTTGACAAATTTCTGTTAGTCTGTTATCTTTTCTATTTACCTGTATTTACCTGTACATGCTAATACTTCTACTTTACTCTACTGTAGGGCTCCGGGTCGTTTTGTAACATTTCTGAGGAGGAGCTGTTGTCTGTTCTGCGTCTGGGATCCAAGAGAGAGCAGGGATCAAATAGGCCCCCACAATGCAATGGGAGTCCCCAGAGCCACCTGTGGTGGCTCTGTGAACTAGCCACTGCCTTGTGCTGACACCTTGATATTTGCTACACTCTTCCCTTCTTTATTTAAAGGCATCGGAACATGTAGTGAAAATATACAACACAGGGCGGAATTTGAACGCCTGCACCCAATAAAAATCGACAAAATATACTATTAAATGTCTCTGAAACACAAATGTCATGGATGGCAGAGATACTGCGATTGTCTTTTTTCAGCGAATAATAGTAAAAATGTCACTTTTTAAGCATTAATGTCACAAATGTATGTTAAAAATACCACTTTTGGGCATTAATGCCACAGTAATGTTACGGGTGGCAAAATATAACATTTAAAGCACTGCTGTCATGGATGGCACGAAAGTCATTGATGCACATAACGAAATGCATCTTGTACAGCTATATCTTCGCGATGTTAAAGATGTCTTGTGCGAATGAAGATGTCTTGAACGAGCATCACCAATAAAGTTGAGGCATCTTCGCGATATTAGAGATGACTTGATTTTGATCCAAGTTACAGATGTCTTGACAGATCACAGTTGACTTGAACGATCGAAGTTACAAATTACTTGAACTTGATCCAAAGTAAAGATGTCTTGAGCTTGGCCACAATAGAAACATCTTGAAAATAGCGATAAAGATGACTTGAAACATGGAATCACGATGGAGCTGTGGCAGGTGGCAGCACTTTCAGAATGTGCCACCTGGTGTCATCACTATGCAACGGAGCGGAGCAGTAATTCAGACTGACCATATCCAACAGGTCACAAGGCAGGTCTGGACAATGCAATTAATCTTCATGAAGTGCTGACATCACACTTGAACATACGAAACCTTCTTGTCAGGGATGGCGAAACGTATTAAAATGGCACTGCATAGGATGTCAGGCACAATTTTCACATTTTAGAATTTGTACAGACAATGGCAAATCTGTCTTTAAACATCATCGAACACGTAATATCAGTTCATTCGGATGATTCATTTCCTTGCTCCGGTGTGAAGAAACTTCAACTTCCTCTTCCAATGACGTCTTGACCTTGGAATAGAAGGAAACCTCGACCTGGAAATTGTTGTCCTGATGTCCTCTAACACCGCTTCACACTGGACTGGGTCTTGATTGTAGCTTGGTGGTATCTTCACAGTTACAATTAAAGATGACTTGATTCACAAACCCTTGGAACCAACAATTCCAGACAGGAACCAATAACCAGGACCAGGGAGATCCATAACATCTACTAGTCATAAACATTAATTGTTAACTCAACGTTAAATTTCAAGCCTAAGAGATTAGCTGGCTATAGATTACATCAAACTTTCTGCTTGATTCTTCAGACTTCTAGCTTTCAAGACACTTCTGGCTTCAACTCTTCTGACTTCTAGCTTGAATCTTTTTACTTCTGGCTTGGAATCTTGAGACTTCTGGCTTGAATCTTCAAACTTCTGCCCTGAATCTTCAGACTTCTGCCTTGATTCTTCTCTTACTTCTGGCTAGACTACTCTGACCTCTGGCTTGACTCATCAAACATCTAGCTTCACTCTTCTTCCTTCTATCTTAACTCCAGACTTGGTTGTATAGCTCCACCACTGATGACCACAATGAATTAATAAGGAACAGAACAGCGATTCCAGAAAGGAACCGATTATGGAGATATTGAAGATCGTTGACATCAAGAAGTTCACCAACATCCTATTACTCAACAATATTCAAACATTTCATCTGACCCACACCTGAAAACAGTCATAGAGCCAGATTTTACTTGGCTTTCATTATTCAAAGGTCAGACAAAATCTGTCACGATGGAGGTGGAGGGCGGTCAACATGGCAACCGTGGACAAAGATACGACCGCCTATCATCTTTGCCCCGCAGCTTTTCGGTGGTTGCCGAAGAAGAGATTACACACTCTATGGAGACACTCGGCATCACGGAAGGGAGAATCCTGGTTGGGAGCTGCAGCATCTTTCCAGGAGAAGGATGTTTCATCTGCAGCTTCTTGCTGAACTTCCTGGGGGAGTGACACAATTTCTGAAACATCCTGTCCATCGTATTTTAGAAAGTTGCCATCATCACCCAGCATAGCAGACAATGTAGTAGACAATTCCTCAGGGACAGGCAGACCTTCAGGTAGAGCATTCACCAAAGCCCAATTATGCTTAATATCAGGCCAATCATCAGGCGGCTCATCAGCTGGGTCCTCAGATAGGTTATCTGGCAAGTTGTCCATCAAATCATCAAGCACACTATCTTGTAGATCATCCATTGAATCATCTGTCCGATCAGGTGGATCACCAGGTGGATCTTCAGGAAGATAATCAGGTTGATCTTCATGCCAATCATCACAAAGACCATCATGTAGCTTTCCCGTCAAAGTCAAATCACCAGGCAGATCATCTGGTGGATCGTCATGCAGATCATCTCGCAAGTCACCAGGCAGAATATGAGAAAGAACATCAGCCAGGTCAGCAGGTGGATCTTCAGATGGACGGCGAGGTACATCTTCTGGGTATATGGAATCCTCATGCTGAACCTTCTCAATAGGGCTGGTCCAAGGGTTGGTAGTTCTGTGGTCCGATGCACATCCCAAATCGCCAAATGCATAATTTCCTGCTGGTCTTGCATCACTGAAGATGGTGGAAGACTTCTTCCCGTGGGCACTTCTACAGCCTGGGTTGGAAGGAAAAGTTGAGCTACCAGATGGCAGGATTGCCATTTCAACAAAAACAGGAGTAGGCTCTTCACTTAGGATGTCAACTACTGCAGCAATCTTGTTCTTGGCCTTCCATTTCAGGTTGCAATTGGAGTTGCGAAGCTTTGACCAATGCTGATTCAGAGAACTTGCAATGTTGCAGAGGCTTGTAGATACCTTGGTCCTGACTTGTTGAAGTTCTTTCTTCACCTTTGTCAATGAAAGTTTATCACACACCACTGCTGTCGATGGAGGGTCTGGCAGAATACAGGATGAAGAACTGCATTTTATGGAAGGCTCATCAGCTGGTCTTTCATCGGAGAAGTTTGGCAGATCAGCTTGCTTATGTCTGGTGGAAACTTTGGGCCTCCGAGAAACAGAGACTAAAGACTGAAGGTTGAAATCCTCATTCAGTGACAGGTACGAAGAGGAAGTTCCTTCAGATATCTCTTGCCCACAACCAGATATTTCTAGGGGCTCAAAGAATCCACTGTCTCCGAGACGATCATCAAAATTACTCAAAGATGACATCCAACCATCCCCAACCCCTGTTGATTTTTTCGGAAGATCATCTGCGGTCAATATTGCAGTTGCTGAAGGTGGGCTTTCCTGGGTATTCATCTTGAACAGCTGGCTTAAAGATGGTATCCCTGATGCCAGGAAGGCACCAATCTTCTTGCGGCTGGATCCTCTCGTCATCTGGTCATGGTGTTCTTCATACTGCCGAGACGGAGAAATTGCAAGGCAATTCTGTTCCTGGATGGCGCCCGATGCAGTTTGTGGATCTGTGTCATATTCACAGTATAATTCATTCACAAACATACAACCATCATCGTTCAATTCTCTTAGCAGATCCAATGCCTCATGCTGAGATGGTTCGACTCCAGATAAATCCAATATGACATCCTCTGTTGGAAGAAGGTCTTTGCAGACCTTCTGGTACATGAAGTCAATGTAGTCTTCGCAATTCTGTATCTCCTTCCTGGATTGTTCGTTTTCTGTAAAACCAGTGCAAGGACAAGTACACTGGTCTGCAGTTGGGCATAGTTGCTCATAATCACAGACTGATGACTGAAAATCCAGATCTCCCACTGTCTCATTCAACAGGGGCAATCTGGAAGCATCAGAATGATCACAACGTCGTCCTCTGAAGTTGACACTGCAGGGTGATCTGCTTTCAGTGGAGCCTGAGGAATCGGAGACATCAGAGATTTCTGATGATGCACAAACTGTTGGTGTCTCAATACATGCTCCGGATGACATCTTTCTAAGATGAACCAAGGGACCACAAACATTATCAATATTCGGGTCACCAAAGTTACTGATGCATACCGGTTGTTGTTGCTCTCCGCAGGCACCTGAAGAATGTGATGTGACAGCATCCACAGCCCTTCTGGGCATAAAACGATCAGAGGGCCATAAATCAATCACGAACGCAGCTTCTGCACTGGATGTCACAGAGACATGTTGATCATCAGCAATCACGGCTTTAGCCCTTGAAACATCAACTGGGGAAATCACTGTAGCACAGACTGTCTCCGGTGTAACATTTCTGAGGAGGAGCTGTTGTCTGTTCTGCGTCTGGGATCCAAGAGAGAGCAGGGATCAAATAGGCCCCCACAAGGCAATGGGAGTCCCCAGAGTCATCTGTGGTGGCACTGTGAACTAGCCACTGCCTTGTGCTGACACCTTGATATTTGCTACACTCTTCCCTTCTTTATTTAAAGGCACTGGAACATGTAGTGAAAATATACAACACAGGGCGGAATTTGAGCACCTGCACCCAATAAAAATTGACAAAATATACTATTAAATGTCTCTGAAACACAAATGTCATGGATGGCAGAGATACTGCGATTGTCTTTTTTCAGCGAATAATAGTAAAAATGTCACTTTTTAAGCATTAATGTCACAAATGTATGTTAAATATACCACTTTTGGGCATTAATGCCACAGTAATGTTACGGGTGGCAAAATATAACATTTAAAGCACTGCTGTCATGGATGGCACGAAAGTCATTGATGTCACTTTTTAAGCATTAATGTCACAAATGTATGTTAAATATATCACTTTTGGGCATTAATGCCACAGTAATGTTACGGGTGGCAAAATATAACATTTAAAGCACTGCTGTCATGGATGGCACGAAAGTCATTGATGCACATAACGAAATGCATCTTGTACAGCTATATCTTCGCGATGTTAAAGATGTCTTGTGCGAATGAAGATGTCTTGAACGAGCATCACCAATAAAGTTGAGGCATCTTCGCGATATTAGAGATGACTTGATTTTGATCCAAGTTACAGATGTCTTGACAGATCACAGTTGACTTGAACGATCGAAGTTACAAATTACTTGAATTTGATCCAAAGTAATGATGTCTTGAGCTTGGCCACAATAGAAACATCTTGAAAATAGCGATAAAGATGACTTGAAACATGGAATCACGATGGAGCTGTGGCAGGTGGCAGCACTTTCAGAATGTGCCACCTGGTGTCATCACTATGCAACGGAGCGGAGCAGTAATTCAGACTGACCATATCCAACAGGTCACAAGGCAGGTCTGGACAATGCAATTAATCTTCATGAAGTGCTGACATCACACTTGAACATACGAAACCTTCTTGTCAGGGATGGCGAAACGTATTAAAATGGCACTGCATAGGATGTCAGGCACAATTTTCACATTTTAGAATTTGTACAGACAATGGCAAATCTGTCTTTAAACATCATCGAACACGTAATATCAGTTCATTCGGATGATTCATTTCCTTGCTCCGGTGTGAAGAAACTTCAACTTCCTCTTCCAATGACGTCTTGACCTTGGAATAGAAGGAAACCTCGACCTGGAAATTGTTGTCCTGATGTCCTCTAACACCGCTTCACACTGGACTGGGTCTTGATTGTAGCTTGGTGGTATCTTCACAGTTACAATTAAAGATGACTTGATTCACAAACCCTTGGAACCAACAATTCCAGACAGGAACCAATAACCAGGACCAGGGAGATCCATAACATCTACTAGTCATAAACATTAATTGTTAACTCAACGTTAAATTTCAAGCCTAAGAGATTAGCTGGCTATAGATTACATCAAACTTTCTGCTTGATTCTTCAGACTTCTAGCTTTCAAAACACTTCTGGCTTCAACTCTTCTGACTTCTAGCTTGAATCTTTTTACTTCTGGCTTGGAATCTTGAGACTTCTGGCTTGAATCTTCAAACTTCTGCCCTGAATCTTCAGACTTCTGCCTTGATTCTTCTCTTACTTCTGGCTAGACTACTCTGACCTCTGGCTTGACTCATCAAACATCTAGCTTCACTCTTCTTCCTTCTATCTTAACTCCAGACTTGGTTGTATAGCTCCACCACTGATGACCACAATGAATTAATAAGGAACAGAACAGCGATTCCAGAAAGGAACCGATTATGGAGATATTGAAGATCGTTGACATCAAGAAGTTCACCAACATCCTATTACTCAACAATATTCAAACATTTCATCTGACCCACACCTGAAAACAGTCATAGAGCCAGATTTTACTTGGCTTTCATTATTCAAAGGTCAGACAAAATCTGTCACGATGGAGGTGGAGGGCGGTCAACATGGCAACCGTGGACAAAGATTCGCCCGCCTATCATCTTTGCCTTGTAGCTTTTGGGTGGTTGCCGAAGAAGAGATTACACACTCTATGGAGACACTTGACATCACTGAAGGGAGAATCCTGGTTGGGAGCTGCAGCATCTTTCCAGGAGAAGGATGTTTCATCTGCAGCTTCTTGCTGAACTTCCTGGGAGAGTGATATCATATTCTCCAATACATCCTGCACATCATATGGTAGAAAGTTTTCATCATCATCCTGCAGTGCAGACATTGAAGCAGACAGCACTTCAAACAATTCATCAGGCAGACTATCTTGTAGATGATCTGTTGAATCATCCGGCAAATCATCAGGTGGATCACCAGGTGGATCTTCAGGAGGATCATCAGGTGGATTAGGCGGATCTCCAGGAGGATCACCTGGTGGAGCATCAAATAGATCATCATGTAGCTGTCCCGTCACAGTCAAATCCTCCAGATCATCAGTCGAATCATCAGGTGGATCTTCTGGTGGATCGTCATGCAGATCATCAGGCAGATTAGCTGACAGAACATCAGTCAGGTCAGCGGGTGGATCGTCAGGTGGACGGCCAGGTACATCGTCTTCCAGATATTTGGACTCATGCTGAACCTTGTCAATGCGGCTGGTCCAAGTGTTGGTCGTTCTGCGGTCTGATGAACATCTCAAATCACCGAAGGCATAATTTTCTGCGGGTAATCTTGCATCACTGTAGATGGTGGAAGACTTCTTCCTGTTGGCACTTCCACAGCCTGGGCTGGTAGGGACTGCTGAGCTACCAGATGGCAGGATTGCCATTTCAACATGAATGGGAGTAGGCTCTTCACTTAGGATGTCGGCTACAGCAGCAAGCTTCTTCTTGGCCTTCCATTTCAGGTCGCAACTGGTGTTGCGCAGCTTCGACCAATGCTGATTCAGAGAACTTGCAATGTTGCAGAGGCTTGTAGATACCTTGGTCCTGACTTGTTGAAGTTCTTTCTTCACCTTTGTCAATGAAAGTTTATCACACACCACTGCTGTCGATGGAGGGTCTGGCAGAATACAGGATGAAGAACTGCAGTTTATGGAAGGCTCATCAGCTGGTCTTTCATCGGAGAAGTTTGGCAGATCAGCTTGCTTATGTCTGGTGGAAACTTTGGGCCTCCGAGAAACAGAGACTAAAGACTGAAGGTTGAAATCTTCATTCGGTAACAAGCACGAAGAGGGAGTTCCTTCAGATATCTCTTGCCCACAACTAGATATTTCTGGGGGCTCAAAGAATCCACTGTCCCCAAGCACATCAATGGTTTCCGACGAAGACATCCTACCATTCCCTCCCCCTGTTGATGTTTTTGGAAGATCATCTGCAGACGACATTACTGTTGCTGAAGGGGGGGTTTCCCAGGCATTCATCTTGGACAGCTGGCTTGAAGATGGTATCCCTGATGCCAGAAAGGCACCAACTGTACAGCAACTGGATCTACTTTCCGTCTGGTTGCAATGTTTTTCATTCTTCCAAGTTGGACAAGATGTCTTGCACTCCTGATACTCGAAGGGGATGGCACTTGATGCAGGCCATGGATCTGGAAGTAAAGCATGTCCAGGCACAAAACAATTATTGTAGATATCATCCAGGGACATGCAATCATCTTTCAATTCTTTTGTTCGAACCAGCACCTCATGCTGAGATGGTTCGACCCCAGTCGGGTCCTCAGATGAATCCAATGTGACCTCAGATGAATCCAATGTGACATCTTCTGATGGAATGTCACTGAAGAGTTCCTGGTAAATGAAGTCAATATAGTCTTCGCACTTCCTTATCTTCGTCCTTGTTGGTGTTTCTCCTGTCGAAGTGATGTGAGAGGCACACTGATCATCAGTTGGGTGCGGTTGCGGGTAGACTGTCAACTGACATTCAAGATAGTCCAAATCGCCCACTGTCTCATTTAACTGGGGCAAGCTGGACACATCAGGAAGACCAGGAAGTTGTCTTGGCTGTCCTCTGAAGTTCACTCTGCTGGATGATCTGCTTTCAGGGGAGTCTGAAGAATCGGAGACATCAGAGATCTCAGATGAGGCACAATCCGCCGGTGTCTCAGTACATGCTTCAGATGACATCTCTCCAAGATGAACCAAGGGACCACAAAAATAATCAATATTCGGGTCACCAAAGTTACCGATGCATGCTGGTGGTTGTGGCTCTCTGCAGTCACCTGAAGAATGTGATGTGACGGCATCCACAGCCCTTCTGGTCATGAAATGATCAGAGGGCCGTGAATCAATCACAAACGCAGCTTCTGCACTGGATGTCACAGAGACATGTTGATCATCAGCAATCACGGCCTTGTAGGACTGAGTTGTACTTGACACATCAACCAAGGAAGACATTCTTGCATGGACTGCAGGCATCTCAGGATTCACAGGCAAAGCAGTGGAGCAGGCAAACACATCACCAAGATCAGTCTCAACATCAACATCTGAATTATATTCAAAACCAACAGGTGAAACATGATGAGAATCGAGCATCTTCTTTGGACGATACTGGTCAACTTCCGTTGCAGACATGTCCATGGAAGTTGGTGAAGAAGTGAGAGGAGCCCACTCAAAAGGCAACCAAGATAATTTCTCAAGGGCCAGAAGAGAGGCTACCGCCCCTTGTAGCTCACTTCCTGGCATGGGCCACTTCTTGGGTAGCTGGTCACAGTCGGGAAGTGTCACTGTTTCAGCCGATTCATCTTCCTTCCCTTTATGAGTTAATCCAGAAGATTCTGCGACTTCCGCGGATACATCACATATCTTGGTTCTGTCGACTGACGATGGTGCAGGTGAAGCAGAAGCAGTCTCAGACTGGGTCCCTCGGGTCTGCTCATTGAGTGACCACAAGAAACCACAGCCATCAACAGTTTGTAGATGGGAATCCTTCATCTTCTCTGGAGTGTCACCGTTTGCTTCATGGTATGATGACTCCACTGTTGGTCTGCAAGGTGGTTCCATCCAATCCTCAGGAGTGGAATGCCGATGATGTAGCCTCACTGCTGACAAAGGGGTCTCCGGGGTTAAGTCATTGACCGACCTCAGGTGACCCACATCATCAGCTAACTGAGCATGGCAAATACCTCCGGACTGTTCCATCCTGCTGGCCTGGGCCTCACTTGCTGAACTGATGACACATCTCAATGGATCTTCATCCACTAAATTGGGATGGTGAACTGATGGAAGCTGCAAAATAGCATCATCACAAACAACAGCATCACAATTGGTGACATCATTCAACACTTCATCAACATCATCAAAGTCACTGTATTGTTTAGATGTTTTATTAAAATACATTTCATGTGCAACTGTCTCTTCCTCCTGTATGGTTGCCACAATCTCTTGAGGTGTGGAGAATCCTTGAAAAGGCTCAGCTGGCAGTGGCAATAATTCTTCGGGATTATATGAAGATGGAACCTTTGGCAGCTGAAAGCAACCATCAACAAGAGACTGGCCCAGTGATGAGTCCATGTCCGTGGCAGCTTCATCCACTTCGTGTTTCAGTGAAGCTAGGCTGGTCGTTGCAGTAGACGCTGATAACTTCCGCTGGAACTTTTCATATGTTCTGTTGATACTTTCTTCACAACGCTGAAGGATGGACTCCTGGAGCAAGAGCTGAGCTAAGGCTCCTGATGGTAAAGTTTGGCTTGATCTGGATGACTTGCAGGACTTCCTAACCAGGTGAATTTGTCCTCGTGTGTCCTTCAGAGCTTGTTGTAACAGGGCCATCTGCTGCAGAAGTTGTTGGCTGCTCACAACAGGTGAAGATTCACTCCCCTGCAGGAGACTTGCAGTGGCAGGTGCAGTCTTCTTTCTCGTAGTCTTCTGTGTCTCCACAGTCTCTTCAGCTCGGAAAGCTTCTTTTGGAACATCCTTCTGCACATCCTGGGTGGTTGCAGGGTGTTCTTGAAGGCTGATTTCTTGACGGTCTGAGTTCCTTGATGGTCCTTGGTCCAGGCTGACGATTCCCTCCAAGAGCCACTTGTGCCATATAGACAAGGGCACTCGAGTCATCGCCACCAAATGGTCCACGGTCACTTCATGAAG
This sequence comes from Platynereis dumerilii, assembly GCA_026936325.1. Taxonomy (NCBI): domain Eukaryota; kingdom Metazoa; phylum Annelida; class Polychaeta; order Phyllodocida; family Nereididae; genus Platynereis; species Platynereis dumerilii. The sequence goes on along the minus strand of JAPTHN010000009.1, from coordinate 24,345,698 downwards.
TCCTCTTGCTTCTGTTATCCTTGCAGCCTGAACAGGTCCAATGCCAGGCAGTAGCTGAAGATCATCAAGACTGGCAGAATGGATGTAGACAGTCTCCATCTTCTTCAAAGTGTGATAGACTTCACTATGACAGACCTGAAACTTGATCTCCAAAATCAAACAACTTGTAACAGTACCCACTCTCCCCCACTAAAAAAAGAGGGTGTTAGGTACAACAAAGTAAACTACTTATACCTAGCAACTGCAACACAGCAAGGTCTAAGTAACTAATGTAAGTAACACAAACTTGTTAAAAGATACCTAAAACTAGCTACCTACAACTAGCTACTATCACAAAGTGAAGTAGCAACTAAATATTAATAAGACAGACAAATCAGATATGCGGGCTAAGTCATTCAACAAAACGTCTCACACCAGCAATGTATGCCCACAAGCTATGGCTAAGTGTGAATCAATTAAGATCAGGAATCTCAAGTGAGGGGGCAAAGTTAATTATATAACAAAGCCCTTCAACACAAGAGAGCCTAATCAAAATCTAAATACTTAGACAATAACTTTGTAAGTTACTGTTAACTAAATATGAAAAGTCACAACTACCAGTAAATCAAGTGAGCGGGCCTAGTTGCCTGATATGGATGACAGAGTAATGTAACAATTCGTTAAATCTAACTCACCGCTGTCCAATAGAGTTAAAATAACTAACTTCAAAAAGTTGTAACAATGTTAAATTAACAAAGTGAGAACTCACTAACACTAATGTTAAAGTTAAACTCCGAAACAGAGTCTTAACTCCCTAACAACAAACTTATTGAACTTATTGAACTAAGTTAAACTTGAGTCACGCTGACGAATTATCAAGTGACAAATTAACTGACAAATCATCAAGTGACAAATCAACTAAGTTAAAGTTAAAAAAAGTTTGCTAAGCTGACCGGCTAAGTGAAACTACCGGATCACAACTTAACCAATTGATCAATAAACTGATACAATTCAACTCAACTAAATCAATCAAGTTGATTTGACCAACTTACAAAGTTGATGTGACTAACTGACTAGAGTTGATTTGACTAAGTGACTAAGTTGATCTAAGTGATTAATGTGACCAAAGTGACTAACAAACCACGTGTGCGGGCCAAAGTAATAATGTCCCAGGTCTCACACAAAGAAAGCTAGCACCAGACCACACTAAAACTAGTCACTAACTTTAACCAATGTAAAGTTAATTAAATAACTGACAATCTAAATCTAAGTAAACTAACCCAGAAATAAATGATAAATCTAAGTATCAATCAATTCTACAATTCACTGATTTGATTATCAACTACAAAGTATAAAATTATTCACAAACTAATTAAGAATACCTGCAGGCCAAGTGAGCGGGCTGATAATTTCAATAATTGAACTGCACAGCCCAGAACCCAAGGTCAGCTGATAATCTCAATAAATAAGTTTTTATATGTTAATAAATCAAAAATATAAAGCTAAATCTCACACTAGCGAATCAGGTGCGTGGGCTGAGTTATAAAAATATATTGGCAAGGCCCTCACACAAGACAAGCTAGCTCCCTATTAATTAGTGAGAGAATTAATAAATGGTTAACTGCTAAATGTTGCACCAGCAAACCAAGTGCGTAGGCCGAGTTCAATATATGGACAAGGCTCTTCACACAACACAAGCTAGCACAGTACTGCTTTGTAAGAGAATTAATAAATGGTTAACTGCTAAATGTTGCACCAGCAAACCAAGTGCGTAGGCCGAGTTCAATATATGGACAAGGCTCTTCACACAACACAAGCTAGCACAGTACTGCTTTGTAAGAGAATTAATAAATGGTTAACTGCTAAATGTTGCACCAGCAAACCAAGTGCGTAGGCCGAGTTCAATATATGGACAAGGCTCTTCACACAACACAAGCTAGCACAGTACTGCTTTGTAAGAGAATTAATAAATGGTTAACTGCTAAATGTTGCACCAGCAAACCAAGTGCGTAGGCCGAGTTCAATATATGGACAAGGCTCTTCACACAACACAAGCTAGCACAGTACTGCTTTGTAAGAGAATTAATAAATGGTTAACTGCTAAATGTTGCACCAGCAAACCAAGTGCGTAGGCCGAGTTCAATATATGGACAAGGCTCTTCACACAACACAAGCTAGCACAGTACTGCTTTGTAAGAGAATTAATAAATGGTTAACTGCTAAATGTTGCACCAGCAAACCAAGTGCGTAGGCCGAGTTCAATATATGGACAAGGCTCTTCACACAACACAAGCTAGCACAGTACTGCTTTGTAAGAGAATTAATAAATGGTTAACTGCTAAATGTTGCACCAGCAAACCAAGTGCGTAGGCCGAGTTCAATATATGGACAAGGCTCTTCACACAACACAAGCTAGCACAGTACTGCTTTGTAAGAGAATTAATAAATGGTTAACTGCTAAATGTTGCACCAGCAAACCAAGTGCGTAGGCCGAGTTCAATATATGGACAAGGCTCTTCACACAACACAAGCTAGCACAGTACTGCTTTGTAAGAGAATTAATAAATGGTTAACTGCTAAATGTTGCACCAGCAAACCAAGTGCGTAGGCCGAGTTCAATATATGGACAAGGCTCTTCACACAACACAAGCTAGCACAGTACTGCTTTGTAAGAGAATTAATAAATGGTTAACTGCTAAATGTTGCACCAGCAAACCAAGTGCGTAGGCCGAGTTCAATATATGGACAAGGCTCTTCACACAACACAAGCTAGCACAGTACTGCTTTGTAAGAGAATTAATAAATGGTTAACTGCTAAATGTTGCACCAGCAAACCAAGTGCGTAGGCCGAGTTCAATATATGGACAAGGCTCTTCACACAACACAAGCTAGCACAGTACTGCTTTGTAAGAGAATTAATAAATGGTTAACTGCTAAATGTTGCACCAGCAAACCAAGTGTGTAGGCCGAGTTCAATATATGGACAAGGCTCTTCACACAACACAAGCTAGTACGCTACAAAGAAATTACTAACTTTTTAATTCGACTAACTGTTCATCTGAATTTAACCAGTTGAATCAAGAAATTATTAATACCACCAGCAAATCAAGTGAGCGGGCTTAGTCACCAAACAAGGACAACAGAGCCCAGCAAACAAGACAAACAGGCAAAAGACTGGTCAATAAATGACGATAAATCAAATAATTAGTAATTGGTAGAAAAACAAATAATTCGAGTGCAGGGGCTGATGTGACTCAGCCCAACACACACAAGAAAGTTTGCAATTACCCAAATTAAACCAATTGGGACTAAATCACAAATCAATCCAACACTGGCCCTCCCCCACCAAAAATTTGGAAGAGGGCAACAAAATCCAATGAAACGAAACAAAACAACAGACTGACTACGAAACAACAATGATGATTGTCCCAAATCCACCAAAATGAATTGACACGACAATCAACTACAAAGCAACAATGAATCGGACTAGATGTCAAACAGATCAAAAATTCATAGCTGTTGTAAATAACAGTAACAAAAACAAGAACACAAACAAGACTTCCTAGAAAATTCCAGAAAGAACTCAAGAAATCGACGAGAACTCCACTGGAACTTCGCTAGAACTTCAATAGAAATGAACAACAAAACTGCTCAAATTTCGATGACAAGATGAGCAAACTGCAATTTGTACGAAATGGACAAATTACCCAATTTTGGAACAATTGGATTTTGTGACAAAGTAAGCAATTCAAGTGCGGGGGCAGATGTTACTCAGCCCAACACACACAAGAATTCCTGCATTTACCCAAACTCAAATTGGACTCATAAATACAATTGACCACACAAACAATATTCCAAAATACCCACTGCTCTCAAAAAATTAAGACCAACTGGCAATGGGAACACACATGGAATGTCCACACAAAAAACGTGACTCCGAGCAATTGCTATGACTGACACCCAAAATTACCTATTTTGAATCACAGTCTAACCAGTTGAGAAACCAGAAAAGGAATTCCTCCAGGCACTGAAAATTCTCACACTTGAAGCGAACGACCTGTGTGGAGCACTCAAATGGACAAATACAAATTCCACAATTAACATAAAATGTGTCACAAATCACTAAAGAACGGCACAAACACACAATTTGACCAAAACTGGCAAAAACACACAATTTGACCACAACTGGCACAAACTGACCACAAATAGACAAAGCACAAGTTGTTTCAATATATGTGCACTATTCCTCAACTGCAACCACAATATGAAATTCTATGAAGCAGAATGCAGAATCTACAACAAAAGTAACAAAATGTAACAATGTGCTACGACCCCACTCTCCCCAACTTCACAAGAGAGAATGAGAAACAACAAAAAATTCTAAAGAAGTATTCAATCTCAGAAGTGTAACTAATTCTCACCTGTGACCACACTATGTGAAAAATACACACATGCTATCAAAGCAGATATAAAATTCTAACACACTGAGAATGCGACACAACAGACTCTCAGAAGAGTATCAATTGACCTACAAGAAAATAGCAAACCAGAGAGATTATATATGTTTGCTAACTTGTCAAACCTTATATTAACTGGAAACAATCCAATTAATCTCCACAGCACTAGCCTTAACTAGCACTGACTGAGCATTCACTGAGCAAGCAAAGACTGCAACAAACAAAACTTAAGTGCCAATCAACTTAAGTACCAATCTATCACTTTAAAATAATATTCCAGCTGTCTCAAAAAACTAATGAAAATTAATTACTTGAAATAAGTTATGAAATGATTGCTGGCACTTCAAGCAAGCGGGCAAATGTCAAACATGTGACCATGTGACAAGAAGCCCATCAAGCCAGAAATGCAGTGCAACCAAAGCCTAACCTTTCCAATCCTATAAAATAATTATTTAAAAAGAAGTAATACTAACAATGTTAAGCATGCGGGCAAAATATCAAATGCTAAACATGTGACTTTAGCCCAGCAATGCAAAAAGTTGCCAGCAAACTTCCCAGCTAAACACTAATTTAATAACTGGAAATTTTCTAACCTTAAGTCACTTTATCCCAGAAAAACTATTATCAGCAAAGTGTCAACAAAATAATCTAACTTTAAGTATAAACACTTGCACTTAATGCACCATCAAGCGTGAAGCGCATGTGCTTGCCTAATCACATGCCAATTAAGTTGCAAAAATCGTTAAGTTCAGAGAACAAACTTCAAACAAAGTCTATGAACTTAACACACAAACTGTGAAAAATCAAAGTCTATCAACTCTGAAATAGACAAATAACTGCTGATAAATATATCAACCTCTCCTCCCCTAATAAAATAGAGAGACAGGCTCAACTGGCAAACTCAGCCAAGCCAAGCAGAAAACAAAGCTTAACATGGCTAACTCAGCCATGCCAAGCAAAAATGCAAAACTCTCACTGCCACAAGCTGTGACAGCAAGAAACTGAGAAAACTCAAATGACCAACCTTAGTCAAACAAGTTGAAACTTGAAAGCCCAGAACATCTCAAACACATAAAGATGAACAAGCATGCAAACATTTCAATACACAATCCGGTTTCCAATTGCCACTGATCACTTCTGATACCAATTGTAACATTTCTGAGGAGGAGCTGTCTGTTCTGCGTCTGGGATCCAAGAGAGAGCAGGGATCAAATAGGCCCCCACAATGCAATGGGAGTCCCCAGAGTCATCTGTGGTGGCACTGTGAACTAGCCACTGCCTTGTGCTGACACCTTGATATTTGCTACAGTTTCATCATCAGGTCTTTTCATCATCATTTTTTTTGGTCCATTCATCATCAAATTTGGACCATTCATCATCGATTTTTGGACCATTCATCATCCATTTTTGGTGCTTTCATCGTCAAAATTTGGGCTGTTTCATCATCAATTTTGGACCATTCATCATCCCAAAATTTGGGTCCATTCATCATCAATTTTTATGTTCATATAAATGTGTGTATGAATTACGGAAAAAACAAATAAAGATCGTAATAAATAATAAAAATTTATTACAAACAGTTTTCCATCAGCAATAAAGTGATGACAATGGTCATAGAAGTAAATTAATATCTAAAATACTTTATTCAGATTATGAAATTATTTCACATGTCCAAACTACTCCATTAAATGAATGTCATAGCCTTTTTCAACTACAAATAAATACAATAAAAAGCTATCGAATTATTATGCCAATTAAACAATTCTTAGCATTAACTTGTTTACATCAAATGGCAAAAGTAGATCTAGTAATTTTGTTCATTGTTAATTTTGCACAATTCATACCATTTATATTGAATGTTTGTGTAACAAAATCATTAAATGAATGTCATAGCAAGTAAACATAACATAAATGACAGCCTTGAGAGCAATTGAAATCGCATAATCTCATGCAAGGCAACAATTCATACTGCTAACATGTTAATATCTAATGTAAATATAAACAATATATGTTGTAAAGCCCACTATAGAAATGTCATAGAAATAATAATTATTAAATATTTCATTCATGAAAACAAAACAATTGCAGTGAAATAAATAAATATTTACAGATATTTACAGAAATAAAACCAAGTTGATGAAAGTTCAAATCCTTTCCTTTACTTATTTCCTTGACATCAATTCATGTCCATGTACCAATTTTGCTGTTGCAATGCCAAAAGTCCAATTAGATTTTGAAATGCAAAATGTCCAAATTTACTCTACAGGGCCATTAAAGTCTGATACCTTCCTGATCAATTCCAATGCTGTCATACTGCCGTCAACATAGGAATCCCAGTGGTCGAAGATCTTCATCTGTAAAGCTGCGTACTTGTTTCATTGGTCTCTGAGTAAATGTTCCTCGCGAACCAAGGCAGTTTGTATCGTTACAAACAGAGACTCCTGGTGGATCAGTTTGATCAAACGATAGAATCCAAGGGCGTTGTGATTGGCTTTGCTGTTAAGTCCACGATGCCACCCTTCAGTGTCGTTATTTGTCCTGATGGCACGTTGAAATACTGACCACGAGGTTGGAGGCCAAATCACACTTTCAATCCACCTGGTGCGAAGGTACCGACACAACTGAACAAACTTTTCGTTGCCTTGCTGTGCTTGAGTCTCAAAAGAACGAAACATGGGCTCTATCTGGGCAGCAGGCAAAAAAGGTAAGGCCATCAGCTTCCTACAAAACTTCCGTACAGCTAACCGGTCTCGATAATGAGCAGCCAGTCCGAGATCTTGAATCTTTCGCCAAACCGCTTGGTTCCAGTGGAAGTGACAGCCAAGGATCTTGAAGTCAGGTTGTTGAAAAACAGTCCTAGCTGCCACCCACATGGCTGCTTCAAAGTCCATAGTGATGGAAGAGATCGACGGAGGTGACGGAAGATGACTCACAATAGATCTCAAAACAGCCACATAGTCAACCTGTCTAAAAATATGATAATACAATGTATATAATTGGTTGTTGAAATGTAATGAAGAAAGTGTTATAAAAGGCTTACAGATACGGGAATTGGCCCTTTACAGAGATAGTATTGATAAATGGTTGCTAAACACAAGTCAATGTAAAATTATCATTGAAGATTTGTGTTTAGGCTAGTCTAGCTGTTATGATTTACGTTTAATTTTTACTATTTATTTATTTTAAATTTTTGTTGTTATGTGTTTGTTTTTAATTATTTTACATTTTAAATTGTTACTACTTTGTACAATTTTTTATGTACGAATAAAGATATATATATGAAGCAATACTTGGAATAAAGTGCAACATGCAGCAAGCTATTGAAATTAAGAAATAACTTAGGTTAAAAAAATACATTGAAAGATTCTTACCAGTTTGACACTGCAGGTGGCACCACTTCTCACAGGTATCACATTGAAGACACTTGTGACTTCTGGTCACTCTCTTGTCACAGACCGAGCATAGATTACACCGAGGCATCTGCTGTATGAAATGATGACCTTGGCTCTGCAGCCTCTATTTATGCCAAAATGAGCAATTGACACAAAGCAGTTGACCAATGACCTGCATGAGCAATTAGCCACCAACCAATAAAAACAAAGCAATCAAGCAGCAACCAATGAGGAGCATTGGCACAGAATGTACCAATTGCAATTGAAAGTTATTTCCAGGAAACCAGTCGTCCCAACAACATCTGTACATTGTACTCCTAAAACATTTTCACTAATTTAATTAATATAGGATTAAGAAAAAGATGCATTCATGATTTGTGCCAATAAGAAGAATCTGCACAAATATTATACTAAATAAGATGTTGGGATTTTTATGTAATATGAAGATATGGCTATTTAATTGAAGCACATACTTATGGAAAATAAAATCACAAGAAACAGATCACAACACAGAGGAGGTTGAAAAAAAAAAACAACATTTCTTTATTCGCATATTATAATCTATGGCATATTTTGATACATTGTATGATCACAACAACTGTCATGCACATCTATCTTCAGAGCAGGCTGTTTGATCTCACAATCAATGACATTGTTTCACTCCTAATTTCAATCTGATACAATCAATGAAGTTGTGTCACTCCTAATTGCAATCTGATACAATCAATGAAGTTGTGTAATTAAATTAAGTAACAGATAAGTGGAATTTAACTACAAAACCTAAAAAAAAAACAGTGATGATGAAAAGACTAAGGATGATGAAAAGACCTAATTAAGGATGATGAATGGACTTTTTTTTGGATGATGAAACGACCAGTGGAATGATGATGAAACGACTTATGCTGTGATGATGAATGGACCAAAAATATTTGATGATGAAAGGACCTGATGATGAAAAAACCAGTTACCGTACAGTAAGGGGCCTTTCGAATTGATTCTACACAAACAGGTTGCATTATAATACCACTGTTATGTGATGTTCAGCAGTTTGCATCTTTATATGCACATTTTTACTCAGACGCTGTCTTTACTTTCCTAGTCACCATCCTTTTATTTTCATGTGCTCCATATTGATGTCCACTACCCTGGTCATTTGTTCCCTTCTGTCTACAAGTGGACTGCTCTTGCATTGCCACAGATCAGAACATATGCTGTCTTGTGTAGCCACCTGGTGACTAGTGTGCTATTCAGCGAGCTCCTGCGAGCGTCCACCAACTTTCGACCAGAAGAACACACACAATTTTGTGTGGAAGACACCGGGGCTGTTTCTGAGTGTGCTGATGGCCTTGTCTACTTCCTTAGAGAATGTGATTGCCGAGTCTGACTCTGGTATACATCAATGTTGGATAGAAATTTTGTGAATGTGCAATGAAATTGGAACTATTTCTTGGGACAGCAATGCTGTAGCATAGGAAATCAACTTTTGTGCCAAGTGGCAGCAGCATGCAGTTCTCAGTTTCACCAGACTGCGGCTGTAATGTACTTTCTCAGGATAAAGCAATTGTTAACATGCGTAGGGCCTATGTAATACTATATGCATTTGCCCAAATGTAAAGGCTTTCATGTGAAACTTTAGTTACGCTGCTATTGCCTAACACGGGAGGACATCACAGGATGAATGACATGCTTCTGTCTAAAAGTGGATGCTTCTTGTTATTTCCGGTAACACCAAAGTTGCAAATGATGTGTTAGCAAGACTGCTAGTCGTTGGCAACATTTGTCATACAAGTTCTTTTATGGTTGAGAACTATATTTACTTAAATTCGGTCTTTCTCGGTTTCTCTCACTCTCTCTCGCATCATCCCACACGGGCTCATATAATACAACGCAAAAATACTGCATGATGGACCACATGTATACATGTACACATGATGAGGTTGAAAGTAATTCCAGAGATACATGTCCTTCGAGCCTTTTTAAATCCTGAGCAACTTTTGCAATAAAAGGTCCTCCAATACACAAAGTGCAACTCCCATCTCGTTCAGAAAATGTTAGTCTCACTCATCTGCATTGTAGCAAGGACCTTGGGAGACTCTACACAAGGAGAGATAAACATGATGAATTGTGTAACAATGGCAATCTGAAAACTTGACTGTAAATCTTGTGGGAATCTTTCATCAACCTCAAAGATTAGGTCTGGTTTTTCTCGTACTTCATCTCTCTCCAATATTTTTATCAATCAAGGAGAATTTTGCTCCATTACAATATTGTAAGTGTGGCAAACTCTTGTTTTAATATTCTTCTTTGTTAGTAGAAGCTCTCAGACACTTTCCAGTCCCATGGATCCATTACACTGCATCTTCATTAATCACCTCTGTTGGCCTGCCAATGCCAATGTTATTTTCAGTGTCAATTCCCACAGTTGGAAATACCACAACATTTTTGAAGGATTTTCGAATGGGAGACCAATAATTCCGAACAGATGAGTGCAGCTTAGAAATGCCACCTAGACAGACATTACTCTTTCCACAATTGGCCAATGTAATTGATGATGACATTTTACTCCCAAAACAAAGCAACTTTCTTTTCCTATCTCGAAACCATTTTCAAGGCCACTGAAATCTCAAGGAGAGAGCGCTTTCGATTCGCCAAGAGCTGTTTAGTTGTGTTGTCAATATCCAATTTGATATTTCACAACATTTGATAATGTCGCTAACGTCATATCTTGATGTTGTTTCACTACGCTCTGACATCATTTCTACCACACGTAAATTTTCACTATTTTGCTGCTACAGAGAAGTGCCCATTGGAGGCACTGCTGATACTCAATCTCTCATATATTAGTTCTCCTGACACCAATTTTAGTGCCAGATCTTTAAATTCCCTTTATTGATCTGGTGGGAGCAATGAATTGGATGGGTCTCCCTGTGACTGGCCAACACAATTGATGATGACAATCTGCAACTTCCAAACACCAACTACATGTATTGATACATGTAAGTCTAGTCTGAAACCAAAAATTATGGAACACACCTTAACCCCCGGATTTTATGAATTTCAGTTAGTCCGAAGACATTGAAATTTTTTACTATACATGCTTATTAATGCTGCAGCAGATCGATTTTACGAAAAGAAATTGCATTGTCACTGTTGTGTGATGATTCAGCTGTGTGACTGATTTGCCTTCACAGTACTGAGCACTGCTATTGGTTGAGAGACCCTGCTTACGTAGCTGTATGCTTTAGCATGACATTGGAATTTCACAGTCAATCGAAAAGTCCCAAGGCTGTCATAAAGCATAAATACGCGAATCAGTACTTTTAACGTCAGCTGTGATGTGCAGAGCTCCCTTGTCATTATGTTCCACTTGTCCAGCCAGACAGCTATAAGTGACTCTGACTTGGCTACTCAGTTTGTCTACAGCCTTGCACTTTTCCAGTTCTCCTAGCCTTTTATGTCTCCCATGTTGATTTCCGTTGCCCTGGTCATTTGCTCTCTGTGTGTCCAGGCCGTTACAATCTCTTTCGTTTCACTATGTACCTGTCTAGCCATAACTGGTTGCACAACTTAGTGGCTCTTATGACACAGTGAGCCCGAACCATCTTTGGGGTTAAAAAAATGGCCCAGCATAGCCATTGGCGCCGTTACGCAGCTTAAGATCAGACAAACAAGTAGATGTGAAGAACAAAAAAATCTGTTGGGAATTTTTTGAGATATACATTTTTTTTAATTTCTGACTTATCACACCAAGCATTTAGCATCAAAAGTCATGTGGAAAGTCTTCTAAACGAGCCCCATCGTTACAAAACCTGTTTTGAGTATAGATGATTTCATTCAAAAGAAATAATAATCCTATATTTGAAAATAGAACGAACGAAAAGTGAAGTGCGGATCTGTTGTGTAGACCCACAGACGATCAACAGCCGGGTGGCTGTTCCACATCTTCCGATAGTTGTGATGCTGCATGTGGTCCGCAGGGGAGTCCTCATGCAGCGTAGCTATTGGAGCTGTGTGGTGGATGTGTGTGGCATATTCAGAGCTGTATCAATTGAAGCATGGGCACCCTGCGGATTTCTCTCCCTCCTGCAAGCATAGGCACCGAGTACCCGTTTCAGGACAGGCCAGGGAGAGGTTGACGCAGGGTGTTCTTGCTTGGACTTGTTGTTGTTGATGATGACTTGTGGGAGCATTGAAAATAGAAATACATACAGTAGCATTTTATATCACGAAGGTGTGACAAACTCATGAATGCAAAAATTCCAAGTAATGTGTCAATTTTCATAAGAATTGCAAAAATTAGCATGCTCAATCATTCCAAGGAAATCGTACTGCAACACATTATGTGCATACTTGTTTGACAGAGCTTTTGTACTATTTGAATATTCTGGTCCTGTCAATTTATCAGGTAAATATTATTATGCAAGGCTAAGATTATATATGTGATGAAAGGTCTGTTTGAAGATTCAAATCTGTGCATTGCCTGACAACAAATTCATTTACCCAACTTGAAAATATACTTAATTCTTCCACGAAATTAGAGTGAAAAGAACTAATTTAAGAACATTTTAATCTTAGCTTTATAAACCTTATAAAATTCAAATGTAATAAAACCAATTGAGTCCTTCTTCTTTAATATCAAACTGTGAAAGGTAGACACACAGGCATACATCATAGAATAAATAGGTAAAACTGTGCATGTCACAAAGAATTATAAAAAGATATGGCTATTCTGGATATTTGTGTATAACTCGAAATTTCTATGAAAAGCTACTAAATAATTAGTTTTAAGTTATCTATTTATCAAGATATTGTGTCAGATATTTTGTCATTTCCTCCTAAAAGTCATAGGTAAAGCTAGTAATGTTACATAGTGCTTATAAATACGCAATTGAAGTTTATCACACACACCATCAATATGTGACTTTTCCCAATTTCTATAACATTCTGTATTTCAATTGTTATTTAAAAGGCAGTAATATATATTGCTTTGAAGTTCAATCATGTGAAATTGTAATTTGCACCCAGATTTGATGGAATATTACGAAAACAAAGGAATGTGACAAATAAGAAATAGAAAAATTTAAATATCTAAAAAAATTCCCAACAGATTTTTTTGTTCTTTATTTCTGCTCGTTCGTCTGATCTTAAGCTACGTAATGGCGCCTATGGTTATGCTGGGCCATTTTTTTAACCCCAAATTTGGTTCGGGCTCGCTGTGATGAACATTGTACATTCAGTGTAACCAAAGTTTCCTCCCATTGTTTAGTACTAATTAATATTATATTGAAAGCAGTGCATACAAATAACCGTTTAGGAGTGACATTATGTTAGATCCTGACTATTGGCATTCCATAGGCCTAATGATATGATTGTAAGAAATTTCATAGTATCCACAAAAGTCTTTAGTTTTAGTGCTGTGAACCACACTCACATTCAGTTTCATTATGAAAAGTGAATTGCTGTCACAGTGGTAGTTTCCAGACCTATCATAGTAGTTGTATGTTCGTTCTGTTGTTTTCTGTCTCTCTATCTTGCTCTCTTGCATCTTATCAGATTACACTCCCAGCTGTTTACTACAAGGGGCGTTCAGAAAGTTCGAGGCTTTTTTTCAAATGGGTACTTATTTTCAATCTAGAACTATGAATTTTTCACAGGATAAAATTCAGCATATTTGGAATGGATTTCCAAAATTTTGGACAATTAGGACATTTTTAATTCATTCTGTGGTTGCCATGGAAACTGAAAGTTCAGCTTCTTGGGGCAGGTAATATACTGAATCCAAGAATGCCAGAAATTGTGACTGTGATAGACTTCTCTCTGTCACTTGTATTAGAGCTTATTAGTGAAATTGACAATATTTGACACAAGAAATATGGTATTAGCTTCTAAATATGCTTTCAAGCACACCAAATGTGTGTATTCTTACCCTGAACCCATGTAGGAAAGCACTCCTGCATGCCAGATTTGGCGAGGGAAATTCAGGAGGCAAAGGTGTGTTTCCCTGACTACATAAGGACTTGTGAAAGCATGGATTCACTAGTATGAACAAGAGATCAAAATGGACAGCATTATCCATCCTAGCTATTCCTGTGACATGTTGCTTTACATAAGTCCTGGTTTTCCCTTACATTAGTCCATGGGGGCTATAGTTTCAGGCACTGGAGGAGAAAAGGCTTTGGATGACCGAAATTCTTTCACAGAACTTTGTTTGGAGGACTTCAAGGTACATTTACTTCAACGGGTCAGGTGTATGAATCAATGCTTTTGGTGAGCTTGGGAACATTTTTTAAGGCTAATATTGTATTTCTTGTGTCAAATATTGTCAATCTCACTAATGCAAATGATAGAGAGAGGTCTCTCACAGCCAAACTTCATTGGCTTTAGTGGTTTCAGTATTATCTGCCTCAAGAACCTGAACTTTCAGTTTCCATGGGAACCACTGAATGACTTTAAAATGTCCAAATTGTCCAAAATTTTGGAAATCCATTCCAAATATGCTGTCCATATAAAAAAAGGCCTCAAACTTTCTGAACGCCCCCTCGTACATATATATAGACTTTATTGACAGCTAAATATCAGTTACAGATATATAGTGCATAGTCTCGTAACTGTGTTTCTAGTTATTTTCAGTAGCAAAAAGGTTATCAGAAAAATAGCATTGAATTAAATAAATATTTTATTCTTCCTGGTAGCCAGTGGTAGGTGGCCAGGCAGTTTACGTTGCTCCCTCTTCAGAACCCGGGGAAAATCAAACTACCACTACTCTCTGGTTTTGTCTGTGCATTATTTGTATGATCATACACGCTTTCTTATTTTCCTTTATATACTCGATAATGCTGCACTACACTGTAAGAAATGAGCGTGCTTTTGTCGCTCAAAGAACTGTAAATTTATTATTATTTTACCAGTATTTTTTTTCAGACTTTGTTGGGGAATATTCAGTTCTTTGTCTGTTACAAAAGCTGACTCCAAGATAAATTTACAGCTACATGTAATTTAACATTCAATTCATGTTGATGAACAGTTACTTAAACCGTTAATTTACGGGCGACACGTTATATGCAGACAAAACATTTGAGTTGGCCAAAAAATCAATTCACCAGATTAGTTTATATAAACAACAGATTATAGGACGACCCAAATAGTTACTTGGCCATCACAGGAGAACCTCAAATTCTTCAGACCAGCTTTATCACTCAGAGCAGCCAACAGCAGAAATGACAAATGTTCCTGCAGACCAAGTTTACCGGTAAGTAGCCTGGTGCTGACTGTTATATTAATAAAGATATACATAAGCCTGCTGTGGACTTAAAACAGGTATTTCTAAATTTAGAAGAAAATAATTTTCATTTAATGGAAAATATAATCGAGCTAAATGAACTTGCTGAAGAAGCCTTACTTCGAATTCAACTTATTGGTTCTCAGCCAGTATAAGGCTGGGGATCCAGCTCAGTCTGTCGCACGTTGAACCTGGGTTGAATCCCTGGCTTGGATACGTTTGAGTTGTTTTGTTTTTTCAGAATATTTGCTGGCAGGAAATCTTCATTGAGGCACAAAATAAAAATAAAATGAAGACAACAAGCTTTATTTGTGGATTGCCAAATTGTTAATAAGTTGAAAAAGAATATGGCCTTATAAACAGGTGAACCTTATTTTGTGACAACTTCATAGATTTATTTGAGTGGCATAAACATCAAGGGATTTCCCTTCGGGTCCTAAATTTAAATGGGAATATCTAGGAGTAGTAAACATCATAGATATGGTAAGTGCAGCCCAGTTCTGGGCCGTCACGAGGGTTGATTGATGAGATGGGAGAGAGAGAACAGGAGTCCTCAACATGTTACATATTTACCCCATATGAGGGATTTACTAGCCCAGCACAGACACTGATAAATTGGGCGGCCAATTTAATGTCTCATCCGAACAACATCCAGCTGGGATTTTGCTCATGAAGGTCCACTGAAAATTTTGGGTTCCCAAACTGGGAGTTGAACCCATGTTTGCAAAGTCCTTCAGCGCAGCAGGCGGGCATCTTTTATCCACTCAGCCACCCAGCTGCATAAAGGGACCCAGTTTTGTGTAATAAACATAAATTGACTTTCTGTTCTAGACATGAATGGCCTTAATTGGTGTCCTAAACATAAATTGACCTTTTGCTGTGAATGATTATTGTAACATTGGTGATAAAATGCTGTTACTCGAATGAAGCGATGGACTATAATCTAAACAATTTCATGTACAATTTTTTTAAGTGACCATTTCTATGTTGCAAATGCATATTTTCAGTGGCGTCCCTATGGGGGGGCACAGGCCCCCCCATATTGGACCTGTGCCCCCTCAGGTGCCCCCCCATATGAACTTTCCAACTCTGGCTAAAATATACAATTAGTATAGTGGGTGCCCCCCCCCCCAGAGAATCGCGTGCCCCCCCAGGTGCCCCCCGACTCGAGAACCCCCAGTTACGCCACTGCATATTTTCGAAATCTATATATGTGGCAATATTTATTTTATTGGATTGTAATTGTTGTGGAGTTTGCACCAGCCATATATTTTGACAATAAAAGTGTTCAATCACATTTGGTTGTCTTTTATTAATTTCAGGTGGATTACATTATTTGACCAGCAATTTTACAAGCATGCACTGTATATATACAGATACGGCCAATAAAATCACATGCTTGGTCTGTTGTTTCACGCTTATGCAAACACTAGAATAACAGATTCTACCCATATTTTTACAGTAGATTCTACAGCTCTCTTCATGCCTTACTTTCTGTGTTTAACAGTTGATATACACTGTAACTGTAACATACACTTTTTAATAAACTGTTTTATATATGTACATTCTACCGTAATATAACTTCATTGAATCCGTAAATTTACTGTTCAATGTGCTAATCCCCACTTTACGGTTCATTGTCCTGTTCAGGTTTATGAGTACTTTCATGGTTCTTTTTGCTGGAACAAAGTTGGCATTTCATTTAACTGTAAAATCTAACGGGAATTTTTGGCAGTGTATGACAAAGGGCTCGAAGAGACACCGGACCCAAAAAACGCATGATGGATTACATGTAAAAAGCAATTATGAGGTTGAAAGATACATATATCTTTTGAGTTATGTGGCCTTGTCAATCTTTGGCCACTTCACCCAATCTGTGAGAGATCCTCTCTTACACGAAGCGAAACTTCAATCTCAGTCATAAAAGATTAAATGTTGGTTCGCTCATCTGCATTGTAGCAAGGACCTTGGGAGACTTTGCACAAGGAGAGATAAAAACATGCTGAATGATGTAACAATGGCAATCTCAACACTTCCTGACTGTGAATCTTGTGGGAATCTTTAATCAACCTCAAAGATTAGGTTTGATTTTTCTTGTACAACTTTCATCTCTTTCTGGAATTTTCATCAATCAAGGTGAACTTTTCCCATGAAAATCTTTTTTCAAGTTGATTGATTTGTTTTTGGCAATTTCATTGCACTGATGAACAACTATAAAAGCAACTTCAGCAAGTGGCTTGTTTTGAAGCACATACTTTGTGGTGAAGTCCAAGTGGGCCAGTTGTGAGATCTTATGATGAGATCCATGCAATCCTTTTAAGAGCATTCTGAATCCCCGTGAGCTATCAGATCGCTAAACAGACAGACAGACGGACAGACAGACAGACGCCGCTGCACTCTGCAATACCCAGGCCATGTGAACATGGCCGAGGGTAAAAACTTTGTGTTTCTCAGGATTGCTACCCAGCAGAGGAACTTGAGCAGGGGCGGACTGGCACCATTTCGGGCCCCTGGTAGGCCCCTGTGATCGGCATTATTTCTAAACAGATAATGTACCCATAATTTGCTAAATAGTTTTTATGGTTGGGGCCCATGTAAGAGGGTCTTGTCCTATTCATTTATTACTTATGTACATCACACAATCATAAAATGTGTTGATTTTGACGTTTTCTTTAAATTTAAATTTTTTGCCATGTTGCATGGGCCCCCCTGAGGTGATGGGCCCGTGGCAGCTGCCACTTTGCCACATTGAGCAGGAGGAAGAAAGACTTCATGGTGACTCAATTTTCGTGGGACATGTATCTCTACAAACAATTAAGTAAGAAACCATTAAGTCTTCTTGGGGGGGGGGGGGGCTGGCGCTTTCTTTAATAAACGATTTTTTTTTGTATAGAATACAACTTTCATAAAAATTGGAGAAGGAATCTTTGAGATATTCAAGTTTATTCAAAGAGGGACTTATTTTTGTTGAACTGTGTATTACTTGATTCTTTGCTTCTTAAAATCTTCTCTGCATTTTAAAAAGTACTTTTTTAATTGGATGGATTCAGCCTGTGGTCAGTTTATTGACAATAATGTTTACAAGTTATGTGTCAATGATTTATTCCCATTTCTGATTTGTGCATTTACATCAATTTACAAAGACTGACATTACGTAGAGTGGGTCGGGGCAAGAAGCCCGGGTTAGGTGAGAAGCCCCCCCAGGCTTATATCTAAACTTACATTTTTGGTGCTTTGTCTTATTGATAGTATTGAAGCTAGAGGCTTTTTAGGTGACGTCACAAATTTTCAAGGCATTCAGCACCAAACCATAGTCGTAATTAAAGAAACAAAAAGAGGTGCATGGTTTTTGGAACTTTGACTAATTCTTTGAAAGGGGTTGTCCGAAATAACTTTTGAAATTATTAAAAGTATAATGGATATCTGCATTGCTTCACTTTATGACCAGCACATAAATATGATTTGGATCATGTTTTTTTCAAAATATAGAGGTCATATTAAAATATATGGGTTTGGGGCGAAAGGCCCCACATGGTGTGGGGCATGGGGCCCCCTTCACTGAGGCCTCGAAGCTGCTTCCGGAACCATTTAATAATGTTTACTTTACCTTAAATCTTGATGGAATAGCTAATTGAAATAGAAAAAAGTTTGGCCGAAATTGAAAAAGGGCAAAAAATATTAAAAAATAAATGCATGAACAGAAAAATTATGAAATTCAGAAAAAGTGAATAGAATGCCTTAAAAAGGATAGAAGAACCCCAAGAAATAACTTTCAAGCTGAATGAGCTCGCAAAAAAATTGCCATAGGATGGCTTCTTGCCAGATGGGTGGGGTAAGAAGGCCGTTTAAATTTTTTTACAAAAAGGGTCGTAACTCCTATATTAAAATTGGTAGACATTCGTTTCACTAGTTATAAGTAGAGTCAAGTGATCCCTTCCTGACAGCATAAGCATTCAAATAATCGACTACAAAAAGTAGGTCAAATCGCATCTCGAAGTTAAGGGGGGCTGCATGCCCCGCGCTACTCTAAACTAATCTTTGCTTCTCAAACCTGCAGCATCACTGGTAAATAAATTGAGGGTGTCTCAATTATTGGATTGAAGAATCTCCCAATGATTGGATTGAAGTATAGAAATAAGCTATATATATATGTCAAATTGCAAATTAGAGACTCTCCACATTTGATTAAAATCGGATATTGAGAATCATATATTAATAATGAAAAACAAAATGCCAATCAGCCAAATTATATCAATTTTAGTTTTTGTCTCTCATTATATGGCTTTTCTAGGATGAGCTAGATCTCTACACTTACCATAACCTTATAATAATTCATTTTTCATTCACCATTTTCAAATGTGAACTTTTATTGAAGTGCATTACCATAAATTATAGACCTATTGGTATATTTTGAAATGAATTCAGTTGAGCTGTCATTGAGTCAGGCATAAGCCTTTTAAATTCCTTCCAGTGGCTCGCATAACAAATGTTGCATTTATCATGTAAAAAATATATTTATTACCTAGCCACATTCATATTATTGATAAGCCATTTATAACTTGCCCATTGTCAGCCTGACTCGATGATAGCAGGAACTCGGACAAGCTAAGTTACACAAATGTAATTCATTGGCTTGTGTCAAAAATAATGTGAATTATATAAATGTGAGTTACCTTACTAAACTGTATCATTTTGGCATTGTCTGTGCAATTTCTATTGTTGGTATTCAACAACTGCAGGTTCATAATTTTTGAGGAATGACTGAATGATATGTGTCACAAATAATATTATTTGCAATACAGAAGGATACACCACATAAACATGGAATAAATGCATATAAGATTTGCTTGTCAGAAAATGCACACAATACAAAATATCTATTACTTCAAATTTTAAACGGATATCCATCTTGAAAGGACTGACACTCATTGTAAAAGCTCGTTACAGTAGACGAACGACGAGTACTTACATTCTGCTGCAATTGGGCCTCAATGACTTCACAACAAGTCCTATCAAATACATTGAAATGAGGTGTCAATTTGTCATTAGGCAATTTGTGACCTCATTGGAGAGTGGAGTGACACATCATACGGCTTGCCACAATAACATTGCAAGTATAGGCTATGATCTCACTGACTGCTTACACGTCATACAGTTTAACATGGCATGGATAGGGCTGTGACCTCACAAGGAACCTTTGAGACCAATTCTGTAAGCATTTGATGTTCGTCTACTGTAACAGGGAAAAACCAGGTAAGAGTTACTTGATTCTCGGAGAACCTATAGGCCTACATGTACATGCTACTGAAAATTAAAAAGACAGAGATTTTTAAATGTGTAAATTGGTATGGGGACTGATGTTTGGAGGTCTGGTATGTCATGAATAAAGCAGATATCTTATTTATTATGACTAATTTAGATTCTTTTAGTGAATGCTACCAATGCTTAAAAGTTGAATTTATCTCAGTTCGTGCATACCAGGTACTTTCCATGCCACATCAAGAAATACTGTCAAAACCAATGTTGTATTCAATTGTAGGCCTATACATCAATCCTAAATGTGTGTATTTCTAGTTTAGTGACATTTTTCCTGGCTGAGCCAGCAGCCTTTGAGCGAGCCTACCCCTGTTTTCAAAATCTGTCACTTTTCCGATGGATATGAAAAATTTGACCAAGCGGGGGAGCCACAAGCTGAGGCATACTTCATCATGATACCCGCGAAAACTTTCTCAATCATTTTTAGTGGAACATCGAAGACTTCTTGTGTAACATTTTCACAGTTCAGGGTCCTTGGGTGACATTAGAAATAATTTGAGTGGAGTTTTAGAAAAGTCAAAACTTCAAATTTTTGAAAAGAGGGGTATGTTCACTGAGGTGCGGCTGGCTCAGACAAAAATGAAGCAACTGAGCTACAATTACACAGGCATAATGTCAGTATGCAGGCCTACAAATAACTGTAACAGAAATCGGACAAAAGGTCTTTGAGACATTCAAGTTTTCGTAAAGGGGGGGTTTATTTCTGTGGAACCGTTTATATTCCAGACTTTTCAGAAATAAAATTAAGACAAAAACAACAACAAAAATATATGGGATTACTGAGATGTTGTAATCAACCATCTCGGCTTTAGTTACCTTCTCAGTCATGACGTTATTCTCTAAACAAGGATTCTGTTCTGGCCAAGAATCCTTTTTCAAATTTGAGAAAATAATTATAATGTAGTGCTTTTGCGAATCCATACCTGAAATTTTTCATCATCTCATTATTCAGAGGAGTAAGACTTCACAAAATGTAATAGATTTTCGTGGAACCTCCATAGATCAAGGATGTTACCAATTTCCTTTTGCTAATGTAATGCACCTAAACTGAGAACACAATATCCAATTTGGAACAGTAATTTAGAATTAAGAATCAAGAATTTGGTAGTTTGCATGCCGTGTTTCAATTGGGCTGTGGCGATAGATAGGCCGATTGAATGAACCATGATGATGCCCCATCCCCCTCCAAGTTTTCCAAGATGGAGTCAATCTAGAGAGGAACACATCCAACTTGAAGACTCTCCGATACAACAAGGAGTCCACACAAAGTCTAGAGAGCGATAAAAAAGAAGTTCATTGCCACTTAGGGATGCAATTTAAGTCCTTGAATTGTGATTTCAGATTAAAGACAAATCGACATTGCCAGTCTGGTGAGGCAGAGATTGTCATCATATAAATATTGACACATCACTAAACTAAAGTCTTATCAGACATGATTGTCAATACATGAATTGACAGTAGGTTTACAAATCCCTTTCATTTTACATCTTTTTATTACTCTAATAAGACCTGCTGAAGATGACTCAGGACTCAGTTCACAATTACTGTATTTGGCTCTCAGCCATCGAAAAGAGATCAATGTTACATTATCATAATGTAGCTACTTCCCAAGATCTGGTTTCAATCAACTGCGAATTGTTTCTAATTTGCAATTTGTCAACTTACTAATAACTCTCATTCCAATCCAATTGTAAAATTCTCAATTAATTTACATGCAGTTGAAATTACGGATTTGAGTATTAATAAAGTTTTCTATGATTAAATACTGTGTTCCCAGAAACAAATTGTGTTAAGAAAACCAAACAAGACAAACCATGCAATAAAATTCTGCAATAATCTTAGTGGTTAACACCTCTGGGACATCTTATTTGGTCATATTGAGCAATAATCTCAAAACTAGCGTCGTTGTACATATGAAATTCAAACTACCATTGTATGAAAAAATTGACCATTTTTTTTATCCGGTACAAATACTTAGTACATTGTCACAATTTTAGCCATTGACAACACACACTGCTGAGCCTGACCAGTGACCAGTGTCCAATAAAAAAAAGCACTTCCAATATTGTTAAAAGTATTGTGAAGGCCTACAAGAGCCACAAGATTCTGGGATGACCCAGGATGGTAGATAAATCATTTTGTATACAATGCGCTCGGAGTGTATAGACAGCAGAATCACTTCTTTCCATTGCTGCATCGTTACTTCCCCTTTTCTTCCTTACTCACTTTCCCTGCCACAAATCACTTCCTAACTGCCTCCTATCATCTCTTTCTTGACTCAGGTCACCTAAATATCCAGTTATCTTTGGTTCTGTAAAACTTGGGTCTCGATAATCCCGAGCTCCTTCAGACATGATTCTCCTCAAATCCCCTTCCTTCCACAAATATATTACTGTCTCCAAGCAGATATTTGTCATTCTTCACGAAAATATCTGTCAATGTTTTCTGTGGAGTGTTGGCTAAGAGGAAATATTTCATGTGTTTTCCTCACTTGTTGGGAGAGAGTATGTCCAAGAAGAGTTATTAAGCTAATAAGAGTTGTCCGGAAAGACAACGCAATTATCTTAACATAGTTACAACTGTCTTGGGAAACAATATCATTCATTTGTGGGTCTGTTATCATGGCAATTGTCACACAAAGCGAGATAAAGAATGTGTACACTCCAAGTCCCAGGAGAAACAAACAAGAAATTTGCACAAATACTGTGTATTTTGAGCCTTAAAAAACACAATAACTTATTGCAAAGGGAATGAGTAAAAAAAAGACAATAAATATTTGGTAATTTCCAGAAAACTACTCTCCAGCACTTCCGGAATCTAACCAGTTTCTGCAGTCCTGTGTCTAAAGATCCACCCAGTAGAATGCTTAGTGAGTCCACAAAAAATATTGCATGATGGAGTGGCACTTTCAATGCACAATCTGCCTTTGCATGGTAGCAATGTGTTTCCCAACAAATGTTTATCCGGTGCTTTTAAGCGGAATAACTCTGGAGACCCTCATATCATTACTTGTAACCTTTTTGCGATGCAGAATTTCTATCTACCCTCTACTCATAACTTGCCTGACCTTTGATACGTTCCCATTTATATTTACTCTCTGACACTTCCAAGATTGTTTTCTGCCTGCAATGGCCTCTCAGCTTGTCTTTAAAAAAAACAGTCAGTGTCAGTTTCAGTGGTTCTCTGCATGTGGCCTGAATAGTTTGTTTTGCCACCACATGTCATGAGGTTGTCAAATCACACTCCCAGAATTCAATTTTAGTTTGAGCCAATGGTACATTAATAAATTGGGAAATGGCATCAATTTGTATGTGGGTAAAAATGGATACAATTCAGACAGAGACATAGACAGTGAAATAATGAGAATGTTTAGTTTAATGAAGCTCACGGGGTCCAGGAAGTCCATAACCATGTTTCACTTTGAAATTAAATCTACAAAGTAGAAATATCTAAAAAACCTTAATCTTATAAGAATTGTTGGAGAAATTAATACACTGTTTTCACAATGTTTTTTGTTTAAGGTGTCTCTTTGCTCAAATCACGAGATCCTGATTCTCATGGATCTGAAACTGTAATTCATTTGTTATTCATTGATTTGACTGAGCCCTTTATTTTGTTGCCACCACCAATTTCAATTGAATACTTGTAAAAAGGTTTACAAAGATATTAAACAGATAAACACAATCCTATCTGAATGCCTATTAACTTTGATTGAAACCAGAAAGGCAGCATAATCCTGAATTAACATGTGAGAAATGAGGTACTTATTGATGATGGCTGATTGTAGGTCATTTCAAATGTGTGGCATTTTAACAACCCAATTAAAGTAAATCATAAAAGTTGATTGAGTGCTGGGAGAATTCAAATCTGAATACAGAAAAACTGCGTACACGCAGTTTCATCCTTACAGAACTGTAAAGCTAAGGTCCAACAACTGTTATCACACCAAAGGTCATTCAGTGAGTAATCACTTGCTCTTGTCTAACGGCTGAGTGCTTGTGTTATGGCTGCTACATAACGGTTGGCTACTTTAGGTACAAATTAAGCCCCTGCCCTCTGCATAACAAAAAGGTATTTGATACGGATGCTATTCAGAACTGAAGCAGCAAGGCTGCAAGTAAGTGCATTTACTTGGGCTTTGGTATGTTTTTATAATAAAATGCTGTGCATCATGCTCATCATTCATCACTTTTGAATATTTTCTTTGCATTAAAGACCGGAAACAATCAATGATACATTGTAGGCCTACTTTCATTTTATCAATGAACTTCTCAAAAACAATTTACGCAGAGGAAAATGGCTCATTCATCAGAATCCAATGTCATCTCACCAAGGTCAATTTGCTGTGGAAACTGGCAATATATATATCTCACATTGTTCATATGTTTCTCCATCCTATTTTCTTCACAATTTCTTATCTTTTCTTTTTCTAAACTCCACAGAGTTCTGGAATCACTTTCTTGAAGAAGTTTGTTTCTCCTGGGACTTGCACTGTCCTACACATTCTTCTTGCTACCCTATTTTGTGTTTTGCAGATTTCATCTAGAGATTCAGCTAGGAATTTACCTTTCAATTTCTTTGCGTAACAAAGAATGGTTCTTTGTAGAGGAGGGGTACACTTAGATTCAAATGGAGATGTGTAGAGAAGTGCAACTCAAGCACAGAAGGAAGTTTGTGTATTACAGGTGACAGGAGGTGTGTTGTAATGAAAGGGTATCAATGCATCAGATGAGAATGGCAGCACCCTCCCTTAAGCAACCTCTCACCAATGAAACAACCTCCCCATGTTATCAATCCTCTTCTTAGTTCACTAGTTTGTATATTATACAAAACCACACGTGAATTATATATATATGCACATTTTTGTTATGTACATGTTTTTATTTTCTAATGTACTTCTGCAAAAGTCATATAAGATATATAATATGATAATGCCGCAGCATAGAAGACGGGAATGTAACTACTCAATTGGTTGACAATATCCAAGCATTATTTTTTTGCTAATTTTTTTTTGTGGAATTTTTTTTTTTCTCGGAAAAATATTTTTTGGGGGGAATATCAAACAGAAAAAGAAGAAGAAGGTAGTCACGTTGTAGTCACGCGTGAAGAGAAGCAAGTGCCAGGATCATATTATGGGATGTCTGAATCACTTTTTTTGATCGAACCATCTGGAGCACTCCACTCGCCTGATAGCCATAAGGGACGAGACACCTCGCTTCGCTCGGTGAGCCGGTGGCTCTGTCCCGTCTATAAGATTCTTGACACAATGGACACAAAAATGTGGCATGTAAGCGGACTTACCAGTAGAAATAACCTTTGCACACCAAGCCATTGGTTTATGCAGACAATTGATCACAGCGCTCCTGAAGAAACATTGGGGTTAAAAAAATGAACCGAAAACGGGACCTATACCGCCTGAAGCCATACAATCATACGAACATTTTAAGACAAAAACGAAAAAAATCTGTTGGGAATTTTTTGAGAAATTCAAGTTTAAAAAATCTTGTTTATCTCATCACTTGAATACATGTAAAATGGCTTATAATACAATAAACAAGCTTGAAAACACAATGAAACCTGTTAGTTTAGCTCCCTTAAGAATTTCAAACATGTTACAACAATGAAATGAAAATATTTTGTTACTTTATTGAAATTAATGTGACACATTGTTTATCACACACTGAAAATTTAAAAACGCAAGAAATAACCCATTTATTTTATATTTTTCACTCTTTATTGTTAAGAAGTTTTAAACCTTGCTTGACATTGTGTACGGAAAGCTTTAAATGTGAAAAAAGGGTCTAAAAATTATGTTTGGTCAAGCGGACTGCAGCAGATTGTCAACTTTCAAACATTATTATGCAGGTAGCAGTGATCACAAATACACAAAGTTCCTGACTCAGTAAAGGAGAATAGTACAGCTTTCCTTCTCCCTTATCAAAATGGGTATTATAAATATATTGCAGGGTGAGCTGTCACAGCTCTTTCCAAATCCAAATGACTGACTTAAAAACGCAGGTTCACATCCATTTTCTCATTGTGAAAGAGAAAATTAGCAGGTAAACCCCTGAGGGAAATTAATTTATCCAGTTACTGATGTCCAGTTTCTCTCGAGGCTTGATATGCAGTGCAGAATATGTTGCTCAAAAAATGTAGGCCCCATTACAGCTGTTGCATTCTTTGATTCTGTGCATGCAAGCCTTCTTTGGTACCTCCTAAATCTGTTCTATTCAAAGAGATTCTCAGATTAGAAAGTCCATGCAAGGTGCAGGATATATATTCAAACCACCACCATAGTGTTCACTTCAGTTAGGCATCCACAAAGTAACTGAATAAGTGCAGCAAACAACAAGCCCAATTTCCGCACACAGTTGAGAACAGCCATGCCTATTTTCATAGCCTATATTTATGTCTAAGGATTTGAGGATATTCCATTCAATACTAAATAGTTCTTAATTTTGAACCATATTTATCCAAATTAAGGCCTCCAATGCAGCAGATGAAGAAATAAAATATATCTGCTGATTTCACAAACCTATGTTAGAAAATTAAATTGTGATGTGTTTACTTTGGCCTCAGATATCACTCTAGATATTACTGTCAAATACTTCAGCCGGCATCACCTTTGCTCTATTTGAACTATTGTATATAAATAGTATCATACAAACTGAATGGGCCAATGAGAACCCAGTCTGTAATAATAATAATCGGCGCTGTGAGAAGATACTTACTTGTCATGTTTATATTATATGTTTTAGACATGCTTACACTTTTGGAAAGCTGTATGAAGCTTTTCATATCCAACTTAAGGATAACAAATTTGTTTAATAACCCCCAAAGACTGAAAATATGGAGAATTTGGTTATTTTCAGAATTTTTGCATTTATACGGTGTGTGATAAACAATCGGTCACATTTACTTTTAAAAAGTCTCTAAATATTTTCGTTTCATTGTTTTAACTTTATTGAAGTTCCTTAGAGAGCTAAGCTGACAGGTTAAATCAGGTTTTCAAGCTTGTTTATTTAATTATAAGTCATTTTACATGTATTCAAGTGATGAGATTCACAAGATTTTCAAAAACCTGAATTTCTCAAAATATTCCCAACAGATTTTTTTCGTTTTTGTCTTAAAACGTTTGTATGATCGTGTAGTTTCAGGTGGTATATGTTCCGTTTTCAGTTCATTTTTTTAACCCCAATGTTTCTTCAGGAGCGCTGTGTGATATATCTACTTGGACAAATACTCTGGCGAGCCACAAACATGAAACATTTCCTCTTAGCTAACGCTCCTGAAAGAACTTCATCGGTTATCTTCTTTCAGAAACACAAATCTTGCTCTATTTGTCGAAAAGATAATTTATACCAGCATCTGCAATCAATCTATCATTGCTTGTGAATAAATTTCTGGAATGGGGAGTTTAATGTTATCCAATTAGAAAGGCTTGAAAATTGGCTATTTACAAACATAACATCTCTCAAATGCATATTCATCCTCGGTTTCAATCAAAGCTAAGAGGGTCATAAAATGCGATGTGTTTCAAAATGAAGTGAAAATTCCAGATCTGATTAAAACTGTATTTATTGAACAAATAGCACAATTCTTAAACAGCAGACAATGGTTGTGAATAACAATTCTGAACATAAGTAAACACACTGACCTATCATTTTGATTAAATAAAAATGCAATTCAGAATGCAGTGCAGGGCAAGGCACCAAAATACTTAAAAAAAAAAAAAATTTCTCTTTGGAGGATTTTCACAGAAATTTTAATTTATTCTGCGAAACAAAAAGAAAGTGACATTTTCTTCAAATAAAGACTTGGAGCTCAGAATTTTACCTACAATATACGCTTATTGTGCATATCTCTGTAAATATTCTTGATGATATTTTGCAAGATTATAACTGCAAACTCTTTATGACACCATCGTGTACCTTAGACCGAAATAATATATCATGAACATTCCGAAAAAAATTGACAATTCTATTAGCTTGCAAAGGAATATGATTATTAAGGGATATTATTATACATAAATGCTGAAAATTAATGAAAATACTATATAAATACTCTTTGATGCTTTGTCTCTAAAGTGGTTACAGGCCTATTATTTTTTAGTTCACTTTGATTATTGACAGATATTATGATATTAATGTTGAAAATGAATGTATGCACTCTATTATTATTCCTGGATGTTTTCTCTGGAAAATTGTTTTTCATACATATTAATATTTTTAATAACTAGGTATAAATTTTTATATACTATTCATTAGGTTTAACATGATTGATTAGTGGAAGAAAGCGGTGGCTGGAACCTGAAGTAATATAATCGACGCGTCCTATTTTATGAAAGTTATCATTTTTATTGTATCAAAACTTATAAAATTTTTATACTATTAAATATTATCACATTTTACTAACCACTGTTTTCTCGCAATACCAACATTGACAAATGTATCATTACTGATATTCTTGTGTCAATAAAACAATATATATACTAAAATAATATCTTTCTGGTTAATGATTTACCAACGACAGTAACTGAATATGAATGCAAGGGATCAAAGACTGGAAGCATTGACCATCTAATACATCATAAGCATGCTGCAGATTCCACAGCAATACGAGTAGGATCCTTAATCAAACTCCATTGTCAACTCACCAAGGTCAATTTGCTGTGGCAATCAATTTACCGTATTTGTGTTTGTTTCGATCTCACTTTCTTTACAATTCCTTATCTTTCCTTTTCTAAACTTGATATCCAAAGAGTGTCTGGAATCACTTTCTTGAAGAAGTTTGTTTCTCCTGGGACTCACAGAGTACACAGTTCCCCCCACCCAATTTTGTGTTACACTGATTTTAGCTTCAGATTCAGCGGGGAGTTTGTCTTTATTTCTATAACAATCAATGGCTCCTAACATAGAAGAAGGGTACACTTGAATTCAATGTGTTTAGAAGTGCAATGAAGTTTACGCATAACAGGTCACAGAAGAAGTATCCATTTTGTGGAAGGGATGAATGTTTCTAAATGAAAATGATAGCACCCTCTGATAATATAAGTAATATTCTTCCAGGGTCATTCCACGTCAAATCAACCAATGGTCCCCACCTCACCATCACTGATTCTAACGAAACTTTATTTACATTTAGTTTACTCAGAGAAAGTAACATATCCAAAATTTCAAATGGCTATCTTCAAAATTGACTGAGCTGTGAATTTTTGAAAATCGGGGAATATTGGAAAATTTTCAAATTCAACATATTTTCAAAAGGATGTAAAACTTCAATGATGTTAGATATAAAAACGATACTAATCAAGTGGACTAAAGTTGTATCAATCTGTGAATGTGTGAAAGTTGCATATCTGTGCAAATTGTCAGCTTTGGGGAAAAAGGATAGAAAGAGTACACTTTTTAGTGCTAAATTCCATATTTCAGGGTTCATTGACTCAACTATTAATTGTCAAAATCCTTTCATACTTACTCTAGCACTTCATGCCAGTGTCTAGTTCCCATATGTGTAGTATAAAAAATAATTGTTTTATTTTTTACAAGTTACTTACACTTGAAGTTACGAAAACTGCATTTTTTCAAGTATTTCAGAGCCCAAAATCACCATGTGGGATACGTAGGACAGCCATAACTTGCATTTTGTCTTAAAGTATAGCTTTTAACCTTTCATTTGATGGTAGAATGAACTTGCCCCTCGAATTCCTTCCTTACGAAAAAAATATTTGGACATTGCTCGCCTGAGCACTGAATACATTCACTAGATAGAAGATTCTAGGTACTTAAAGTTTTTCAGATACTATCGAAGTTGGTACTCAAAATGAAGGTCTAAATGAGGGCTGTCCAATGGTAAAAGTAAAATTATGGTGCGGTTCAAATTGACAAAATTAAACCAAACCGCGAGTTCGGTATTTCATTGCAAATCAGTGAAATGGAATTGCATTATATGCAAAGATAATCATTTTTTACCTTAAAAAAACTTTTTCAGGTGACTCTTTTGGCCTAAAACAAAGTACCAACTGAAAGTAAAGCTTGGCATACAAATATTTGGGCACCAACCTCTCCCCTTAATTATGGTGTATGGAAGACTGGGTTCAACTTATTGCATTAAATATGGTATGAAGAAATCCGAGGGGCAAAACAGTTTTGATATAGAATAAAAGATTTAGTCAGGTACTTCCATGATTTGCTATCTTCATTTTGCTACATCCTATCCCACATAGTATCTTTACACCCCCAAAATACCACAATTGCATTATTTTCTAAAATTTTGGAGCCTCTCTATTCAACATTAATTAGGCCACAACAATCAAACTGCTAAAATCACTTTTTATCAATCCAAATAATGGATGTGTGTTATATTGAATGTCATACATCATTTTGAGAAGGTGTTTTAGAAAGTCAAAAATCAACTTTCAGTCCAATATTTTTCTGATTTTAAAAAATGTTTTGAGGGAGTAGCTGTATTGACTATATTTGTATAAGCTATTTATATTGGTACTTTTACTCAATATGAATATACAGAGCCAGTTTTATGACTCTGTTTCAAACCAGCTAAGAGAAATTCTCTATTCAAAATCTGTCAATATCAGAAATTTTAAGCATTTAGCAATATTTTGGTTCCCTGTCATTTTCTGAGTTTTCGATCTAGATCCTTTAAATTTTGCACAATACCATATTTCTATGTAGTCTTGTGGTAACAGTAATATGAAAAAAATCTGAGACGGTCAGGTGGGACATTTTCCGAAAATTGGTTGATTTGACATGGAATGACCCTCACAGTGAATGACCTCTTTGTGATCTGAAAATCTCTTCCTGTTCGCTAATTTTTATGATTTATTACACAACCCAACATCAATTTTGTCCTTTAAACTTACAGAACTATCAGTTTGAGGTCTCATAATTATGCACATTTTTATTGTGTGTCTTCACTGTACTCCTCCAAAAGTGATGAATGCCTAGAGATTTGATTCTTTACACAACTTGAACTGATACAAAAAATGAGAAGTGCAACAACTGGTGTGACAATAGACTTAGTGGTAGAAAGGACCCTCGCACACATCTCCTTATTCAAACACCATCCCATTGGTGTATGCGGACCATTGATATGTCTCCTCAGACAAACACTCTTGCGGGCCAAAAACATGAAATATTCTTTCTCAGCAAACAGTCCCGAGAGGATGTCATCTGTTATCCTCCTGCAGAAACGCAAATCTCTGGCTATTAGGACAAGAAGAGGATTTATATCAGAATCTGCAATCAATCTATCACTCTTTGTGAATTGCTTTTCTGGAATGAGGAGTTTAATGTTATCCAATTAGAAAGGATTTGAAATTAGCCATTTACAAACAAATCATTTCTCAAAACGCATATTCATCTTCGGTTTCAATCAAAGCTAAGAGGGTCATAGAATGCATTGTATTTTTAAATGATGTGAAAATTCCAGATCTGAATAGAAATGTATTTGTTCAACAAATAAAACAATTCCCAAACAGAAGATAATGAAGATCCTCTAAGGGAAACAATATTTTTTAAATAATATTAATTGTCGCAAAAATGCCTTACCCTGGCTTTCATGTGGCAGACATTTCAGTCAAGTTGATTGGTCAGTGTGTTCACCTGCATTTAAAATTGTAATTCATGCTAATTTGCTGCCATTCAAAAATTGTTTTATTCTTTCCTCAGAAACGAAATCAGATTAGTTAGCATTTGCATATTTCAAGACACATGCTGACATGCATTCTATGACCCTCTAAACTTTAATTGAAACTGAAGGTGAATATTCATTGGAGAAATGATTTGTTTATCAATAGCTTATTTCTACGCCCTTCAAATTGGACAACATTAAAACTCCTCGTTCAAGAAAAGCGCTTCACGAGGAGTAGATTTATTGGAGATCCTGATATAAATCATTTTCTTCTCCGAATAGCCTGAGATGTGTGTTTCCCCAGGAGGATAACGTCCTCTCAGGAGTGTTCGCTTACAGATATGTGTTTGTCCAGGGAGAGTACCCACATATCAGTTGTATGGAAACATCAACGAGATGATCTTTACACAGTGAAATTGTAAAACAGCTTTTCATGACAACATTGTTTACTCTCCAGTCACTTTTCATGCCAGCTGTTAAAGGGCCACAATCGTGCAGTTTTTTTATCATTTGAGAGCCTCAAGCACTTTATTCATAGAAACATTATTGTGGTCCTTTCGAATTTGTTCCAAAATAAAGCCATTAAAAACTGACTTTTAGTTTTCAATTTTGGCTATTATTTTGGCACAGCAAAAAGCGACCTCTCTTGGTAAGCAAGTGCTTCAGTGACATGAGACTGGGTTTTTAATAAACAAATACATGTGGTTTACTATGTGCTTCAGAACAGACAGGCAAAGCTGTGAAATATTTTAGAAATGACACCTCCAAACAATCAAGACACATGTAAAACTGTGATGAATTGTGATCTTCATTTCAATCATTCAGTTTGTATCCAAAATGCCATGTTGAGTGTAAAATGAACAGTGACTGTCTTGGACCAAAATTGACAAGCTCAATTAGAAAAAAAGAAAATGACAAAGGGCATAATCATATATTTTCATGATAGATTAAAAACTAAAAAAAAAAAAAATTCTGACTGATATTTCAATCATCTCTTGATCCTCAAAGAAAACGATATCCTTTACAGAACGTTTACAATCAGTCTATCTATCTATCTATCTATCTATCTATCTATCTATCTATCTATCTATCTATCTATCTATCTATCTATCTATCTATCTATCTATCTATCTATCTACCCATTAACTATCTCTGTCTGTGTTTATCTGTCTGTCTGTTTGTCTATCTACATGTGTCTATCTGGAAGCTGAATAACATTTCAGTCAGAAAATGCGATCTGGACTTGTCACATATGGAGCAAATTGACCACTGTCAAATTAACTCACCCCACCCAACCAATAACCAGCCAATCAGCTCACAAGGCAAAATAATGATTGACAGTTATGTTGATGAAACTCTTCTGAAACATTTTTCACTGTTTCAGTTTGAATCAAATTAATTTTGTCACCTTTATAACAGAATCTGTTATTCCAATTCAGTATATCACAGTATTGTTTGGTGGTCAAAATGAAAAATCTGTGGCTGTCTCATTGTACATACAATTTGAGGAGGTAGGGGGGAGGGGCACCCTGCCTTATGTCAGTGCACAGCTGACTGAACATGTTGAAGGACCACAAAACTGGTCTGAAATGCCAATTTCATAAATTTTCCCCATCTATGGTGAAAACCAATTTTGGTAAATGTTAGCTGAATGTATTCGCAACATCTGATTCTTTCATGGGAAGACATATTTATTTAAAGTAGGATTTCGATGAGTGTGTGCCTTTAAGTTTTTCATGTGTTTTGTCAATTGTCATTCTCACAAATTCACAATCTAGCCTCTTGTGCAGTTGCAGTGTCAGCCTCTGATCTGACTTGTGAGAATGGTCAATCGTGCCAAGAATCATATCTCGGGACATCCATGACTTTTTGTGAAAATAGATTAGAAAATTCAAACATGTTTGGCTATTCAATGGGACCGATTTATTGAAAGGTGCCGTCATTCTTTTTTAATATATTGATTCCATTTTATAACAACATTGACCTGTAATGCATAAATTTCATTTTGGTGTTTAAGTTGTACTTCCCTATAGACCTACTACAGTTGAATCCAAGTGAGCGCTTTCTCTGTGGTAGGAGCCATCCATTGTTACACAAAGAAATAGAACAACAAAATCCCTGCTGAATCTGGAGCTAAAATCAGTGAAACACAAAATGGGGTGGGGAGAACTATTTGTGCTCTGCAAGTCCCAAGAGAAGCGAACTTCAGAAGAAAGTGATACACAAACTCTGAGAATTTTGAATCAGAAAAAGCAAGATAGGGAATTGCAAAGTAAATGAGATGGAAAAACACACAAATAGGGTAAATTGATTGCCACAGCAAATTGACCTTGGTGAGTTCACAATGGATTCTGATGAATGAGACATTTTGCTTTGGAGTCAACAATCACTCAAGAATCGGTTGGTAATGTGGTAGAACTTCATTGCTTTGACAAGCATCGATGCTGATAAATATTCACAAGGATCCATTATATTGTTCTTATTAGCACTGGTAAATCATAACCAAGAAAAATATAATAATAATTAATTTCATTCTGAGCTTCTACTTTTTATTCAGGAGTAATTTTTGTGAACATCCTTTGACAAAATTTTAAAAAAGTCATTGTGAAGAAAATCCCTCACCGTGTCACCGTATATTTTATTCTGGTTGAATTTCCATCAAATTTCATTGGACAGTGCGTATATTAACATGATTTACAATAAATGCAATTCTAATCAGGTCAAGAAATTCTACATCACTTCAAAACACAATGCATTCTATGACCCTCTCAGCCCTGATGGAATCAAAGATGAATAATCTTTTGTGAAGTGTTGCGTTTGTAAATAGCCAATTTCAGAAGCCTTCCTAATTGGATAACATTAATTTTCCTCGTTCTAGAAAAGCAACTCACAAAGAATGATAGATTGATTGCAGATTATGATATAAATCATCTTCTTCAAATAGCCAGATATTCGTGTTTCTGGAGGAGTATAACATGCAGGTGATGTTCCCTCAGGAGTGTTAAGGAGTGTTTGCATTTAGAAAATATTTCATGTTTTTGGCTCCAAGGAGATGGATCAATTGTCATCATGTATACCAATGGGATGGTCATTGAATATCGAGATGTATACATCAGATATAGGTCTTTTCTGCTGCTAAGTTTGTTTCATTATAAAACTAAATGGGAGTGTGGTTCATAGCAATGAACCTCATGAATGTCAGGTCGTGGAAGAATTATTCTGCAGCGGACCTGACATGAGTGAGGTTCATTGCTGTGAACCACACTCCCATTAAGTTTTATTTATATCCCACAATAAAAATAGACCTCTAGTCAACAAAATAAAAAATTTCAAGAGGTACTATTTTGTTTGAATGGCCACAAAAAAGTTCCCTAGCAACCACTCCGACCAATCAGAGCGTCAAAACATTGTGACATCATCACTTCACTGCCCATTGTTTACACAACAACGTCGGAAAATGATATGCATGTGGTTCACAACGATGAACAACATGGTGTGAATCACTGTCACATGGTTTTTTCCCAGAACTTAACTGCCTAAGGGGGATATTTTTCAAAATGACACTTCAATTCTGAAATGAGAAACTTTACTTGGTACTATAGACCTGGAACTTTTTTACTGGCGTATCTGGTTAGTCCATTTCTGGACTCAATAATCTGGAATATCTCGCGCTTTGATCCATATTGTTTCTGTTTTTTTAATTGTGTGCAAGTCATGTTAATGTGATTTTAAGAATATTGCCTTCTTTCTCGCAAAAAATTGTGTTAAACTCTGACTTTTGCTCTGAAAAAAATTGTGGCAATACCTAGACAACATAGTACTTAAAATTGTCTGAACATTTTATTTAAAAAACTCAATTTTAAGGACCCAGACCATAGACATTTTGTCTGCTACATTTTGAAGTGTTTAAAACTCCAATTTTCAAATTACAAAGTCCTGTAAAATTCAAAAATAGTGTTGCTGCGCTAATTTTTCGGCTATTATCATCTGTTTGGCCATTGTTTAAGATGGTGTAACTTGTTGGTACGGTCATATTTTATTACAAAAACTGAAATGTGATAAACAAGTCAAAAGGCAGACAGGAAATGGCCACAGCTGAATGATTTTTGGCACAAAGACACTGGTTGATCTAAGGATCAATACCATATAATTTGTTTTGTCCGGAAAGATTTCCTTGCAAAATTATAAGCCAAAATTAAGTGGTGCATTTCTTTTGCTGGTGGGTGTATATGCTGACATGCACAAAAACGTAATTTCCAGAATCACATCTTTTTTCCAAGGATTTTTTGGATGGAATCTGAAGTACAAAGACCCTTTAACACAAGATCTTTCACAATGGCCCAATTATTATTTTGTCTGTGTTGTGATTCTTAACCCTCTTGGCAATGAATTATCCTTTAGGAATTGCATTAATTGGGTTGTTGAAAGGCCAACCCATCTTTTAAAATGATCTACAATCAGCGAACATCAATAAACACCTCATAATTCTGGTTTCAATCAAAGTTAATAGGCATTCAGATAGGATTTTGTTAATCAGTTTAATATCTTTGTAGATATCTTTATGGAGAATAAATATTCAATTGAAATGATGGTGGCAATAACATCAAGGGCCAAATCCAATCAATGAATAACAAATGAATTACAACTGTGGATCCATGAGGTTTTCATGATTTAAACAAAGACATTGACATCTTTTGCAAAGCAATTGTGTAAAAACTGCTGCATTGCATGTTAATTCTTCAAATTTACATAAAATACACAGTATGCCTTCAGATTTATTAATTTGGAGAATTTCTGATAAAACTGAGGTTTTTGGAGATTTCAACTTTGTTTTTAGATAAATTTCATATTGAAAGGCAACACAGTTTTGGACTTACTATTTGAATACCCTGTGATTTTCATTTCACTGTCTATGTCTCCGTATTATTCTTGTTTAAATGTCCTTTTACCTTTTGTTGACTAATTGATGTAACAGCTGTTCCATTGGCTCAGACAAAAATTGAGTTGGATTTGAACTCAAAACCTTATGGTTATGGCATGTGCTAGCAAATGCAAACCATTTGGTCGATAGGTTTGCTTCATGAAGTCATTTTGGACCCGTTCACCACTTCACCAGCGGTGACCGTGTAGTCAGACCTCTCACACAGGTGGGGCAATGGGTGGGGCACACCTTTTTCAAGGTGGGCAAGGTACTTTACATTATCCTTATCATAATTTTTGACATTTATGGTCAATATCTGTTGGGATGTCTTTTAATATATGCTGAATAAAGGGTAAACACTGACTCTTTTTAAACAACGTCAGCGACCGTGGGTGGTGGAAAACAATCCTGGAAATGTCAGACAGAAAATACAAATGGGAGAGAATCAGAGGTCAGGCAAGTTATGAATATAGGGTGGATAGAAGTTCTGAATCACATCAAGCTTGTCACAATGTCAGGGGTCTTCCAGGGGTCTCCAGAGTTATCCCGCTTAAAAGCACTGGATGGATATTTGTTGGCCCACACATTGCTACCATGCAAAGGCAGATTGTGCATTGAAAAGTGCCACTCCATCATGCAATATTTTTCTGGACTCCGCAAGCTTTCAACTGGGTGGCTCTGTAGGCACAGGACAGAGCTGCAGAAACTGGTTGGACTCCCGAAATGCTAGTGACCGGTTTACTGGAAATGATTATATTCATTAAATTTTATTTTAGTAAGTACAATTTCTATTGAGTTATTTATTGACAGAAATTTCCCTGGAATAGAATATCAGCATTAAGAAGTAAATAACATAAATTTATCTTGGGTTATGATCTTCTAGTGACAAATATGGCACTACGTTTGCCAACGTTCACTTCACATTCAATCTAATCACCAACAACGACTTAGAAATGTGATTAATAATTTCTCACTGATAACTCAATCTGCAAAGAAAAGGTTCAATAGTAGGATTCAAATGTCAATTCACCAAAATCAATTTACATTGGCAGTGCATAATATTATTACCATCCAATATTTTCATTTGGTCTCATTTTCTTTTCAATTCCTTATCTTGAATTTTCTGGACACTGAATCAACAAAGATTGTAATTTTCTTCAAGAAGTTTCTCCTGAGACTTGTAGTGTAAACATAACTGTCGATATTATAACAAAAGACTGTATTGTCACCATATAAATATCACCCAGAACCTTGTCTTTGTCGACAACTCATTAGATTAATAACTCTTCCTGGACAAACTCTCTTAGAAGAAGCAGCAAAGAAATACACGATAAATATTTTCTCAATGCTAACACTCCACAAGTAACATGGCCGAATGTCTTCTTGAAGAGTGACAAATCGCTGCTTGGGGACAGTCACATATTTGTCGAAGGAAGAGGATTTGTGGAGAATCTTGTCTGAAGCAGCTTGCAAAATACAAGAGACCAAGGATTACAGAACTGAAAATAACTGCATATTTAGGAGACCCAAGTCAAGAAAGAGATGACAGGAGGCAGTTAGGGGTGATTTGTGGCAGGGAAAGTGAGAAAAGAAAAAAGATGAAGCTGTGGAATAGAGTGATTTTGCTGTCCATACACTCCGAGCACATTGTATCCAAAATTATACATGTGCCATCCCGGTATCTTCTGGTTCTTCTAGGCTTTACAATATTGTTGGCCTACTACTTTAGAGTGTTTTCTTTATTGGACGTGATTGGCAGTTTGTCTTACCAATATGGCTCAAGCTGTGACACATGTATTTAGTATCCATGCTCTTCGAAGCGGGTGTCTTGTCTTAAGAAAAATGGTATTCCAGTGGGAACATTAAATTATTTTGATCACCCAGTGCACTTTGAGATTCTTGCTCAAGAAAGCTTGATACCTGGTCATAGAGATAAGAGGTTTGTTTGTTATTTGCTCAATAGAAGCTAAATCAGATTAATTCACATTTCAAAACACAAAGCATTCTGAAGAACTCCTAGCCCAGATTAACACCAAGGATGCAGATGCATTTGAGAAATTATGCATTCATAAATAGCTGATTGCTATGCCCTTCAAATTGGATAACATTAAGCTCTTTTTGCTGCAAAAGCAATTCACAGAGAATGCTAAATTGATTGCTGATTCCAAATAGCCAGTGGTGCTTCTGCAGGAAGATAATGGATGACCTTCTCTCAGAGTGTCGGCTTGAAGAGACCATATTATTGCT
This sequence comes from Platynereis dumerilii, assembly GCA_026936325.1. Taxonomy (NCBI): domain Eukaryota; kingdom Metazoa; phylum Annelida; class Polychaeta; order Phyllodocida; family Nereididae; genus Platynereis; species Platynereis dumerilii. The sequence goes on along the minus strand of JAPTHN010000009.1, from coordinate 24,306,458 downwards.
TATTGCACCTAGGCGTGCCAAGCCACTTTCAACTTCCAAGTGATTATGAGCACTTGTGACGCAGCATTTGGTCAGGCTTGATTGATTTTGATAGTCCCAATGTTTGTATTTTACACCTTTTCCAACACATTAACTATCCAGTGGCACACACAAATTGAGGAGATACAATTGGTATTAAATCAATGTCATATACAGATGATTAATTTAAACTAAAGTTTATATTTCGGGTACTGTCAGTCTGGCAGCCATCCAGTCAGTCATCCAGTCAGCCTGGAAATAAAACCAGTTTTTAGACATTTAGTTGGTCAGCATTCAGTAGGTCAGTCAGTCAGTTATGATGAAGGGAAGGATCATTATGGGTTCATGTCGTATATTTACGCACTTTGTAGGTGAAGGTTACTAGGACAGGTCGAGGGGGGGAGGTTGGTCAGGGAGTGTTCTGGGCTGCCAATTGCTGGGTCCAGGGTTTGAATTCATCTCTTGCCGGATCACCAGGGCCTGTGTTGGACTGCTGCTTCAGTCATCGTTCAATCATCCTTCACCTCATTGTCATGTCCTCATCCTGCCCTAATTAGGCTACCAACTGACCAAATGCATAAATACAGGACATAAAGCCCCTATCATCCATCAATCCATCCATCCAGGTTCACCCAGCCAGAGATAGAATGGAACCCAAAGCCTACATGGCACAATTAAGTTGGCAGCCCAGTGGGCTACCAACTAAGTTAGCTCCTTTGCCTGACAACCAGTTGGTCAACTCTGTCATGTAGCCAGTCAGCCAGTCAACCAACCAGTCAGTTAGTTAATTAGTCAGTCAATTCATCACAGATAGGTGACAGATAGGTGGATAGCTAAACAGTAGAAAGATAGACAAAGAAACATAATATATAAGGCAGATTATATGCACTCCAGAGGCATTAATTTATGCCCAACCAAGCAGTTAATTACATTGTACACCAGTATAGTACAAGCAGTTATTCAGCACTATTTTTTTTTTTAGAAATTCTTAATATTATAATAGTTCAGTTAATTAAGTCTCATTCTACCATTTTTTTTTCCTTTCGAATTTTCCTCCTTCCCCCGACTATCTAATCTAGTTACTCCTCTGAGATTGGTAGTTCGAGTTCTTAATCCCTCAAATTATTTTTGTTTGGAGTGTGGTCAGTCAACTATGAAATTTTAAAGCGTCATCAGAGCTACTTGGGAAGCAGGCAGTTGAACTGACATGGCACGCTTAGGCGCAATAAGCAATAATATTTCATCCCTCACAATTTTGAGCGTCTGTCCAAGGAGTGTAAATTGCATGTTTGGTCTACATGCACCAATGGGATAATCCTTGCACTGTGAAATTTAACAACAGTTTATCCATGAGATTGTTGTTTACTCACAAGTCTGTTTTCAAGCCACATGTTGCACTTGTCATGCTTTGTGTAAATTACAGATGATTTCATATTTGTAGACACAAGGACCGAATTTGAATTTTTTTCTAGGACATGCAATGTCATGCATAGCATAGGGAAAAGTGAAATTATGACATCACTTTTCCCTATACCATAACATATGCCAGAAAAAAATTCACAGTCAGTCCTTGTGTCTACAAATATGAAATCATCTGTAAAAATCGTATCTCTAGACAATCATCACTTATGCAGAAATTGATTAGAAAATACAAACATCTGGCAAATAATGATAATGTGCATAAATGTGACTTCAAACTGAGCAGTATTTTAAAATGACAAAAATGATGTTTTTATGTCGTTCAGCTGGTGATCGTAGAAGAGGTTGCATATTACTGGGAATTCATTCATTGCTGTGGTTCTCATTTAAAATATATTTGTCCCTCTCCGTAATTGTAGTTATATTGCGAACTGTACTTGAGTTGTGCTTCTCTACAGATCTACAATTAAATAAAAGTATACTTCACCTACAAGAAACCATTCTGGTTACACCGCGAAATTGAAAGGCTAATCCCCTCTGAATCTGGAGTTAAAATCAGTGAAACACAAATTGGGGCAGGGCCAGGGAGAACTATGTGTACTCAGCAAGACAGTGTAAGTCCCAGGAGAAACAAACTTCTTCAAGAAAGTGATTCCAGGAATTCTGGATTTTGAGATTAGAAAAAGCAAGATAGGGAATTGCAAAGAAAATAGGACGGAGAAACATACAAACAGTGTGAGATTGATTGCCACAGCATATTGACCTTGGTGAGTTGACATTGAATTCTGATAAATGAACTTTTGTCATAAAGTGAGTTATCTTTGAGAGAAGGCCATTGATAAATCGAGACTGTCATTAATTGTTTCCACAGTAAATTGTTTTGATACTTGGTAAAGATTAAAAGAAGATCACAATAATTGCGCTTGCCTTAGTTTGTAAATCATAACCAAGAAAAGCAAGTGTACTTACTTGCAGCCTTTCTGCTTCACTTATAAATATCATCTGAACGAAAGACCTTTTTGTTATGCAGAGGGTAGAGGTCAGATGCTTAATTTGTAACTGAAGCAGTCAACCGAAATGTTGCAGCCATAACACAAACACTCGGCCCATAAAAAAATGCAGGACGTTACTCATCGAATGACCTTTGGTGTCATGTTGTTGTTTGCTTGGCTTTGCATCTCACCTTTCTCACTACTCGCAATTTTTTTTAATAGATATGCAAACATGAGCTGAAATGTATCGGAATCACATTCAGAATCAAATCTTTTAAGTTGTGTAAAAGTTACTGGTGGAAGTCTGAAACCAGTACAATTAAAGTCCCATTAACAAAACATCTCTTAGGATTGTTCTGAATTTGGATTTGGATTGCCTCAGGAATTTGAATTGATAAAAAATCAGACATCACCAATAAGCACCTCATTTCTCACGTGTTCAGGATTATGTTGCCTTTCTTTTTAACACAAAGTTGATATGCATTCAAAATGGATTGTGTGAATCAGTTTAATGTCTGTGTAACTAATATTTAATTAAACTTTGTAGTGGCTACAAAATCATCGGCAAAATCAATCAATGAATAACAAAAAATTACAAAATGCAGAATGCAGATCGGTGTGATTGAGGTTTTCTTGATTTAAGCAAAAATGTTATCATTTTCATAGCTATGTGCCTTTTGTGAAGTTCCTTTTGCAGTTGAGCCGTGACATCATTAGGGTCCTGTGAATGTGATTGGTCTGATCTTCAACCTGAGAAACTCAGTTCAAAGTTTGATATCATTGTAAATGACAAAGGAATTTAAAACTGCCTGGCAATGATTTTTTCTGTGTACAACAACAAACAACTTTTATCTTTACTTTTGCACCATACTAGGAGAGCTTCTGTTTCAGTGTTTCCAAGCAAGGTCTGTTTTATTATTTTAACAAGACATTGGCCATCACAATTTCAAATCCCTTTTTAAAATTTGTTGGTTTAAACATATTTATTAGTCACTTTACCAACGAGCCAGAGGCTCAATTACAGGCTCAGTGGGTTAGTAGAGAAAAAAAAAAAAAAAAAAAAAAAAAAAATAGTAGTACCTTGCAGTTATCATTTAGAATCGATTGGATGCATTAATATAATTTAAAGTACTCATTATTATATTTATATTAACATTAGGTTCAAGTTCGTTACTACCATATAACAATAGTTCAGTGGAAATTGCATTTTCATGAAGCAAATCCCTTAATTCATTCATAAGGGTTTCTCTGATAACTTGATACTCTGGGCACACAAAAAAGTAATGATGAATTGTTTCATCATTTTGCTGACAACTGCACTGTGCTGAAGTAATACAACCTTTGCTGAACAAGTGAGAATTTAAGTTGGAAAAGCCGAGTCGAAGTTGTGCTAATATAACTTCATCTTTTCTGGAAAACCCAGGGGGAAAGAACTCTGGTGGCTGTTGGAATATTTTTTTTAATTTAAGTTTAAAAGATAGCAGACTTGTTGAATTTTTTACATTGGCATGAAGACCATTCCACAACATAACTGATGATGGCAAAAAACTCTTTTTGTACAGTTCTTTATGCATTTGAGGTAAATTTAAGTAAAATTGGTCCATCCCTCGGGTAGCATAACCGTGAGTGGGGCGAAGAGTATTAATAACATCGTTCAGGTATTCTTGACTTAATCCGTGGTAGATGTAGTAAAGTTTCTGTAGTTTGTGAAGGTTTCTCCGATGTTCCAATGAGATCCATCCCAGTTCTTTATAAAGAGCTTCACGGGAGGTATATATAAAATTTGTTGTAAGACATTGTTAATCGCCTTTGAGGATTTCAATCTGTTTGATTCAGTAACATTTCCTAGAAGCATCAATCAGCCAGTTCAGGTGTCAAAGCTGAACAAACCCGACAAGCTAAACATACTTAATCCATGTATCACTGCATTTAGCCAGTTTCTTGAAATCTGGGTTGGTGATACATGAAGTTATGCAACTTAATCTGTGACGTCAGTCTTGGGCAATTGCAGAGCACACATATACACTGATAATTATTAATGCCCTTTTCCTATTTATCAATATAACTATCCAATTATCTCAGACTTAAATAGAGTTCTGGGAGTAAGACTTGGCAAAAACAAACTATTTGGGCCATAGGGAGCCATGGAGAACATATTTAACTAACACTGACTGTTTTTTAAGGCAAGCTCAGTGGCCATAGGTGGTGGAAAACAATCTCGGAAGTGTCAGAGAGAAAATATAAATGGGAACGAATCAGAGGTCAGGCAAGTTATGAATTGAAGGTGGGTAGAAATTCTGCATCAGAAAAAGGTTGTAATAATGTGAGGGGTCTCCAAAGTTATTCCGCTTAAAAGCATTGGATGGAGATTTGTTGGGCCACACATTGCTACCATGCAAAGGCTGATTGTGTATTACAAGTGCCACTCCTTCATACAACATTTTTTGTGGACTCTGCAGTCCAAAAGCTGGCACAGGACAAGGCTGGAGAAACTGCCTGGGCTCCCGAAGTGCTAGTGAGAAGTTAACTGGAATTGGCTATCATGTTTATTTAACTTAGGTTTATACTGAGTCATTCATAATTAAATCTCGGCACCGAAAGAAGAAAAAATATGAACTTATCTTTAGTCATGATTTACCAATGACAATAATGGCGACATATTTTAAAAAACACTCTACCCTCTAATCAATGCCGTTTTGTAAAGGAATTTCTCAGAGATAACTCACTCCACAAAACAAAAAGCTCAATATAGTCATATTCTAATGTCAACTTACCAAAGTCAGTTAGCTGTTGCTGTCAACCTCACCCTTTTTCTGTGTTTCTCTATCTCATCTTCGTTTCAATTCCTTACTAGATTTTTTCTCAGAATCCTGAGTTTGTGTGTCACTTTCCTGAAGTAGTTTGTTCCTCCTGGGACTTGCAGAATACACATTCTTCCTCTTGCCTTATTTTCCCGGCAAGGACTTAGAAAGTTCATTATTTTGAATTGAAGCAGTGGAAGTGAGTGGGACAATAGGTAAGAGCAACATTCAAGGACTAAACCAATACCATCATAATATAGGGGTGCATTTTTTTGGTGTGATAACTGGTATGATAACAGACCTACAAGTGAATGATATTGTTTCAAAAGACTGTTGACACTACGAAGAGATCATCCCATTGTCTTTGTGGACAACTCTTATTTCCTTAAAAACTCCTCTTAGACAGAATCCCTCATAATAAGAAAGAAAAATGCATGAAATATTTCTTCAAAGCCAACACTCCAGAGATAACATGGCAAGATATCTTCTTGAAGAATGACAAATCGCTGCTTGGGGATAGTCACATATTTGTCGAAGGAAGAGGATTTGAGGAGAATCTTGTCTGAAGTAGCTCGGATAATATAGAGATCCAGGGTTTACAAAACTCAAGATAACTGGATATTTTGGAGACCCAAGTTTAGAAAGAGATGACAGGAGGCAGTACAGGGATGATCTGTGGAGAAAGAAACTAGTAAAGGAAGAAAAGATTTAGCAGTGGGATAATGTGATTCTGCTGTCCATACACTCTGAGCATATTGTATCCAAAATGTTATACAGTATCTTCTGGTTCTTTTAGGCTCTTACAATACTGCTGCCTGCTACTGAAGAGTGTTTCTTTTATTCAATGTGATTGACAGTTTGTCTTGCCAATGGCTCAAACTTTGACACATGTATTTAGTATCCGTGCTCTTTAAAGTGGTTGTTTTGCTCTTATAAAATGTAAAACAGAGGAATTTGAGATTCTAGCTCAATACAGCTTGGTAACTGGAAGCAGAGACATGAGATTTGTGTGCTATATGTTCAATAGAAGCAAAATCAAATTAATTCAAATTTCAAAATACAAAGCATTCTGAAGTACGCTTAGCCTAGAGATTAACACCAAGGATGCAGATGCATTTGAGAAATTATACATTCATAATAGCTAATTTCTATGCCCTTCAAATTGGATAACAAGGCTCTTTTTGCTGCAAAAGCAATTCACAAAGAATGCTAAATTGATTGCTGATTCCGATATAAATCATCTTCTCCTCTTGATAGCCAGCAGTGTTTCTGCAGGAAAATAATGGATGACGTTCTCTCAGAGTGTTGGTTTAGAGAGACTATATTAATGTTTTATTGCTCACAATTTCGAGCGTCTGTCCAATGAGAGTAAATTGCGTGTCTGGTCCGCATACGCCAATGGGATGATCTTTGCACTGTCAGATTAGCACAACAGCTGGTCCATGAGATTATTGTTTACTAGCAAGGCTGTTTTAATGCCACACTAGTCATGGTTGGAGTCAATTTTTGTTAAGAATCTTAACTTCTGATAATCATCACTTTTGCAGAAATAGATTAAAAAATACTCACTTTTTGGCAAATAATGAAAAAATGCATATAGGTATGTTACTTCAAACTGAGCAATATTCCAAAATGATAAAAATAATGTTATGTCATTTCAACTAGTGATCGTAGAAGAGGTTGCATATCACTAGGAGTTTATTCATTGGAGAGTGCTGTTGTTCTCATTAAAAAATATATTGGTCCCTTTCCATAGCTGTAGTTATATTGCGAGCTTTACTTGAGCTGTACTTCTCTACAAACCTACAATAGAATACAAGTATACTTCTCCTCTATGAAAGGAACCATTCTTGTTACACCAAGAAATTGAAAGGCAAATCCCCTCTGAATCTGGAGCTAAAATCAGTGAAACACAAAATGGGGCAGGGAGAACTATGTGTACTCTGCAAGATGATGCAAGCCCCAGGAGAAACAACCTTGTTCAAGAAAGTGATTTCAGAAACTCTGGATTTTGATATTGGAAAAAGCAAGATAGGGAATTGCAAAGAAAATAGGGCAGAGAAACATACAAACAGTGTGAAATTGATTGCCACAGCATATTGACCTTGGTGAGTTGACAATGATATCTAATGAATGGAAATTTTGCCATTAAGTAAGTTATCTTTGAGAGAAGGCCATTGATAAATGGAGACTGTCATCAATTGTTTCCACAGTAAATTGTTTCGATACTTTTTAAGATTAAAAGAAGATTACAATAATCGCGCTTGCCTTAGTTTGTAAATCATAACCACGAAAAGCAAGTGTAGTTACTTGCAGCCTTTCTGCTTCAGTTATAATATCATCTGAACGAAAGACCTTTTTGTTATGCAGAGGGCAGAGGTCGGGTGCTTAATTTGTACCTAAAGCAGTCAACCAAAATGTTGCAGCCATAACACAAGCACTCAGCTGTTAGACAAGAGCAAATTGTTACTCATTGAATGACCTTTGGTGTCATGTTATTGTTTGCTTGGCTTTACATCTCACATTTCTCACTACTCACAATTGTTTTTAATAAATATGCGAACATGAGCTGAAATGTAACGGATTCATTTTCAGAATCAAATCTTTTAAGTTGTGTAAAAATTACTGGTGGAAGTCTGAAACTGGTACAATTAAAGTCCGATTAACAAAACATCTCTTAGGATTGTTCTGAATTTGGATTTGGATTGCCTCAGCAATTCGAATTGATAAAAAATCAGACATCACCAATAAGCACCTCATTTCTCACATGTTCAGGATTATGTTGCCTTTCTGTTTTAACACAAAGTTGATATGCATTCAAAATGGATTGTGTGAATCAGTTTAATGTCTGTCAAGATTCAAGATTCAAATGTTTATTTATTGTCACGTTTGATATACATGTAACATTAGTGTAGATCTCTTACATTTAATTAAAATTTGTAGTGGCTACAAAATCATTGGCAAAATCAATCAATGAATAACAAAACATTACAAAATGTAGAATGCAGATCCGTGTGATTGAGGTTTTCATGATTTACAGGAATTCGCGTTGAAGTTGACTTGGGCTGGCCACTGAGTTTCTTTTTTTGCCAAAATAGTAATTAACTTCTATTTATTGAACAAAACAGCTGATGTTGCTCAATTAAGTTCAGACGGAGGTGCAAGATGGGTTTACAAACGATGCCAGCTCAAACTTTACTAATCAAAAGGATTATGATGGCATAATCTGGCAAATTGTTTTAGAGAATGTGACATGTGGTGCACATATGACATATGGTACATACTCAATGAGGGTCACTGAAGCATGACGGCCCAAACTGCACACAGCCCAAACTGTAGACAATTTCATAACTCAAAAGTTCGGCTTCCTTGTCAGTCTCCTGCTAATATTTTATTCTTCTCGTGTCTGATTGACTGGCAGCCATGCATTCTATGACCTATGATTGACTTGTATAATTGAATATAACTTCTCAATCATAATATGGCTTTGATTTGTCCAACCCAAACCGCATTTTTTGAGAACATATATACTTGGGCCAACGGAAACTGTTATAGATAAATGACAAGATGCATGGATAGACAGATGAATAGAAAAATAGATAGATATAGATAGATATTTATATTGAAAGATATATAGACAGACATACAGATAGATATAGATAGATAGATAGATAGATAGATAGATAGATAGATAGATAGATAGATAGATAGATAGATAGATAGATAGAAAAAGGGGTAGAAACTCACTAGAAAGAGAGATAGATAAATATATGCGTTCTGAGATTATCAACAGTGGTGTTGGTCAATGAGAGCGAAATCTCAGTTTGTTGAGTTTACCTGAAGTGGATAAACTGATATGAGATGTTTTAACTCACAGCTGCCTTGTACACACATAACTAAATTGATATCAGTCACAAATAAGTGGTTTTCTACCATACATCAGGTAGAGTCAAATTACTTGGTTTGCAACTCAACAAGTAAACTAAAGCGCGAAAATCTGTAATGAAACAGACTGAACAAACTGATAAAACAGTATTCAGTCCACAGCTTCTTGATGCACACAAAATTGAGTGGCTATTAACCATGCATGAGTAGCTATCTACCATACGTCACGTGGAGCCACATTGCTTCATTCTGGAGGCTGAGAAGTCTACTTCAACAAGAATTCCTGTAAGCAAAAATGTTATCATCGTTTTCATAGCTATGTGCCTTTTGTAAAGTTCCTTTTGCAGTTGAACCGTGACATCATTAGGGTCCTGTAAATGTTATTGGTCTAATCTTCAACCTGAGAAACTCAGTTCGAAGTTTGATATCATGGTAAATGACAAAGGAATTTAGAACTGCCTGGCAATGATTTTTTCTGTGTACAACAACAACAAACAACTTTTATCTTTACTTTTGCACCATACTAGGAGAGCTTCTGTTTCAGTGTTTCCAAGCAAGGTCTGTTTTATTATTTTAACAAGACATTGGCCTTCACAATTTCAAATCCCTTTTTAAAATTTGTTGTCAGACATTGTTAATCGCATTTGAGGATTTTAATCTGTTTGATTCAGTAACATTTCCTAGAAGCATAAATCAGCCAGTTCAGGTGTCAAAGCTGAACAAGCCAAACAAGCTAAACATACTTAATCCATGTATCACTGCATTTAGTCAGTTTCTTGAAATCTGGGTTGGTGATACATGAAGTTATGCAACTAAATCTATGACATTACAGTCTTGGGCAATTGCAAAGTACACATATACACCGATAATTATTAATGCCCTTTTCCTATTTATCAAAATAACTATCCAATTATCTCAGACTTAAATGGAGTTCTGGGAGTAAGATTTGGCAAAAACAAACTATTTGGGCCATAGGGAACCACGGAGAACACATTTAACACTGACCGTTTTTTAAGGCAAGTTCAGTGGCCATAGGTGGTGGAAAACAATCTCGGAAGTGTCAGAGAGTAAATATAAATGGGAAAGAATCAGAGGTCAGGCAAGTTATGAATAGAGGGTGGATAGAAATTCCGCATCACAAAAAGGTTGTAATAATGTGAGGGGTCTCCAGAGTTATTCCGCTTAAAAGCACGGGATGGACATTTGTTTGGCCACACCTTGCTGCCATGCCAAGGCTTATTCAGTATTACAAAGTGCCACTCCTTCAAGAGACGTTTTTTGTAGATTCTGCAGTCCACAAGCTTTCAACTGGGGACTCTGTGTAGGCACAGGACAAAGCTTGCAGAATGTAGAAACCTGCTGGACTGCCAGTGAGCAGTTTACTGGAATTGACTATGTTTATTTATAAAGTTAGGTTTCTATTGAGTCATTTATATTAAAATCTCGGCACTTAAAGAAGAAAATAACATGAACTTATCTTTGGTCATGATTTACCAATGACAATAATGGCAACACATTTAATCACTTTAACCTCTAATCAATGACTGTTTATAAGAAATTTCTCAGAGATAACTCACTTAACAAAACAAAAAGTTCAAGAGAGTCGTATTCTAATGTCAACTTACCGAGGTCATTGTCAACCTCACCCTTTCTGTGTTTCTCTCTCTCATTTTCTTTTCAATTCCTTATCTGGATTTTTTCTCAGAATCCTGAATTTGTGTGTCACTTTCTTGAAGTAGTTTGTTCCCCCTGGGACTTGCAGAATACACATTCTCCCTCTTACCTTATTTTCTCGGCAAGGACGTAAAAAGTTCACTTTTTTTAATTGTAGCATTAGAAGTGAGTGGAACAACAGGTTAGAGCAAGGAATTCACTTCACGCTTGGTTTGATAACTGGTATGATAACAGACCTAAAAGTGAATAATATTGTTTCAAGAGACTGTTGACACTGCATAAAGATCATCCCATTGTCTTTGTGGACAACTCTTATTTGCTTGCCAACTCTTCTAAGACAGACTCCCTTACAAGAAGAGAGAAGAACGCATGAAACATTTCCTCAAAGCCAACAAATCTCTGCTTGGGGACAGTCACATATTTGTCGAAGGAAGTCTTAGGAAGATGATTTTAGGGTAATCTTCTCTGAAGTAGCCAATATTTTATAGAGACTCAGGGTTTACAGAACGCAAGATAACTGGATATTTAGGTGACCCGAGTCAAGAAAGAGATGACAGGAGGCAGTTAAGAAGTGATTTGTGGCAGGGAAAGCGAGTAAAGAAGAAAAGATGAAGCTGTTGAATAGAGTGACTTTGCTGTCCATACACACCCAGCACAATGTATCCAAATTGATTCATCGACCATTTTTGGTCTTCAATTATCTTCTGGATCTTGTGGGCCTTCAAAAATGTATTTATTGTTGGCAAACCTTTGGAGAGGGTGACATTTTTTATATGTTTCATGCTTGGTTTTCTAGCATTTGCTGAAAGTGTGACATGTGACAAATTTATTTAATAGTGACCTTCAAAAATATGGCCGCTTGCTTTCATACAATGGTCGTTTGAATGTCTTCTGCGCAATAATGTATGTTTTTAGGTTTTTGCATAATATGGCCAAATGAGGAGCTGCAGAGGCGTAGCCTAAAACCCTCAACTGCTCAAGATTATTGTTGAATTTAATTGATTTCTCATATTTGGTTTGCTTGCTTCATTTGTTTCTTGGAACACATAATTTAATCATTCAAATCTTCATTATCACTCAAACCTGTAATTTCCTCTGCATGTAGATAAACTAAGAGTTTCTTAATTGGATTAGAGAATGAGTTATTAGCAAGACATCAAATTGAAAATTAGAGAAAATTCACAATTGATTGAAACCAGACCTCGAAAATCATATCACAATAATTTCAAATTAATCTTCTGTCTGTGTATCATTACAAAATTACATTAATAGTAGTTTTCCCAGTTCTCATTACAATGAATGAAGCGTCTTGGTTAAGCCTACAGTCAATTTGAATTTTGGTAATCATATTGGACAAGCGAAGTGTCAATTTTTTTTCTTTATACTTACTTATCACGGATGTTTCATTTGATCCTTGACTGGAAAAAAAAAACTTAACGGATGGAGATGATGTATCCTGACAATTATTTTGTGATTGCATTTTCATCTCGGCATCTTCAATTACTCTAGATTGTATCTTATCAGCCTATTAATAAAAAAATATTTCCAAATATAGGATAGCCTTTTTTTCATTGATTCACAGTAAACTCCACCAAAAGACTGGTCAACTACTGTCATCTAGACACAATTGATGATGACAACCTGTGACTCCCAAAACAAGCAAGGTCGATTTGTCTTTAATCTGAAATCAAATTTCAAGGACTATTTCTTCCCTCATCGGCGATGAGCTTCGATCTCGCTGTCCAGAATTTATATGGACTCTTGTTGTTTCAGAGGTTATTTCAAGTTGAACTTTGTACTCCCCAGACTGATTTCAGCTTGAAAAAGTTGGACGGGGGAGGATATAATCATAATTTAAACTGCCTATCTATGTTCACAGCCCCAATAAAAATTATTGCTTGCTATGTTAAAAACCCACAACTTTGATGCTTCCTAGAATCTAAATTTATTTTATTATTTATAGGCTATTGTGTTCTCAGTTTTGGTGCATTTCAGTACCAAAAGGAAGTTGTTTAAAGTTGTTGATCTATTTGGAGGTTCCACGAAAATGGATTTCATTTTGTTGAAGTCTTTTTCTCCTCTTGAAAATGAGATAATCAGAAATTTCAAGTACGGATTCACCAGAACACTAGATTATGTTCTTCATCAAATTTGAAACAGGACTCTCAGCAAAAATAGAATTTTTGTTTAGAGATAATGTCATGACCAAGAAAGTATCCAAAGCCAAGTGCATGGGTTGATATTAAAATATTTCAGTAATACCACAGATATTTTTTTGCTGTTGTCTTCATTTGTTTCTGCTAAAGTTTAGACTAAATTATTCGATTCTTAGACACATAAAATCTCATCTTCATTTTAAGATGTGCTTTTTCAATTGGGTGGATTCAGCCTGTAGTCATTGGTGCCTCAGCATAAATAGGCTCATATGAACATTTCTTGAATCAAGAAGAATTATGCAGCATAAGAAGGAATGAACCCGCCCTCTTTATTGATCAATTGATCAGCAGTAAACACCACCCAAAGACTGGTTAACTACTTTCATCGAGACACAATTGATCATGACACTCTGCAACTCCCACAACAAAGCAACTTTTAATACATCTCGCCTGAAATCAAATTTCAAGGACTTTCTCATCCCTAAGGCACTTCAGCAAAGCCTTCAGTGAATAAGTCAGACACCCCCAAAGTTGGCCAATGGACAGGCCTTCACACATGTTATGCAAATGAGGACGATTTCGCTGTTACGCACATTCCCGTAAGGGTTACATATGTGATTCTCACATGAGTAGATAGATCTCTCTGAGACCTTCACAATGATAGGTCATACATCTCTGAGAAGTAAATAGTTGCTTCGTAAATTGCCGGTAAACTTTTGAAGTGAAGAGGAATCCTGACCGCTGATTGGCCATGACGCTCGTGACGTAAATCTATGATAATATGCTGCAATGGAAAGATTCGTCTAGGGTAGATTCTCTGGGTGCCTAAGGGGCAATGAGCTTCGATTGCTAGGCTGTCTCGACTTTTCGTGGATTTCTGTAAGTCCTGTTGTTTCAGAGGGTCATTTTGAGTCGTATTGGGAGCATCTAAAACGTGACACTGAGGTTATGTATAACATTTCGGTGGGTTTAGCCTTTAGTCAATTCTTGTTGTTCCTATGTACTGACAATAGTGTTTTTCCTCTAACCACAGTGAGTCAGTGACCATTCAGACTGATAGCTAACAATATCAGCATCAGCAAATCAACATTCTAGATGCTTCCATATATTAATTTATTTGATTTTGTGTTCTCACTTTAGGTGCATTGCATTGGCAGAATGAAATTGCTAATGATGCTAATCGATTGGATGCTTGACAAAAATCCATTTCATTAAGTAGAAGTGTAGAAGGTTCCTTTCTCCTCCGATTCATTCGATAATAGCAATTTCGAGTGTGGATCCCAGAAAACACTCTTGAAATTTAATATTTGCCTGGGTAATTCGGCTCATTCTTTGTTAAATTTAAATTCCAATCAAAATTCATAACCAAAATACAGCTCTTGTTTAAACAATTATGTCATGTTGAGAAGGTTGCCAAAGCCAAGTCATTTGATTATAAAATGCCAGTGATCCGACAGACATGCAAAGTTGTAGGCTAGTATTGTTGTTGTTCAGCTTAATTTTTATTCTGGGGAAACAGGATTTTATAACTCTATACTTTGCCTCAGTTCAATCTCATCTGCATTTTAAGATGAACTTCAGGGGTTCTCTAAATTTAATTATACAATGTAGTAAAATGAGAGTTCTTAGCATGATATGAAATTGCAAATTAGAGAGAATCCGTTGTTGACATTTCATAAATTTGAAATGTTGCAAGAAGTATTGACACACTTCTTTGTTTGAGGCATTCAGTCTAAAACTCTTCCTTGTGGAGCACCCTTCTTCATTGATCAACTGTGAGCCACACCCAATGACCAGCAAAGTACTTTGTCCAAGGCAGATTTCACGAAAAAGCTGCAAAATCTCTTACCACAACTTGTCCACAAGTTACATTAGCACAATACTAATAAGGCCAGACATAGTAGATTCGTTGATTCTCAGATTTTCTCAGGGTGCTTCTTCTGAGGATAGCTGGCAGGACAAAAAAAAAGCTGAAATCTAAATCTTTTATTGTGTCAATCCATTAAATAAAATCATGGGTAAACAATCTTTTCTGTTGGATTGGTAGGTCAGAGTAGCTAAAATTATGGCCTTGTGCTAATGTAACAGTGATGAATGATGTAGGACGGAATTTTTTATGCTGATCCTACTGCAACATAAATGAAGTCACCAGCAGGGTACCACCCCTGGCCTGCTCTTGGGAGACCTGGCTTTCAGTTCAGAAAAAATATGAGATCTAATCATGTGTTTTTTAACGTAATTTTTATGTACACATTTTGCTAATGTAACACTATGAAATGGACGGATGCAAAATTGCAGTTACATTAGCAATAAAGAAACAGGTACCAAACCCAGTCGTTTATGTTTTTGGTGATGTAAATAGGCAAATAAGACACGTTTTTCAATAAAATATTATAATTTCATGTTTTAAATTGGCATAAGTAGCTAGAACACAGAAAAATTTCCATGTAAAAGTTGCTAATGTAACCTCAGTGTCCTGAGAAGGAATCGAGTTACATTAGCAGTCTTTTTTTATTTTTCATTTTTTTCAAGTTTTATAATGACCAAGACAATAAAAAATGGTTCCAAAATAATTTTCAAGATGTTTTTTATCAATCACATGCCATTACATTTTCCTGAATTGGTTTTAGCAGATTCCACAGAGTGCCAAAGTAAGCATGTCTGATCACCAGTAAGTTTGGTCGTCCAAAATTGTCCTCATGAGTCATAAAAAGATATCTTTTCAAGAGGAAAAAGCTACATATTTCAGGAATACTTTATTGATATTTATTCATTAACTCACCGATATACTTAGTAATAGGTTTACTTGCTTCAGGAAGCAAAAGAGAGATAACAAAAGGGTTGGAAAGTTTAAGGTACCTTTTAAGAGCACTTTTCGTGAAATCTGCCCCAGACACAATTGATGATGACACTCCGCAACTCCCTGAACAGGCGAGTTTGATTTGTTTAATCTAAAACTAAGTTTCAAGTACATTTCTGTCCCTGAGGGGCAATAAGCTTTGATTCTATCTCAGTCTAGACTTTACATATATGGACTCCTGTAAGTCGTTTCAGGGAGTCATTTTGGTGAAGGAATATTAATTGAAATTTCTGTCCACAGCAGGTCTCCCCTCCAAAATTTCTCGCACCATATGCCCATGAGGTAATTAGACCTTATCATGCTTATGCTCTTAAATGTATAAATGTAAATGGCCACATCGAATGGTTGGCCAATATGTCAGCCCATGTTTCTTGGCTAGCAGAAGTCATTTCCCAAGATTTCTTGCCTAAATGAGAGTCAAGAGACCCTTTGCCATTTTCATTGAGGCATAATGTGATCACTTAATTAATCATAGTAACTATAATAGATCTTCATACTTTCCATCATAGATCTATGTGTGGCACACATATCATGAACCACAGCGTTTCTCATCAAAGAAGTGTGATCACATTCACTTCCAGCTCCAACTAGGTCACCGGGGGAGGGGGAGGGTAAGCCATATTTGCCT
Source organism: Platynereis dumerilii (assembly GCA_026936325.1). Lineage (NCBI taxonomy): Eukaryota > Metazoa > Annelida > Polychaeta > Phyllodocida > Nereididae > Platynereis > Platynereis dumerilii. The sequence goes on along the minus strand of JAPTHN010000009.1, from coordinate 24,290,025 downwards.
GAATTTCAAGATCTAGATTTACATTGTTGCTCATAAATATGGAATACTTCAACATTCTCCATTGAAATTGACAACTTTAGCAACTTCTGTTGCAGAACATGCAGAACATGATGGTCTGATTCAATCGTAATTACTTCCAATGACTGCTAAAGGGAAGAACATGCTGTAGTTTAAAACGCATGCTGCAGCGTTAACCTCAGGAAAGGTTACAGCAGCACGAAATATGGAAATTCAGGGTTTTTTTAGGTTGAGGTGCATTAAATCAAAAATTAAAAATTCTTGCAATAAATGTAGTTAAGGCTTTCAAAGAGTGGTTAGAGAAAATCTCTTGACCTTTACAATGGACCTTTCTTACATTCACACTCTGAAATTTAATTTTATTTCTCACTTTTTTGCAAAAAAGTATTCCATATTTATAGCAGGAGTGTAATACCATTTCAAATGAAATTGCCAGGAGATCATAATTTTTAAAACAATAATGTCATGATTGAGAAGGTTACCAAAGTCAAGCAATTTAATAATAAAATGCCAGTGATCCCACGGAAATGCAAAGTTGTAGTTTTTGTTTAGCTTAATATTTATTGGACTGGGAAGGCAAAGTAGGATTTAACAACTCTTTGCTTCAGTACAATCTCCTCGGCATTTTAAGATGAACCTAGGAAGTTTGGTCAATTAATTTAAACAATGTAGTAAAATAAGAGATCTAGCATGATATCATGAATTTCAAGTGTTGTAAGGAATATCCCAGTCTATGGAAATATTGACAAACTTCTTTGTTTCAGGCACTCACTCCAAAACTCTTCCCAGTGGGGCACCCTTATTCATTGATCTACTGCAAGCCACGCCCAATGACTAGCAAAGTACTTTGTCCAGACATAATTGATGATGACACTCCACAACTCCCAGAACAGGCAAGTTTGATTTGTTTTAATCTGAACCTTAAAATCTCACATACATTCTGTCCCTGAGGGGCAATGAGCTTTAATTCTGTCACTGTCTAGACTTTGTATGGAATTTTGTTGTCTGGTCAATTTAAGTTGTTTGCTTTTTTACATTATTGTAGGACAAGGAGAGAACATATTATGAGGCGAAGGATGTCTTAAATTGCTGTCCAATGCAAGTGACCTAGTTGGAGCCGGAAGTGAAAGTGATCACAAATCTTTGATAGGAAACGCTGTGGTCGGATTATGTATGCAACACACAGGTCTATAATGAAAAGCATTCTGTAATCACATTATTCCGCAATGCAACTGTTAAAGGGTCTCAGTGGGGCAAGAAATCTTTGGAAATGACTTCTACTATCCAAGAAATTGACTGACAAATTGGCCATCCATTCTATGAGGCCATTTACATTCATAGCAGTACCCCATAATGAGGTACAGATTCATAAGCATGATAAGATCTACTTACCCCATACATGCTAGTGCGATGTGCAGGATTTAGCAACGACACTGGTCCAAAAAGTCTGTGATTTCGAGTTTGTGCACTCAAGAGCACTATGACTTTTGTCTTCATCTACTATAATTATTGTCCTTCTAAATATTACAAGAACTTTCAGACCAGAGTTTCCTCGAATCTTCTTCATGTTCTTCCTTCCACAAATATGTGACTGTTCCCATACAGAGATTTGTCATTATGCATTAACATATAATGGACCATGTTATCTGGGAAGTGACTGTGTTGATAATTGGCTTGGACAATCTTATCACACTGTCATGAGGCGCTCCTGCCTCTTCGATGGTAATTTTATGAAGTATGTGCCCCCAGTGCCCGCTTCCCCCTCCACCGAATTGGTTTGCTTGCTGTCAACTTTATCTATCTGTAAATTGTTTATATAACTGTCTGATTGAAAAAAATCAAAATTAATTCAAACATGTCTTTTAAAAAAGCTTTACAATAACAAATTTCACTTGCAAAAATAAAATGGCGATGACAGAGATGTGTGACGCGTCACTGTTGTTTCCCCAACTATTGAACAATTATCCTGATTAATATCAGGTATTGGGTAGTTCATTCATTCGTAAAGGATTCTTTTGCAAGTAAGCATCTTCGTTTTATGCATCTAAAACTTCTTCTCACTGTTGCTTTTGCTGCTTATCATTTTCTCAGCAACTTGGAACCTTTTGAAGTTGTCATGCTATTCCACCAGATGGCAGTAAATGTCTCATGGTGCAAACCTTTCATGGGGAGACAATTTCTGGCTACATTCAACATAAACATCTTTGACATAAATGGGAGCAGGATAGCTCTGGATGTGTTTTGGTTGAAGGAGATGGGTTTGATGGGTAATTTCGAACCTGAAATGGGTGTTGTGGCTTCCCTGCATGTCTTAGAGGTGTGTTCCAGTCCATGTCACTTCTGTGTTCTTCCCTGGTGAGTTGTCACTGGCCCCTGGCTGCATCAATACAGTCTGCTGCTGCCACTGTCACATGTGTGTTCATCAATAGTCATGTTTATGTTGATTGTGCTCACTGTGCTCAGCATTAATTGTGAATGTAATCTGTACCAGAATATATATAATTATATGTCAGCTGCATAGGCCTAGCTTTTGAATGTGATGATATGTGCACTTCGTCACATAAATGTAGGCCTCAGCCCAGTGGCGTAGCTAGGAAATTTTCCAGGGGGGGCAAAATATTCAAGTCAGTGATGGAAATGGAACATTTTTGTCGTGGGAGCTATTATCGCTGTCGCGGCAAAGGCGCGCCATCGGCAAAATGCAACGTTTGATGACAATGTAATCATTTCCTTCCTGGTCAGGATGGAGCCAGGGGGGCCCCCCCCCCTGGTCAGGATGGAGCCAGGGGCCCCCCCCCTGTAGCTACGCCACTGCCTCAGCCTCAGCCTACAGTCTGCTCTGTTGTGAACACTTAATTATTTGATCCCCTTGTGCAGAGAACTGGATATGCTCTCCTTTATTGTTTATGTTTAGTAATTGTTTACACACATTATGTGATAGTACATGCAATTATTGTGTGGCTGCATCATGTCTTTTATTTTGTGGGCCTGGCATTTAATGATTTCTGTTGCAATATAGAGGTCCCTGCAGTTCTAACCCCTTGGCATAATGACCAACTTACCTAAAGTCACCGCCTTTGTCGGAGGTAGTAATTTATTTCATTTTGCAATCCAAAGCCGGGGAGAGGCTCTTGATGGGGTTTTGTTTGCCGTTTTATCCTTTCCCACATTACCCTGTACCTCAGGCTAGAGCTCAGAAGGGTGGTCTGAAAATGCAGCCTGGGCCTGGAGCACTTTATTACAGCAGAGACAGTGAGACACTTTATAAATTTAGTGTCTCGGATTGTATTATATGTAGGTGCCAGGACCTGGATCCCATTTACAATGTATGTTTATTAATTACGCTTAATTGTAGATGCACAATAAAGTTTTATTGATAAACATAAACGGGATCTAGGCAGCTGCTCATTGAAACAAGGTGTCTGGATCCCATTATGTTTATCAATTAAATTTTCAAAAAAGCTTAGCTTGCAATCAATGTTGCTGGTTATTGTCACGAAGTGTGTCATTACTTATTAGTTTAGCCTCTCAATTTGGTACTTTCCGAATGAATTGATAAGCTGTGTAGGTGCAAATGATATGTCTGCCTATTATTTAATGTATTTCGATGTAGGCCTATTGGTATCAACTTAAGAGCTACCTCAAATTGAAGCGGGAAATCTAATATAAGTATTTCAGTGACTAATGCAGCATTTCTCTTTTCAGTCACAGGACAGAGTCGACTGTATTCTTATTCACTAGATGGCACAACGTGTTACTTGCAACAAGGCCACCTGGTGACACAACTACGGAATGACACGGAAGACTTTCTCACATGCTTACCAGGTGAGGCATGTAAATACAGGGAATGCTAAATGTTGACAAGCTCTTGTCAATGCAATAAAACAATAGAAACCGGGGAAACTAAATTATTGAAGAAGGTTGCTTCCCAATATAAGATGTGCTACCTTATCTTACTTTTCAATCTTGTCTCCCAATCATCGGTCTTACATGTAGAATTTGTGGCCAATCTTGATTTGTTTGTTTACCAGATTAACTATTCAATATCTTGCTACCAAGCTTACTTCTCGGTCTTGTTTTCTAATCTTGCTTCCCGGGCCTATCTTGCTTCCTGATTTTTCTTCTTGGTCTTGTAACTGTCTTAATTAGCCTAACAAGTGCACAAATATATGACGTAAAGCCCCAATCATCCTTCCAAACTTAATATGTTTTAACTTTTACTACAGGAAAATCAAGTCACCATCCAAAGATTTTTATTTGGCCAATGCTATTTTGCAATCTAGAGTCTATTTGGTGACCTTGCCATCTGACCACTGCTTCTTTTTTAATGAATTCAAAGATCATTAATCAATGACAAGATCCCAGCTGCAACTGTACAAATTAACATAAGCCGCTTTGATTTGTACTGGTCCATGTCACATGAAAGAAAGTAACATCATTAATCAGTTACAAAAGCTAATTTCTATCTTTTCCCCAATAGAACAAAATTAGAGTCAAAATCTAAAATTACCCCAAGTGTCTGCCACCTTTAAAAGTTTCTCTTTTTCAGCATATTTATTTGTAGAAGGCTTTTACCAGTCAACCTTTTCTTTTCAAGCAGGACAGTCAGTGTAGCTTGTTTCAGAATAAAAGGCTGGCATTTAGTGGGAATGTATTTTATGCACCAAAAACTTGCTTATTAAGAAATAAGTCTAATGGAGCAATGCTGCTGCATTTCGTGTTTTGAGGGCATGCCAGCACAGCATGAAAAAACAGAATTTCAAGTCAAGACAATCATTGCGGCAAGCCAATATTAGTTTTACTCTCCCATGGTATTCCTCTGCGGGTGGTAAAAGAAATGCTACTCCTCTTGTGGCCTGAGGTTATCACACCACTAAGCTTTATTGAATCTCACCAGACTCTTTGCTTTATTGATTCTCACCTATGCACCTGTATGTCAACCTCACAGCAGGGGCTCCCCCTATGAGTTGGTTTCACAGTTTGGCCAGTTTGCCCCTAATAACATTATCACCTCAGGATGTAGAACCTAGCGGCAAAATAGAAAATTAAAAATGGGGGAAAGTGAAATTGTGATAGAATGCTATTAAACAATTATTCCCACCAATGCTAAAGGTATCAAGAGCTCTCGGGTAAAATGAACAAGCGACTAAGCTTAGAAAAATACTTTTTCTTCTGTAGCTAATTTCTTTACCAAGGCAAGATCAACAGGAAGTATCATGAGAATAGTTAAGGGACCTAACAAATAAGCTTACTGGTGTTTGTTAAAGTCAGTCTTTACTGCGCAGTCCAACAGTGTAGTCACAACATGAGTGGCAGAGAGGGCCAATTTCTACAGACAACAGTCTCCTCGCTGGAGGGTCCTGGTGTTAATCCTGAAAATCAGCAAAACGATGAGATCACCGCCTATCAAGTAGATGCCACTGTGGTTAGTCTTGAAACGTCACAAGACAGTCAGTCGATATTCGATCAGGAAGATTTGGATGGACCAAGTGATGCAGTTGATAACAGCAGTGTTTGGTACTTTTTCGGTCGCGAAGCACCAAGGGCAGAAATTAAATATTTCGGACAAATAATTATGCTGTATTTCGTGATAATCTCGTGTGTTACCTGTTTAGCAATGGGTCACCAAAACTCAAACCTATGGACGGCTTTACTAAGCTCGAGTTTTGGGATATTGCTTCCCAGCCCTGCACTGGACTACACTGAGAGATCTATTAAACGTCCCAAAGAGGCTGCACCAGAGAACTGATTCAAGTCTGTGGGGGAGAACAGGTGTTTGCAGAACAAGGTTGCACGCTCCATTGCACACTATCACTCTCACGTGGTTCTGCTAGACTCCACCCGGACCATTGGACCACCTGCTGATGCTGCTGCAGAGCATTCATAAATGGTACTGAATTGATTTCCACCACTCACTCTTGGTGTATCTACGAATCTCTATCGACACACACTTTGCTCGAAATTCACAATGGCTGACTTCACCGACAGAAACATGTATGTGCAATCTTCATTTTCTGCCCGAGATGGTCCTGGCAAGCTGCAGTTCGACCTGTTGATGGGCTCATCAATAGACAAGCACTATCTGAGGATGGACCTTGCAAGTGGGCGGCTACACAGAGTCTTCTGTAATACGAGGAGAGGACCTGGAAGCACTTCTGGACAAGATGACAAGAAACAGGGAAAAGATAGAACTTTGCAAAACCTTTAGAAGCACTGTCTCTCCCCTGATCGAGCTGTCCAGACACTGCAGTTATGAGGGCCTGTGGGAAACAGCCATCATCGAAACACGTCAGATGTATGATGCCCCTCACCGATACGCCACTCCAGTGAGGCTCCCAACGCCACTCTCCACTGCGCAATATGACCTGCTGCTTCACAACTTGCCTCGACTGATCCAATTGTGCAGGAGAACAGTTCTTCCTCAATTCGACTCATACACTATCCCCCTCTACAAGAGACAGTCCTTGACGACTGGGCATTCTCAGTACTTTGCCACCATAGAAGAGGCCTGCAGAGACCAGACCATCGTGCTCAGAAATTTGGTTCAACCAATCGTTATTGATGATGATGTGAGAGACTCTTCAGCTCTGACAACCATCTTCGCCGATGATGATGATCATTATCATTATTATCCTGATGCAGGTGAAGGCTACACCCCGGGCACATCAGTGGCCACAAGCGTGGAGGATGATGCTGGACCAGGCCACACGACAGGCTCTTCGACTCTGTGTCCTACCGATGGACCCCTAGAAAATCCACTCCAAGCAGACGACTCCTCCTGCCTCATCGTGGATATGGATGAAACTGTTGACCCAGCTGCAGCACAGCCAGCCGCCCCCCTCCCCCCGCGTTCATCGACCCCCCTCCCCGATGATCTTCGACCGCTCTCCCCCACAAATCTGCTCAATGACATTGATCTTGACATCACGCTTCCTGCTGTAACCCTCCCTGCAACTCACACCCTCACAGAAATGGCCATGATACGTCCCTCGCCCTACGTTATGTGTTTCCAGGCCTGTAAACTGTTCTATATGAAAATGATCAGGCACTATGCTGGAGCCCCCAAACTATACACAATCCGTGCAGCAGATCAGGCCAGGGACTTCATCATAAACATTTGGAGGCACTTAGAGCATCTCTTGTGTGAAATGCTGGACACTCTTGGTTATTCCCTGAATACACCTTCTGATAATGTTTTAACTTTCTTGATCTGTTCCACAGTCCCATTGTCACCCTACAGCGTGGCCTTGTATGTTCTAAATGACACCACTTGCCATGACGAAGACCAGCTGCTTGTCAATTGTTATATGGAGGCTCTGTATGAGAAATTTGTCGGTTGTTTCTACGAAGACTCCAACTGAATGTGCTTTGTATTGTGCAGAATATGTTTTTTTGGTTGTTGTTGTCAATTGCATGCTTTTCAAACACATGTGACAAAATAAAAAGTTATTTAATCTAGAAAAACTCAGTGTTCTAACTTCATTTAGTTTTTGATTTTTCCTGAACGAAATACTCTTCCCTGTTATATTTAAGTTGAGCTAAATATCTCCCAGACTCCTGTTTAAAAATATTTCAACTGAGTGAGGTGCCATTAAAGTTCACTAACTCACTTCAATGAAGCTTAAGTTTCTGGAGACAGGCGACCACATGCTCGGGTAACTTAGCTCGGGCAATCTCCCAGAAGCAGGTATTCATTGTGAAACGAATACAGCTTAATTTTTGAAATGAACAAACATTTCTGGAGGCGAACTTGCTCATGCTCAGGTAACTTAGCTCAGTCAATCATGCAGAAGCTGGTATTCATTGCGAAACGAATACAGCTTAATTTTTGAAATGAACAAACATTTCTGGAGGCTAACTTGCTCATGCTCAGGTAACTTAGCTCAGTCAATCATGCAGAAGCTGGTATTCATTGTGAAACAAATACAGCTTAATTTGAAATGAAACAAACACAAAAGTTTCCATCAGTTTGATTGTTTAATATTCATCCTTTTTTCGTTTTATCCTCACATTTGACAACATCCATAAAATGTATGTAGAGCTATAACATTACTCAATGAAAGCAGTGCACAAAAAAAACTGAAATTTTTTCTTTTTAAAAAACGAAAAGCAAAACAGAAACATACTAGAAAATAGGGTAACAGTCCCTTTTATGCTACACTGGGTACTTTATACAATGTACTGATAAGTTTTTAAAAACCAGTCATCTCTATCAAAATAACAACCAACTACTCAATATATGTACAAGCTGTTTAAACCAAAGTATGTGCACCCTGTTATAGTAGACATGGTAAAACAAAAACGACAAGGGCTCGAACAACACCACCGAGCAAGAATAAGCACAATTGTAGCACAAGTTTGAAGGTAATAAGCAAAAACATCAAATTCACAGTCACTCATTTATAGAGCTAAAACAGTTCATTCACGCAGCTTTTTCTCTCAAGAGTTCTCGGCCATTCACAGTTCTTTCACACCTTATTAATCAAAAATTTGTCCAATAGTATGTACAACCCCCTGGGGTCAGCAGGAGGGGAAAAGCAAGAAGTAATATCCCAGAGTCATTCGCAAAGTTTTGGCACAAAAGTCAATTGGTAAATGTCATTTAATGACGTGGCCTGAGGCGACCCTGACCTCTCAAGATGTTGCCAGCATCCATGTCACGCAACATACCATTTCTGGGGGCACGATTCCTGTTAGCACGGGGGCGTTCGGGGGTACGGGGGCGTTCGGGGGTACGGGGGCGCTCGGCAGGCACCTCCCGGCGAGGTTGAGGTGGTGGGAAGGCTGCCCCTATGTCCTCGGGGACCACGTGGACATGCTGGGGCGCTACCTGGTGGACGGCGTGGACAGGGGGGATGAGGCCATAGGCTCCCGGGAAAAGAAGCCACGGGGGAGGGAGGGCCCGAAGAAAAGCCCTGAAGTCGTCTCCGTCGAGGCCTGCAATCCTCCAGAAAATCTGAAAAATACAAAAGTTGAAAAACATAGGTCAGCCAATTGTGTTTAAAAGCAAATGAGTAAAACTGGGAGAAAAAGCAAGAGGTTTTTATAAACTTTACATCAAGAAGATCTTTACCTTAGACAATTAGAATCTGGAGAATTCTTCCTGGGACTCCAGGCTGCAGAGTGAACCACCTCTGTACTGAGTGCGTCCCTTTGGTTTTAGCCCACAGAAGCGTCCAATTTTTTTAGCTGGGTCGACACAGCAGCATTTACAACATGCTTTACAGGCTGCCACAACACATGCTGGGTCTTCATCAGTTTTTCTGCATTTTCTATTAAGTACTAATAGAATAATTACCGCCAAAAGTAGTCCAGCAGATAGCCCGGCAAAGACTGTTCCCCAGAATCCGATGTTCTTGGCAGACCAGTAAGCCACCCCCCTGGTTGGGATGCCCATGGTGTAGCCGACCGTGGGTTGCTGTGAGGGGGTCCGTCTGATGTAGGGTGGCGAGTTGACTTCGGTCCATGTTGTCTCTCCGTCAGATTCGGTAGTCACCTCGGTCTCCTCAGCAAGTTCCAGGGTCCTTAGAGATGTGTAGATTCGGCCAAAGAAGTCGCAGTTGGGCCCTACACAGGCCGACGTACTGACTTCGTCGTACTTGCAAGTCACCCAGGGGAAGCCAGCAGCAATGCCCGCGCAGAGGTCTCGGTCGGCACCAGTCAGGGAGACAAACTCAAAGCCATATGAGAAGTCCAAGCTGTCAAGGTCGAAGGTTCGGGGGTCGGCAACACGTAGAACAAGTCCTCGGGTGTATCTGGTGCGTGGCGGGAAAAGTGGAGTGGATCCAACTCCAGAACATTCCACCATTCCATTGGAACTGCAAATACACTGTCCCGAGTTACCGCAGATCCAAGCTTTGGTGTGAACCACCAGCATCAAGGCAATAACAAGCCTGAAATCCATCTTGTGCTCCTGCACTTCAAAAGTTCTCAAAAGTTCTCAAAAAGTCAATAAAAGTGCTGCAAAGTCTCCAATAATATCTCGCCTTTCCTTGTGCTATGTATATGTATGTGTTTGCTTTCTGACAGCCAGTAATGAAATGGTCAGCTGTCAAGTTGGATCCCACATGGTATTACGTAATCAAGATGCATTCAAATACACCCCTTTTGTCTTCAACCCCAACCCCTTTTGTTTCACCAAGCTAGAGCGTCAGCTAGAAGCTAATGTTATGTAACATTTGCTCCCTAGCAGATTTGCGCCTCTGTATAGGTAGCTAAAGTGAAAGTTATATTTGCAAGTTTTTGGAATATTTTAACAGGCCCCTGTATCATATCCATTGCTTGGGAGATTTACAAAAAGAAAAATTGACTCAGAAAATAGCCAGTTTATAGACTTTTAATACATTGGCCCCACCCAGAAAGCCTTAAATGAGAAACAGTAGTTTAAAAAAGAAAAAGGAAGTTACAAATCTAAAAAATGGAGTTTGTTTTAAAATGAGGGAGGATGATGGCCAAGACTTTACGTCCTGTATTTATTTAGTAGTCTAAGCGAGCAACTGCCCAAGAAAGAATGAAACTCACTCATCAAGAGCTCATTTTCTTGCATGAAAAAGATAGATTTAAGCAGCAATAGTAGCAGGAACAATTTAGACAGTCCTCTTTCTGGGATTGAGCACGTTTTACGTCCTGTATTTATTTAGCAACCCAAGCCAGCACTGGTCAAGAAAGAATGAAACTCTCCCATCAAGAGTGCCTTTTCTCGCATGAAAAAAGATAGATTTAAGCAGCAAATAGCAACAGGGACAATTTTGTCAGCCCTCGGGTGGGATTGAGCATGTTTTTACGTCCTGTAATCCGTCAGTTGTGTACACGACCATTCAAGAATACTCAAAAGAAGAGTATTGTGGGAAAAAAAAAGGAAAGACTTGGTCACAAAAGTGATATTTTGGATTTGTCTGCATTTTACCAGAGTGCAAAGTCAATTCGAACAACAGCAGAACGTGCTGTATGCGTAATGACTAAACATCATGATGCTTACTAATGATCAGGCTTGGGTCTGACACCTATGAACTTCTAAGCTTTGGTAAAGCTTGTTCTCATCAGCTGTTATATTGCATTGTTCCTGCCCACACGCTGACGCGCGTCGTTTTTTGTGCTGGTATCAATTAGCAGAATTCTAGATTTAGAATGAGGAGTTTGATTCAATTTTGCCTCCATTCAAGCGTGGTGATCTACTCTACTGAGATCACAGCATGTGTTCCAAGAAATCCGTCTAAACACGCCCAGATGCTCATTTAGAGGACCACGTGACAAAGAAAAAACTATAAAAACTCAGATATCAAAAACAGGTGTATCATCGTGCCTCCAGAACACCAGAAAGCAACTTTAAGTTTCTCCTGGTTCTTCTCTCTTCCGATTCATCGACATCACTTCAAGAGACTCCTCCCCTGGGAAAATCAGGTAAGTTGTTTGTTGTCTACAGTTCGTTGAGCTCTAAGTTAATTTTTCTTATTGTTGCCTTTGATTGAAGTGAAACTATTCACACAAAAGGGCCAGCTCTTGGGGGGTCTTCAACTGTACATGATTTTTTAGTCTGTCAGTCCACTTTGCAGTGCATCTGAATAGGCCCAACATTGCAAGTAGTCGACTAATGTGAGCTAGCTTTTACACTTTGGGAGAGAAAGTAAACATTTTCACAATCCATGCAAAAATCACCAGTATTTGCATTCAATTTCGTTAGTTCAATAGTTGGAGCAGGAGGTCGACACCTCTGCATGATGTTTAGAATGTCTGTGCTATTTGCAGTGCATCTGAAAAAGTCCAAGCATTGTAAGCAGACGTCTAATGCGTGCTGACTGTTTTACACTCAGGAGGAAAAAGTAAAAACTTTCACAACCCAAGCAAAAAGCTGCAGTATTTGCAAGCAATTTCGTTAGTTGAATAGCTGGAGCACGCAACCATGTCATTGTTATTGGTAGATTGCTATATTTACCTTCTTTAAACACCCCTTCAAGCTGTAATGTCCACCCAAAGTGCATAATTCTCATTCAGGCTTATAATAGTTAAATTAACAATAGCTTAGTGAAATAATGTGAACTTTTACAGCACATTTCGTTAGTCTGCTAATGTGAGAACATTTACAGACGCTCACGACACCATTTTGGTGATGCCCCATCTTACCGATAGCCCCGCACTGTTTAGTCGCCCAGGTGTGTCTGGTGCTCAGTTAGGTTAAAAATTTCGTTGAACTTTTCACAGATTTCGTTAGCATGTTCACCCCTCCATAGACTAGAGTGATTTTTGCGCGGTTTTTAGGCATTTATAGTAAGTAAGGGGGCACGCAAATTCCTCCACCCATCTCACTGAACTCCTAATTATTTGAGAAACGAATTTTTCAAGTAATAGCAAAAATCTTTAACATTTTCACTGCCTGTCGGTATTTTGAGGGCCACTCAGCAGCTCAGTACCATTGCGACAGCATTTTGGTGACTTTCACAGTGTCCCCCCTGGCGGCCATTTTGTCTCCACGCAGCCCAAATGTCTTGTGCTTGAAGATGCAACGAAATTCGAGCTATTAAGCAAATGAAGTTGGGATTTTCAACATTTTTCGTTGCTCTACGTTCAGAAGGTCACATATATACCACGGACGACATCATTTTGGTGATTGGTTTGAAATACCACCACTTTAAACATATTGCACCACTAAAAACAAGACATGCTTCGATTTTCACCAGAAAAAAGCTAATTTGGTCCTCCGTTTAAGGCCCTTCTGGCCGAATGGTCTATTCCAGACCTATTCGACCACGTCAGCGACTTCATTTTGGTGATTGGGCGCTGTTTGATACCATAAACACACCACTCTCAAAACAATGACTAAGCAATGTTATTCAAACTAAACACCAGGTGTCTACGCGGGCGTTTTGAGCACACAGACCACAAAACACCCCTGCTGGTCAGCTGAAGAGACAGAGTTTAGTTCCTCAATGCAATGCTAACCCATGGGACACTGCAAAAGCTGAGAAACAACTTGAATGTCCCCACGGACTCCCCAGAACTTGAACATGCTCAACGCTTGTTGTTTTGCAATGCTATGGCCCTTCCTATACTTTGACTATTGTACACTTGCGGGTCCATGTGAATATACTGCATGGGGTCACTTGTGACAAGGCTCAAAAAGAAACCTGTAGCCTGATGCATTTGGAGCGCATTTTTCCAATGAAACTTGCATTCAATTTGAGACGTCCCCCATGGAGCTCTGTTAACTTGCGACTCCCAGGTGGTCAAATTTGACTCCACTCATTTCGTAAATAATGCTTGGAGGTGGAAAGAACTTGGTAGAAATGTTACCAAAGAAAACATTGTTTTGTTTTTGTTCCAGAAGCACAACACAACTTCACAATGTGATTTTTTAAGAAGAAAATACATCTTTATTTCTACTTATACATTGGCTTATATGAAAAGAATACATAGATTATCACAACATATAGGGAAATATTTAGTCACATGAATTGTTTTAAATATTATTTTATAAATCACACTACATACAGTGAAACACACTGCCACATGAAATGAAATATTCGGCCTCACAAAATTGTTTTTTTATTTTTTATGAATCACACTACATACAGTGAAACACACAGCCCCATGAAATGAAATATTCAGTCACACAAATTTTTTTTTTATAAATCACACTACACATAGTGAACCAACCTGGCACATGAAATTTTTTTAAAAATATTATTTTTAAATATATATACACACCAGCATCACCGCCACAGTGGACGTTTCATGAAAATGTTTTGAGTTTACATCACAAGGCATTAAACTTTAGCCTGCGTACAAGTTTTCTCAGCTTTTTAAAAACACCCTCAGACATTCTTCCTTGATACTCATTGCACATTCTTTGAGGATATTTACCACAACACTTGTAGGGTAACCTCTGCTTTTATAATAGACATATAATAATGCAAAATACCCACATTGTTTTGGGGACAATAGTTCATCATTAACCATCACACAACTGCGATTGTTTGTAAAGTTCTCCATTTCTTCTCCATAGGTCACATCAGGCAGAGTACCTAGACTATCAAAGAGCTCCACAGTGCCATGAGCAACCACCAGAACAACCCAATGGCCGACTTTGCCAACGCTGCTGCCCTGGCACAAGGTTTCGCCCGAGGGTACCCTGCTCCCCCTCCGGGATTGAACTCCTGGCAGTTCGCAGGACAGCCGGCCTTGGGCTTCGGGGGCATGATGGGCCTGGGGGCCTTGACCCCCACCCCCGCCCCCGCATTTGCCCTCAATGGCCTCGTCGATGCCCTCACGCTCTCCGAACAGACTCTTCAGGCCTGGCGCACTCTTCACTCCATCCAAGCTCTCCAGGCTCTCCGAGTGGGCTTCCCTCAGACTTCCACGGTGCCCGCGACTGTCGGGACTCTTCCTCAACACTTGGGAACATTCGGGTGAGTTGACCATACTCGTAGCATCAGTAGGCATATTAGCAGGGGCTTTTCTTATTATAGGAACGTTTATGATGTAGCAGTTCTCCGTGGTATCTTTGGTAATGTAGCGAAGAGCTCGGCTGGGTGCCGCCGCCAGCACATAATTTGAAGAGGACTCATCCCTCCATAGAAGTTCGTAAAGTTGTTCCGTATTCATGATAGATACACGTTCCTCTCGTAGTCCAACTCATACATTGCAGGGTAGCAGACCCTGGTGAGCATGACAACACTTTCTGGCAGCTGTTGGGCGAATTTCAGTTCGATGCGTACTGAACCATCCCTGCTGGTCGGGAAGTAGGTGTCGCGGTTTTGAGGGTTCAAATTTATAACGAAAATCGCATACCCTTTGCCGAATTCTTTTAATGTAATCCTCTGACTGTTGCTAGGTCCTTTGCTCTTGCCTCCATAAAGATCACTGTAGCACTGCAGGTATTTCCCCTCTTTAAAGTTCAGCGCCAGGGGCCCTCGTGGCGTGGGGTTTCCGGACACACTTATGTTTATGTGCGTGATATCAAAGTGGTGAAAATAGTACGGGTTCTTTGATAATTTTCCATTTAGACTGTCTCCAGAGACGAAGGTGATTGCCATGGAGCTCGGTACTTTTCCGTTATAAGAATCTTCCGAATAGTACGAGGACGTCCCACGGGGTAAACTGAACTGCCTTATGTCTTCCTTCAAGTAAAAATATTTCGCTCGGGACAGGGTTGAACGCATTATTTCTTGGTGGGCCACTAAGACCTGCGGTGAGGGGACTATTTGCTTCACCTCCAGGGAGATGTCTAGAATTTCCAGCACATAGTCTGTGTATGATGTGTTCCCCGACATCAGCCTGAAGGCGGAGGACGTCGGTGTCAGATTTATGTCCAAAGTCACTCCATTAATTAAAAATTTTTGTACTTTGAAGACGTCGGCATCAAGACGTGACAGTAGTTCCACAGGCTTGCTTTCTTTCATGCGGGCAGCTCGTCGGGCATACCCCATATTACCCCCACCGCCCAACTGAACATCGTAAGCATATGGGGCGGTGTCCTTGTCAAACATGGCGCTCTCCAGCTCACCGTCTGTTAGCGAGTTTTCATCCAGCAGTGTGTTTAGCATGGCCCCGTATGCATAGCCTGTTCTACCGCCTAACACCACACAATCGTTGAGGCGTACCTCGGCCTGGTACCATAAGGAATTTGCCAGGTTATTCACCGGACCCACCCCCCATTCACCCTGGTCCTCGTTCGGTTTGACGGGTGTGTCTGCATCCGCATCGGGTGACAAGCGGGTGGTGTGCGGTGGTCTCTTGGGGAGGGGTTCCCCATTCCCCTTGACTATTCTCACCGTGGTCTTGACGTAAATCTCCCGTAGGTCCAAATAAGCAGACCCAGTCCCCGGCACACGGAATTTCACATTGCCTTCCGTAGAGAATTGGTTAATGGGTCTGTGGGAAATGTATTTCACGTGGGAAACGCCTAAATTGCAGGCTGGTACTTCAAAAATGTCTAAGGAATTGTCATAAGCCAAGTCAGTAGCCTTCAAAACTTTCTCCCCACTCGCCATTGTCAGTTGAAAATATCACCTCGAGTCTTGCGTCGCTTGCTTCTACCTCCACTGCTCTTCGACTTCCCTGCTCCCCCTCTAGAATGCGATTTATTCGAAGAACTGCTCTTCTTCCTCTTCTTCCTCCTGCCGCTGGCCTCACTCTGCGAAGATTTCGAACCAACTGAAGGCACCGTGTACTTGGGAGTGGTTTTGTCTACCTCGGCCTTGGCCATGTTGGCGTACTGCTCCACAGGCGAAACCACGTTGAGGGGGAGATCTTTAGAGGTAGCAGAACTGTGGCGCCCAGAGCTGTTTTTCAATAACACCAACTTCGGGTCTTTCCCCCAAGCGGCGGGTTTACCCACTGTGCTTTTAAAATGTTCCACCCAGGCGTCGGGGTTTACGGCTTCCACGGACTTGAATTGGCCTTCCATTTTAACGAGAAGGTGCAGCTCGAGACGTGTGTGTCGTTGTTGGTGATTGTGTTCAACTCTTCCAGTGTTTCTCCGTCTTTACCACAAATTTCCACGTTCAGCTCGCTCAGGTCGTTCACCCTCAGAGGAACGTAGCATACTGAATCGAAGCGCACAAAGTTGTTTCTCTTTATTTCTCCCACACTGAGCGTGGCCACAATGGGCTTGTACATCTCACCAAGACATGATGTCTGGCATGCTGAGCAGCACACGTAGATGGGGTCCCACTTTCGTCCGGTCTTTAGTGTGGGGATGTGAAGCTCCTTCAACCCCAGACTCCAGAAACCTCTTCTCCCCGTATCCAGGTTGTAGTGTTCGGGGAGGGGGCACGAGAAAATTGCGGCGGTATTGGCCGGTCTACCACTGACGGCTGCGTCGCTGGTCACGCAGAGCAGCATTTTATCTTCTTCTCTTTCTGGCTTTCTTTTTCCCCCCTCCTTTAATGTCGACAAGGGCCTTTGTGGCTATCCATTGGTTGTAGCGGGAGGGCCAGCTTTGGTATTTCACAAGTTTTTCTTCCACTCCGCCACGCACCCTCGTCTTTAGGACCTTTTCAATCTTAAACAGCGCATCAGGATCATACCTGACGGGGGTGATTTCCCCCTGGTAGAAATGTCCGGCGACCTCTTCCCCGCCGTAGTCTGTGAGATAGTACAGGGGAATTCCTTCGTCCAGTCTTCTACTCCTCACCGTGAAAACCTCTCCGTTGAATTGTTCATCATAAGCTCTGTCGAACGGTTTGCGTTTGAAAGAAGCCACTCTCACGGTCTGTCCAACTGCGTACTTGAACCCCTGACGTCGCCTGCCTCCGGCTGCTGCGGCCTTCAGAGCTCTTTTCAAAACCTTCCTATAGGATGAAGAGTTGGTGACATACTGATAGTCCCACACCGCCTGTTGGTTGGCGGGTCCCACCTCGCTAGGCGCCACACCTATTGACGAGTGCACAGTGTTATTGTACGATTTTATTATATTCTGCAAGTCTTTTTCGTAGGCATAGGAGTTGGTTCTTTGAAAGAACTGAAAGAGTTTCTTTTTGATTGTTTTGATTAGAATTTCCGAGTAATTTGCCTTCGTTTCAGTGTTGGCGAAATAGTGATGCACACCTTTCTCTTTGAGTAGGCGTTGGACAGCTTCGTTAGAGAACTCCGTGCCGTGATCGCTTCTCAAGAACCGTGGGGGCGACTGAGTGCGGTCAAAGATCCTCGTGAAAGCCCTCTCCATTTCTCTGGCACCTTTGTTCTTCACGGACTCTGCTCTGCAGAATCTTGAGAAGACATCTACCGTAATCAGGATGTAGGCCTTTCCGGAATTGCTTTCGGTAAACCTTTGTCCATTCAAAACGAGTAGATCGCAGTCCCATAGGTGACCGGGTCCCGGTGTTATGATTCGCCTGTAGGCCGGCTGTCTTTCTCTTACTGTTTTGTGAAGTGTCACAATGTCCTGTCCTTTGGCCCATTCTTTCACCCTCTCCAGAGGTATTCTGTACCTCCCCTCCTTCTTTAGAACGCTGTGGAGTTTAGTGACGCTGGTGAAACTTCCCGGTAACCTTTTATCGTAGAACCTTCTGGTGAGGTAACTGTCTATGTTCCGAGGTAATGCCATAGTCTCCGACCCGGTCTGCACCCCCTCCCTCCGAGAGACGTCCTCCCCCGATAAGTCGCTGTCACGTCTCGTCGAGTGGACAGCCCACTATGAACGCACGGAGAAGCACTCTGTCAGCTCAGCAACGCACGTTGAAAGTTCAGCAGCTTTTTCCCCTATCTTCAGGCCGTGTCAGGGTGAGCGGTCGAAGCACGGTGTCGCGTCAACGACGTACGCCGTCGCTGCGGTGACAAAGGGTGGTAGTCAAAGCCCGTGGCTGTTTCCAAATATGACATATGGGTGCGGCTGCCCACCAACATAACGTCTCTATAGCTTCACCCAGGGTGCAGCCGTTTTCGATAGCACTTTCCCTCCTCTTGACGACTTCCCTCTCGTTCGTAATGTCTTCCTCGTCACTTCTCCCCGCTCTGTACCTTTAGTCTTTGTCTTTGTGGAAACTCGCCTGTTCACTTTCTTTCCTCCGCCATTCAGACCCGCGTTAGGATGACCCACTAAAGGTTTGATGTCCCCCCTCTTCTTCTTCTTCTTCTTCTTATTCTCCACACCCTCCTCGCCTCTCTTCAAGTTCTTCATGTACTGAAGGACCCTCCTCAATCTCTTGTTTCCTATCAAGTCGAGGGGGACGTTTTTTTCCAGTAAAACGGTGTAGAAAGTCTTATAGTGCTCCGGTAATGGGAACCGCGAGGATTGTGTGTGGAGAAGCGATGCCGTAAAGTTTTTACGACCGTTTTTACCACCTTTGTACGGCGCCAGCAGAGCGCGTACCTTTCTCAGGTTCTTCTTGTTCCTGTCACTCGTCAAAGAAGCGGAAATAGCGTCAGCTTGGCCGACGTTTTCCTCTCCTGACGACTTGTCAACGCCAGCAGATCCGACGCTTCCAGGGGGATGGGTCTCTGGCCCCCCGGTCATTTCGCTCAAGCCGTCATGTAGGCTTGACTTTGTGCCTCCTTCCGACTCCGATACTTGAGTGGGAGGAAGTTGTGGGTCTCCGCCCACAACTTCCTCCCGCCGCTTAAGATCTCGCACCATGCTGAGATATTTCTCTTCTGGTACAACGTAGACTTTGCGATTGAACTTCATAGAGGATGACATTTCTTGTCGTTTTTTCTTTATTCACTGTCCTTTCAACCTTTCCTCCTCCCCCTCCTCCTCCTCCTCCTCACGGTTCGGTTCAACGCAGTCTTCTCCTTTCCCCAGTGATGATGATGATGATGATGATGATGATGATGATGATGATGATATCGATAATGATGATGATGATGATGTTGAGGAATGATCTGCTTCGCTTTCACATTCACTGCAGTTCTCACTCAGATTCTCAGACTCTGAGGTCAAATTTGTGCTCTGGCTTTCACTACAGGACTCGGAGCTGTTGGTGTGCGAACTTCCACTTGTGTATCCTCCAACTCCTCCTTCTTCTTCTTCTTCTTCTTCTTCTTCTTCTTCTTCTTCTTCTCTTAGGTTCCCTTTGACACGGGTGACACTCTCCCCACCAGCTGCTAGGCGCTTAATCTCTCCAAGGCATAAAGTCAAGAAGCCAACCACCGTTTTATAGTGCCTGTAAATACCTTCTCGGGCCTGGACACGAGTTCTAACACGCGACAGACGTCGGAGAATGACCCTGCTCGTACTCAGAGCTCGTCTGACCCCCGACGGTATCGCCAGGTGACCTCTTAGTACATTGACAATCAGTTCAATTATGGCCAATGCCTGCTCCCCATTCACTTCGCCTATAAGCTTGCGTACCAGAGTCTGAGAAACTTTAGATGTCTCAACAATCAGTTTAGCTAGCGGGAAGCTTTTCTTCACACGAACAGACATCTCAAGAAGGATCTCAAAGGGGTCGGGTGCTCGAAGCACGTCTATACACTATGACAGCGGCGAGTCGACTAAACGCTAGAGGGGTTTCACTTTTTGGCATATAAGATTAAATCGTCCGGCGGGAGTATCCCCGTGCTAAGTCGGATGTCGTCATCCCCTGAGCTCGTGAGGTTGTTCACGACGAGGTAACCGCGGGGTGCCCGTGTGGCATCCTCATAGGCCTCCAAGAGTCTTTTCGGAGAGGAGGGGAACATTTGTCTGGAGAGGTGATGTATCTGCTGCAAGTCCCGACAAGTCTTCATCAGAATAAGATAACTGCTGTTGAGGCTGATGGTACGCGAATACCGCGACTGGTGGTAAATATTCTGCGAGATCATGATAACGGATATCCTCCGGTGATGCACATCGCGTGTGAAGAGTGCGCACATCTCGGCAGATTTACTAATCTCGTCCAGGAGGTCGTCGAGCACTAAGAGCGAGTGATGATCGTCATCCTCCGAGCCTATGCTTTCAACAAGTTCTTTGTCCGGTAGCCCCTCGTGTAACGTAAGATTGGGTATTTCGTTTTCCAGCTGCCCAAAAACTTTTTGGTAAACCCCATAAGAGTAAACAATCTTTTTAGGGGGAATGGTATACATCTTGGATGCACAGCGAAGTATGTTCATAGTTAGCACAGTCTTCCCTGACATTGAAGGGCCTACAATCATGGTGGCTGCAGGGCACTCAAAATAGAATGGGTTTCCTCCGACTGCCGATTGACCTGAGTCGTCCTGCTTGGGCGATTCAACATTGGCCATTTTCCAGAAATAATAATGATAATAATAAAACAGTGCAAAATAGTCTTTGACCAAGACCTTCTTTTTCTCTTTCTTCCGTGCAGGGGTGGATTTCAGCCTCCAACGTGCAGAAGCCAAACTGACGATGCCCGTGTAACAGCAGGCTGTAATGGTCAACCTCCGACGGCGTCAGAACCAGCAATGGAATTGGATCCCGTGACGCCGGGCATCGTGCCTTACCCCCACACCGTGCTTCTCCAGCGTCCTACGCGTACAAGAAAGAGAACCGTGAGGATGGCCGAAGAAGATTCTTCACCCAAACTTAGACGAACGGCTAAGATGCGTAGAAGAGTGGTCTTAGATGACAGCTGGGAGAATGATGAAGAAGAAGAAGAAGAAGAAGTAGAAGAAGAGAACCTGTCCATTTGGGAAGATGAGGTGTGTACTCGAGACTACTTTATTTAACAGTTTGCGCGTTCATTTCACCCAAGCCGATAAAATGAAATAAGTATAAATTTTCTCTGCACAAAACAGGATGTGGAGAAGCGTCTACGGCAGCTGGGACATAAAATTCTTCAGGCCAAAAAGCCCTCCACGAAGAGAAAGCAGGGAGGTGATGAAGCTAGAGAGACCCTTGAGGCTGCCATTAAGTGTTTCCTAGAGTGAGTGTGATTTTAGAAAACTAATTCTTTGACGTCTACCTTTTATTTATTATTTTATTTATTATTTTATCGTTATTTCATTTTAATAAAAATCTACTTTTTTTTTTTTTTCAGCAGGCCTAAGGGTGGTGAAACGGCATGCTGCAAGCGTACCTTTAAGCCCTCACAGGTAGCCAAGGGAGTAAAGCGTATCCCCAGACCCCAGTCATCTCAGACTAACACCGCCCGTCAGAACCCTGACCGCCCAAAGAGCTCTACAAACACCTCCTTGGTGCAACTTCTCCCACCTGCATATACCAGCACTCCGGCTCCTCCCCAGTCACCGGCGGTTGAGCGTGTGCAGGAAAAACCAAAGGTCCCTTTGAGGGCTCCTGAAAATATCATGAGTCAAGACAGTCAGGAACCGACTTCTACGCAAGGCGACCTGTTGGTTCCAAGTCAGCTGGGGCAAACATGGGGTACTCAGAGCCAGGAAGAACCCAGACGTCAGGAGGCGGATTCTCTTGTGGATGAAATGCTTGCCTTCTCAGGGTCCTTGGGTCCTTGCATAGATGAGCTGGATGAGATTGAAAAGTGAGTTCCTTCTTCTTTTTTCTTCTTCTTCTTCTTCTTCTTCTTCTTTCGCTTTTTTTTTTCGTTCTTTTTTCACATTCTCTTTCACCCTTTTGTTTCAGCTGCCATATGGTCGAGATGGAGGACACTGCTGACGGAGTAGTCATTTCCATTCCGGACACTCAACCTGATGATATTGTGGCTCCTTCCCAGCTTAGTGATTCTACCGATAATGCATTGTTGGAGGCGGCTAGGAGGTGAGGAATTGTGGCCTTTCATATTCAAGCACCGACAGGTCTTCTTTCTTTAGAGACGGTGGTATCATTTCCTTTTATTATTTTTCATTTTATTATTTTTTTTCACCCCCATCTCAGGGCAGAAGATGTTCTCAAGCTGGCTCAGGAGAGAGAGGCTGCAAAACTCTCCAATGAAGAAATGACAAAGAGAGATCGTCTACAGGAGGGTGTGGTCAAAAGGTAAGCTGTTTGATGACTTGTCACTGATTTTATATTTATGTATTAATTAATTATTAATATTATTATTAAGCCCCCCAGCTAGTCCCCCAGCCTCAGCACTTGCATTAATCTCCCTCCTCCTTCAAAACAGATTTATAGAAAACGAGAAGACTGCGAAAAAAGGAGCGTCATTCAAAAGCAGTAAAGGCCTGATGCTGAAGAAAAAGAAGAGTGGCACTCCAGTGCCTGTGGACGACAATAAAGCAACAGCGACGCCAGCACCTTCTGACAGTCGTCGGGCTAAATCCACAAACAACCTAAGACCAGGACCTTCCGACCCACGTAGACCTAAACAGACATCATCGTCTAAACCGAAGCTACCCAACGAACTAGGTGCAGTTATTAGCAAATTAAGTCTTAGGTAAGGGGTCGAAGGGGGTAGAAATTAAGCATAAAAAATAATGGTGAGCAATACCCTTTACTCTGTCTTCTTTTTTTCTTTCCAACAGAGAGCAGAAACGAGTACTTTCAGCAGTGAAGGCTGGCGAGGTGAGAGAAGTGGTGGAAGAGGAAGTAGTTGAAGATGAAATTTTA
The DNA here is from genome assembly GCA_026936325.1 of Platynereis dumerilii. NCBI lineage: Eukaryota > Metazoa > Annelida > Polychaeta > Phyllodocida > Nereididae > Platynereis > Platynereis dumerilii. The sequence goes on along the minus strand of JAPTHN010000009.1, from coordinate 24,267,104 downwards.
GATGACATTATGAAGTTGATTTACAATTCTAATTGTGAAGGTGAGGGTGTCAATGGCGAGAATGACGCAGGTGATTCTGATTCTGATTCGAATGGAGAGGAAGTGCACTGGCCTGCTCCCATGTCCCCTACTGTTGTACGTGGAGTTGGGGAATTTGACGAGCGTATGCTTTTTAAGGGGAGAAACTATGAAGTCGACTTCTACAAGAATCTCGATATCAATATACGGGAGAAAAATTTTGCAGGGGGCCTTGTACGCGAAATAGTGTACAAAGTAAACTTCAACAACAGCTGGAGCAATGTGGTTTTAGCTGAAGTGGTGGGGGAATTGCTAGACGTGGTGGATAGCATAATTAAAAAACTTGGAGTGTTACAGCGAAAGCGATCTGGTCAGAATATATTTGTCGAGTAAGTCTTTTCACTGCCCCCGCAATATCGGCTTGCTACCCCTCAGGGACCTACATGTGGGCTTGGTCGAAGAATTCCTTCAGGCCGTGCTTCAGTCGGATGAGGACCTTTTTCTTGATGAACCCCTGGAAATTCAGGTGGCGGTCATTAGAAATCCTCGCGGTGCAGGGAAGCCCCAGAACAGGCTGAGGTACATTTTTGGCGAGGGAGACTCACTACATTTCTGCAGAGGTATATCGCGAACTAAGTCTCTTGATAACCTCTGTCTGGCCAGATCGATGGTTATAGCACTAGCTAAGGCACGCCGGGTAGAGAGTGAGGAGTCGGGTAATCCAGAACAAATACGAATTTGTCAGAATCACCTGAACCAACTTTACAATAAGAACAGGGAGATTCTGACCAATGAGGCTTGCACCCTCCAAGAAGCCGCTGGTTTTGCACAAGGCTACACCCCGTCGTTCACCGACATTGTCGCTTACGAAAGGGCAGCAAATGCACAGGTGGTGGTTTTCCAGGCGGGCACAGATTTTAGACCTGTATATGTGGGTAGCGATGAGAGGCAGAGAACAATCTTCCTGTTCTATTCCAAACCGGAGGGAGGTGACAAGGGTCCTGGTCACTTTCATGCCATAGTGAATATCAACGCTCTATTCCGCGGAGCCACATTCTGTCATAAGTGCAAGCAGTGTTACAATAAGAAGACAAAGCATGCCTGCGTAAATGTATGTCGGTCTTGTGGGAGTGAGGGGTGTCAGCAAATAGAGGAGGAGAAGGTGACCTGCCAGACATGTAACAGGTACATAAATTCATCTGCCTGCTTTGCGGCCCATGTAGACAATGGTGTGTGCGCTCGCTCCCACAGGTGTAAAGAATGCGGTTCCTTCTACGGTACCGATGATGAGCACCGTTGCGGTTTCAGAGTCTGCCGAATATGTAAGCAGGAGGTTTCGGGCACGCATTATTGTTACATTCGTCAAAGACAACCCAAAGCTATTTCCTCGAAGTACATGTTTGCAGACTTTGAAACCGACCCAACAAGTGAATTTCACGAGGCGAATTTGATTGTCGCACATTGGCAGTGTGAGCACTGCGAGACCACGAGTTACCGCGAGAACCCCAAGTGTGCACATTGCGGAAACTCGTGTGAAAACTGTAAAGGTACTGTTGGGAGACACGGACGAGGTGCAAAGCTTCGTAAGACGTGTATGGTCAATGACGGTTGCGGAGAGAGGAGTGTCACCTTGTTTGGTGAAGATGTGTCTTACAAATTCTGTCTGTTCTTCTTCGACAAGATGTTTGAGGGGTATACTCTCGTCTTTCACAATGGTCAGGCCTACGACTGCTACTTCTTGATGCTATATATCCTTAACAATCTGACGCGTGATCCCAGCGTCATATTCAGGGGTAGCAAAGTCATGGCTGTGACGGCTGGGAAATTCAGAGTAATAGACTCCTTAAACTTTCTCACGATGCCCCTGGCTCAAATGCCAGCAGTGTTTGGACTTCAGGGTATTCGTAAAGGCACATTCCCAGTCTTCTTCAACCAGAAGAAGAACTGGGATTATGTTGGGCCTATGCCCCACCCGGATTATTACAGGCCGGACCGTATGAAGCCCAAGGCTCGTGAGGAGTTCTTGGCATGGTATGATCAGCAGAAGGACGCTGTATTTGATTTCAGGAAGGAAATAGTCCAATACTGTGCTGATGACGTGAACATCCTCCAAGAGAGCTGTAATGCCTTTCGCAACTGGCTCTTGGGGATGTCCACCAAGACAGTAGAGGTCACATTGAAAGGTGGGAGGAAAGTGAACAAGAAGATAGGCATCGATCCTTTACAGTACAACACCCTTGCTTCCGTTTGCATGGCCACCTTCAGGTACCTTTTCCTCACAGAGGAATTTGAGGTGAAGTTAGAGGATGGGGGGACGCTGGTAGAGTACCTCCAGAATGGGGTACGTAAGCTTTATGACTCCGAGGGGACTCCGGTGGACGAGACCACGGTCAGTATAAAGGAGCGCACTTTTGTTAGGACACCCTTTGCACGCATGCCTGCTACGGGGTTCTCAGCGGAGGACAACCACAGCCGCACCTCCATAATATGGTTGGAATATGAGGCACGCAGGCACGGCATAACCATAAGGCATGCTCGTAACGGTGGAGAACATCGTGTCAGGAATAATACATTGGCCGGAGGTACTTGGTTGAAGTTGGATGGGTACCACCGTGATGAGTTTACAGGGAAAGAGACAGCGTGGGAATACATGGGGTGTATTTTCCACGGCTGTCCGAAGTGCTACCCTAAAGATAGCGGAGAGGTACGACTCCAACACCCTCACACGCTGGAGGACTTAGACATATTGTACACCAGAACCACTAGCCGTCTGAGATACCTGAGGCAAGAGCTCAAGCTGGAGGTTCACGTGATTTGGGAGTGTGAATTCAAAACCATGCTCCTTCGGGACCCCGCAATCCTCCAGCTTGCAGAAGAGCTTGACTTGCAGCAGAGACTGGACCCTCGTGACGCCTTCTATGGAGGGCGCACGAATGCGGTCAAACTTTACAGGGAATCGCACAAAGACAGGAAGATTGGGTACGTGGACATCTGCTCACTGTACCCAATGGTCTTGAAGAACGATGTCTTCCCTGTGGGTATCCCAGAGGTGGTGGTTGCACCGAACTCTTGTGACATTTCATCCTATTTTGGTATAGTGCAGTGCCGTGTTAGGCCTCCTAGAGGCCTCTACCACCCCTGTTTACCTCTTCGCAGCAATGGGAAATTAATGTTCCCTCTCTGTCGTACATGCGCCCACTCTCTGAACAAGAACAAGTGTGTTTGTGATGATGAGAGGAGGGACCTCACGGGCACCTGGACCACTGTAGACTTGGAAGATGCCTTGGCCGTGGGGTACAGAATAGTGAAAGTGCACGAGGTTTACCACTTCAAACGGACCTCCAAGTACGACGGTGCCGTGGAGGGTTCGGGGTTGTTTACAGAATATGTGAACGCTTTCTTGAAGGGTAAACAGGAGGCCTCTGGTTGGCCGAAGGTCAACATGACCGCGGTTGAAAAAGATGAATATGTTAGAGAATATAGAAGGGTCGAGGGTGTTGTACTGGACCCCGAAAACATAGAGTACAATTCGGGGAAAAGGGCCACAAACAAGCTTCTTTTAAACAGCTTCTGGGGGAAATTTGGCGAGAGCAACGCACACAGCGTACATAAACTTGTGACGGATGCACCAGAACTGTTTAAAATAACCACAGATCCTTCAAAGATTTTGAAGGACGCAAACGTTCTGGCAGAAGACAGATGCTTCCTACAATATGAGTATACTGTGGGGTTTTTGCCCGAGATGCCTCATGTCAATGTTTTCATTGCTGCATTTACTACTTCCAATGCTCGGAGGCGTCTGTATCTAACACTCCTAGGTCTCAACGAGCGAGTACTATACTTTGATACCGATTCTGTGGTCTATGAGTACGATGAAAACGAACGGGAACAGTACAAACCTCATATAGGTACACACCTGGGTGACTGGACAAATGAGTTGAAGGAGGGGGAATTCATTGAGAAGTTCGTGAGCAGTGGCCCAAAGTCCTATGCATACATCACCAGTCTGGGTAGCAAAGTGGTAAAGTTAAAGGGTGTCACGCAGAATTATGACAATGCGCAGAGAGTCAATTTTGAGAAGCTGAAAGAACTTGTATTATATTTTGCTGATCCTGATTCTAACCCTGCTCCGACCGGGTGTGACAAATACATCATGACACGGTATGATAAAATACGCAGATGTAAAAAGCAGTTTCTACTGTTCAGTCGTGAAGAGTTGAAGAAAGTAAGGGTGACTTACAGCAAGAGAGCCCTAGTACAGGGGACATATGACACGATTCCGTATGGGTATTAAACTCCCTTTTCCTTCTTCGAATCCTCTTCTCTACTCCCCTTAGATTATTATTATTATTATTGGGGTTGGAATAAGCAGGCTCTAATATTATGTGTGGGCTGACGAAAAAGGGGTTCTGCATCATTATATATATTTTTCTATGGTGCTATACCCCTTTTTCTTCATTCAACACTGGGCTACGCAAGTTGAAACCAGATTGTAAAAATAAACAAAGAAAGAAAGAAGTCAAATTATCGAATAACCTAACTATTCTCCATTCACACCCTCACCAGGGCATAATATGTATATGTGCGTGTGTAAAACTCCGTTGGCATGGATACTGTTACTTAATAACCTTCTTTTTTTTTTTCTATTTCAAACAGCATGCCTGGGCATTTTTTAGAACATTCGACATATGACTTTTATTATTATTGTATTTTGTGACTGACTGTCTGTTACTTGTTTGACAGCAGCTATTTGTTCAATTAAAAATGAGTCTGTAAAAGTAAAACTGATTTTGTTGTGCTTCCACTTCTTCCACATAGGTAATAGAATACAAACAAGATATATAGATTGAAATTACAAAGATTTTTTATTGGACCAAATTTATCACATGAGTTATATTACAGCTTGGTAATACAAAAAAAAACATTTACAGAAGAGTAATAGTTTCATTCTTTATACATTTCGCGGCGAGCAACTTCGAAACACTGATCGAGCAATCGTGTGTACAATTTACCAGAGGAGGACTCGAGGTGTTTGACAAGACACTGATGCACCTTGCTCATTCCTCCAGTGTACATAAACACACCCACAAGCTCACCACTCAGGTACAAATTTTTGCAGGAAAGTATAGCCATCACTTTCCTTGATAGCACCTTGAAAGCAACAAGGTCAAAATGTTCAATAGCCTCTAGCACGTCTCTTTCAGACGGTGGGCTTTTCTCTACTTCAATGTCCTTTAACTTCAACCTTTGAGAGACCATGGCATACGCAAGGTGTTCAATGATCTCGAGTTTGCCCGGTCTAGGGACTTCGACAGAGTCAAATTCGTATTTACTCTCATAGTCATACTCCATAGGTTGCCCTTGGAAATGTTCCCTGTTCATTTCGGAATAGTGAAAGTCAGCATCTTTACTGCATTCCTGTCGAGTGAGGAATAGCTTACTAGAACGCTGTCCATTTTCCTTACAAGTCCACCTGAAGCAAGCTATGTGCGTGCTTTCTTCGCTCTCCACCGTAGCTGTTTTACTCTTCACGACGTCGAGGAGCTCTTGGTGTACGTCTGCAAACTTAGTGAATTCGTCAACGGACAAGTTTATGGTCTTGGCGTGGAACATTTTGTCCTGCTTACGTAGTTCTTCAGTCTCCTTCTCGGGATGTAAAATACTGACATAAAGTGAGGCGACTTTACCTTCGGGTTGAAAAAGCGTTGTGAGGATGTGTTGTTTCTTTGTCAACATGAGGTGGTACTGAGTCTTTTTTACCAGAGCACTTTCGATAGCCTTCATGTTTTCGCAAAGTTTTTCAAACGACCTCTTGGACACATGCACGTTCCTCCAGCCCACCTTGTTCTGAGCGACCCTTGAGAAGGTGACGTAGCCCGCTTTCAATCTGTCCCCCGGTTGGGCCATTACCTTGGTTTTCTGACTCAACGTATGAGTGACGGCTACGGCCGGAGGAGCCGGAAGAGCAAAAGTATTAGTTTCACTCAGGAGCGCCATATTTCTTTGTTCTGTGAAGAGAAGCGTACTTTCGAAGTTGGCGATGAGAAGTCAGGACGAATGTGGTAAACTGTTATGGCGTTTGTTTTATATACCACAAAAACATAGTGGTGGCAGCACCTATGCTTTTACGGATGCCTGCTTTTTAACAACTTCGCTATTGGGTAGATACAGTCATGTGATCTCAACCTATTGTTATCAGTACTACTATGTCATAGCGTTACTAGCATATTCATAGACCACGTGACTTAAGTATAGCGTTACTAGAATATTCATTGATCACCGGTTATTCCCGCCATTTCTATGGATCAGTGATTTTAGAACAATGGGGCTAATTAGTATGCTATTACATACTCTATCAAAGAGGGTTATGTTAATTTATACAGTTGCAGCTGGGATCTTGTCATTGATTAATGATCTTTGAATTCATTAAAAAAGAAGCAGTGGTCAGATGGCAAGGTCACCAAATAGACTCTAGATTGCAAAATAGCATTGGCCAAATAAAAATCTTTGGATGGTGACTTGATTTTCCTGTAGTACTTTTAAGCCATATTGAACATGTATGTCCTGTTTTCTTCCTCTCAGCCCTCACGTCATCCTCTGATCGTACATTCTACATCATCATAACCCCAGTAGTCCTTTTCCTCTCGGCATGCGCCTTCGTCTGCCGTGTCTGGAGCCTCCTTCGAGCCTGTGGCGATGTCTGTGAAGCATGTTGTGGGGGTGTAGAAGATAAAGAAGGTATGATCTACGAAAAAAAAACACTGTTATGCAATTTAATGAAATGTTAATTGTACTTTCATGGTTTTTGTAATATAACCAGGATAATTAATTGAACTAGAATAATACAATACTTCATTTACTTGGAATCGACTATTAAGCCTCATCACTGAGTAATCAGCGCAAAAAGCAGGTTGTGAAGTGTCTTTAAAAGTCCTATCATCATCCTGGCAACAACAACAGTATAATGCAAGTCTTCAGTAAGAGTCAACTACCAATAACAATTTACATAATATTTTATATCCATAGCCTCAGAAACTTCCCCCTGGCACCAGCGGTCGAACCCTGCGAGTGAATACGAGGCAGCATCCCAAGATGAAGAGTCAGCTTTGCCCTCTTCCGAGATCTTCATTTACCCCGCTCAGAGGGGGATTGACCAGCCACAGGTAGTCATGATGAATCCAGGACAGGATTATGGCCCAAGTGAGGTATGTTGGAACAACAAAAGAGAAATATGTATGTAGTAGGCTTAAAGCTACTCCAATGGAAAAGTCTACTTATAAAGGGGTTGGAGAATGAAGGGAGAATAACAGCAATTGCGGAGTTAAAAATTGTTATTATTTGATACAATTTTTTATATAGACAGTATGATTTTTTTTCTCCCATGAGACATTGGCAACATGGAAAACAGACTTCATCAGTGATTTAGTAAAACCAATTTTCAAATTTCAAACACAATATATATGTAAACAATGAACCAATTATCATCATGACTCGATTTTTTGCCTTATTTTAAATTTTATCTGGATCGTGGATGGGATTTCAGAGATGTGAACATAAGATGTTGAGAGAATCCGAGAGATGATACAAATATTACCTTGGAAATTGTATTTATTGTTTTATATATTATAACAGGCAGTATGGGTGACGATGGACCAACCGCCTCCGGAGCAACGCGGCAGCCGATGGAGTGAAAACCACTACCAACCAATCAGCTCTGTTGAATCGGACGTCATGCCAGACCGTGTTCCCTCCCCTCATTACCCTCCCACATCCCACTGTAACCCCTTGTCCTCTGTGGCCTCCGTACCTTTCTCAACACTGCCCCCTAGTGACAGTGAACCATCAGCGCCCCCGCCATCTTATCATGAGGTCGTCTCGCACCAAAGCATTTATGATCCAACCCCGGAGGTAATGTCTAAATTTGATTGATTGATATGCGAGCAATTGATTGATTGATTAGCATTTGGTTGGTTTATTGACATGGTGATTGATTGATTAACTGCTTGACTGTCAGATCAATTTATTGGAATTGTTTTGAAGTGAAGTAATTCAAAGTAAAGAGGGAAAATTGTAGTTTATTAGAGAAAGAATCAAAAGCATTTATTCTTTTGCGTAAATGGCTGACTCAGTCTCTACAAGACTGCTAGGGGACCAACAAGCAACACACGAGCCTGACAATGCGTGTCATCCGCCATATCCACTAGAGGGACTCATGGAGTCTGTGGCTGACTGGTGTTGATTGATACAGTCGGTATGCATAGCTAGATTCATTAACATGACAGAGGTACTTTTCACGGCAAATTATACGGTATATTAAGCCGTAATGAATCTTATGATCCTGTCCTAAGGCCTGAGAATAGGCCCTATGACGTTCTCAGCCACTTCACTTCATCATGTGCAGTTTATCTTAAATTCAGTGCTTTTGACTTTTGCTGTAATAATTATCTTTCTCAGTGATTGAATTGATTAATTTATGCTTCATGATGGAGTTGTTAATCTTTATGTCTTGTTTTTATTTCAGCCATCAGAACTGCCGACTTATGCAGATTTTGTGGGGAAGGAGACAGCCTTATAGCAGAAACAATACAATTATCATGTTAAGATATTGCATTACCAAATGTGTTCAAAGACTTTGTTACAATTCAGGATTTTTATTTCTTCATGTATCATCAATTATGGGTGCTATGTCAACATGGTGAATGAGAGAGAGAATCATTGACTATGGATGTTTATGTGATGCTTATATAATATAATATTATATATTGTAATGCCTCATCCAGGCCTACATCATTTTTGAAAATGCTGATTGGTGTACATATGAATGTTTATATTTGATCAGCTTGCTAATAGTTTATATGGACCAAAATAATTATTTGTTACTGTCATCATTCGGTCAGCTTATCTCCACTGTATAAAAGATGTTACTCTAGTCATATAGCAATAATATTATTGGTGTTTGGAAATTTAGGCTTGTTTCACCACCTACGAGGTTTCTCTGAATATCTACAGGTTCTTAAGGGTTGTCATTCCTCGACAAATTGACATTGTCAAATTTACATGTATACCATACTTTTTTCTTTAGTTTTTGTCAGGATACTACACCTTGACAGCCAGCTCAAATTCTATCCAATTTTTAAACTGTTGATTAAGAAGCAACTAAGTTTTTTTTTTCACTTATTTACTGATGCATGGGAATCAATTCTGTACTATAAATGTTTTACGGTGGTTTTTGCCCATTTTTTACAATTCTAGATAACATATGATATAAAACTAAATTTGTTCATGGGATAAGCATATTACACTTTCAAAGAATCGTCATCATTCGAAACTTATCATTTGTCACTTAAAGTTAATTATTTGTAATGGTATAGAGTTTGATCTGATGTTGAAAAAGTGTTTGTTACCAATGAACAATTTTTTTAATTTATTAGAACTTTAACTTGTGAAAGAATATAATCAAATAGTATTTCTCAGAAAAATTATTGACAAGTACTCAGGAAAAACATCCATTCCATGATATTTCATCTGTTTGACTGCACTCATCCACTATGGAGCAACTTGTTGCAAATTATATGATTTTAATCAATTATATATGTTAATTAATATGCAGTAAGGTGCATGTAGCCTATGTGATTCTATTACATGTATAAAAGGAAAATATATTATGTATGCGATCACTGCTTTATTCATGTTATGAGCAGCAACATTGTGTATGTTTAATATATGCATGTCTGTGTAGTGTGTACAAGCAAATTAAGCTATTGGGGCTTGTGCTGCTGGTCAATGCATCTCATTTAATTGCTGCTTCATTATAGGGAAATTGTTATGTCATTTATGAAATTATGATTTTGTTTCTTAAAATGGCAAGTATTATTGTGTCATTGCCAGAGGTGGCGGAGTGCTTCGAAAAGTGGGGGGTGGGGGAGCACTGGGCTCCGGTCAGCTCGTCTACGGAAATTTCAAGGAAAAAAAGGGGCATTTTATGTATTTTTGGACCCAAAAGTGGGGCGGGGGGTAAGTACCCCACCAGCACCGCCGCCTCTGGTCATTGCCTTTTATGAACAGCTTAATTGTATTACTAATTTACTTATATGCTGTCAGGAATTTTGATTGATCCAATTGGGGGTGCAGGGATACCAGCATGCTCATACATTGATATTATTTTATAAATTAATCACATTTGCTTTATACACTGAAAGACAAAAGTTATGCATATGCTGTGCAGCCAAGATGCTCAGGAGGTATGGTTAATATGGTTCCATGGTGTAAAGCACCCAAAAACAGGGTCACAAACAACAAATCACAGAACTGAGAAAAAAAATTGTTTTACGAAATGGCTGACAAAGGGCTCTTTTTACAAAACACATTTTTTTCTTTTGACCAATATCAGTAGCAGATATGCTGTTTAATATGACCTTAAATCAATTCTGAAACATGCAAGCATCCAATTCTTTGACAATTGAATTCAGTGTGTCCCCAATACCACAATATGAAAGGGATAAATCAATTGGCGTGGCACCGGTGGGAAAAAAAGCTTAAGGTTGTAGAGTGGCTGATGTCCATCTGTTAAGTGTATCAATGAAATATACCTGTCACGGGGAGCCAGGGTTAACAAGGAATAAACAACAAGAATCCATGGATTCAAAGGCTAGTCGATTCAGTATTAGGCCTATATTTATAGAACAGTGATTAACCAGGATAGCAATATGCCTCTATTGCATCTGTCTTGTAGATATGGTTATCATAGTTTTGAACTATGTGAATTTTGCAAAAAAATGTCAGTGAGGACTAATTGCCCTGATCTCAAATTTTTATCAAGAAATGTGTCTGAAATGAAATTCCTTATTTCAATATTGTTCAATGAAACTCAACAGATTGTGGTGCTGCAGTCTATTGTGCATTACTTATCATATATACTATCACTAAGCAGACCAGTTGCACTGAGCTGTGTTCAATTACAACTGCACATTTTTGTTGATCTGTAGTGTTTTTTTGATTTTTTTATTAGTGTGTCTGATAAATGGGATGTGCTTATGTGTGAAATTGCTTAACAACAGCACTGTGGCTGTAACACCAATGAAACAGAGTTCAGGCCCGTTTGTTTATAGGTTTACACATAAACAAGCTATTGTTGTGATGTGGTACAACAGGAAATCAAAATATGGGAACCCAAAAATTCCACACAGTTCCAATCCAACGGGAAAGTAAGGTTGTAAAATTAAAGCTACATGGCCAAATTGGTAAAAATAAAATTATGTCTTGATCAATCATAATATAGTACTTATTGCATAACTTGTGCTGTATTGGACAGTCATTTTACTTGATAGAAGACAAAATAAATCAAAGAAGACATGTAAGTTATGATGTAAGTGAAATTGAATTGAGATTTATTTTCTAATCTGCTCAACTTGATATCACATTAATGACCACTTTTTTAATTATTTACTCTCATTCACACTGTGGTGTAATTTACAATATAAAACATAAAATAATTACAATTAATTAAAAGCATTGTGTTATACTTTCAAGAAATTCTGCAATTGCAATAACTTGATATTTTATTTTGACACAGATCAATGAATAATTGCAATCATTAGACACTACCTGCCAACTCAAGCCAATTGCCATTAATTGATATTACCTTAGACACTGACTGATCTCCGTAGTAATTGCAATCATTAGACACAACCTGTCAACTCAAGCCAATTGAGTAGATATTTTCTATGACACTGCTCGATGAGTAATTGCAATCATTAGACACTAGCTGTCAACTCTGAATGTGTCACTGCTTAGAAAATGGTATATAAAGACCAGCCTTGGTTCAGTGTACAAAAAGACATGCTTCAAGAACATGCCAAAGAGGATGAGACAAAGAGGATAATGTACTTTTCAGTACATCTTAAGGAAAAAAGGTAAATCTTATGTTATGATTTCTACTTGCTTAGCCTAGCTTGTTGTTTCAAGCAGTTGTCCATTGGCACCTTCCCATAGTAGACTGCATATCATGCTGTCCCATCCTCAGAGACATTTTTTAAAGTTAGGCCTACCTTGTACCTAAAATGTAGTATTTGCAGTAATATCATGCTAATAATGTATTATCCAAAAAATAAAATAAATAAATACATAATGGACTTTTTACTTCATTACCATACTTAGGTTCTGATCAAATATTTAGGATGACTCACTACTATTCAATGACAAATTTGCAGACCTGTCACCATATCACTGGTTTTCTGAATATGAAAGTTGATAATCACAACAAGCTGCTTGTGTATTCCTTTTTGAAGCCTTTGTTAGCGTTTTTAGACAAATCACTGATTAATTGCTGGTGTGTTCCCGTCAGGTAAACCCAACGGGATGCTAACAGCACCACTGGACCCGCTCGCTCGCCTGAGCGTCATACGCCCGGCTAGCGGGATACCGACAGTCCCAGTGGGTCCACTCGCTATGGGCGCATGCATGCGCAAAGTTGTACAGGATTGTTTAGAGCTCTATCGATCGTAAATATGATCGTGGACGATCGTTTGTGATGATATCTCGGCCGCTGGTTGGTTTTCAGACAGTTCCTGGCTCCACAGACGCTTTCTGAGGCAAATATGCATGACGGCATTTTGAATTTCCGATTTTCGCGGGCTTTTTTGTCATCTCTCTAAGGGCTAGTCCTCGACTAGCCAAAAAGGTGCTAAACCCAGAAAAACAACCAGAGTACAAGATACCCATCATTGTGATGAAAGAATATTTCTTGATGTTCTGAGTGATGCTCCAGATGACAGGACGTTGCTACCTTGCAATGAACCCCAGGACCATTATCTTTAGTGTTTATAGTTAATTTTAAGTCAAGCTTTTGTTGGGTAGAACCTTACATTGAGCCCACAGATGAGATTCTTAAGTGCACGGTATATGCATAACTTTTGTCTTTCAGTGTAGATTAATATTGGCCTACAATTCAGAAGTCTTGTTAAAAATATTTAAACTAGTCATATTATAGCTATGTTACTGACAAAGTTGCTCTTGTGATTTGAATATCTTTTGTCTAGTACACTGCTCACATTATTTAAGGGAGCAAGAGGTTTTTCCTTTTTTTGCCAGTTATGGATGTTTCAGTTGAATATAATTCACCAAATTTAAGAGACAATGACCATGTGAGGAGATTTGTGATAGAAGTTAAACTTTAATTAAAAAACAGAGGGTTAACCAAAACTCAAACTCTAACCCCATCCATAAGCCTAACTCTATTTGTAACCCTAATTTTAAACCTATCCTTGGGTCTGTTTCCACAGATGATGTGTTGACCCTTTGTTTCTTCGTTAAATTTCTGTAAAAGACATCCTTACATACTCATTATTTTTTACCGTTCATACAAATCTCGCTGACAGAGCCGTAACCTAACTGGAAATGACAATGATTGCGACTCTGCTCCCTTAAATAATAGCTGTATATTTGTGTTACATTCCAGGAAAAAACAAATGATAATCTGGAGTCTATTTCAAGATATTTATTGGCAAATTTCTACTAAAATTAAGCATTCCAAAAGCAACAATTCCAATGTTTTTCATAGTAATATCTATGTATTGAAAGGAAAATCTTCTCATAGTATGAATAGTTCGTATTATACTATTATATGAAGAATGAACTCTCCTTGAATTGAATTCACGTGAAATTGTAAGTTAGTGTATAATGAGAAACATTACATGTATGTACATTTGAACTTGGCACTACTTGTTACTGAAATATGCTGGGATTAAATACTCACTGACTCACCCCATTATAACTTGTAAATAAAATACTCTAATTGTTGATTCTTGTGTTCATTCTTTGTTTGTAGTCCTAGCTTAAACCGCAATTTTAGAGGTAATTTATTTTATTCATATTAAATTTTTTATGGAAATATGTGACTATGCTGAAGAAATTAACTTGAGAGCTTTATTTACCAGGGGCCCAAATAGAGATTGTGGGGCCCCTAGGATCAAGGTGAATGGGGGACCCCTACCGGCGCCATTGGGCGTCATTTGCTAATCATCCGTTGAGAATTTATGTTGGTTCATTACATTGAGCAAATCTTATATTCTTCTTTCAGCTGAATATATTATTGGCCATTGCCTATCTGCACTAATAAAGTAAAGCCCCAAGAATTCACTAATATGTCCACACTTAGAATAAGCATACTGCTGTGACTCAATTGGACCGTACACAACAAGTAATTCCAATAAAACTCAGAAGAGGATCCAGAAAATTTCGGTGGGGGAGGTCTATTGGGCTATCACGTCGCGGAACGCATAGCTCGTGACATAACGCGACTGCGCGCCAATAAAATTAACATGTAAAAATATATAAATTTTGGGATGCATCCCCCCATCCCCCCCTGCATCCGTCCCTGATAAAACTGTAGCCGTGCTGACACGGTGCTGGGAAGAGCAGTCAAAAGCATACAAAATAAATATTGATATGATCAAAACACCATCACATTATCATGTTTCATTGATAATTTGACACACTGGAATGGCTGCTTCTTTCAACCTATCGCTACCATTGGGGCTGAAACAATTATTCCGCTAACCAACTAAACATGCTAAAGTAAGGTTAAAGTAGTATTCTGGCACAAATTTTACTAACCGATTAATCTTCACCCATATATTTTCTTCTAAAAGGAGTGTTTTTTAATAGTGTGACCCAAGCATGAGTGGAGTCACCTTTAGTTTGTGATGAGCTTGTGATGAGTAAATATAGAGAGTGTGAAACTAGAATCTCACCCACTTTCATGGTCTAGTTTACAATCAAATTGACACATTTGAAAGCATTGACAAAGTCTTACCTGATGTGTTTCTTGTCACCTCTGTGTATTTATGAATACCGCCTCTTCCCAAAGCATTTACAGATACGTAGGGCCTTGGGTTGACAACAACAGTCATGCACAAAATGTAATGTTGAGATTTAGCACCAGGGCATCCATCACTTCAGACAGGACAACACCTGGTGACAAATTTAATTGCAATCCACAGCTGCATTTCAATGGATTGAATTACATTAATGTGACTGGACTTGTGATAAAGAGAAATTGCTTTCACCAGTTCTTGCAAAGTTGAATTACTAAAAAAGAAAAAAATCATGCAGAAGTGGTCCAGGAGAAACCTAAAATGCTTCCCATTCATTTACAAATGTCCTGTTCTTTAATTAAAGTACTAGAAGCGACGCTGCAGCGGGAGAGCACAGTTCTAGCTGCGGTCAGTGCAGTGAACCAGCTTCTGCAAGTTCATTAGCAATATGAATTAAATCATTATGAATCCTGGTTAGACAAAATCGTATGAAGAAACACATGTATTTCAAGCGATTGCACCAAGTGAGAGAAATGGCGTCAAAGATGAGAAAGTAATGGACGAAACGTTTGCTCATGTTGTCGTTTGATTGCTGTATTTTTTTACTGCCGAATCGATCTCTTTAACTGCATAAACTTAAAAAATTACATTCCAGTCTGTTCATTTCATGCACCATCCATTAGAGTGGGACTGGCGCCCAAATTTTATCGGATCAAACCTAATGTTAATCCCATTTGCCATTCCAAAACTATGGGGGGGGGGGGAATTTTGGGAGGGCAGCTCAAATCCGGCATAATAGTTTTGCATTTTCCACTTTTCATCTCTGCACAATGTAATGCTTATTACAGATCTCGTATTAGTGTGCCATGTTCTTTTCAACTGCCACAGTGCTCTTGTGATGTCAGTATCAGCATGATGATTTCACAGTTGGTATATTCGCAGTTTCAGCTGTGTCACTTGGAACCCATACTGATCACACCATTACAAATCCACAAGAAGCTGTTAGATTGTTGCTCAACATTGATTATTCAGTTTGATGTTTTGAATAAATCCAAAAGTTACAATATCCAGCTATATATAATGCGTGGATTTTGTGTATAACTGCTATCAGTTTTAGCACTTTTACAACAAAACAAATTCATTCATTTGTTGGTCAGAGAGGTTATCATGTGCTGCTCGGTCTTGGCAAAAATAATATACTCGGGAACCATTCAGAATTTAAGACCTAAGGGGGGGGGGGGGGAGTTTTGCTTGGGGGCATCCTTATCACTGATTTCCAATAATGTTTATATGATGATCGAATTATTAGCCTCCTTGTCTGGCCTTTTCTCTAATTTTTGGGGAGCAACTACCACCCCCCCCATTTCTCGTCCTCTGGTATGCCCACGCAACACCGCCACGTTCACTTAAAAAAAATCTCCCCATCATCCCCATTCCAGTCATCAATTCTGAACAGTTTCTTTGGCACAGATCTCACCTAAAAGGCTGAAAAGCCTCAAGGTGCTGCCCTCAAGGAGAAATTTCACGACAGGACACCTTGAATGTCCATGATGGATCAAACAAGTGGCTCAAACATATCAGTTTCACCTGCTCCAACTGAATCAAACAACCATACCAATGAATGCAGATTATAATAATCAATTGTTATTCACACTTAGCCCGTAAGCCTGACTTGTTGGTAGCAGTTGGAATCAACACTCAAGCTTGCAGTACCAATAGTGATGTTAGTATTGCAATACTGACATCATCTGTGCATATATTCACATGGAACATGGCACACTTATATGAGATCTATAATAATACGACGAAAATGACTAAAAAAAACGTCTAAATTTATAGATTTTAGCTCCTTATAGTGGCCTTCCAATGTATGTTGTAGCAAAATGAATGCCATTTCTGAACTGCCCTCCCAAGACCCTCCCCCATGGATGGTTTGTGAGTGGTCGAAAAATATTTATTCTAAATCTCATTTTTTGGAAAATCATGGGTTTTTCAATTCTCGCCAATGGGGATTTACATTATAAACTTTAAGTGAAATGTGCTACATCTAAATATTAATAAAATTAGCTTAAATTTTATAAACATACTCTCATATACCAACCTCACCTGTAAAAAAAGTTACCATCCATGTTATTATTTTGAGCACTTGGTATTTCATGTTGTCGTCCCACTTTTGGTACACATTATTTTGGAATGATCCCTATAATTATATACACAGTATTGATCCTAAATTCCTATTTGAAAACTTGCACCATGTTGATTGATTGATTTTATTTATGTATTTTTTTTCAGTCAATACATACATGTTTGTAAGTTATAAGGGGGGGGGGGATTTAATAATAAGGGATATTATATGTTTCATGATAATTTATAATGGTGGTAATGGAGGCCTTAACTGTTTATTTCGAGGGCGCGAACTCCCAAAACATCCATTCAAAAATTTAGCAAAACCCAGTTAAGAAAAAAGTCCCACCAGAAATCATTTATTTCGAGACTGCCCAGAAAGAATTTATTTATTTCACCAAAACTGAGCAAGAAATGATTTAAGAGAAAAACTCCAAGCCCCCCCCCCCCCCGATCAATATTCAATGGTCGTCGCCAAAGAAGACAAGAAGTAGGTTTTAAAAGCGAAGACAAATCTAGGATTACACACTAAATGAATCATTATGCTGAAAATCATTCAAGTGTGATCATGTCCCATGTTTGTCACATCAATTAAGGTTTTTAGAAAATGACTAATATGACATTGAGCTACTTAACCTTACCCGTGTTTTTACACAGAATGGAGTGTCAGATACAGTGATAAAAGCTTTAAAAATGGGCACTTTAACCTTAAATAATGCTTGAGATCACCTCACTGATCCTTCAGCACTGGTGTTGATAATGTCATGCTCTGCTGACCTCAGTCCCCTTCAATATTGAAAAAGAACAAATATTTTGCAAAATGCAGTGGAGGCCTAAGAAGGGCAGCACAGGCTCAGAAATGGGTTCAATGCCCTTTAGTCATGGAGTTGTTTGATTCATGCTGAGAAGAGTCATCACCATGGATACAAAGATACTTTACAAATTTCTCTTGCTGGTTTCCATGGCAACACTGTCTTTACAACAATCTGAAGTGGATAGTAAGTATATTATTATATTGTGTAAAATTCGAAGTCTTTTTTATGCAATTAAAAAAAAAAATTATATAGTATAGTCCTTGTCATATTTAAATGGAATCTCAAGTTATCATTTCAGTATGTGTAAAATAACTGCAACCTGTGATGTCATTTTAAACTGGGTCAGATTCCCCGGCTTCCAGCCAATGCGGATCCACCTTAACTGAGCATCATAGTTTCAACACAGTATCAGAGTGAAATTGGGTGTTCCACATCAGAGCCTGTTAGCCAATGGGCTGCCAGAACAACTATATATCACATAATCCATATGTTAATAACAAAAATTGTCAAACCCTTTTGTTTATTGCAAGGTCCATTGAAGTAGCATAGTCGCAAGTTTGCAGATTAATCAAACAACTCTGTGGGGATTATAACAGTTGTCTACTGTGAATGCTGGCAAAGCTGCCATTTTGTCAGATCAGACTGGAGATTGTCAATGACCGATCATTGGGGTAAGAAATCTAATGCTCTCTCCAATATATCAATTTTAAACTGCGATGCTTAGTTTTACTGTCTGTCAGCTCATTTTGGCAAGCTGTGATGATGTGTTTGCATGTGGCGGCTATCCAAGATAAAAGCTAACTCTGACACTGTGTTGAAACTGTAATGCTCAGTTGAAGTGGATCCGCATTGGCTAGAGGCTGGGGAATCTGCCCAGTTTAAAATGACATCACAGCTTGTAATTATTTTACATATAATCATTGCAATGCTAGAGAATATAGTTGTCTCTGACATCACACTTCTAAAACAGCAAAGAAAAGAACTTGAGATTCCGTGTAAATATGATGAGGACTATAAGCAAGAAATTATGTTGCTGTCATAATCTAGGTAGCTCAGAAAGTGCAAAAGGAACATGTATCGCAGTTTCAATTTTATCATGTCCTACTTTGTTAGTATATCATCATCATCATACTATTAATTCACGGATTCTTTTCTATACTCCACCCAGACTACTGATTTCCCAAAACTAAAAATTTGCAAGCAACATTCTTTCAAGTCTTACAACAACCATAAGTGGGTGCCGTTTCTCAAACTGTTCATATTATACCAACTGGTGCACTTATTACTCATTTCTGCACGCCTATCAATATTCTCCAATGTTTCTTATTCCATTTCACTGTTTTATCTCAAGGTGTCACTCCTGCATGCTGTGTTTCTCAGGTAATCACAAAATCTATGTTTTCTTCAATCGCAATTCATCCATCGTCCTTTTCTTATTCCCCTTTCACGGGTACTATGCTAGTATTATAATAATATTTACAACCAGTGAAGGACAACCGGTTAAGTTAGACCATCAATGATGTTACCAATTAAGTTTCCCCAATCCTATCCTAGATTATATTATTATGATCATACTGGTGAGCATATGACTCAATGGGTCGGTGTTATACGCACATTATCAGTGAATAAGTCGTAAAACTCATGTTAGACCAGTGATGATGTTATTCATGGGTGTAACACAGAACTTATTGGGAAAGTGAGTAGACCCCATTTAAGCATATATATATATAACTCCCAAATGAAACTTCCATTTGGGGCTTCAAGGATTTATGGGAAATACAGGAGTTGTGGGAGTTATCAGGAGTTAGTGGTTCTTAGTATGGGACTTGACAGGAGTTACTAGGAGTTGTGGGAGTTGGCAGACAAATTTTTTCGAATGAATAGCCCTAAACATAACGCTGCTCCCCGCTGATAAAATTAGCATGTAAAAATATTTAAAATTGTTCTGGTAGGGCCCCCAGCGCCATCCCAACCCTGAATCTGAATTATGAAATTCCTGCAAACATCACTCGCAGGCCCATTTAAGCTTGTAACTTTCGGAACTCCTGGACTTCCTGTAACTCCTGCTAAGTCCCAACAACTCCTGCTAACTCCCGCTAACTCCCAATAACTCCTGTTAACTCCCAGTAAATCCCACAACCCCCGGTAACCCCTGCCAACTCCTGATAACTCCCAGCAACTCCTGCCAACTTATCTTCCTTCAGCTCAGTTGGCTGTAAAATTTTGTATCATGCAAATGTATCAAATTCACACTAAGAGGCTTACTTTTTACTTTTAATTCTAATAAGCTTCAAAATGCTACGACAAATATCCTACTTGTTAGAAAAAAATCACAAAAAAGCCAAAATTGAAAAAAAAAAATTTGGTTTTAAAATTTAGAGTTGGTTGAATATTGCACTGAGTAAAGTGAGATATATGATGTATTCGTGTGTAAATATTGGAAGCCCTTTAGCATACTGGGTTAGGCCAACAGAAAGGTGCACAATATCCAGGTTAGCAAAATAAATATCAAAAATGAAGTAAAATTCATAGTCATGCATGGACACTGTAGGGTGTCCCAGAAAAAAATAATGTCCTGCGATTTTATCGCATACCCTCTCAAATTGTGCTATCACCCAAAAAAAGAACCTGTGCCAAATTTTAGAAGAGTTGAACATCATTAACCTGGCCCTCAAGAGCCTTGGAAATTAGGTGTTTTTGATTAATTTGGCGATTTCGCGTCGTTTTTCACTGTTTACACATGGGATATTAAGAAACTTACCATGATTGGATCTAGTAAATATAATGTTAAAAGTCAACCACAATACAGACAGATCAACTTTATGTGAAAAAATGGCCAACTATGTGGGTTTTACATCTCAAAAGAGGGGCTGTTTTGGGATCAAAATTGCTCAATTTTCCTATTATTTGTCATTGCTACATAACATAGAGTAATCAAGGAAATGACATTTGCCTTCAGACTTAACAATCTGGAAGGTTTGGGGTAGTGGACAAGTACAACAGAATGGTAGCTTCTGTTGAAAAATACATTTTTAGAAATTTCTCAAAAGTTCAAAGTTACAATTCCATCTCACATCTCTCTGTAACCGGGGAATGAATGTGTCACTTGTGTCATTTGCATCTAACTTCAGTAAGTTATTTACAAATGTGTGTTGCAAACTTGGCATAATATCTTGATTTGCATAACTTGTGCCTGGCTAATATTACAGCATACAGCAACTCATAAAAAAGGAATTACTAAGTAATGAATGAAAGTGATCAATCTCATATTGTATATATATCTTATGATTATGGTATTAGCTTAAATCTTTTCAGTAAAGGCACTGCTTCTGTTTCCTTAAACTTACTTCACAAACCAGAAGGCTAACAAAAAAATTTCAATGACAGCAAAGCCCCTAGCTGTCAGAGATTGCGGCTTCAAGATAAGATTAGTTAATCTCTCCAAATTCCACAAGGACGTGTCACCAATGAGCTGTTTACTGGAATTGGTACTACATGTATAAGTTCTCAATAATTAATAAATTATATTCAAAAGATTTTAAAAAGAAATACTTTTGACTCTTGTGGGTTTGCTATGTTGTGGAGCAAGACATTTTCTCATCCATGATGGCTACATCAAATAACAGAACTAAGAGTTACAGACTTGGATATTATGGAAAATGTGTATTGAGTATTCACAGTTTTGTAGTGATTTCAATGGTATTATAAGTAAACAGTAATGATGAAGCCATTAAAGTGGTGAATTCCTCCTATATCTTTGGCTGTATGGTGGAATGTTATTCTGTGTCAGCCAGGTGGATGATCCAGTATGGCTCTCACACTAAACCAATTGATCGCTGTTGATTAGAGTTTGTTAGAAATTGCAGTTGCAAAATATGTTACTTCAATATCTGTACCTGAAAGACACGGATTGCAACTGGGTCAGTATCTTGGACTGATCAGTTGGATTGGTTATACCTGATTGAATCAGATCAGAGAGAAAGATTGCTAATTGCAACAAGCACTTAACAATGTGGCATATGAGTTTAATGCAGTTGTGTCTTCATGGGATCAATGAAGAAATAAAGATTTCACAAGACCTCATGAATGCTTAGCAACCTTCCACCACTATTTACTTATATTGGATGCCTAATTCAGGAGATAACCTTTCTCTTTCTGACTTTTTGCTTAGAAGAAGCCATTCTCATTAGTTCTGTATGTCACACCAGTGCTTTCTGGTTCTGTTCGCTACAGAGACATTACGCTATGTGCTGGCACTTCAGCATCAGCACTCGTTAGCCTACTATAAGCAAATTAGGTCTTCAATTTGCAGAAGTTATGAGTACAGATTCTGCAAAAATGCTGAGGGAGCTTCAATGATTATATTGTAATGTAACATAACTATGCTTGAATATCTGCAGTATAAATTTTACCACTGAAGTTGAAGGCCCTTGTTGGATCTCAATGCCTGTAATTGATAGCTCACTTTTTAGTGAAAATATAAAAAAACTTCAAATTTTCTACTGACTGCCTCAATGGGAATTCTCCTATCTAAACCTATGATTTGATACTAGGTTGCTTTCCATGTCTTAATGATGAGCTTACATATTGAATTGAGTTGATTACATGGATATAATTTCATAGTCCCTTAATTTGAAAATACTGAAAAAAAAAGCAAAATCGCCAAATTCTTCAAAAACATCATATTTTCAAGGCCCTGTAGAGACGTAAAGATCACATATAGTTTGGGTTTTTTTTCACATGAAGTGGATGAGTCTATATTGTGGTTGACTTTTAACATTATATTTACTGGATCCAATCATGGTAAGTCTCTTAATATCCCATGTGTAAACAGTGAAAAACGACGCGAAATCGCCAAATTTATCAAAAACACCTAATTTTCAAGGCTCTTGAGGGCCAGGTTAATGATGTTCAAATCTTCTAAAATTTGGCAAAGGTTCTTTTTTTGGGTGATAGCACAATTTGAGAGGGTATGCGATAAAATCGCAGGACATTATTTTTTTCTAGGACACCCCAATGGACAGTGTCATCCAGGGCTTGTCCATTTTGAAAATCATAATAAATGAAAATATGGCAAGTTGCGAAAATGCACTTAGTATATATTTTACAAGGCATTGTAAAAAGGCAGATTTTAAAGTTTTGACTCGCTTCATGGGTCAACATAATAATTTCATACCATATTTAAAAATTAAATGAAATTTTGTGCAAAAAATGTGGGATCTATCTGAAAATGTTTTTTTATGATCGATTATGATATGTTAAACATACACAGCATTCTTTGCATAATGATGCATCATGTTGTCTCAGTGCTTAGCTTCTATGTACTGAGGTTCCAAATACAATAAAATACAGGGGTAATGATTTGGAGGGTAGTGAGTTCCGGAGAATTATTATCCACTGCTAAACTGCAGTGGATATACTTTTCGAATGAAAGAATTTACACACTGCATGCCATAAATAGGGATGCACAGATATCCGGCACAGTATCCGGTATCCGGCCGGATAGTGGAATTTGCCGGATATCCGGTATCTGGCAAAATGAGGGTATCAGAACCGGATATCAGAACCGGATATCTGGTATGTTCAAAACTTAATGAAAGGCTAAAATTTTGATAATAACCAAAGGAACGTTACCACGACAGAGTCAACAACATTATTTCACCATCTTCAAAATCAGAATTCAGTTACAGAACAAAACAAAAAACATTCCATCAGAGGAACTGTCCTCCTCCCGGACCGATATGTCTCAGATCTCACAAAAAATATTCAAAATCAACGACAAATGCAGAAAAACTTCCTTTTTCGCTGTTTACTATCCGGTTCCAACTATCCGGTTGCTATCCGGTATCCTGCAGTTGGTGTTGCCGGATTATCCGGTATCCGGCTATTTTCACTATCCATGCATCACTAGCCATGAAACTCTGATTTCACTTCAGCCTCAGGAGTAACCTGCGAACCCGACGAGTACCGTTGTGCCAATGGCTTTGACATTAGCGCCACCTGCATTCCGCACGACTGGTTGTGTGACAGAGAGCCAGACTGCCCATTGCAAGATGACGAGGTAGACTGCGAGTGTGACCAAGACAGAGAGTTCACATGCTCTGAGGGAAGGTGCATCCCGAAAAGCCACGTCTGCGATTTTGTGGTCGATTGCGAAACCGGCGAAGATGAGGAAAATTGCGGTAAGGTCATAGAAACATTTTCTCTTTTGAATTATACGTTTTTCCTAAGGACATTCCAAATTGATTTTCTCAATGGTAGACACTTTAAGCCAAAAAGAGGAGTGAAGTGGATGGGCATATAAAAAATCGTTTCTAATTTACTTTTTTCCTGAAAATTTACTGTATATTAAACGAAACGGTAACTTAGTTTGTTTCTATTTTACATTTAGTATATGAAGCCACTAAATGCCGGTTAACAAAATCAGTCACAAATTCTACATTTTATGTAAAATTCAATGTTACAGGACACAAAAAAAAGTCTGTCTCTTAAAACATAAACAAGCACAATAATTTGTAATTTTGCCATTTCGAAACAAGCAAAACCCTCATCCATAATTAATTTGGTTTGGTCTATATGTGATTATTATGAATCTCTCAGGAATAATGTATGTAAATATGATTTTGCCTCTTTACAGAGCACCCTTCATGCCTGGAAGGTCAGTTCAGGTGCCGCAATGGACACTGCATCCCGTCTTCCAGCCAGTGTGATTCAACCTTCGACTGTTGGGACCGGAGCGATGAGGAACAATGTAAGAACTGGGCTGCACTCACCATAGTTATATCTCTTATCTATTTATCTATCTATCTATCTATCTTTCTATCTATCTATCTATCTATCTATCTATCTGTCTTTCTATCTTTCTATAAATCTATCTGTCTATCTACATGTGATGTAGTGGAGGCCGGGTCATGAAAATTTGGAAACAAGGGCGAGGCCAGTCCCGAGGCCTCTCACATTGGCCCAAAGACACCGAGAGCGAGGCAATGCCAAGGATTTGGTATTCCAGACCGAGCCAAGGCAATCAAAATATACGGCCTCGAGATCTCCACTACTGGGAAATTCCGTAAAGTCTGATTCACATATTTGACACTTTAACAGCTTATGTAGCCCTACCAGTACACCTCAGATATTTCATTGTTAAACAGAGAAGAGGCCAGGTAATAGGGGTATCAGACAAGCCATCAAGCAAGTGTAACAGGAGCTGAGCTGCAAGGCAAGTGTCATGGTGCCAGACATACTCACACGGGTCTCGTCCGATTAAATCACCAAAAAGGAGTGTATTAGTCTCTTTCCACAATTATTAAACAGCTGAAAAAAAAACAACACAATTGCGAAACACACTGAATATTACAATATATATAATGTAAGTGTCATCTTGGTAATATTTTTGTCTCTTACCATCTAACACATTTTCAGGTCTGTCCTGCACACCCGGAGAAATTCGCTGCGGAAATGGTCGTTGTGTCAGTTTCTCTTTGGCCTGTAATTTGGTGGATGATTGTGGAGACAATTCCGACGAGGAACCGTGTGGTAAGACAAGAATTTATATAGTATCAAATTTTCACTCCTACATCCGTAAGAAGAATAATCGACTGTGCAAGCATTTTGCTTGCAGCATTAATTTTGACTGGTAGAGTTTATATTGTTAACATTCAGTTTCCAGCACAAAAAGAGGACAAAAGCAGTACAGCCTCTCAGTGAGGAAGTACAAAAGCAGTACGTAGACCCGAGATGCAAATGTACTCCGTTATACTGATTTGGTGCTTCTAAGCAAATTTCGTACTGATTTTATACTTCTAGTGATCGACACTACAGGGAGATTTATGCTCCTCGAAATGGCTGCAAAGCTCGTGTCACTCACCCTATCGCCATGCTCATGTCGGCGGAGTTTGGTTAAGTCTGAATTGACAACGTAAAACCCTTATCATAAATTGTATTTGATGATTTCAGCACTTTATAGGTGTGTGCTAAATTTCAGCTTGATACAAGTATGGATGATATACTGTGATTCGATTCTGTGGT
This sequence comes from Platynereis dumerilii, assembly GCA_026936325.1. Lineage (NCBI taxonomy): Eukaryota > Metazoa > Annelida > Polychaeta > Phyllodocida > Nereididae > Platynereis > Platynereis dumerilii. The sequence goes on along the minus strand of JAPTHN010000009.1, from coordinate 24,241,309 downwards.
TTTTTTTTTTTAGACTTAAGAACACTATTTCATTTTATGGGTGGCCCCTTGATAGCACCTAATAGCCTTAAAGGGGTCACCCTCAATAGAGAATTACTATCAAACCAAAACAATGTACAATGTACATTGAATTAATAGTTTTTCCTAGCTTGCTTGTCTTTTCCCTATTGAAAATAAATAAGTCTGAGTCTGAGTCTGTGGTTCGTAGGCAAAGACAACTGTGAAGAAAACAACGGCAAAGGTCCATGTAGCGACATCTGTACGAATACATTGCTGTCCTACATGTGCAGCTGCCCTGTTGGATTCCAACTGCAGGATGATGAAGTCACTTGTCAAGGTATGCACCATATATTTGTTTTACCCTAAAGTCTACTCTGCTACTGTGCTGCTGCAAATCACTGCACTGAGATGGGGAATGCAAGAGGGGGGGGGGGGGGGGGGTTAACTGCTAAAGGTAGGAATCTGGAGGGCTAACTATGTGTCATGAGGCAGACCACAGGGGCCATTCAGCTTGGTACTTAGTACAGTTTCCCAGGTCTGTGACAAACCAAGCAACTTGCCATTTACATTGCCACAATTGCATACAAGATAGATAGATAGATAGGCAGACAGATAGATAGATATAGATAGACAGGTACACAGACAGGTAGATAGACAGATAGATAAATAGATAGAAATAGACAGATAGACAGATAGAAATACACAGATGGAGATAGACAGATGGAGAGATAGACACATGGACATGGATAGATGGATGATTAGGGCTTTACGTCCTGTATTTATGCACTTGGTAGGCTAATTAGGGCAGGAGAAGGACACGGCAATGAGGTGAGGGATGATTGAAACAGTCGTCCAACATAGGCCCAGGTGACCCGGCAACGGCTGGATTCGAACCCGGGACCCAGCGATTAGCAGTCCAGCGCGCTACCACTAGACCAACCCTCCCCCCAGGACACACGGACGTAGATAGATAGATAGATAGATAGATAGCTAGATAATATTTTATGCAGCATGTGACACTCATCGGGTAATAAACAGTGGCGGGCACGGGGGGCATGGGCCCCCCACATTGGACCTGTGCCCCCCAGGTGCCCCCAATATGAACTTTCCATCTGGCTAAAATATACAATTAGTATTGTGGGTGCCCCCCCCCCCCCCAGAGAATCGCGTGCCCCCCCCCCCAGGTAGCCCCCCCCCCACCCGCTCGAGACACCCTAGTTACGCCAGTGCTAATAAACAGCTCTTGTTACTACGATTTAGTAGTAAGAACAGCAATGGGCGTGAAATGCAACTACTCCCTCACAAATAAACAACCACATTCTCCTTCTAATGCGAATGGCATACACTTTTTACATCTGACAAATTGTCAAAAAGAAGCAGCTTTCGGGTTGGCGGAGCCATGTGCTCTCCGAGTGCCCACTCTAGTTTTGGGTATTTCTGGTTGCCATGGATACAAGAAAATTAAATTGTACAATGCCAAACTGTTATATATATATATATTTTTTGCCTCAATTCCATGTTTAACATCGCTGGACTAATAGGTCACTCTTGAATGAAGCATAGTAAAGAGATGACTATCTTGACGAAAAATTATATATCGATTACCATTTTTGGCCAGCTCTGGTTACATTATAATCGAGTGGCTCCATATCTAATATTCATCTGTGTCATTTTTCCTGACTCCGTGTGGAAATTAATTAGTCTGTGCAGTTCTGCAACCCTTTACCAAGGTTTCATGTTAAGGCAGATTATCCAGTGACACTTTTTCTCAATATGTCATTCGTTACCATAGCAAACATTGGCAAGTTTGACTATTTTAAAAAAATTCCATGTTATGATTTCTCTCAAGTAATGTGAGAACATATCAAGGGGAAACAACATGCAACATTCCTTTTTTGGGGTTATTCCAACATAAATAGGCTTAAAAGTGATGCATTTTTGGAGACCCACTGGTTGCCATGGAAACGCAAAATTGGGATGGCTCCAGGTCTGGAATTAAAGGTCTTGGTCTGTTTTACGCCTGTGCCAAATTTCATAGGTGTAAGTAAAAATGCAGTATTCCATGTTTTTTGTCACGGATCATCCCAACTAATAAGAGGCCGAGCAGATCATCTTTGAGGGGGTCCTGTAATACTAAAATTGCGATAAAATGTGTGTCGCTCGTCTGCATGTGTAAAACATTATTTGTCAACCCTTCGCATACAAACTAAAAAGTTTGTCCCTTGGGTAAAAATCCATAGCCGCCCAATTATCGTCTGGTCAGCCCCTAATTACGTAATCGGTCATCAACTTGCATAATAATTATATTGTCTGGTAGTGGCCGATATGCATATATATATGTAAATAATCAACTGATTTTCAGTCCTCTATAAGGGGAGTTACATTGTTCAATAGTGTAACAGAAGTATAATTTGTGCTAACAAATTGTATACATATTGATATCTCTTTAAATTTAATTGTTTTTTTCTTTGGAGATATCAATGAATGTGACTCGTTCCCTCGCAACTGCACGCAAATCTGCGAGAACTCGCCCGGCGGCTTCACATGCAGCTGCAATCAAGGGTTTCTGCTTCAGGCCGACAGAGAGACTTGTCGTCACAATACCCGTAAGTAGTATCACTGGTAAGGAAGTTTACATCTGCAGAAGTATGAGTGATTCATTTATTTAAAATATTGTAAATTCTTTGAAATTTCTATTCATCTTTAAAATCACATATTGTTACATTTTGGAGTTGTCATTAATTGTCTATGTATCGTGAACAGAGATTAGCATGATATTGTGACATTTGAGAAATAGCTCTTGATGTCGTGAATTTTTATTTCAGAGACAGAGCCCTTATTGATAGTTGCCAATCGGTTCTCCATACAAAAAATGGCGCTGGACGGTTCCAAAGTGAGCGTTCTGATGGACGACCATGAGCAATGCGAGGTCATCAATTTCGACTACCAGGAGAAATACCTCTACTGGTCAGACAATATTAATCCTGAGCTGAAACGTGTCAAGATGGATGGTAATGATTATCTTTTATACATTTTTGTCTGGTCAATTTTGTTTATATTATGCATCACAGACTTGATCTTGAATGAGAACTCATGTAGGAATATTGCTGGACAAAGCTGGTTCTCTTACAAACCAATGATAAGCCTACTGACAGTCTATATTCAAGGATATCATGATTGGTGTCCGACAAAATAATCGCAGTGTCTTCTGAAACAAGGCGTGTCCAAGGGTGTTGGAACGGGGGGGGCAGAGGAGCAATTGCCCACCCCCCGCCGGGCCCGCCGCCCTTGAGCAGGGGGTGCAAGGGTGGCAACTATGCCCTTTTGACCTTGAAGAAAAAACATTATAAGGTCGTATATATTTTAAGCAAAAATTAGGAAGAATATAATTATATATCCAAAATTATTAACAACGATATAATATAATTTTGGCGGGCAAATGGATTTGCCCTTCTTTGTTTGACCCGCCCTGATGCCCGCATTTCCTTTCGGCAGCCCTAGGCCTTTGTGTGTGTCTAATTTTGACACCGTGTGCTTCAAATTGACATGGTAATAGTTGACGCTATAGGTTGGTCAGTTACAGCCCTTCATTTGGCATGAAATTTATAGGTGGCAATATATAATAATTAAAAAGGATACCACCTTGAATTACATTAAAAAAAAAAAACAATATTATTAGTCGCAAAAGTTTTGAACATGATACTGTCATCTCAAAATACAAGAACACCATTGTCCAAAAGCAATCAGATATGATGAAAGGTCATCAGTTTCAGTTGCATGGCAAGCAATTTCATCCTGCGCATGCACAATAAAATGTGAATCCATTTATAAGGTCTTTTGCAATCTACAGGTTCAAATGTTAAATCTGACGCACCTCATGAAGTTCTTTTCATCGGAAATGTTGACAGTGTTGCTGTAGACTGGATCAACAAGTAAGTCATATGGAATTTTCACTTGAGGGAATTTTAAAAAGTACATACAGTGGTCCCTGAGTTATAAGACCCCCTGTTGTAAGACCGCCTTGCCTTATGTGACCGACTTCCTCCTGAACAAGTAGTACTTTGAGAGACTGCACCCCATGAGAGACCGCTGCATGACCGCAGAAGGGGCAGTCTTATGACATAGGGACCACTGTATTGAGACTTTATGAAATATCTTTGATTACATTATACGCAATAACTTTTTCAAAATTGTCTTTAATTTAAATTATTATTTCCTCTGACCTTTTGAAATTGTCATGAGTCATGTCTTTAATTATCACAAAAAGGATATTTTTGAAACTGAAATTGGTCATCGAATAATATGATCTTTTGGAAATTATCCATTGGAATTATCACGTAATTATTGTAAGCATTTTGGAAATTGACATTAGGCCTGGTTATCACATATTGTGAACATTTTGGAAATTGTCGTTTTAAATTATTACTGATGTGGCCTTTTTGGACAAAATTTAATATCACCTTTTGGAAATTGTCATTAATCATCAAATATTGTGAACTTTTGGAATTGTCATATTAGCCATGACATACTTTAACCTATGGAAATTGTCATAAATTACCCAAATTTTAGGGGATATAATTATAAACTTTCCTTTCAGGAAGCTGTACTGGTGTGAGATTGATAGAGAGGGAATTTTTGTCTCGGAAACAAATGGTACCCATCGAGGGACTGTGGCTAGAGGAAACAGCAATGGTTTCTCTACTTTGGCAGTTCATCCAGGACATGGGTTGGTTATTATATATTCAATCGGTTGCAGAATATTAATAGAAATGTGCTCATTTAAAGCCCAGACGCCAGTCTCATGGCGAAAGATTACATAGTATTCAGTTCCCATGGCCTAATGGTTAGAGCACTTGGCGGCAAATCCAATGGCACTTGAGGACGGGGGTTCGAACCCTGGTCCTGGAACTCAATTGGAGTGAGTTGGTTGTAGCTGTGGCTGGGGAGGGTGGCCACTTGTGTTGGCAGGGAGTTCACTCTCCTGTCAGGTGTAAGCAGCAGCACCTCCAGCCAGACTCCCCTGGACTGGATGACTGGACAAGCAGATGGAAGTTAATACCAAAACGAGGAAAGCTATCACCAGGAGTCCTGAAGACTGCCAGCCATCACAGATTGTTCATTTCCACTGTTAAACGCTCTAGATTGATCTCGAAGATTGTATGTGGTGGTATAAAAATGTTCAAATAATAATAATAATATTCATCATCATAGTAATGTCACCAGACTGGAGTTCGTGATTTATTATTTTAATAGTATGCTATTCCTGATGATCAATCTTGACTGAAATGTTGAAAAATTTAGAATTTCAGTATTCGGATTAACTTACATACTCCATATACAGGGCATGTTGTCATGAATAAATTTTCAATTACCCTAGTGTACACTTTCACCGCGTAACAGGATGGCTTCTTCAGTACTAGTTATTTCCAGGGTGGAAATTTATGATAATTGCAGCTACCTGTTTTGGACGGATGCAAATGTGTCTCCCTTCATTGGCCGAGTCGGAATGGATGGGTCAGGTTTCCGCAAAATAGTCACTTCAGGATTATTTTACCCCAACAGCATCGTCCTGGACATGCATGTCGACAAATTGTGGTGGTCGGATGCTTACCTCTACCGAATCGAGTGAGTGACACGGAATAGAAAAAATTTTCATAATGATAACACACATTATATTCACGCATAAATTAAAATAGACGCAGATCATGAATACTGACAAGCAATATGTGGGGACTGGGGAGACACTCTATTCGCTATAGACTACATCCCATAGAATTTCATGTGCACAGTAAAACATGCCATGCAAGTACAGAAATTCAAGAATTAAATAAAGGGCCAACCAGATGATCTTGGGAGGGGGGCTATGGATGAAAACAAAAAGGTTTTTTTTTCATTTGACACTGAAAAAAAAAGGTTTTTCAGCACATGAAAAAAAAAAGTAATGTAACGTTAAAATTGCTGTATATAAAAAAGTTTGTCGCACATTCACATGCGAAAAAAATTGTTCGTCGACGCTTTGTGAGGGAAAAAAAAGTTTGTCCCTGTGGTAGAATCATGCTCCCCCTCCAAATGTCTAAATTGATTGAGTGTGGTACAAAAGTGCACTGGAATTACAAAAGTACACTGTTGTTGAAATTTCAGAATGTCAGATCTTGACGGGAGCAACAGACACATCATCTCCCAGAATCATCCTCACATCTTCGCACTGACGGCCTTCGAGTCATCTGTGTTCTGGTCCGACTGGAACATGAAGGCCATCTATTCTTCAGATCGGTAAGTGACAAAGGCGAACTATTCAATGATTAGTGAAACAAAATGGTACTATACATAACAGTGCCCTCTCCAGGTATTATGTGGTTTCTGTTCACTGGTTATTTACAGATTTCATGGAGGGAAGAATAAGACAGTGAAGACATTAATCCACAAGCCGTTCACCATGCAAGTCTTTCACCCTCTCACCCAGCCCAAATGTGAGTGTCCAATAGCTATTTATTTGTTTACAAAAGAACAAGATAGATATATATCTTGATCTTGATCTCGCATCAAAACAGGACCACAAAATGGCATCATGATGCAATAATGAGGTAAAATATTACTTTTGGTGAATTGCTACTGAATCTCCCAATTTATGAATCATTTAAATCTATCTTGAAAGTTACATTAGCCCTACCTTGACAAATCAATTGATAAATCAATTATATTTTAAAAATTACATATTGCATTAGCTTCCTAGCCAAATAATGCTACGTATCGAAATTATTACCGATTGATAATATAATTTCAGTCAGCAATCCCTGTAGAGTCAACAATGGCGGCTGCTCCCATCTCTGTCTCCTGGCTCCGGCCGTGGACGGACAGACAACAGGAAAGACGAAAGCTGTCTGTGCGTGTCCCGAGCACTTTCACCTGAAAGACGGCAAGACTTGTGAGGCGGGTTGCAATGCGGGCCAGTTTCTATGTGGCAGGTCGGACCACAAGTGAGTTGAAGCAATTTTCGAGATGTGACCAATTTGAATTTTTTTTAGTTCGATCAAGTCGAAAATTATTCTTTTGTTTGTGCCTGAAGTGGGCCTGTTCTGTTCCAAAATAGCCCATATTGCCTTCAAAAGTCTTGTTATTGTTAAATACGCCTACTCTTGTCTTCTCTTTATGGGGGCATCCATGTAAATTGTGGTTGGTATATTCGTGGTATTATAGTTAGAAAAAGGGCACCCAAAAAATTCATGTCGAACTTGTGCGACAGAGGATAGATTATTTTCTGTATTGTAATAACAATCTCGGTCAGAAAGAAAACCATTTGCTTATTGACAAAAAGGTTGTGACCAGCAAATGACCTATCCATGGTCCAAATATTTGTGTACTGAGTGTCATGAATTAACATAATATGCAAATTAGGTGCATCCCACTGAGATGGAAGTGTAACGGACGGATGGACTGCAAAGGCGGGGAGGATGAACAGGGATGTCGTAAGGATCGTTTCTTTTTCTATCATTTCTTTTTCCCTTTTTTTGCTAAAAATTGCATCAATTTAGTTTGAATTCTTGCCTGTGACAGTCAATTTATGATGATCCCCTAAAACACAATTTTAGCCGACCCAATAGGTTGAAATACAGATCAAGCGGAACATTCCAAGAAAACGCTGAATTCTAATTTCAAAATTGCTGTAATATTATATGAAAACCTAATGTTCTTTCATTATGCTTACCACTTCCAGCTGCTAGATCCTGCTCTTCGGGTCTCTTCCAATGCCCGTCCAATGCCAGTCAGTGCCTCTACTGGACAGACCTCTGCAATGGAACCCCAGAATGTCCTGGGGGTGAAGACGAAAACCACGAAACATGCAAACTGCCCTGCCCCCCTGGGGACTTCAAGTGTACCAAGACAGGAATGTGAGCAATTATAATTTTCAATATCAACAATATAGCCTATCTAAAATAATTATATTGGTGTGTGCCAACTCTACAGGAAAACATTCAGCTAAAAAAAGTGCTCAAGTTTTGGCTGCATTAATTTAAAGTGATGATGAGAAATTTTTTTGCCCGCAAAGCGGTGACCAAATTAGGCCTACTTTCTTGCGATTTCAACTAAGGCACCCCAGTTAAAATGTGAAAATGGGTTTTTATTTCTAAATGTCAAATGATTTTTATAGCCCCATGCACCACTCAGGTATCATCTGTTCAGTTCCAAAAGCTAAGACGCTCCTATTATAATTATGCTATAAGGCCTTCTTCGGTGAGCCCTGTTCTCTTTGAGTTCTATAGTTTTTGAGACTACAGCAACAATAATAATTTTTCAAACAAGGTAGATCTTTTATAAATTAACCACTATGAAACCTTTGAGAAACCATTTTGATTTTATTCCTTTTGGATTTCAGGTGCCTGCCTTACGATTATGAGTGTGATGGGGAGAAAGATTGTTCTGAAGGAGAAGACGAGGATGAACAGCTTTGTCAGAAGAAGAGAAGTGGTTAGTCATGAGAAATTGTCCAATGTACAATGGTCCCTGCATTAGTCCCACTTTTAAAAGACTCAGCAGGTCTACTCTTTGTGACAACAGTACAACTAAATAAATTTTTGAAGCAGATGCTCACACAATAATTTGCATGCTCCAACACTTCTATGAACTTTAATGCCTTTACAATCCCCAGCCCTCATTGAACTCACTTACCAGTAAAGTTTTAGCAGTTAATTTCAACAGATATTGTAAAGTAAAATATATTATTCAAAATTGCCCTTAACTTTAACGAATTAAGCTTTTTTTTGTCAAATTTTAATAATTCATTTTTTATTTTTTATTTATTGACATCTTATATCATATTTGATACAATTGTCACAAAAATTGGTTTAGAAGACGCAATAACTGTGGTATCAACATGTATATATAGCATCACCAGTATTCCCACTGTGGTAGACTCTGGCTTTTGCTTTATCAAACATGCTAATTATAATTTTGAGCATTTTTTGACCAATTTTCTGCCGCATTAATTTGAAATACAGTGCATTCCTATTAATATAATCAAATGCTTTTGTAAAATCAATAAAACACAAATAAACTGGTTTTCGCTTTGCTTGCTGATAACTTATAACTGTATCTAGAATGAAAACGCAGTCAGTGCAACTGGTTCCAGGAGTAAAACCAAATTGACAATGGTCGTCTAGATTCAGAGCGTCATTTTTGAAATACAATCGACTGTTTAGGATAGAATCAAAAATTTTAGCCATTACAACATTAATGCTTACTTTGCTGTAGTTATCAGAATCCGAACAACTTCCCTTTTTATATAAGGCATTGATGAGTCCTTCAGACCACTGAGAGGGATAACTATTCCCCGTTATCAAAAATGTGGTTGAATACAGCGCGAAATGGCATTATAAGTTTCTCACTTGCGTATTTATAGAATTCTGCTGGTATACCATCCATACCCGCTGCTTTATTATTTTTAAGTCTCTTAAAATGCAAGGCAACCTCTTCCTCAGTTATTACATTATCACAAATCTGACTAGCAATGTCATTACAACAGCTATACTCAGAAGTTTGTACGATATTGTTTACATGAGTCATGTTTTCTTTGTCAAAATAATCACGTTCAGGTGGAAGAGATTGTTTTTTAAAGTAGTTGTGAAAAGTGTCTAAATCAGGGTAATTAGTTCGGTTTTTCCCAGAGACTTTAGTTTACTCCAGTACTTCCAGCAACCTGATTGATTTTTACCCATAAGTTTTTGTATCTCTTCTCGATTTTTTTCTTGAAATTGCCGTTTCTTCTTCTGAATTACTCTTTTGTAAGTTTTGAGTAAGTTATCATATTTTGTTTTATTAAAATCTAAAGCTAAGTCATTTTGTTTTGCCAACTCATTCAAAGATTTTCTTAAATTTTTACATTCTCTGTCAAACCATTTGTTGGTTGGAAATGTGCAATTTGTGGACCTATATTTCTTCTTCTTAAATATTGGCTGTATTCAATCTGTTACATAATGGTATACAGTATCAACAACAGTGTCTGTATCTACTTTAGTCTCAATGTCACAGCATAACTTAAACAATGTTGTTTGGGCATTTTCACTGTCAAAGTTAGAGAGAAACTCTTCAATTTTACTGCTGTCAAACACATACTTGAATATTTTATTAACAGATCTATCACCTACAAGGGTATATATTTAGCAAATTTAAAGTGATTCACTTTTACAGTGAGCAGTTAGCAGGTAAGTGAGGACATTGAAGGGTGAGACGTAATAACTGAAGAGTGTGGAAATAAAGGGTGATGATCTTCCTGAGGACCTGGCAATTACAATATTTTTTTTGGTTGTAGACCCCCACTGTACCTTAATTTTCACTGGCAATGAATTGGTAAAATACAGTAATTTTTATTATTTCAGAAGGAACATGCAACCCCAACCAGTTCCGCTGTGCCAACGGAGAATGCATCCACCAGATTTTCAGATGTGACGTTGCTTACGATTGCGAAGACCATTCAGATGAAGAGCCTAGAGACGTCTGTGGTGAGTGTCTTTCATTTGATTGTTAGGTTTTTAATTTAATTATGATGAGACGAAAAACATTTTGAGTTGCAGATATTACTAAATGTGATTAACCTGGAAGGGCTATATAACAAAATAACCTCTGCCACAGAAGTGTGTACAGACTGAGCTGGTGTCTTGAAACATAGTCTCATTAATATATATGTATATGTTATAGGAGTCCGGAGACTATAAATATTTTCATGACTATGCTGACAACATGGGTTCGAATCCCAGTCCTGGAACGAAATTGGAGTGAGTTGGAGGTAGTAACTGTTGTGGCCAGGGGAAGGTGGCCACTGTGAAGGCAGGGGTCTACCTTACTGTCTGGTGTTTGCGACAGTAATACCCCAGCCAGACTTCACCGGGATTGCTGGACGATGGATGAGCCACAACTCAATTGAGCCAGATCATGTCAATGAGAAGATGCTTGTTGAGGACACCAGCGCAGAAGAAGACATTGTCCATTTGATTGCACACAAATTGTAAAGCCCACCAGAATGTTTTCAGTTATAATGTGTAGCGCTATATAAATGAAATAATAATAATAATACTGTATCTATTTATAAATCAGTTTCAGCAAACATGAAGTGCAAAGACGGCTTCTTCCACTGCAAGACAAACTACCGCTGCATTCCCCACGTCTTAGTTTGTGACGGGCAGAATGATTGCATCGACAATTCGGACGAAGATGAACAAATCTGCCGCGATGCCACCTGTAGGCCAGGGGAGTGGAAATGCAACAATAACAAGTACTGTGACATTTTACTTCTCCCTTATCACAGGCCAGAGACTGACCAATCAGAAAAGTTCTTACAAATATAATTTAAATTTCTCTCTGATTGGCTCAGTTTGGCTGATTCCAAAGTGACCTATTTTTAGTCCAGATGAAGTTAGCTGGCCTTGTAAGAGCATGGTACCTTTGAATTTACCAATGATAAGTAAAGGAAAGACTCTATTTAGGCTTGGCCTGCGCTCTTATCCAGCAATATATACTTTTCGATATTGGGTCATCATGATTAAAGGAATGCGGCCAGCTGAGTCAGACTGACGACTGGTTTTTGTGATGAATGTGGATGGCGGAGGTGAGCATTGGGAAGTGCTTTGGAAGCAGGCTAAAGAAACATATAACTGCGAAAATTGTTTCTTTACTCCAGCTACCTTTCAAAGGACTCGTAATACTCCACAATTTTTACAAGGCAAATTCTGATTTAACCCTACCCCCAACATATGATTCATATCCCAGACTCAAAATCCAAAGACCAGATCCTTTTTGAAAAAAATTCTCTATATATATATAATAATTTTATGTGTATATATCATCATGGTATTTTTGATATTGTCCCTAGTATCGAGGCCCGAGTCTCCTTATACGAGGGGCGTTCAGAAAGTTCGAGGCTTTTTTATATACTGTTACTTATTTTCTATCCAGAGCTATGAATTTTTCACAGGATAAAATTCAGCATATTTGAAATGGATTTCCAAAATTTTGGACAATTTGGACATTTTTAAATCATTCTGTGGTCGCCATGGAAACTGAAAGTCCAGCTTCTTGGGGCAGGTAATACTGAAACCAAGAATGCCAAGAAATTGTGACTGTGAGAGACTTCTCTCTGTCACTTGTATTAGTGAGATTGACAATATTTGACACAAGAAATATGGTATTAGCTTCTAAATATGCTTTCAAGCACACCAAATGTGTGTATTCTTACACTGAACCCATGTATGAAAGCACTCATGCGTGCCAGATTAGGCGAGGGAAATTCAGGAGGCAAAGGTGCGTTTCCCTGACTACATGAGGACTTGTGAAAGCATGGATTCACCAGTGTAAAAAAGAGACCAAAATTGACAGCATTATCCATCCAAGCTATTCCTGTGACATGTTGCTTTACATAAGTCCTGGTTTCCCCTTACTTTAGCCCATGGTGGCTATAGTTTCAGACACTGGAGGAGAAAAGGCTTTGGATGACCGAAATTTGTTCACAGAACTTTGTTTGGAGGACTTCAAAAGAACATTTACTTCAATGGGTCAGGTGTATAAATCAATGCTTTTGGTGAGCTTGGGAGTATTTTTTAAGGCTAATATTATATTTCTTGTGTCAAATACTGTCAATCTCACTTATGCAAGTGATAGAGAGAGGTATCTCATAGCCAACATTCATTTGCTTTAGTAGTTTCAGTATTATCTGCCCCAAGAAGCTGAACTTTCAGTTTCCATGGCAACCACTGAATGACTTAAAAATGTCCAAATTGTCCAAAATTTTGGAAATCCATTCCAAATATGCTGAATTTTATCCTGTGAAAAATGCATAGTTCTAGATTGAAAATAAGTGTCCATATAAAAAAAAGGCCTCGAACTTTCTGAACGCCCCTCGTATATTGATATAGGCATAAGGGGTCGAGGTCAGATACATGGCTTGAGGGCCCACCAGGAAAGACTTAAAATATGTGATATGTGCTAGTTATATCCCGCGTTTGAGGGAATATGTGATATATCCGAGGCGTCAGCCGAGGATTATCACATATTCACGAAAACAAGGGATATAACTGACTTATACCTTAAACAAAACAAAATAAAACAAAGAGATTTAAAAAAGAAACTAAAACAAGAAGGATTTGGGAGGAGTAGAAAACAGCTACAAACAATTTGTTATGTGGGATTAATTTAATTTCATGATGATATGAAATTGCTTCAATAAAAGAAAGTTAAAAAAAAAAGGAGAATGTAGAAAAATGTCAGGAAAAAAATAGTTGATAAAAACGAAAGAAAAAGAAAGTGAATTGAAAAATTTGATGAAAAAAATGGCAAAACATTTAGGGAAAATGTTTGTAAAAATATATATATTTAGAACAAAAATTAGGCAGGGGAGGGAAAGCTAAAAAAAGGGTATAAAATAAAGATTGGAACAAATAATTTTGGTTAAAAAAATAAGGGGGGGGGAGAATTGGCAAAAATATATTAAATGGGGGAAAATTTAGGCAAAACTATAATTGAGGACAAAAAATTGTTAAAAATCAGAAGAATATATGCATTTGGATTTTTAGGTGGCAACCATCAGATTAGGGATGGGGGCTTGGAGTTTTAATGGACAGGAAATATATTTATTTCATAGTAACTGCGGCAGTAATTGGGCCTATTTATTTTCGTCAGATGACGTCCTCAAATATTTGTTTCTAAATCAAACGAAACCATGTTAAGAAATACCTCCACTACTTATTTCATGACTACTGAAAAGAAATTGATTTATGTCACCAAAACTAGACAAGGAATTATTTATTTTCAAATAAAAACTTCCAAGCTTACTCCCCCTCCCTGAGATCTAATATGGTTGACCCTGAAGTTGTTTTATTGACATTAAAATCTAATCTGGGTCAAATGAAAGAATTTAAGGATTTGTCAATGACATTCGGATTTTAATAATTCTTTTGTTTTATTTTAAAACTTTTGTTGGTAATTCACTGTTTGATACAGTTTTGCTGTTTGTGTTATGAGCTTTGTTAAACAGTGAGGCTTATATATCCTATATACTCCCATGGGCGTATTAGTGAACAACAAAGAATATAGGCTATATACCAGCCAAATACAGGCTTCTGATTGGCTGATGGCCTATAGGTATGGTATAAATATATATATATGAAAATATACTTATCACATTGATTACAATGACATGATTTGCTTGCAGCTGCATCCCCCAGAGCTGGCGCTGTGATTTTGACAATGACTGTGGGGACAATTCAGACGAAGACGAAAACTTTTGTCGTGAGTTAATAAAATAAAATATTTATTTTTTTGGTTTTCGCTATAGTCAGTACAAATAAGTAAGGAGTATATACAAAAAAGCGTAAAACCCAGAATAAATTGTTGGCCTACACTCTGAACACGGGGTGGTCAAGATGACAACTCTAGAGTGGTAATTCCTGGTGCCTAAACCGACAACTCCTTGAGTCAAAATTACTAAAAGGTTGTCAATGTGACAAATATTGGATTAGTAAGCTGTGCCACTCTGGTAATCAAAGCTACCAGATTGTGATAAAATTGACTACCTGTCGGACACTTACATAGTCAACATAGTCATTATGATTATGATGAAGTAGTCAAAATGATTTTCCAGGAAGTCAGTATCAAATTTTTGCAACCATTACTACCCTAAGGTAGTCATAAACTAGTCACAGTGACAACCAAATGTTCAGAGTGTATAATTTGTTCTCATGCTAAAAAAAAAAGTAACTTTCATGAGAACAATTTCTCCATCAGTTCTATCTTGTAGAAGTTCTTACATGTATGTTTGTTGATACAGGTAACAACAGGAGGGCTTGCAATGCCAATGAGTTCAAGTGTGATAGCGGGAGATGTTTGTGGAGTTTTGATCGATGCGACACGATGGAAGACTGCGAGGGAGGAGAGGACGAGAAGAATTGCGGTTCGTATTGCTATTTTTGTTACATTTTCCTGCGTATTTAAAAGGTGCTGCTTGTAAGTGAAACGCATGATATTTTCGCTATTTAGTCAAACACCATCTATTTAACTGCTTGTTGGAGCATGGACTCTCATACAACACAATCAAACCATATTCTGTTATGAGTGAGGATATTTGTAGTTAATTAGACATGAATGACTGCGGCACTGACTGCCAATATTCTTTGCTAGAGAAACAGACATTGACCCTTACATGTAGTTTCACAAACTAAACAAAAACATTCACTGATATGTAACTCTTAGTATCAATGAAAATTGTCAGCCAATCTAGTCAGACTTGTTTAAAATATCCACATTTACAACACAATATGTTTTCATCTCATTATTTCAGATATTTACGATACTGGGAATACTAAACTAGATAGCGATTATAACTGCTTGCTTAAATTGTTTTCCAGCCCTTCCCATTCTGGCACCTTTTTTTTTTCAAGAGGACATCTTTTTGTAATGTTGTACACTTTTATTTCTTGAATTATTTGTCAATCTAGACTATAACCAGTGCCACCCTGAAAAATTCCGTTGTTCATCGGGCCATTGCATCTACCAAGAAGCACGATGTAATCTTGAGGTGGACTGCCCTGATTTTTCGGATGAACTGGGATGTCCGCCTAAATACGACAATGGCTCCTTCTGTGACTGGAACTATCATGACTGCAAAAATGGGGTAAGACACGAGCACTTGGAAATTTATCAGATCGTGACGTTATCATTATAATTAAATACTTGTAGCGTCACCATCTATGAATAAATTTAAGTGCTCGTGGGGTAAGATGGCTTCATCTTCCATGAAATATATGTAATTACATCATGTCGAAGTACATGTACAAAAACGTTTGTGGTGCCACTATTTCTTGGGGTATATATTCTTTATTTTCTTCCTGACGAGTGATAACTTGACAACTCATTTTAAAAAAACCAGATATTTTCAGATCAAATTTATTTTCCCTTTAGCATTTAGTTCAGATAGGATGTGCATTGTGCAGTGTTATTGCTGAAGTGAAGTGACAAAGCAGCTAAAACAATTCTTTTTTGAAAATTGGCCTTTTTCGACTGATGTGAATTTCTGATGATATTTAGATTAAGAATTATAAAAATCAAATTTTGTACTTACATGAAAAGACTAAGGTTGATTATGACCTCAGATGCAACGTCATACAATTTCTTTCTCATTTTGACAGATATGCATCCTTCCCAACTTCCTGTGCAATGGCCGGAATGATTGCGGTCATAATGAAGACGAAGACAGAAGCATGTGCATGCAGATCAAGTGCACTGGGGTACGAACATCTTTTTTATTCGTATCAGTTTTGAAACTTAGGACAGCTTGTGTAGTCTTTCCCATTGTCTGTACTATAGTCTCAGAAAAGACCAACTGTATTTTCAGAGTTCCAGATTCAAGTGCGCAGACGGCCTCTGTCTGTCCAGCTCCCAGCTCTGTGATTTGAAGACGGACTGCAGAGGAGGAGAGGATGAGAATAACCACACTCTGTGTAAGTTGTATTTCTTGATTAGAATGAGTTTTCCAATGAAAATCCAACCAAATATCCACAGTGGGGGGAACTGTAGTGAACAGTTTGTCCAAAAAGAATGTACTTAATATATCCTGGCCAATGAGAATCTGGCCTAATATCCAGTCAGTCATGACCGACCAATGGAAATTAGGAAAGATTCTCATTGGCTAGTGGCTTTCAGCCTGCTTTATTATTGCACAAACTGAGAAACCAATGAGATTCTGGTCTAATATCTACTGGCCAATAATAATCTAGCCTAATATCAAATAGGTTCACAGTTAAAGTTAAAGTAGTTCAGAGTCATTGTGGATATTTACATTTCCTTTTGGCATTCACTGCAGTAAAGTTTCATATTGGCGTATTGCTTATTCCAGGCCCCCCTCCATCCACTAAATGCGGCGAGGATGCCTTTTCTTGCTCTGACGGATCTTGCATCCCACTGAGCCAGGCCTGTGATGGAACGGCCCAGTGTCCACAGGCGGAAGATGAGAAGTGTGGTAAATAAATCGCTTAATATGGTATCCATATTCAATTGATATTCAATGCTCACCTAACTTTGGTTTTGATTACAAAAAAACCCTATTTACGGAATTCTTAAAATGTGTTTCTTATTGTCAAAAGACAACTTTTAGTAAGTTTGTTTTAAGTTTGTGCTTCTGGTTATGGTCATTTTACACACAAAAATTTATTGGAGTAGTCTTGTATTATGATTTCTTACTACCTGTAATTTATATATGACTGCCTTGTCTCATTCAAACGCCAGCAAAAATGACGTATTCCACCATCGAAAGGAGACGGCACTCTCGCAAGAGACCGCTTCATAATCAACGAAGGACCGCCTTATTATAATTTTTCCTTCACCTGACAAAATTATTGTTCATATTTCTCTGATATTCTTACACTATTTTTACTTCCAGTTGAACAAGGTACAATACCCTGTCGGACATTGTGCTCTGACAAGACCAGCGAATGCAAAACGGTGTCTCGCAATCGTACCATGCAGTTCTGCCATTGCAAGCAGGGATATGTCCATTCCACTGGTTTCCATTGTGAAGGTATTAGGCCTACTCATATTATAATTATACACTGCTCACATTATTTAAGGGAGCAGAGTTTTTCAAAATTTTTTTTGTAAGTAATGGCTGTTTGCATGAAATATAATTCACCAAATGCAAGAGACAATTCACATGCGAGGAGATTTGTGACAGAAGTTCAAAAAATTGCAGGGTTACCCAAAAGTTAAACCGTAGCCGAAAATCTATTTTGTAATCCTTATTTTAAGAATAACCTGGGTTCTGTTTCTACATACGATGTGTTGTCCCTGTGTTTCGTCATTAAATTTCTGTAAAAGACTTCCTTACATAATCTTTGTTTTTGGCTGTTCATACACATCTCGCTGACACAGCCATAACTGGAAATGACAATGATTGCCACTTTGCTCCCTTAGATAATGTGAGCAGTGTAGGCCTACTGCATGATTGGTCTAGCATTGTTGGTTATCTCTTAGCATCCTGACACCCTAAACAACTTATTTCCTGAATTCCGAAAGGGGAGTGGCGGATCCAGACAGGGTAGTCTAGGGGGGCAATGGCGTCATTTCGACATTCGCGGGCCGTGTTGCTCCATAATTTTAACTTTTATGTCCATCTCAGTGGTCTGGGGGGGGGGGGGCCCTGGATCCGCCACTGCCATTCTTCTACTTTAGTAAATCCCTCCCCTTTGTTCATCTGCTTTAGTTATGATACGGTGTTTCTGTGCGCCCTGACATTGTAATTGTTGAAACACTCGACAAGATGTTAATTTTTATTTTACTCTATCATTTTACTTTTTCAAATCCATTGGTCATAGTCGTGGTCTTTATCTTAAATATTTGGCACTAAGTACATACATGCACACATGGGCGGCCATACTAATCATTGAGAGACAAGAAGTATCAGGGCTTGCAAATGGCTTCAGTGCACCTATAATCTAGCATATGACAAATCAAAGAAATGCCTAAGACATGTGTGTTTTGATATATTTGTCACAGATTCTATCCAATTTGGCAGTTGATTATGAAAAACATTCTCTCAAAATTCACAGTTATTGTAGGGTGTTGTTGGTTCTTTTAGTTGTAGATTTGTATCTACTTCTGTCTTATGTCTAACTGTTAAAAGCACAAATAGTAACAAACAATGTATAACAGTTTGTGATCACTTCTGTAGATGTATGTTAATTAGAATTTGTCATGTGATTTTGGTATAGACTCCCACTATTTATGTATTTCTTCAAAATATGTAAAATATGAAGGTAAAAATGATTTGCATGCCACAACATTATCAAAATAAGTGAGATGCACAAGGTCAACTATTGCATTTGCATCATATCTGTATGTTATTTGCAAAATGACCTTGCTTCTGCAATCTCCAAATTCGAATTGCATTCACTTGTGTTGTCTTATAGGGTATTATTGGAATGCATGCGCGTGCATGCACATCATTTTCGGTCAAATGATTGTTTCACACTTCTTCTGCCACTTTTGATGACACAAATGCCTTGACCGTATGTAATACAATCAATCATATGTGTTGATTTCCCACTTGCAAAAGAAATTGATTATTTATTTTCAGACAAAGATGAATGCGCCTCATGGGGAAACAACTGTCCGCAAATTTGCACAAACTTCAAGGGAAGCCACGCGTGCAGTTGTGAAGAGGGGTTTCAACTTCTTGGAGAAGGTCCTACGTTTCGCTGTGTGCCATCTCTTCCAGGTTTGATTTATTTTTCATAAATGTATAAAAAATTGCTTGATTTCCACAATTACATGTGTCCATGGTTTTGGGCATAAAATTGTGACCTGTATTCTTGGGTTATATATTTCTAAAAATAATTAACTTCAAATGTCCCAATCAGGTTGTTGTGATTGTAAAATATCTAACTTAGAACCATTAGCGTTATACTTTTGGTCAAGACTGTTTTTTTAATTTCAGGGTCGGTTCACTTTGCTTCCCAGAGATCCGATTTTTAGACAATGTGTAACAAAGTCTGTTTAAACCATCAGTTTTGCCCAAACAAAATTGACTGATACGTACGAATATTTTGTTCAAATTATTTGATGGAACTGTTCAAATTTCCTGGTTAATGGTGAATAAGCATTTTTTTTCTTTTGTAGACAAGATTGAATGAGAAATTTCATTAAAGCAATATTCTTGTCTATATTCACTTGTTTCCAAATTAATTTACAATATAATGATAATTTTTTTATAAGATAATGATTTTTAGCATAATGATTTTTTTGTCAGTTTCTATATGATATTTGTAATAAGGATTTTTTTAAATAAAACACTCCACAAAGTAATGAATTCCAGTGAATAACCCATCATAATTTATTTTAAAGGAAGCCAAGAGTATGGAAAGGGGTTAATAGTCTACTCGGTCCTGGAATCCATCTATGTCTTCAATCAGTCGGTGAGTTTTTTAAGTAGCACACTAAATTAAAAAAGGTCCAAATTAAATGAGCAAATTACACTTTTATGATACCACTTAGCGAAAGAAATAACTTACATTTTGCAGATTCACCATTATGATGCCTTCAGAATGACAAGGGGCCCTTCTCTCATAACTGATTTGGCAGTTGATGTTGAAGGGTCTGTCATATTTTGGGCAGATGACAAGGGGCACTTGCACAGGTAATTTATTGATATTTTAATATTTATAAGGTGCTGTCTCATGATCAGTTTCAAAAGACGAGGTCACCTTATTAAAAATAATGCAAAAAAAAAGTTTCCACAATTTATTTTATTGCCAACATTTTTTTCCTATTTTTTCAAATCTTGTCCCTAAATTTTTTTTCAACATTTTATTTGTTCCAATTCTTCTCCAGTTCTCCTCAATATTAGCTTTTTGTAATATGATGTGAAGAAAATTTGAGAATCCATTTTTAAGGGCACTAACTAAAAAGTTTATGGATACTTTTACATATCAATAAAGGCATAATTCTATGCTAACTTTGTAGGGCCAGGTTCACTTCTAATGAGCAGGAGATGAGCATTCCACAACAAATACCCACACCAGAGGGCATCTTTGTCAACAGTATTGCCTATGACTGGATTAATGGGTAAATATGTTTCACTTTACTGCAGAGAGAAAATGGTTGATCACTAAAGGACAAATAATGATTATAACATTTTCATGCAAATTTTGAGGTGTGGTTCAGTCGATATGGTGTCATCTGCTATCTCAGAGGTTGCAAGGTTTGGGACGAGGGAAATCAGCAGATCCTCCATAACTCTTTGCTCCAGTCCACCAAGGTGTAAATGGGTACTCAGCCATCCACAGTGATGGCGATTGTACAGTGACTTTGCATTGTGGCGCAAAATATTGCTGCCTACCATGCTGCATACTCTGTTTGGAGTTCAGAAAGGCTAATGCTTCAACAGGCCAGCTGAGGATTTCAATTAGGCTATGTGTAGTGGACAATAAAAATCTAACATTTAATTAAACTTCACCTACACATAGGTGAAGTTTCTTGTAATCGGTAGTATTTATTATTTATTATTTATTCAAACTCATCGGAGAGTTTTCAAAAAATTCATGTACATAGCTTACAATAATCTAAGAATGTGTTTTTTTTATATTTGACCTTGACCTATTTTTCAAGGTCACAGATCCTTTTAAAGTCGGATTTTGCAATATTTGAAATGCATGTACCTCATCTGGTTATTACCGGTTTTCATTTTCCTGCACATGGAAAGGTCCCAGACACTTTCTTCACAGTTTGACCTACTTTCATGAAAGTAGGTCAAGGTCACATTGTACAAAGTCCATTTTTATGGTTTGAGGTCTATCGCGGGATCTCAGAATCCGTAAGTCGTAGAGTCATACCGATGGTGCCAAAACGTGCTCAAAGTCACGGGACATCTGCCCGACCCTTTATTTTTCATCGGCAGTACCGGTTCTTGAGTTACGTAACTTTAAAGTCATACCGCGTCACCAAAACCGGTGACCTTGAGAATTTTACCTTGAAATATCGACGTTAGCTCATAACATGTCATAGTAAACCCCCCCAAACATACACCTAATAAGCCCATACTGACCTTTAAATTTGACCTTGACCTCATTTTTCAAGGTCATTCGACCCGAAAAAGTTTGAAAAGTTGCCATTTTCAACAATTTTTTTTACCATGTTATTTTTAAGATGTCAGCGTGATTCACAGGTGACAGATGAACATTGGCCTGTTTATCCCTAATATCTAATCATATTTTTAGTACCTCCTTCGCCGGATTTATGAAAAATTTTTTAATATTGCTAACCGACAAAGGTTAAAAAATGACACATTTTTGATAAGGAAATATTGATTGTACAGGGTTACAATGCATGGCTGACCCCCCCTTTTTCATACAATGCCATTATGAAAATCATATTTATTTTGACCTAGAAAATGTTTTTCAAGGTCAAACATGTCAAAAAATTTTACATTTCTGACATTTCATATTTTTTAACAAAGAAGGAATTTAGATATTGTTACAAAAATGGTAGACACACTTGCTACAATACTCTAGAGGCTTCTTGTAAATTTACAAGGTCCTCGGATTGACCTACGTTGCACAGTAAAGGTCAAAAGTTCAAAAAACGAGCAAAAAATTTATGATTTTTTTTCACATTTCTCAAAGATAGCGTAATTTCAAACGGCCGCAGCTCCGATCCTAATTAAGATAGAGAGAATCTGAAAACAGATTCGGAAAGGCCAAATTCTCCTCTAGTTCTCATTTTCTAAACATTTTGTCGTAGCTCCGACGGTTAAAAAGATCGCCGGACCCTGAAAATTTCATGTTTTTTGTCGAATTTTCACAATATATTATTATTTCGACATGGAAGGAATCATCCTTTTTTGATCAACCTGCCTGGACCTATTTTTAACATCTGTTTACATAATCCTGGCAAATTACGTATGTTTTCATTGAACCGTTTTGGTTATACAGTGATTTTAAATTAAAAACTACATTTTTTCACGTATTTCTAAAGTTCATATTACTGAATTGTACCATAATTTCAATCTACGATAAGTCCGGTTCTAATTAAGATACAGAAAATCTGTCAACAGATTTGAAAAGGCCAAATTCTCCTCTAGTTTTCATCTTCTGAACATGTTGTCGTAGCTATAACGGTTTAAAAGATCGCCGGACCCCGAAAATTTAATGTATTTCTGATGGTCAAAGAAATCACATGACCCTGAAAAATCAATGTTCTCAAAAATCGCAGAAGATTTACTGGTGGATGTACTGGTTCATGTATTGGTTCATGTTTTGGTTCATGTATTGGTTCATGTATTGGTTCATGTATTGGTTCATGTACTGGTTCATGTACCGGTTCCTGTACCGGTTCCTGTATGGTTCATGCACTGGTTCATCTACTGGTTTATGTACTCGTTTTTCTGTGCATACTTGCATGTACTCAATGTACAGGAAACATTCTTGTATTCTTGTCTGTATGCATGTTACATAATTATGTCTGATTCCTGTGTACTTTTCCATGTACCTTTTACTTGCTCATCTACTTGTGTCTGTTCGAGTTGCTGGTACCACAGTAGGTGAAGTTTTGTTACCGCTCGCGGTTACGTCTACTAGTTTTACATTTATTTCCAGGAACATTTTCTTCTCTGACAACAAGGCAGGAAAGATCTTCGTGATCTCAAAAGATGGGAAATTCTTGAGGACACTGATTGACAGTTACCAAAGAAGGCCCAGCAGTGTTGCTGTTAATCCAATGGCTGGGTAAGGCTTGCACCAAATGCTGGAATTCCATTTTACAATGATTATATTAATCGCCTTACCAATTACTCACTGGGGGGGGGGGGGGGGGGGTACCACTGTTCCAGGGAAAATTTTGAATAAAAAAGAAAGATGTATTATAACATTTGACTCAGAAGTAATAGAGTATGGCGGGGCATGCAGCCCCCCATAACTTCGAGGTGCTATTTGACCTACTATTATGGTTGATTATTTGAATGCATATGCAGTCAGGAAGGGATCACTTGACTCTACTTTTAACTAGTGAAACAAATGTCTACCGAATTCAATATAGGAGTTATGGTCATTTTTGTAAAAAATTGCAAATGGCCTTCTTACCCCACCTATCGGGTAAGAAACCCCCCAATTATAATCATACGGCAATATTTTTTGTGAGCATATTCAGCTTGAAATTTATTTCTTAGGGTTCTTCTATCCGTTTAAGGCATTCTAATTACTTTTTGTGAATTTCAGAATTTCTCTTTTCTGATTATTATTGTTTGCTATTTTTTGCCATCTTTCAATCCTGTGACACATTTTGTTTATTTTAACCTGTACTATCAAGATTTAAGGAAAAGTAAACATTTTTATATGGTTCCTGGAGCAGCTTCGACCCCCCAGTGAAGGGGGCCTTATGCCTCATACCATGAAGGGCTTATCGCCCCACACACACATATTTTAATTTTACCTCATTATTTTTTAAACTAAAATGCAAAAAAAACATCATCTAAATCATATTTATGTGATGGTCATACAGGGGAGCAATGGAGATATCCATTATAGTTTATAAATTAGTTATTACGGAAAAACCCTTTCAAAGTTACAAAGACCAAGCGTATATTTTTGCTTCGTTAATTTCTACCATGGTTTGGTACTGTTTGATATGAAAATTTGTGATGTCACCTGAAAAGCCTCTAAGTTCAATCCTATCAACAAGAAAATGCACCAGAAATGCACGTTTAGATATAACTCCTTGGGGCTCTCACCTTAAACCCGGCTTCTTGCAACGCCCTACTCTACCCGTTGATTGATTTTGAAGTGAAGGTTATTTATCACATTTTTAGAATATATAAGTACTGCTCCTTTCATTTCAGTCTGATTTACTGGGCGGACACCTTGAATGGCAGAATAGAAGTTGCCAACATGGATGGATCGGACGTCAAAGCATTTGTTAGGGGGGCCCTGGTGGCACCTGCAGGTCAGATCGATTGGTGGTTTCATTAATTTGTAAAATGCTCACTAAGGTTAAAATAGTTATGCAATATTTTAGACAGAATTAGTTTAGAAATGTTACTGTTGACTTTTACTTCACATGGAGACAACAATGACTATTAAGATATATTATATAATGTGTAATTATTGTTACAAAAATGTGTATTTGACAGAGATGATATAAAATAAGAATTTTCATATCAGGTATCACAATTGACTACTACATGGAAGGCAGGGTGTTCTGGACTGACCAAGGAAGGGATCTAATTGAATCTGCAACCAAGGATGGCAGGGACAGGGTCGTTGTTGTCAAAGGTAGCGTTTAAATGTGTTCAAATTGAAGAGATGAAAGTTCATCTTAAACAAGTTTACGTTCATGTTGATGATTTAACTTTTGCATTTTGAATTGATAATGATAACACTGCTGGATATTTCTGAATGTCAGTTTAGACCTTCGATACACATTTGGCACAACTTTTCCACAACCCGGAACTAACTCTTGACGTTCTAGAATATACATTGCCCAAAATTGTAGTTAAATTGTGTAGAGTTTCATTGGAAACAGAAGCTGATTCAGCCTTACTTCAACATATTCTTTGTGCCTTCAGGGGTCAATCAACCCAAGAACCTAGATGTGCTTCAGGAAGACCTTTACTGGACTTCAGGGAAGGACACTCGTGTGTGGAAAATGTCCAAATTTGGTTTCGGAGTAAACCACACCGTCTCAAGTGAAGAAGAACTTCCGGGTGGAATTGGAGTGTACCACCCTCAGAAATACCCCAAAATAAAAGGTAGAATAGAATAGAATGGATATACTTTCATTTGTCCATTCATGCATAGTCATATAAACAGAAACTTGATGAAGGTAGGGTCAAATATTAGTGTAAAGACTTAAGGTGGCTAAATACTTGCATAAACCATTAATTGACGCATGTTCATGCAAAGCTTAGCAAGGCTTTTCTAAATTATTCGTCATGATATCGGCTAAGCTGTGATGATGCTTCAATATCTTCTTTTCTCAAATTTGAGTTTTTTTAACACCATGCAGTCACTCTTCTGGCATTTTTCTCATTGTCAGATGAAATCAAATCAGCTTTAATGTTTTTCTCTTCGTGAAACAGTTGACCTGAAAGAGTGTGAGCAGCTGAGGGTGCGAGTTCCGTCCGGAGTAAAATGCCTCTGTCAAGACGGACCAACAAACACCGGCTCAGCCTGCCATCAAGCTATATGTGAGAGTTTAAACTTATATATTCCTCTAGGCTGTGCCCTATGAAAATGAAATAATAGCACATATTCAAGAATTTTATGATGGTACCTGCAGAGTAAACAGTTGAAAAGTTATTAATTTGTTTTCTTGACATGTGCATTTAACCTGACACATTTCGTTGATATAGTTTTAAACATATCTCAATTAATCATAAATTACTGTTTGATCTTAATTTGGTTGTATCAAAAAATGTATATGCTGTACAGAATTTTCTTGTTTGGTGCAGCAACTAAGCCTCTTCCCAGATTGGAATCATGCAAGTGCCAGGCCGAAGGATTGTGCCAGCCGAAAATGACGGGCAAAGGACAGTGCGAGTGTCTTGAAGGTGAGGTACTTCTGGGTTTTGAGAATCTCTTGTGTTTCAAATAATCAAAAATTTCAAAAACACTACGGTTGATTGAATAGAACTAATTGAATATCAATGGTTTCCTAATGATTTCTTTAGAAATAGTACTAAATCGAGATCTTGAAATTTGGCAAATTTCGCTCGCCCAACCAAGAAGTTTATGCATGGAATGTCGATGATTCAAGTTCTTTGAAAGTTAATCCGATACTGTTATGTCATTGGTCTTGCAGGTCGGGGAGGTCCAAATTGTGAGTTAGTTCTCGAAGCAAAAGGCCGCAATGGTGAGTTACGTTTTCAACAATTTTCGTACCTGAAATGATGATTTCTTCAATTGTCTTAAAATTATGGAATTGCCCTATTATGATCTACGTTAGTTTTATGACAACAAAAAAGTAAAGTAAAGTAAAGTTTATTTCATTTGCAACCATATAGTTGAAATACATTACAATATGAAAATGAGCTATATATAATGTATAATATGAAGTTAAAATTTATAAAATGATGTATATAAATCGAAACTATTATTAAAAATATACAATTGTAATAAAATTGAAATTTTAGAGCATATTACAAGTTATAAAATTAAAATTTTAAAAACACATAATAGACTAGTGGGAAAAAAAGGCATAAAAGCAAGTTATATGTTAAAATTTCTAATGCAGTAAGGCAAAAAGCTGTCAGCATAACGATTTGTGCGGCACATCACAGTCTCTAGAGCCTTAAAAGCACGGAGATTATAATCTACATTTCTAGCTTCTGGTAACATGTCATTCAGTTTATGCTCTGGATTATTCTTCATCCCAGAGAAGAGCTTTCTGCACTGCTCTTGTCTTCTGACGCTCAACTTCTGTAATTTGGACATTTCAAGGCACTGTTCATAATCATCAAACCCGTATATAATATGGAGCGCCCTCTTCTGCACTTTCTCCACTGCATCGCTGAGGTATTTTGGCAGACTTGAGTGCCATACCACTGCACAATATTCAACAAAAGCAAATGAACATCTTGTTTCTTTCAGTTAATAAAATTGTCATACCACTTGTTGTCATCTTCGTTCTGATCATCTTAGTGGCTCTTGGGGCAATTTTCGTCGTCAGAAAGTAAGTGTCGGTATTTAAGCCCACAAATTGTCAAATACTATCACAATGAAATAGGTTTCATTGATTAATGAACTGATTCATACCTAAAATGTTGAGAAAAAATAAGCTTGCCTTTGTTTGTGGCGGATCCTAGGGCTAAGATAAAAGGTTGCATTCTGAAGAAATAATGCAACGAAGCACTTCCATAAATGCCAAAACATGCTCGCTGCCCCCAACTAACATGTCTGTAATCGCCACTCTTCACTGTATTAGTGACACTCCCAGAGTTTCAAAGTATAGCAACTGAGAGAAATCTCAATCATGGCTGTGTCAGTGTATCCTTATAAGCACACACAATTAGTAACACAAACATATTTTGATGGTATTCTTTGATGAACAATATAATATACTTGTGTGAAAATCTGTTAAGCTTTAATTTACAATACTTCAACAGAGGTCTCATGAAGAAAGATAGCCAACATGGCGTTTTCAGGGCTGGACCAAGTCAAGGCGGAATTCACAATGAGATGGGGGTGTCTACCAGTTCCAATGTGGAATCGGATGTAAGTATCTTCTTCCTATTTAAATAACTGAAATTTATATACACTGCTCACCAGTCTGGTGAAAATGAGAACTGAAAAGTTGATTTTGTATGCTGCAGCATAAGCATTGCTGTGAGTCAAAAAGGGCAAACATTTACATGAACCCACACTTATATTATTTGCTTATAAACGTAAACAGGCTGTACGATATGCCCTTTGTATTAAATGTGCAATGTTATGTAAAGGGTGAAAATTTAATATGTATTCAGCCTGTGCATGAAATAACCCGGTTGTTCTTTCTCTTTCTTTCAGTTGCCCACTATGGCCTACAACTCTGGGTCCGACGGCACCAACTTCAGTAATCCCATGTTCGACAAGGTTAATACAGGGAATCGGAGCCAACAAGACAGTAATAATCAGTGAAATTTACTTTTAAAAAAATATAAGAACTTTATATTGAAAGAAAGACAAGACTCACCTTCGCGGATATATGATAGTTTTTGACAAAAAAATCGACACAGGCCTACTGCGCGCAGGTTTTTTTGGGAGAGCAAGTGACGTTCACTCAAATGTCATAATCCAGATTTCTAAACCAATTCAAATCAATACCAATTCAGAAACTATGCATAAGTTATAGTTGGCCTCTAGTAGATTTATAGTGAAATAATATAATTTGCTTTTGTGGCGTTGGCAAATCTTAAACGGCAAACCCTTAGTGCTTTCATTTTGTGATTAAAATTATGAACAAAGTTGTTTTGAATTGTCTTATCATTACAAATCATATGATCAATCGGCAATGAAGTTCAACACAAATAACTAACATTGGTGGTCCCTATGGCAAAAAAGAAACAGGCACAAAGTATGATTGTTACATACTGCTATTTTGCAGTGCAAAATTTGCACTGAATTTTTTTACAGGTTACGAATGTGTGACCAGCACGGTAGTCTGCCTTGATTTTCAGAAGGATTTGCTCCGGAAGACTGAAGTGCTCTGAATGCCAGAGGGAGGGCTGACCTCTACAGGAAAATTTATGAAATATGCCTCTGTTAGAACATTGTTACATGTTTAGCAGCTGGGTGACCAAGTGGCTTAGGTGCCCTCTTGCCCCGCTGAAGGTATTTGCCTGCATGGGTTCGAACCCTGGGTTGGGAACCCGAAATTTTTGGTAGACCTTCATGAGCAAAATCCCAGCTGGATGTTGTTTGGTTGAGACATTAAATTGGCGGCCCTTAGTATCAGTGTCTGTGCTGGGCAAGTAAAAGATCCCTCACATGGAGTAAATGTGTAACATGTTGAGGACTCTTGCTCTCTCTTCAATCTCATCAATCAACCCTTGTGAGCACCTAGAACTGTGCTTAGTGGGCTGCACTTACCTTATCTATCTATCTGTCTATCTTCCAGCCATGGCCATTCACAAATTAATAACAAAGAGACACGATATACGTGCATATCCATATTATTTTAATTCCTGTATGGAATGAAAATGATTCTGGACAATATAATCAACTACCGAAAATCGAGTAAAGATCAAAGGTACATTACATTGATCACAAACTTGCTTCATGGTATATTTCCAAATATGTATGGTGCATCTTGTTTGACTTGAAGCTAATGACGTATACCTGCAGAAAACAGAAATACCATGTAACACCAGAAAAGTTTTTACCAAGTCATCTTAAAGCTGAAAGATATGTTGGCACATCTTCAGTTTTATCGTATACATAAAAGATATGTTTTGCTTGAGGGACAAATTATCATATCATTATTCAACTTCCCTCTCTCTTTTTTCAATCCACAGCTTAAAGCAAAAGTCAGACTTTTTTTACGCATTGTTATTTTGAGTAAATTAATTAGTCATGGACTTAAAATGTTTTTTGGTGCTAATGAGCTACATGCATACATGCATTCTATTTAGAGATCCAGTTTTCTTCTCCATTATGAAGTTCAACATCATTATAGCCAGTTTCCATACATGTGGTACAACACGCAAAATCTTTTTGACAAGACTGCTTGCGCTGAATAGATAACATTGTCATTGGTCATGACTAGTCAAATTGCTTTATACTTAATCAATCTAGCGACTTTATTAGTCAATGTTTGCTTAAGTTTGTCAAGTTTGTCACATGTTCGACTTTGCCTTTGTATCAGTGGTGTAAATGAACAGGAGCTCACCGGAGCTTCCATAGTCCAGAGCTCCGGCAGGCGGCAGTTCTTTGGAATACTTTAATATTTACCTTAAATATGTATTGTTCACCCAGTGACTGCAAAAAATAGAAGTATGTCAGGGTCTGCATAGCAGCAACTGAATAATTTGCGCAGCAACTTTCACTAAATCCTTAGAAATTAGAAGAATAATGAAATTGAAAGGTTTATTAGTGGATATCATGAACAACGTTTTCTGTCCGGTTGTGCTAAAATTGGCAGTCATTGACGTACTGCCATCTAAGAGAGATTAGAAGGTTCCTTCAAGTGAAATGTATATGTTCTACCTATTTTTAGACAGTGCACTTTTGACACGGTTTTGAGTAGAGTTTCCAATGAGAGCGAGAATTCTCGAGAAGTCTCGAGATTTTAATGACACAGCATTTTCTCATCTTGCTGAGCGATTCTCAAGAATTGAAATGTTGATCATTGTTTGACATGGTGTTCATGTGTTTTATATTTATGACGGTTACAAAGCATTGGTTGTTGTTTTGTTTAGCTTGATATTATTGTTATTGTGTACTTGCTCCATTGTTCAATTTGAATATCTGATGATGCAAATCCCCATTGTTTACCTGATAAATGCTGAAGTTGAACTTGTACAAATGTTTTAAAATTGTATAATATCTCGATGTTTACTGTGATTTATAGGAAACAAAACACACAGGTTAACATTAAAACTACAAAAGATATCATAAAAGCCAAAAAATTTGATCCATTGCATGATTAAATCTCTCTTGTTTTATCATTGTGCCAATGGCAGGACAATGTCCTAGATTTCTCGAGAAATTCTCGATTCGCGTGCACTAGACCATGACCATTCTCTAGAGGGATGAGCAAGACTCGTTGGAAACACTAGTTTTGAGTTCTATATGGAAATTTTACGCAATGATATGGATCCTTCAGGAACCTTGTTTTCTGAGAGTGTACCAACTTTAAAGTGTCTTAATGCTTTATTTTATTCTTCATCCTTTTTGTATAGGGCGCAAAATACCACATATGCACCCACTATAAGAGTGGGCAGATGTATTCTACATTTATATCGACATTATTACAAAATACACCACACACTTGATACTTTCATTAAATTTATTGACAGTGCCAAATCTTCGATGAGTGGATGTTGACATTTTTCGTAGGACTCATCATTCACTGAAAGACCAAACTATGACTGGAGATAATTGCAAGCTTCAATTGTCCAGTTTGATTTTTTTTCTTATCGCAGCCTCTCTGGTATAGCAACAGTAATATCTCCCATTCACAATACCAGCAGTCCTCTTCTCTCTGCTGAACCGTCCATAATTGTACGTCCCTTCCCTTCTGGCCCGCGTGTCTCGATCCTTCCATGAGTTCCAGTATTCCAGAACATCTTGCCCTTCTTTGTGGTAATCGTCGAGGTTCGTCAGCAGATCCCCGGTTGCATTACCGGCTGCTCCAGCTCCAGCTGAAATAGAAATAATCCATTTACATACATGTACACTTTAATTACAATATATTGTACTAGAAAATACCCATTAAGAATGGAAGACAGAAAATACAGAACAATGCGAAGTAACAGTGGTGTCCCTATGGGGTGGGGCACGTGTTCCCCATATTGGACCTGTACCCCCCCCCCCCCAAGGTGCCCCCCATATGAACTTTCCAACCTTGGCTAAAATATACAATTAGTATAATATTGTGGGTGGCCCCCCAAAGAATAGCGTGCCCCCCCCAGGTGCCCCCGCTCAAAACCCCGCAGTTACGCCAATGATGAGTGAGCAGTCATATTTCCATTCAGCAGAAACGCCCCCCTAAATGGTGGCATTATTTTACGTTCTGTGTACATTTGAAGGGTCCTTGTGACGGGAGAAAACAATGGATCAGTATGCACTGATGACATGTATGCAGAAGCCCTTGCATGTGTTGTCCCCTGGAGATAAATTCACAATATAGCAATTAAGAGAAAGAATTAGGGAAGAAAAGTAGGCCAGTACAAGAAAGAATAAGAAGAGGTTTGAAAGTGGCAGCATTTGATGAAGACATGACCGAGAATGAGTGTTTAACACCTTGGAGGAGCAGGAGAGAAACAGGAAGGAGAAAGACATAGGACAAAGCAAGGCAGGACTCCTGGTGCTACACTTTTTTGTAGATACTAGCTGTTCACCCGTTAGGGCTTTTTGCTTTTCAAAAATGTGCCTAATTGCAAGTTCTTCGCAAGTTCGAGTAATGTGAAGCCAGCTCCTATTCACAGACCTGTGACAGTCAGCTTTCAGTTAGCTGAAGTAATATGGATTGTTTGGAAGTACTATGTGTGTAGAGCGGGGTGTACAGCACTACACACACCGAGAGACTGAGTTGACGTCGGAAAATATGATTTGTTCTAAATGCATGGCGCAAGTTGCCGCGCAACTGAACTTCTGGGAGCTGGGTAGTTATTTTGGACATAGAAGTTCAATCAGTGTATCCAAATATGCGGAATTTAATGGCCAGAAAATAGTTTTGGGCAGTGTTAAAGAAGATTTAGAAATTAATAAGTGAGGACGTCAGAGACCCAAAATAAATATGACTGTCGGCGTCGCAGTGAAAGATATGATTTGCCGTGGAAGAAAACTCCCAAGTCCCCCCGGAAGTGAATGATATACAGCAGAAGCGAGATGTAGGTGAAGTATTATTAAGTCTGTAAAAAACTGTATAAAGGAAAATACTAAGGTTACAGTGGGCAGTTCAAGAATGAAAAAAGATGGCCGCCACAAAATGGCAGCCTTCTTGGATTTTTGGAAATGTTCCCAAGCAATACCTGCAGGCAATACCCATACAAAATTTCACGAAATTTCATGACTGTAAGCGAAATATTAAGGTCACAGCGGGCAGCTGAAGAATGACAGGCAAAATGGTCAATGCAAAATGGCGGCCATCTTGGATTTCGTGACATATTCCCTAGCAAAACCCACAGAATAATACCTGCATCAAATTTCATAACTAAATACTAAGGTCACAGCGGGCAGTTCATGAATGATTTAGTTAGATTTTTTAGAATCAGATGCTAGAGCATTCGGATGTATTGCAGAGCTTTTTTTTTTAAATCTCATCAACACGACTGTCATTGTTTCTTAGACAGTAACTTTTCTCAGTCACTTTCATAATCTAAGTTGACAACTCTCAATAGTGTTTACATAAAATATTGTACGTAATAGGGCCATTGTTCACTCCCTCTTTTAACCTATTGTCAGTGTACACTTGCAGCTGATCTTTTTTGTTGTATTTTTTATACTAAGATTAAATAAAATGTATTCTGTTTCTTGATCTTTGAACCTATTCATAAAAATATGCTGAGTGTCATGAGTGAAAGTGCAATTTTTGTGTGGCGGTCTATACTTGCATGATGCCTGCCCCCTCATAGGGGAACGAGGGGCAAAATGGTTTTTTAAGTTTTCTCCGAACATTTTGACCTGCCTTCTATTTTTTTGGTTGGAAAATAAAATAGGATAAATGACCAACTTTTCCTGAGAGTTTCGTTGATGAGAACGTTACAGGTATACAGCTATGTTAATTTGAAGTTTTTGATCGATTTTCTTAAAAAATTCATAATTTTTGGAAATAGTGTCAAATAATTCATAGTCAGTGTTATTAGAGGACTATTTTTGATAAAAGCTTGCATATTAAGGAAAAAAAAATGTAGTCTGGTGCTTAGTCAAGTGTAAGTAGGTCATTATTAATCTACCCTGCATAGTTGGGGCAAGATGGAGTCCTCCGACGGGGGCAAAATGGGAAGCACAAAAAAACAATCCCAGCCAAGAAAATGTTGAAGCTTGATATTGGGTCAATTCAATCATGACATTTGAGATATTTGATACACTCTCTGGTCATATAACAGGCAAAATTTGAAAAAATCACAAGAGATTTGTGGATCTAATCCAGGTCATCAGTAATACCTTGAGGATTTAGGCTTAGTGGTAAAACCCTGTATTGTTGAAACTGAAACTAATTTAACTGCCTTTCAAAGAGCAAAGTCAAATCCAATACCAGTTTAAATTGTTAAATTATTAAGAAAACTTGGAAATCAGAGTTATGTGAATATTCATAAAAATGTCACATTTCCACAAAATTTAACTAATTTTGTTTCTTTTGTAACCTAATGTTTATGGTTAAATAATTTGTCAAATAATTACATAGAAATTGATGATAGAATGTAGAATTACTAGCATCACTTCCCAGCTATAATTGCATCCTGTTTTGAGATGTTGATTTCATAATTTATTGCTATGTTTACTCTTAGTATTCTGCAATATTCTCACATTGCAATGACATGAATTACACGTAATGCATTTGTGTTTGTCAACATTCATTTTAGTTGGGCTATTATCAAAACAGCTGATTTATTGCAGAACTTTTCCAACTTTATTTCTTCCGATTTTGCCCCATATGAAATTCCATTTTGCCCCAAGCATGGGGCAAAACAGGATAAAGTTGCATTTTTGAAAATAGGGTAAAATTTGAATTGGATCTTAAAAACGCACTTTTCTGTGTTTGAGCAAGTGGTATTGGTACTTCTTCATGGATCAGACCTTATTTGGCATTTGCATGATATACCACCTTGGTGCAGTGAGCCTTCGAAGTTAGGCGGTCAATTTTGCCCCTCGTTCCCCTACATTTTGACAAACAAAATTTTCAAAAACAGCTGCCAAAAACCATTTCACAGCATATATATATACTGTAACATTTGAAGGTCAAAATATCTCTAATTCTGACATACCTCCCATCTTGAGTCAAAAATGGAAAAATGTTGCAGAATCCTTTATCTTCAAAGCTATATTGCCGAGAGCAGGAATGCGAATAGCGCCACTCTTCAGTTTTAGCAGCTAAATAATGAGCCTTTATATAGCGTTCTTCCTTATAAAAAAAAGTCTCTTTGCAGGTCTTAATCTGTATCATGATACCATTAATGTTTTGCCATGATGCACTTGAGTGACTAGATTTGCCATTTTTCAGATAAGGAACTTTCCTGAAGAGATGCTCTAATAAATCAAGTAGATTGTTGTTGTTCGATATATGACTTAATTGTGAATAACAGCGAGATATGCATGAACCTCGATTAAAGGGGGGGGGGGCAGACATTTTTGTAAAATTTGATGATGTAAAACATTGATAGTAGGGCTATACATACTGATGATTTGGAGGAAGTTCCTTATCCAAGAAGAATGGATGGAATAAAGTGATCAGGTGAGATAGATCAAATGCAAGAAAAATATAGGTTTTATTCTATGCAGGTTGATGTCTGAACAAAAATAGCCATATGATAGGGGGGGGGACTACGGGGGACACATCTTTTGTCCCAGCCCCCCCCCCCCATGTTTTACATACAAAAGTACAAAAGAATCAGACTAGTGAAACATATTCATCCATTGAAGTTTTGACACCAAAATTAGAAATAAAATTATATAATGGACTTGAATGAGTGTCAGCCTTGTTTGAATATGTTTGTTAATGATGATAAAACATCATAAACGGCTTATGAATGTAGGTGGTTAGGTATCATTCAATGATAAATGCTTCCTCTTTAATATGTCACTCCCCAAGAGGCACATTTAATGTAAACACAACATTGCTACATTCTAAAAAAATTCAGACAAAGTTGGTTTTTTAGATTCAAAATGGTTTTTTGAAAAACCAAATTTCAATGCAAAAAAACCAACATGGATTTTCAATCATTGAAATTTGGTTTTTCAAAAAACCATTTTGAATCTAAAAAACCAATTTTGACCTGACATTTTTTAGAGTGTAATTGGCGGAGGGCTGGTCTGTTGGTTACGTTGAAATATATGGAGGAAAATTATGTTGCCACAACGTGAACACAACGCTGAGATTTTTTTCCAAATTGCCACAACGTCGCATGCTAACATCGAACCAGTGACATTGCCTCACAATGTTGCGAAAACGTCTCCACAACAGCGCATGCTAAAGTCATGTCTTTGATGTTGCTCCAGAACGCTATGACAACATGATATCCACAATACATTTCTATGTCATTTGAGATCAGATCAGGGTGACATTGTCGCAGTGTTTCTGCAACATGGATGTGCCCATGGGTCTGTGTCAAATAACTGGTGAAATTGTGCAAAATTGGTAAATTTTGGGTGAGGGTCATAATCTTGTCCTCCACTTTGAATTGAATCTAAAAGATACAAACATCAATTTTTCTCAATTATCACACAAAAACTGATCTAGAAACTTAAAAAAAAAACAACAATTTTTCACCCTTGACAAAACCTAGAGTAGGTCGGGGCATGCAGCCCCCCTTAACTTCGAGGTGAGATTTGAGCTAAAGGAGTTACGGCCATTTTTGTAAAAAATTTAAAATGGCCTTCTTACCCCACCCATCGGGCAAGAAGCCCCCCTATTAGACCTGTTCAGAATACAAACAATGTAGATTTTAATAGCCTCCTGTTTGGTTTCCCATGCTTTTGGGTATGGGGAATCCAAATATCACATCCATTTTGGCCTAGGGTGAAGAGAAACCCTGCCTCAAGAGCCCTCAACATTTGTTGTCAATTTCGACGGAAATCGCCTATTTTTCTATGATTTTATTTTACATTTTGTCTTATAACTTGATAGCAAGTCATCACAGAACCTTCAAAATAGTAGTAATTTAAATGAAAGGATATTAATTTTCCTATCAGATAGATGTATCATTTGTCATGAAAATGTGACACAGGAAATGAAATATTTAATTTTTCAAAGAAATTGGTTAAAAATGGATGAATTTCATACAGTTTCAGATATGTTTTCACATATAACTCCATATGAAATTGCTTCTGGACTCAACACATGGCACCATATGGCAGATTTTAAGTATTATGTAGGATCAGTATCATGTTTTTTAAATTGTGCATGCTTATTAATCTCTAATTACTCATTAATGATGCAGTAACTGCAGAAAAAGTACTGAAAATGCCGTGTATTGTCAGTAAGATTCATTAGATAATGGTACAAGCTTCAAATTATGATCAATTCTGACAATGATGAATTTGTAGTTACCAGTTGCAATCATACTTTGAGTGTACAATGTACAACCTCATGAATTGTCAAAAATTCCTGCCATTAAGTTCTACCACAAGAAACAGAACCTTTGTTCCAAAGGATTTGTCTTGATATTTTGGTAGAATATATCGTAACTTTTTATGCAACATCATTCACAACTTTCGGTCACTTCAAACTCATTCACCTCAATCTGGTTGGCATGATCTTCCCATCAGGTATCATATTTTTTTAGCAAGTTCATGTATGCATGAACATCCAATGTGGAAAACAGGCTGAATGAACCAACAGTTGAGGTTAAATCGTTGACACAGGAATTATTAGTCTTCCCATTCCAGAGATCTTATCTTCTCAATACTTAACGATTTAATAGCAATCTCAAGCTTCATGGCTGTTATAACTTTGTCATCTGTGTTGTGAGTACACTGTACCAGAATATCATGAGGGCAAGTCACTTGCATGGAACTGCAGAATGCACATTGCATCAACCTCCAAACTGGATTCATGCCCTTGTGTTTCATACTACTTCAAGTATCAGTTGGAATCAAACTCACAGAGCTCTGAGATCTTGGCAGATCAGCTTAAGAGAACGTATCTCATATTGCCAGCATAATATTGTCCATGGGTTTAATTGTTAGTTTGGCTTGATTTTCTCTATCTGTTGCTATTTGGCATGGCCAATAGTTCAGAGATTGCTTGTCCAGAATATGTTGTGAGAACCATAAAGATCAAGATTGCATGTCCAAGATTGAATATAAGTCCAGGGGTAGGTGGATTCCTGAGAAGGAAGAACAAACATATGTACATGTAACTTTGAGACAGAATCATGCAGTCATGCAGCCAAAGAGCTTACAAAGAGAAATGGCTATAATATGACATCTAGGTTTGTCTTAAGGAAGATCCTGCAACTTATGTCCAAATAAGCAAGCCTTAAGCCTTTGTATTGGCAGGAGCCTCTATGCTGTGATTATGTCCATGTTAATGCT
The DNA here is from genome assembly GCA_026936325.1 of Platynereis dumerilii. Lineage (NCBI taxonomy): Eukaryota > Metazoa > Annelida > Polychaeta > Phyllodocida > Nereididae > Platynereis > Platynereis dumerilii. The sequence continues at coordinate 24,203,390 of JAPTHN010000009.1, read as the reverse complement.
GATAGAATAAGTGATGTTTGATGCCACATTTCTTGATGACCAATAAGTGAAGAACAACATGAAATTATATCTCAAAACAGATTCTGGCCTTGCTTAAGCTATCCTGTAAAGAACCAACATGCAGTGCACCTGCAGTGAGTAGGATGAGAGCTCTTGAATGGGAAGACCAGTATCACGGAGTTAACCTCAACTGAAATTTCTTGACCCTTTCAGACATTTTTCGTTCTGAGGATCGGGTGTTAGTACAGACTGAGACACACTTCATTCTCCTATATTAAAAGCGGATACAAACATGTGTATATACATGCAAGCAAATCTGATGCCTGAAGGCACTATATATTGCAAGTGGAAGAATTGTGTAACCAGTGAGAGTTGCAAATGATGAGATAGAAATAAATTATGAGTGATTTGCTCAATATTTTACTAAAAATCCCTTGCAACTAATGGTTTTTCATTTGACTAGAATCAGATTGCAAGAATTTTTACAATTTTGGAAGGTAGGCACTCTATCAACAATATTGCAAATAGAAGTAAAAAATGCCAAGTCACAAAAATTAACATTATCTGAAGCTTGGAATTATTACCCTTGAACATATCTGATTGTGCACAGTATTTTTGATATTCTTCGTTTTGTTGTTACCACTTCATTAATGATTCTTAGGAATTGATAAGCATGCACAAAATATACAACAGGATACTGATACTTTATAATACTTAAAACTGTCATATGGTGCCATAAGTTGAGTCCAGAAGCAATTTTATATGGAGTTATATGTGAAAACATATCTGAAAACTTATATAATTCAGGCATTTTTCACCAATTTCTGTGAAAAATGATATATTTAGTTACCTATGCAACATTTTCATGACAAATCACATATCTACCTGATAGGAACATTAATTTTCTTTCATTTTGGTACTATTTTGAAGGCTCTATGATGAATGTTCATCGAGTTATAAGACAATATGTAACATAAAATCATAGAAAAAAAGGCGATTTCCGTCGAAATTGACAACAAATGTTGAGGGCTCTTGAGGCAGGGTTTCCCTTCACCCTAGACCAAAATGGATGTGATATTTGGATTCTCCATACCCAAAAGCATGGGAAACCAAACAGGAGGCTATTAAAATCTACATTGTTTGTATTCTGAACAGGTCTACGGCCCCCTATTATAATCCTATGGTAATTTTTTTTTGCGAGTGCATTCAGCTTGAAAGTTATTTCTTGGGGTTCTACTATCATTTTTAAGGCATTCTTTTCCCTTTTTTGGAATTTCAGAATTTTTCTGTTCATACATGGATTTGATTGTGCCTCGTTTTGAGCACAGACAGACATAGATTTCAACACATCCACTCCACAGAGCACTAAATTACATGAAAATAGTGGAAAAACACGGAATAGGAGAAACAAAATTGGCATACTGTTCTATGAATACACAAAGAAGAAAAATTTGACACCTTCAAGAAGAAAAACGACCCAGAATTATTATTTTTGTGTGTCTAAAGTCAACAACAGCCTGAAGACAGAAATATAGCGTCGAATTCGTGGTTGCTAAGGTCAGAATACTGTGGTTGCTAAGGTTGCCAAGGTGAGGACAATTAGATTTGAGAAATGGACACTACTGAGAATGAGGCAGTGAAAATCCTTACTGATCCTGCTTTTACTAAAATTCTGGAATTAATTCTAACACCGTACAAAGAGAGAATTTCTAACACCGTACAAAGAGAGAATTTCAACACTGGAACAAAAAAGTATTGAGCAAGACAAGAAAATTACGGAGCTACAAAGCAACCTGAAGAGAATAGAAACAAAAGCGACACTGCAAAACAAAGTAGAAGAGAATCCGCAAAAAACAACTCCATTGCCGAGCATGGAAAAAATAAATAGTAGAGGAAATATGAGCTCATTTTTGATGATGACCCCGCACGGAAGTACAACAGGCCGAATCATATACCAAAATGTTCGCCAGAATGTCAGCTATCTGAATCTGGCTGAGAAAATTACTGGTTCCGGGTACTAACTAAGGGAGAGCTGTTGCCATGGCAACAGATTTATCAAAATTGTAATTCTCAAATTATTCATTTTTAATGCTTTTCTTAAACAGCAAAGTTCACAGGTGAGGTTTTTGTGCCTTATCAAACTATAGTTGAGATAGACTTCCCACTGGCAGACCAATTTTGCTTTTACATTGTACTGGATGCCATGGAAACAAGAAATCATAACAAGTTTGAAGTTTCCTGTCATTGTCATACACTTTGATATCTTATACACCAAAATGATTTCATTAAACCCGCTAATGTTGTATGTGGAAATGTTGCTGAGAGTGTCGTCTTTCAAAACCTGTGCGAGATTTTTATGTTTTTTGTCTAGTTATTGCACTACAATGGTTTCCAAGGCAATATGTCAGGACATACAAGTTTACAAGAATTTTGGAATTTATCAATATCTCAAGTAATAGACATGCCATAGTGCTCATTTTTGGACATAATCATTGTGGCAGGATGACCTTCAAAAAAGTGAACCTTCAGATGTGTGGCATGGTACTGGTTGCCATGGAAACAGGATATCATAACAAATTTAAAGTCCTTGTCATAATTGACACACTTAGAGCTCTTATATTCTAAAATGATCTCATAAAACCTGCAGTTGTGATACATGAAACTGTTTGGGAGAGTGCCCTCTTTCCAAATATAGGTTAGATTTGTATGTTTCTAGGAAATTTATTCCATTATAACTATTTCCAAGGTAACATATCGGGTCAAGCAATTTTGATGAATTTTGGAATTTCTGAATATCTCAGATCATAGAATCTGATATGCCATCTTGCTCATTTTTGGATATAATCATTGTGGAAGGATGACCTTCAGAACAGTGAACCCTCCATGTCATGTGCCTTGGTTGCCACGGAAACAAGAAGTCAAAACAAATTTGAAGTTTCCCGTTGATTTATAAATAACACAATTTGGTCTCTTTCGCAGTTATTCATAAAACCACAAAGTGTTGTGAATCTAAATGTCTGTTAGAGTGTCCTCTTTCAAAACATAGACAAGATTTGCATGTTTAATGTAATTTATCTTACAAAATCGTTTCTGAAGAGGCAAGTCAAGGCAAACAATATATTTGAATATTGTAATTTATCAATATCACAACCTATATCCTAACCATCATGTTCAATTTCATGACAAACCATTATGTAGCAATGACCGCCAGAAAAGTGACCCTCCATGGGATATTGTGCCTTTGTTGCCATGGAAATGCATAAATCTTTAGACATTATAGGTAATTTTGAGAGTTTAACAAATTAAATTTTGTGAGATCAATGAATTTCAAATCAACAATGCATTAGTACATAATTAGGCGTTTTTCAAATCCAGTTTGTCCCACCTATTATGAACCCGTGTTTTTTCATTGTATCTCCAAATTAATAACGCCATTTGGATATGTTTTACACATGGTCATGTATGTGCCATGGAGTCAATATACCAATTTTGTCAAAACATGTCAGTTCAATGAGGCGTGTCACAAACATTCAAGTTTTGAGTGTTCACATTTATTATGCAATTTCTTCAAATTCCCTGAAAAAGCACCAAAAATCTATCCGACTGATCATAAAATACCATGAATGTTTACCTCATAACACTTAGTGAAATGCAGAACCATCATTCCAACCATGGATGAATTCATCATCAAAAAACGCATATAACTATCCTGCATTGACATAGCATTGAAATTGCAATTTATTGCAATGAAAAGATCATGTAAGTCAGACAAAATATGAAACCATTATCAAACTTATACCTTGCTTTCCTTAGGTTGAGAGCTCACCCCAAACCAGAGAACATCACATTGCAACAATGACTGCAATGCAATTGAAAATATCTTGAAATTGATGGAGCTCATCTGATTTGACAATACCATTCCTATGGGAAACAGAACCAGGAATTTTCCACTTGCCATTATGTTTCCGAGAGATGCAGGATTTGATGGTTCGTCATACAGGACTAAAGAAGGGTCCTAAAGACACATTCTAAGGATAATTTGCTGTCATATGACGTGTTTTGACAGCAAGATGGACTTCTGTTTTTGAAAAATGGTACTTAAAATGGTTTTCCAATGCAATTGTATAATTTTTATTACTTGATAGTGAAAGCATCCATGTTTATTATGACATGGCATTTTATGATCAGTTTGGTCAATTTGGCCTTTCGAGGAGAGTGGGGGATTACAAGAGACTGGCATTAAATGTGTGAAATGCAAGATGTCACTGCTTCAGTTTAGGTTTGCAAAGTTACACTTCAGTAGATTGTCTTGGGGAAAAAATATCAAACATGAAAAACTTGCAGATCAAGAGTTATCACATTATATATGCAAATTCCATCACCTTTAAACTGTGAATTTGCATCATTTCAGCCAGTAAATCGGTGAAAATCAGCCAATTTTGACACTTCAAATTGCAGGAATGTCTTGAAATGTTCACAGAATATATGTTTTAAAGCATTTTATACAAAGTCATACCTCTCTTTAGACTCAACACAGCCCCAAAACAGCTGCGACAAGATACCTTGTCGCAACTGTTCTACTTTACCTATGCTTTGTTTCCTTTCCTTGACAGCTGCACTGTCCAGGAGGGTCTTCCTATCTACCCAATGGTATCTAAAATATTAAGGATACCCCTACAGACCTTTAATTCAATGCAGGACTGGAGCACAAGCACTTATTTGTTGAGACTATGTTAAGCTTAAATTAGATTAGTGATAGGATAACTTGAAACGTGCTAACAAGCTTTCCCAGCATCTAAATAGCAAAAGCGGATGCTTAGTAGGGCTGGCCCTTTTTCAACTTCTTTTGAAAAGTCCTGCTCCCTCATTCTAATTTGAGGCCTTTAGGTCTTAGAAACCACCTAATACCAAAATTTTGCAAATTTGATGAAAAAAAAACCCAGGCCCCTGGGCCATCTTAGAAATTACGTTTTAGACAATAAGAAAAAAATGCAAAAAATACTCTATCTTGAGAACTAAAGCAGATAGAGACATGATATTGACACCAAAATCTCCGGAATACCCACATTTATATTCAACTTCTATACATTTTAGGGCCCTTAACCCAATACTTTTTGAGTTACTGGCAAAAAACCATATTTTTGCCTTTATTTTCATGAAAATCGTCAGCAAAAATACAATTAATTGTGTAAATCATTGATAGGTACCTGCTGTGCCTGTGTTTACCTCCAGTATATTTTATGTAATATGAACATTTATTTTTGTTGTTATTAGCACAAAAACGCTATCAATTAGTTATTGTGAATGAGTATTACATGCATTATTGACATCAAACCACTGCCTTGTTCAACCAAGTAGCTAAAAAAGTAAGAGGAGTTGCATTCTTACAGAAGTTACAACTTAAGGATCTGCCCTTATTGTAATTTGTGTCCAATATGCTGCTAAAGCAGCTCTAGCTGTTATCAGAAATTATGTGTGTAAGTGTCTGTTAAATAATTGGTTATTTTAGGGAGGTATGCTTAGTGGATGGTTTACTCAGGACTCAGGAGTCTGCCTTCATCGGCAGTGAACAACAAGAACTGGCACATTTTGTGGACCTGCAACAATGAGATGGAACTTGAGAAGGGTAAATTAGTGCAATACAACATCAAACATTTATGCCATTAGTCTTTTGAAGTTGTTCTTGTGGTTTATTAATTTCTGCTTGTGAAAACTAAGGAATGAACTGACCAACCGTAAATATTTAGAAAATGTTTTATTATGATCCTGAGAAATGTCAAGAAATATGAAGCCAATGAACCCATAATGAATGAGAATAAGTATAGGTTATACATGTACAACGAATTTGAGGTGTATAACTAACATTTCAGGTGGTTATTTACCGAGTGCTTTAGCCCGAGGTAAATAACCCCTGAAATGTTAGTTATACACCTCAAATGAGTTGTATAAGCGACTTATACTCCATATATGACTCCTGAAAGATTTTTAACTGAATTTGTTGCTTTGTTGTCATTTTTAGGTGTGTTGTTTGCAGAAAAAGCAGTACAACATGCTAACTTAATCCCCAACAGTGGTAAAACTAACAAATCTGTTGGTTATACCACGGCAAAAGACAATAGAAAACTGTCTTGGTGGAGTATAAAACAAATTGTTATCTGTTGTGGATAATATTGTGAATGCCATTAGGTATTTTAGTATGGACTACAAACTCAGAGCCATTTAACAGGGGTCAATGACAAATAAATCCAGAGAGACTAAATTGACAGAAGATTTAGCTACAATCTTTGTTTCATATGAGATAATCCAAAGCATGAGTATGGTGATGGCATAACTGAAGATAATTGATTATAGATCAAGAGGGTCCCAATGAATGGTATATAATTTTAAAAAGGGTGCACTCAGCCATGAGACACTGACAGTCACTGTCAGTCAGTGATAAAAGCAATTATTATATCACAGATGTTCATAAGAAGAGAGAACTAAAAATTTGCCAATGAAAGAAATAATTAACAGTCCAGCCAAAAAGTGGCTTGTGACTGTGAATCAGCTTTCTGTTTATCAATTTTTGGCATTGTTTTGTCATATAATTCAAAAGCTTTAAATACTGAATGAAAAATATCCTAACCAGAGTGGGCAATCAGCATTCTACCATACATGTAGACCGAAATATGCTGGCGGGATCAAGACTGCCGGTAGGCAGTCTTGCGACAGAAAACTTTGCTATGGTTCCACTCAACATTTTTGCGACCCAGAATTTGTCGCACCTGAAAATCGGCAATAAAGGCCCCCTATCTCGGTAATTTTGACTGTGTTAGCTAGATACATGTATAAAAATACCATATGACCCAAACTGACCTGTATAAACATCCCAGTGACCAGGGGAGGATCCAGAAAATTCCGGTGGGGGGGTCTATCGGGCTATCGTGTCGCGGAACACATAATTCGCGACATAACGCGACTGCGCGCGCGATAAAATTAAAATGTAAAAATATATAAATTTTGATCTGGTGGGGGGGGATGCATCCCCCCCATCCCCCCCCCCTGCGTCCGTCCCGGCCAGTGACTTGGTACACGACCTGTCAATTCATGAAGCGAGTGTTAAATCCACCGCGCACATTCATGGCGTCTGGTAGCGTGTACATAAAATGCGGGCCGAGCGTGCGGAACAGGCCAGAACGCTCGGGATAGCTCTGAGCAGCTTTGGGGAGTTGAAATGACCACCATTTCATCACTATTTATGCTACAGAAATGGCAGACCACATTTCTGAATGCTGGAAAAATGCCCTGACTTCGTATGGAAGATTAAAAGCTGTGTTTGCCTTTTCAATGCTCGTTTTAGTACTTAGAAAAAACTTTCAGGCTTTATTGACACAGACAAGAAGATAAAATGATTTTGGAAAAAGGTTGGATCACCTACCAGCTCATTAACTGCAGAGAAAATAAAGTCAACAGGTTAAAGGATGATTAGGTTTGATTACAATTTATAAGAAAAGAAGAATCTGAGGATTCAAACCCAGGATTTAGCAATCAAAATGTGTCATATGTCAAAAAGTATGAAACTGGTACATTATAATGGACAGTACATCATTATTGACCAAGAAGTAGTTATTGATCAAATATGATGTACAGATGAATTTTCGTGCTTTCTGATATGAAAAGATTACCAAAGTAGAGAAAAGGTGTGACAATTCAATTCCCAGACTTCTGTTGTCCTTGTCATGAGATTTCGCACATGCATTTCATTCTTATCTGACAATAACATAGACTCTTTGTTGTACATCACATTTGACACTCGTAATGTAAAATATGATGTACAGCATAAATCTTAGATATACGACAGTAATCTCTACTTTAAATTAACAATTATCATATATTTTGGCTAGCTTCCTTTTCTAATGCAGTTTATCTCTGAAATACATTGTGTTTGGTTTCGTTGAGGCAAGATTCATAGGCGTACATCATAATTGACACTTCATGTAAAATTCTTCTGATTATTTGTATTTTTACTGTTCTTATGAATGAGGATTTTAACAAATCTACTTTACCTTACTTATTCTTTTATATATTTTATGGAATTTCAGAGAATTTAAGTTCTGGCTTGAGTCGGTTATTCATATTCAGTGTTTGGTTCATGTGTATAGCTTCTGGCAACTTATTTTCCAGCTTCTGGGTGATATCTCTCTTTTGTGTTATATTAGGGGGAATTAACATGTGACACTTGTTTGTTTTTATTGAAATGTTTATAATTGCATTTACTGGCAAAGTTTATTAATATACAATTTGACATCATTTTTTAAACTTGGTTAATTATGATGTACGTGTGACAAAATTCTCACCTAAAGGACTATGTCAAATATGATGTAACGCTAAAAATATGCCCTTATCTTTTACACAACAGGTTAGATGGCTTTGATTGTACAATTCTCTCATACATTATTTGTATTTTTACGTTTTCATCCAAAAATTTGCGAGGTATACCAATGTGCTTTATTTTGACAGAACAATGAGAAGCAAAATTGACAAACGTCAATTCTTGTTCCGTCAATGTGTGTATTTCAAAGGAAAATGGCAATTTGTCAGCTGAAAATGTTTTAAATGATCATCTATACCTGGAAAAATGATTATATAATCAATGTTTGCTATTATCAACAATAGGGATTAGATAAAGTGGGGTCAACCAAAATTTCTCACCTACGTGATGACATAGACCCTCCTCAGCAAAATGCTGTGTGGGGCAGTGTCAGTGTAACTTAAGGATATGAAAAGTATATTTCATAAAAATTAAGACTATGGAGCACAGGCTGAATGAGGAATAAATCCTAAAACATGCATTTAAAAATTTACCCTTATGTGACACTTTTGGCCTCATTTAAAATTACTTCACTCTGTATAGTAGCCAAAAGAGCAATCTTGATGGACTCATAAAGACACACTGGAGAGAAACCATTTCTAAGTTAAATTTGTGGGAAAATATCCAACCAAAAGAGCAATCTTGATGGACTCATCAAGACACACTGGAGAGAAACCATTTGTAAGTTAAATTTGTGGGAAAATATCCAACCAAAAGAGCAATCTTGATGGACTCATAAAGACACACTGAAGAGAAACCATTTCTATGTTAAATTTGTGGAAAAATATTCAACCAAAAGAGCAATCTTGATGGACTCATAAAGACACACTGGAGAGAAACCATTTCTAAGTTAAATTTGTGGGAAAATATTCAACCAAAAGAGCAATCTTGATGGACTCATAAAGAAACACTGAAGAGAAACCATTTCTATGTTAAATTTGTGGAAAAATATTCAACCAAAAGAGCAATCTTGATGGACTCATAAAGACACACTGGAGAGAAACCATTTCTATGTTAAATTTGTGGGAAAATATTCAACCAAAAGAGCAATCTTGATGGACTCATAAAGACACACTGGAGAGGAACAATTTCTATGTTAAATTTGTGGAAAAATATTCAACCAAAAGAGCAATCTTGATGGACTCATAAAGACACACTGGAGAGAAACCATTTGTAAGTTATATTTGTGGAAGAATGTTCAGCCAAAAGAGCAATCAGCACACTGGAGAGAAATCATTAAGTATTCAGGGGCAACCGCTATGGGCAGTTTTTCCGCCTAACTGCAATACTATAGTATTATTGCAAATCTGTGCATAATTGTGCCCAAAACCATGGCGCGACTTGACTCGTTTACACAAGTATACAAGGCGCCTTTAGTTCAGCAAGGTCTGACCAATATTTCTGATAGGCCTAGACCCTCCAATATTTGAAGAATCTAAATATGCCTGATTGAAATTGAATTGAGTCTTGGTTTACAAATAGTAGATGCTTTATTTTAAAAAATATGTGTAATAGCAGCTGCTGCTATATTTAAATTATTGCTTCTCAATGATATCAAATTATGATAGAAAGTAGACAGAAAAATGCTGTTGGAATTAAAATGCACACTTTTCAAAAGTTACAGAACAAGTAGAAGCCACCAGAGAACTTCTAGGCTGAAGACTGGCACAGTGTGAAGGAACTGCATAGGTTATTCGAAGAGCCACACACAATTTCATAAGATAATGATAAATTTGGATTTACAAAGTTGTGAGAGGCTGTAAGCAGTAAGGAGCCGAACAGACAACAGTTGGGGGGGGGGGCAGATTTTCCCCCAGAACAAACTTATTTTGCTTGTGAAGCGTCGACCAACAATATTTTTCCAAATGGAAACGAGTGACAGACTTTTAAAAGCCATGCCCCCCCCCCGCCAAAGATCATCCGGTCGGCCCCAAATAAAAAGAATATATATGCACCATATATCAAAATGTTGATTATTTCACATTGTTAGCCTGTTAGGCCTAAGTGAAAAACAAAATTTGAAAAACACCCAACTAAAGCCAACTTGGTCTAAAATTCCACCCAAAACCAACAAATTGCATTAATAATGCTTTAAGTGGGCCGGGGGGGGGGGACAACTTTCATTATTCACAAACTCCAGACATTTAACGCTGATGGACTTTATGCAAAAATTGTGTTCATTGGAATTCTAGAAAAAAAGCAGAAAAAATTGCTGAATCCAGGATTTGAATCCTCAGATTCTTGTTTTCTAAGATTTATAAGTCATAACCTAAATAACCTTGACTGAGCTCCTTTACTATCGACACTTATTGAGCTTGTAGGTCTGTTAAGTAATTTAACTTTTTTTTCCACATTTTCTTCCATCAAGATTGATGTTTCTTGTCTGAAACCATTAAAAACAGCACACACAGTTTAAAATCTGCCATGTAAAAACTGTGCATTTTCTCAGGTTTTAGAAAAGGGGTCTGCCACTTCTGTAACGCAAATACTTTTTAAAATATGTTAATTTAAAGTTCACAAAGTGCTATTCTAGATGATGTGAGACCATTCCTGGCCGCGTCCCGTCCCGCGATCTTGTTCAGCATTTTAAGATCGCCCGGTCATGTGACACAAGATGCAGCCATGATGGCAACAATGAATGAATTTCTCATTAAATGTGAAAAAAACTCCCGAAAAGTGCTTGCAAAGACATGACAAGGGATACTAAGCAGGTAGGCAAGTACATATGGCTATGATGTAATGATTGTACAGTCGTTGACCCGAAATTTATGCTGCAGTCTCTCCGTTTTGGGATTTCACAAAATTGTTTATTTTATCCAGGCTTTTGTTGGCTGACTCAAAACTTCGTTTTGAGTCAGCCTTTGTCGGACTACCATACATGTAGACTGCAAAGTCAGTGCAGAAACTCACTAGTTAGAATAATATTATGCATGCAAATTCTATCACTGGAAAGATATAGATTATTCATTTTATTAGGAATAATCCAAACATTAGAAAATTAAAATGTGAATGTTACAACTGTAAGCTGCACTAAGTTACCCTTTTCAAGTCCTATATCAATTTGCAGGCATCAAAATGTGTCAATTTTTTTTTTTAGTTTTTCACTGCCGATGGTGGCAGACTCCCGAGTAAACCATCAACTAAGCAGACCTCCTTAATAACCAATTATTTTACAGACACTTCACACACAATTTCTGAAAACAGCTAGAGCTACTTTAGCAGTATATTGGACACAAATGACAGTAAGAGCAGATCCTTTTGTAACTTTTAAAAGAATGCTACTCCTCTTACTTTTTGTGCGACTTCGTTGAACGACGCAGTGGTTTGATGTAAATAATGCATGTAATACTCATTCACAGTAACTAAATGATAGGATTTTTGTGCTAGTAACAACAAAAATTAATGTTCATAATACATTATATACACTAGAGGTAAACACAGGCACAGCAAGTACCTATCTTCAATGATTTACACAATTAGTTGTATTTTTGCTGACGATTTTCATGAAAATAAAGGCAAAAATATGGTTTTTTGCCAATAACTCAAAAAGTATTGGGTTAAGGGCCCTAAAATGTCTTGAAGATGAATATAAATGTGGGTATTCCGGAGATTTTGGTGTCAATATCATGTCTCTATCTGCTTTAGTTCTCAAGATAGAGGTATTTTTTGCGTTTTTTATTATTGTCTAAAACATAATTTCTAAAATGGCCCAGGGGCCTGGGTTTTTTTCATCAAATTTGCAAAATTTTGGTATTAGGTGGTTTCTAAGACCTAAAGGCCTCATATTAGAATGAGGGAGCAGGACTTTTCAAAAAAAGTTGAAAAAGGGCCAGCCCTAATGCTTAGTGCCACTAAAAATTATTTGTCTCTATTGACGTGACTCCGGTGACAATTTGTGAAGTCAATTGAAATGATACACTCTTAATAAGTTATCTATTATGTATGTGTTTCCATTACAAACAAGACTGCAATGTCCAATGGAGGATTCACTTTTCTGAAGGAGATACATACACAGTGATTATGTCATAAAATGAGCAAATTGTCAAGAGTATCAGTTAAGATATTGATGAATTCAAAAATTCCTTCAATTGTCTTTACCGATTCCATTTTCTTGAAAACCGTTTAGTGGATACATTTTACATCATACATAAACATCTTGCCCAGGTTCAGAAAGAGGACATTCTCACAATACATTCTAATGTTCAACACTTGCTGGTTTTATGTAATTATTTTTGAGTAAAAGAGACCAAAGTGTGTTAATTATGAATCCCCTTGAAACATCATAATTGTTGTGATTTCTGTTTCCATGGTAACTAATACTTGTAATAAAATGTCATGGAGGGTTCACTGTTCTGAAGTTCATCCTTCCACAATGATTATATACAGAACTGAGCAAGATGGCATGTCTGTTAGTTGAGATATTGATAATGTCTCTACCTCATCCAAATTATTTGACCCGGTATGTTGTCTTGGAAATAGTTTTAATGAAATAAATTTCTATGAAACACATAAATCATACCCATATTTGGAAAGAGGACACTCTCACAAGCATTTTCATGAAGCACAACTGCAGGTTTTATGAGGTAATGTTAGAGTATAAGAGTTCAAAGTGTGTTAATTATGGCCAGAACTTCAAATTTGTTATGATATCCTGTCTCCATGGCAACCAGGACCATGCCACACATCAGACTCAGACTCAGACTCAGACAATATTTATTAAGACTCAATAAAAAAGTAACAGAGCCAGGAGACCCCTCAAAGGTTTAAAAAAAAACCGCTAGCGAGTGGCCACCTTTCAATAGATACATATAATTCGTATTATATAAGTCAGTCAAATTACCAATATTAATTACATGCATATAAATTATTATACTGATACAGCAAAGAAGAGAAAAAAAAAATTGTTATAAGAAAAAAATAAAATAAAGAAATAAAAAAAATCATTGGCTATTGAAATATTATGTTGACTGGCAAAGTCGTAGTGTGACCAGAGGAGCAGGTGCGCGTGATGCAGCGTGAAACAAAGTATCATTTTAAAATACTACAAATAACAATGAGCGAATGTTTACTGTATAATCATGTGAAATAAGTAAATTAATAATAATAATCAACAAACAAGAAAAAAAAAAAAAAAAAAGTTAATTTCGTAGACATATATAACAGTTAGTGATGCTACAATCTGTACTATAATTTTTAATTAAAAAATTTTTCACATATATTTTAAACCCTATAAAACTATGAGTAAAAATTTTATCCCTAATTGTTTTGTTCATGGCGTTGAAAATGCTCGGTAATTTATACCGAAAACTTTGAGTTGCAAATTGATGTCTTACTCGCGGAACAGGTAAGAGTTGCTGGTCTGTCAACCTGGTTGCATACCTTGGATGAGCTTGCTCATTGCATTCTACCAAGGACAACAGCGACTCCGGAAGTACTCCATTGAAAAATTTGAAAAGTAATTTGTAGTCATGCAGTGCGCATATGTCATCAAATTTGATAATTTTTAAGTTCTTGAAAATTGTACTAGTGTGAGAATTGTATCTACTTCTAGTTAATACTCTTATTGCCTTCTTTTGTAGAACATTTATCTGTTTTGAGTGTCTTCCCCAAAGAAACACCCCGTAGTTAAGATGGGATAAAATGAGGGAGTTATAAATATGTAAAAGTACCTCTGGAGGGAGAATGTTTTTTAATCTATTTAATACACCAATTGATTTTGATATTTTCATACTAACGCTACTAGAATGGGCTTTCCAGTTAAGGTTTTCATCAATTATTATACCCAAAAAGTTAAATCGTTTTACAAATTCAATCTCATGGTTATTAATGTGAATTTTAGGCATATCAACTTTTCTTTGTTTTGTGTGAAATATCATTGCCTTAGTTTTTTCACAATTTAATGATAATTTATTTAACTTCAACCATGTACTAATCTTTGAGAGTTCATTACTTAATATCTCATCAACATTCATATGTTGATCAATAAGCTTGACAGTTTTTAATGTTGTAAACAAAGTGGAGTCATCTGCATACGTTATTGGATAGAAAATATTTGATGCTTTTGCTATATCATTAACATAAATAAGAAATAAAAGGGGGCCTAAAATGGATCCTTGTGGCACTCCTATTGTTATGGGTAGTAAATCTGACTTGATTCCATTAAATTCTACATATTGTGTTCTATTTGAAAGATAGTTAGTAAGTTAATAGCCATGTCTTTAATGCCGTATATTTGTAATTTTTCTAGTAATATGGTGTGGTCAAGCGTATCAAAGGCCATCCGAGGGTTCATTTTTCTGAAGGTCATCCTGTCACAATGATTATGTCCAAAAATAAGCACTATGGCATGTCTATTAGTTGAGATATTGATAAATTCCAAAATTCTTGTAAACTTGTTTGTCCTGACTTATTGCCTTGGAAACCATTTTAGTGCAATAACCATACATGAAACATAAAAATCTCGCACAGGTTTTGAAAGAGGACACTCTCAGCAACATTTCCATATAAAACACTAGCGGGTTTAATGAAATAATTTTGGAGTATAAGATATCAAAGTGTGTGATAATTACAGGAAACTTCAAACTTGTTATGATTTCTTGTTTCCTTGGCAACCACTACAATGCAGAAGCAAAATTGGTCTGGCAGTGGGAAGTCTATCTCAACTATAGTTTGACCAGGCTCAAAAACCTTGTCTGTGAACCTTGGTGTTTAAGAAAAGCATTAAAAATGAATTATTTGCAAATTACAATTTTAATAAATCTGTTGCCATGGCAACAGCTCTCCCTCAGTTAGTACCCGGAACCAGTAATTTTCTTAGCCGGATTCAGATAGCTGACATTCTGGCGAACATTTTGGTATATGATTCGGCCTGTTGTACTTCCGTGCGGGGTATCTCCTTAAATATTGGACCTTTTGGCTTCTGTTGCCTCTACTAAAAACAAATAGAAATGAAGCAAAAGTACCACAATCTCATTTTACAAGGATTGCCTGAAGAGGAAAATGAGAACCTGTGCACCAAAGTCCATCAGATTCTTCAAGAAAAATTTAAAACATCAACACAAATAGACTGCCGTAGAATTGGCAAAAACATCAAGGATTCTACAGACGTCATGAGTTCACAAACAGCACATACTCCAAGGCCAACTTTGATCTCCTTCCATAACATCTGGACAAGGAGGGAAATATATTGACAAAGAATACAGAGCCTAAAAAATTCAGGTCTTTTCATCTGCGAGGACCTCCCGAGAGACAAAATGAGTCTGGCATACCTGGCAAGAGAATGCAAAAGGAAAGGGAAAATTCACAGCACTTGGACGCAAGACTGGAAAGTGTTAATCAAAGAAACGGAAAATGCTATTCCAAGAGAAATTCAAGCTACAGACCCCCTGTTCTCAACCCCTGAAGCTTCAAGTACCGAAACTGTAGCTGCAAGCATCCCGGAAATAAATTCATCAACAACAATGCATCCATCTGAAGATCGAAACATACCAATGGATGAGAAGAAAAAAGACATCAGAGTGGAGGAATTAGAAGAATCTATCCGAAAGCACACAGATCAATTGAATTTTTTGAAAACCTTATCATTACAACACCATGGAAACTGATTCAGTACTAAATAATTTGGGAGGTACAGAAAAAAATTCTTTACTTAATATAACAAATAATGTCAATGATTCTAGTGACCTACAACTTTTAGAGCATTCCCCATATTATAACAATGACGAGTTGACCAATATTTTAAAAAACAAAAATAATATACTTAAATGTATGAGTCTCAACATACAAAGCTTAAATGCAAAATTTGATCAACTACAAATCTATATTAATTTACTAAACAAATCAAAAACGTTTTTCGACATAATTTGTTTGCAAGAAACTTGGATGAGTAGTGACAGTGATGTTTCAATGTTGCATTTGGATGGCTATATTTTGTTGTCACAGCCCCTTTATAGTTCGAAACATGGAGGTCTAGCTATATACATAAAACAGGAACTTAAATGCAAAGAGCTAAAAATAAAATCAAGTCCATCTAAAATGTGGGAAGGACAATTTATTCAAATAAATGTGAATGGGAAAAAAGTAACAATCAGAAATGTTTATAGACCACCCCGATACCTAATTGAAAACTACAAAACATTCACAGTAGAATTCCAAAATTGTATTGAAAAGTTAGGTGGAGAAGTATTGATTGCAGGGGATTTCAACATTGATTTG
This sequence comes from Platynereis dumerilii, assembly GCA_026936325.1. Classification (NCBI taxonomy): domain Eukaryota; kingdom Metazoa; phylum Annelida; class Polychaeta; order Phyllodocida; family Nereididae; genus Platynereis; species Platynereis dumerilii. Next base: position 24,186,826 of record JAPTHN010000009.1, on the reverse strand, counting down.
TTGAAAGTAGGAGAAAAGGAAGTATTCGGAGAATACTTGGACACCATAATAAGTTGTGGCTATATACCAAAAATAACTCTGCCAACCAGACTTTCTAGAAATAGAGGAACATTAATTGATAATTTTCTGTCAAAGCTATCAAAACATTTTTCCAAAACGACTTCAGGAATAATCACCTACAAACTGTCAGACCATCAACCATACTTCATATGTTTGGACTACTTGAACTTAAAAACTATTCCTCCTAAGTTCATAAAAATAACTGACAATTCTAAACAAGCTATTGAAAACCTCAACGTTTATATCAATCAACAAAATGTAATGTCAAAATTGCACATAACATCAAATCCTGATCAGAATTATGACACCCTGGCAGAAATATTAGATACAGGTATAAATATTCATTTGCCTGAGAAAACAGTACGATTTTCCAAGCATAAGCACAAAAAAACAAAATGGATAACAAACGGAGTATTGAACTCAATAAAATTTAGAGATAAACTGTACTGTAAATTAAAAAAGACTCCCGTGAGCAGCAGTGTATATGACCATTTAAAGACAAATTTAAATACTTATAACAAATTGCTGAAGAAAATTATTAGACAAGCAAAGGCAAAATATTATAATGATATATTCGCAAAGTCCAAAAATGACATGAAAACAATGTGGATTTCAATCAAAGAAATCATTAGCAAAACTAGAAACATAGCAAAATTCCCTGAATTTTTTACAATACGAAAGCAAAATGTAGAAAGTAAACAAAAATTGCAGATGAATTCAACTTATTTTTTACAGAGATAGGATCCAATTTAACCTCAAAAATTGTTACTCCTAAAGAGAAACATTTCACTGACTATCTGTGTAGGCCTTATAAAACTGATTTTACTTTTACCAATATAACTGAGGACACAGTAGAAAAAATAATAAATTGCCTTAAATCAAAAGCAAGCTCTGGATATGATAGAATCTCCACCATACTGCTGAAAAAGATTAAAGTGCCGCTTATTAGTCCTTTAACATTTTTGATAAACCAATCATTAGAATTAGGAATATTTCCTGACAAACTTAAAATTGCCAAAGTTATCCCCATTTACAAAAAAGATAATCAACATATTTTAGATAACTATCGGCCTATATCTATACTTCCAACTTTATCAAAACTGTATGAAAAAGTGATTTTTCATCCGTTAATTCCATTCTTCACTAATAACAAACTCTACAATAGTAATCAATATGGCTTCAGAGAGAAACACTCAACTGAACATGCGGCATTGGAATTCATCGATAGAATTATTCTAGAAATGGACAAAAATGCTAACCCTTCGGCAGTATACATGGATCTCTCGAAAGCATTCGATACACAAATCATCAAATTCTTCTCCATAAGCTTCAATATTATGGTATCAGAAATAATGCCCTTGCATTACTAGCAAGCTATCTAAAAAACAGAAATCAATATGTACAAATAGAAGACACAATATCTACACAGAGAAACATTGAAAATGGTGTCCCACAGGGATCAATTCTTGGACCCTTGTTGTTCATTATATACATTAATGACATATGCAAAGTAAGCAATATGTACAAAACAATAGGATATGCTGATGACACAACACTATTTATATCAACTGACCATTCCAGCAAAGACATTGTTCCAGACACTACCAAACTCAACCAAGAGCTAAACAAAATTCATGAGTGGCTATTGCTAAACAAATTGACTTTAAATATAAATAAAACAAAATTCATGCTCTTTTCTACTCCAAATAAAAAAATAGTTACTCCCTGCTTACAAATCAATAACATCGCAATAGAACATACTGAAAATTTCAATTTTCTTGGAATTAATATCCACAGAAATTTGAAATGGAAAGATCATTGTCACAAAACAGCAAACAAAATATCGAAAACAATAGGTATATTAAAGAGATTGAATAGGGAACTTCCCCTAAATGCACTGAAAACTATATACAACTCATTGATCAACTCTCATTTAAATTATGGACTGCTCTGTTTGGGTTACGGGAACCAAAGACTCACAAAATTGCAGAAAAAAGCGGTAAGAGTCATTACAAACTCAAAATTCAATGCGCATACAGAACCACTATTCAAAAAGCTAAATCTACTATCTCTAAATGAAATTTACAACCAAAAACTACTTCAATTTTATTATAGATATCAAAAGAACATCCTCCCCGATTACTTCATGAACTCCTTTTCAGTTAAAAAGCAGAGAGATACTCACTCCATAAATACGCGAAATAACAAATTCTTAACTCATAGAATCAAACACAAGTTTGCCGAAAATTGTGTGAGATACAAACTATGCCATTTATTAAATAGAACCGATATTAGCATTTTAAGTAAAGCAACCACCCATTGTGAAAAAGCCTTCAAAAATTACGTAAAAATCAGTTTCTTTGGTCAATATAATTTACCAAACTGCTATACGTGTAATACTTAAATCAAATAATCACAAATTATACTGTCTTTTCAAGGTGGCACTCATGCCAGCGTCCACATTTGGACAATATGGGTGTCTCCTGGCCTTGTATTTGAAATAATATTCCAATTTATCGTACAATACTTTTCGGTCGAATAAATGCTACTCTACTCTACTCTACTCTACTCTACTACATTTATTTTTTAATATTTTTTGCCCTGTTTTAATTTCGGCCAATTTTTTTCTTTTTTAATTAGCTATTCTATTAAGATTTAAAGTAAAGTACATATTATTAAATAGTTCCTGAAGCAGCTTTGAGGCCCCAGTGTAGGGGGCCTCATGCCCCATACCATGCGGGGCCTGTCGCCCCAAACCCACATATTTTAATTTGACCTATATATTTCAAACTAAAATGCAAAAACCATGATCCAAATCATATTTATTTGATGGTCTTAAAGTGAAGCAATGCAGATACCCATTATACTTTTAAAAATATCCAAGGTTATTTCTGAAAACTGCTTTCAAAGAATAAGTCAAAGTTACAAAAACCAAGCACATTTTTTTGTTTCTTTAATTTCTACTATGTTTTGGTGCTGTTCGCCTTGAAAATTTGTGACGTCACCTAAAAAGCCTCTTGCTTCAATCCTAGCAATAACAAAATGCACCAAAAATGTAAGTTTAGATATAAACCTTGGGGGGCCTCTCACCTAACCCGGGCTTTTTGCCCCGACCTACTCTACACAGTTTCCACGTGAGTATCAGCAACTTGTTGTGTTTCTCTTGAAGTTGTGTTTCTCTCGAACTCACATATTCCGACTACTTCAGTTCAAAAACAGAAGTCTGAAAGTAATGGAAGTTGGCATTAATCTAAAGGATATCAGCAGATTTCGTGTCCCCTTCTCTGATGCTCCGTGGATTTAGGAGAGAAATTGGTTTGAAAATGGGCCGCAAAGTGATTGGTTATGAATTTAAGTTGCGCTGAGAAATTTTGACCTACTCTACACAGTTTCCACGTGAGTATCAGCAACTTGTTGTGTTTCTCTTGAAGTTGTGTTTCTCTCGAACTCACATATTCCGACTACTTCAGTTCAAAAACAGAAGTCTGAAAGTAATGGAAGTTGGCATTAATCTAAAGGATATCAGCAGATTTCGTGTCCCCTTCTCTGATGCTCCGTGGATTTAGGAGAGAAATTGGTTTGAAAATGGGCCGCAAAGTGATTGGTTATGAATTTAAGTTGCGCTGAGAAATTTTGACAGTTTTTTAAATGACACTGTTACGTTCATTTAGACACACTCCCTCGTTTGCCATAGTCCAATATTGAACCGTTGGCATCTTCTGCTTTCTGGCGCAATGATGTATTTAGTTTTTAAAGTGCTTGGATTGAACTGTCAGAGCTTATATGCAAAGTATGATCAACTGCGCATTTACACTGAATTACTGTTGGAAGAGGGCAGTTTTGATGCCATATGTCTTCAAGAAACTTGGATTGACGATACTATGAATATTGCTCCACTAAATATCGAGGGGTACAACTTAACTAGCAAATCTAGAACCTGTAGCACACATGGGGGTTTAGCAGTATACTTAAAATGTGGCTACTTATACAGAGACCTTTCCACTGAAAACCATCGATCTTGGGAACATCAAATTCTAGAAATTCTGGTAGACAGTCAGACAAATACGAAGATTATACTTGGTAATATATATAGACTTCCAAAAGAAACCAATTCAGATTATGATGAATTCATGAATGAATTTAGTTTACTTTACGAACAGTTCCACCAAAACACTTCCAATATTGCCTTTTTTGGAGATTTTAACATTGACCTGCTGAAAATTAGAGATAAGACAAATTGTAATGACTTTTTTGAACTCCTGATTTCACATAGCCTAATTCCTAAGATAACGCTTCCAACCAGAATTTCTAGAAATAGTGCTACCCTCATTGACAATGCATTTTGCAAATTATCTAGAGATTTTTCAAAGACAACTTCTGGAATACTAACAAATAACTTGTCTGATCACCAGCCTTATTTCGTTTGTTTTGATTATTTGGTAAGAACTAAAACAATGACTAAAAGAAACCCAAAGTTTGTAAAAGTTCAATGTTATAATGAGGAATCCATGGGAAAATTTAAGGCTGATATTGGCTCCTATGACTTCAAGACCATCTTGAAAAAAGAAACAGTTGATGAAAATTATGACATTCTGGACAATATCCTGAAAGATCTAAAAGAGAAACATTTTCCTCTGAAAAAAATGAGGTTCAATAAGTATAAGCACAAAAACAACAACTGGATGACAAGAGGTCTCTTGAACTCACTGAAATCCCGCGACAAGCTGCATATCAAACTTAAAAAAACGCCAATGAATCCCCCCTGTTATAATACCTTACAGATAAATCTTGCAACTTATAACAAGATATTGAAATCAAGCATTCGATCTGCGAAGCTGAAATATTACACGGACAAATTCAGAACTTACAAAAAGGATATCAAGAACACCTGGATTACCATAAAAGAGCTAATCAATCAAACCAATAATAAGAAAAACCTACCTAAATTTTTCAAGATAAATATTGAAAATATATCCATTCCTCAAGAAATAGCCAACAGATTTAACCAGTATTTCAATGATTTAGGCCCCGACTTGGCAAGAAGAATAAGGCATCCAAACAGTAACACAACCTTCAAAAATTTTCTTCCTAATGCCATTACCCAAAGATTCCAGTTCCACGAAATTTCAGAGGAAAATGTTTCTCGTATCATTGATAAACTTCCAGTAAAAACTAGCCGTGGTGTAGATGGAGTCTCAACCAAATTCTTGAAAGAAATAAAAGATGCTATGGTAACCCCTCTTAAAATTATCATAAATCAATCAATTAAGACAGGAATGTTTCCTCAGAAACTGAAAATTGCACGAATTGTTCCAGTTCATAAAAAAGACAACAAAACCATCATAGAAAATTATCGCCCAATCTCAGTACTACCAGCCACATCAAAGGTCTTTGAAAAAGTTATGCATCAGCAACTAAATATCTATTTTGAATCTCTTGGCCTAATATTTGGTAGTCAATATGGATTCAGGGAAAAGCATAATACAGAATACGCAGTTATTGAGAATATAGACAGAGTGGTCGATGGCTTAGAAAATAAAAAAACACCCTTGAACATATTCCTGGACCTGTCAAAGGCATTTGATACTCTTGATCATTCGATACTACTTAGTAAATTAATTCATTATGGAATAACAGGAAATGCACACAAGCTCTGTCAGTCTTATCTAACTAACAGACAACAATTTGTAGAATATGATGGGTTAAAATCTGAACTATTATCTATAAAAACTGGTGTACCACAGGGCTCTATATTAGGTCCTCTTTTCTTTCTGATTTATATGAATGACTTTGGCAGGTCCACGGATGTGTTCAAATTCGTTATGTACGCAGATGACACAACTCTGTTAACTATGCTCTCTACAAACAAGAATGAGATCAATAGTCATGAGTCAAAATTAAATGATGAACTTGAAAAGATTAGTACTTGGTTAAAGATCAATAAATTATCTCTCAATGTTTCTAAAACAAAATATATGCTTTTTCGACCTAAAAACAAGATTGTTAACGATATGAATTTATTCTTAGATGGTGACAGACTGGAACGAGTGAAAACTTTTGATTTTCTAGGCGTTACTGTGGATGAATGTCTGACTTGGAATGAACATGTACATAAAATTCAAATGAAAATGGCCAAAACGTTAGGGGTAATGAACCGTGTCAAATCATACTTGCCATCTGAAACTCTGCTGATTATATATAACTCCCTCATTTACTCGCTTCTATTATACGGTATTTTAACATGGGGAGTAAGACACAATAAACTTGTCAAAATTCAGAAAAGGGCTGTAAGAATTATAAGTAAAAGTAAGTATAATGCTCATACTGATCCTTTATTTAAAAGAATGAATATTCTGAAATTAGAAGATATTCTATACATTCAAGAGTTTAAATTTTATTATAAATTAAGAAGTCGAGATGTCCCATATTATTTCCTCAGCATGAATTTTCCAAGGCAGTCGGACATTCATCCATACCCTACCAGAGACCGACATAACTTAGTTATACCACGACTACTATACAATATATCAAATAGCTCAATCAAAAATAGATTACCAAAAATTGTTAACGATGCACCCTCTGAAATTCTAGATAAATTACAAACCCACAGTCTCTATGGTCTGAGTTTTTATATGAAAGGGTAAAAATCAGTGCCTACCCAACACAATGTTCTATTCAAAACTGTTATATTTGTGGTGTTAGGCAGCCCACGGCTATATGATGTGATGCTAGTAATGTATTATGATGACAGAAATGTTGCTGTGGATTATCTGATATAGAAATTGTTCCCTTCATGTAGTAACCTACAAATCATATGTATTCGCTAATACTCCATCTTAGCAGCATATCATACCCGATGTATTCAATTTGATTTTGTGTTTGTTAAACAGTCCTAAATTTGTCTATTCATTTAATCTATTTCATTTGTTGATTCTTTAGTTATCTATAGTAGTGCAGCATAATTTGAAATATATGAATAACTTTTATAACAATGTATAGGGGGTCATACACAAAAGCGGCACAAGCCAAGGTGTATGCCTCCTAGACCAACTTAATAGTCTATGTATATTATAATTATGTTATTATTGTAAACAATCATTGGTCGAATAAACTACATCCGTCTGTCTGTCTGTCTGTCTGTCAATAAGTCTCTTACCAAAGACACTGTTCACAGTGTCTTTGAATGAAGTTTAGGGTTAAAAAAAATGTACAAAGAATCTGTCAACGCAGCATTATAGTATGCGGTCTTAGCTTCGATTTGATGTAAAGACAAAAAAAATCTGTTGGAAAAATTTTGAGAAAATTGAAATTTAAAATTCTTGGTTTTTCACACCCTTGTTGCATGCAAAATATCCATTAAAGAACTTTGAAACGGTCTATTGGAATGAGTTCAATGTAGAGATGCTCTCTTTGACCACTTATGGTGCTCATATTAACAGTTGAACTAATGTTGAGTGCTATGGCTGGCCACTTGAATTATTATTAAGTGGATTTTAAAGGAATACATATACTCAAAAGGTGTTACAAATATGCTAGACTACATCCTGCATTCTCAGAGCACATTTTAAAAACATCTAATCAACTGAACCTGCATAGATTTACTAATTCATTGAGTGCCTTAGTTAAGTAGCCAGACACCTCAGCAATGTAGTCAATAGTAAGACATATTTAGATATTTTATAGCATTTTTATACCCATATTCCAAGACATATGTCGCCACACTTTCTGAGAGCATCTCTCCATATTAACATCAATACCTCTCATCCCAATCTGAAGAAATATTGTCTCAATTGTCCATTCCTTAAATATGATTTTTTTTTATTCCAGAACTTTATTTCCGAAGGTATGTTATAATTTTCTTCAAATGTTCATAACTCTCAAATTAGTTAGTACTTTCTCCGTAGATTTTACATCACTAATGCAATGAATTGGCAAGAAAATATCTATAAGATGTGTTTTTGAGTGTTGTCATTCTGACCATGAAAGAAAAATAAGTAATTTTGCCAATAACTATTTGTTTCAGAACTTCTGGTGTGAAGTTAACTTGTTTAAAATGCTGAAAACTTTTTATTTTGTATGGAAAGTTCACAGATAACTGATATTAACTATGTGACTATAGAGTAGAATCTTTTGACTAATATGGATTACGGACTAATATGGACTAAAGGCAAGAAAAAATATGTATAAGATTGTGTTTTTGAGTGTTGTCATTCTGACCATGAAAGAAAAATAAGTAACTTCGCCAATAATTATTTGTTTCAGAACTTCTGGTGTTAAATTAACTTGTTTAAAATGCTGAAAACTCTTTATTTTGTATGGAAAGTTCACAGATAACTGATATTAACTATGTGACTATAGAGTAGAATCTTTTGACTAATACTTTAATAATATGTTGATTGCACAAAGGCATGACGCTACTAAACAACTGAACCTTGGATGTCTGCAACTACTAAAATCTGAGAACTTATCTTAATTATTGGCAAAAACAGGTAAACAAATCACTTAAAATCCTTCAGAAGACCACAAATTTCTACCCATATTTCAATATAGACAAAGACTCTGTAATAAAACTTGGAATTGGCCATCTTATATGTTATTAGCCCACTCACAAAGGTTTTTTGTATTGATTTTAGAAAACAATTTTATCAAAACATATGGCTTCCTTAAATATCAAATACAACTTACACGCAAAGCTGTGGTGAAGACACAAATTTGTCAGATCTGAGCAGAAGGTATTAGTGTCTGCTGTTTATTGTCTGATAATTTTACGGCTGTTTTTGTGAATCTCTTTTGCAAAACATCAACTGATGAAATGCTAAAAATCTCACTTTACGTCAAAAACGAAGTTAACAAGGCATTTTCTGACACACTGGTGGTTCATTTGCCGCTTTTCCTTAGTTCAAGAAATAATAAAGGTGAAATGGTCATGTTTATATATGATTCAAACACATTATAATATTCGGTGAGTTTGCGACACCGCTAACTATTGGAGATAATGTGAAAATTTAAAATAAAAGGCTTTTCTTCAATTTTTTTCCTGATTGAGTAACCTAATGTATAGTTAAATAAATTATGATGTTTCAGTATCACTGAACTGCTATTTGATATTTCTATAACAAATATTTTGCATGAAACAAGGGTGTGAAAAACCAAAAATTTTAAATTTCAATTTTTTCAAAATTTTCCCAATAAATTTTTTTGATCTTCACATCAAATCGAAACTACTACAATGCTGCGTTAACAGATTCTTTGTAAAATTTTTTTAACCCTAAACTTCATTCAAGGACACTGTGTGTTATAGACTATTAAAGATAGTTTATTTACCGTATATAGCAGAGCAGCTTCACACGAAAAATGGGCAATTTAGTTACGAGCTGGACAAAAGCGTGAAATTTTCAGCAACCACAATTTATATGGAAATTACTTTGAATATCGGGTATCTTTTGCCGCGGTGACAAGAGAAACCGAGGTATCACCTTACTTGAATATCTTTAGGAGACAGTATGACTGACAACTTGTTACAAAAATTATTTTTACAGGCCCAAATTTCATTGAAATATAAAACTGTTTTTCTGATTAAGCATGTATTAAGAGCCTTTTCATATAAACTGTGGTTGCCATGGTAACACACTTGGGTAAATAAAGACATTTCATATCACAATTACTGAAGCAACATTTTATTGTCCCTCATTTTGCCAAGAAAGATGACAATGGCATTAATATAGCATCACTTTAATAATGTTTTGGGAAGGATTTTATAAATGGGGACTTTTCGCCATGGAAACCAATTTAAATGCATTTCCCAAGGTTGTTTTTTTTTGGAGCTTAGGCAATTCTTGTGTGGCAAGTCTTTAAGTACACATGCTGAAAATTAAATGCTTTTGTCAGGCTTGTATACTATTTTGGCAATTTATTGCACAAACTTCCACTTAACTAACATTATAATGTAAATTATTATGCAAAATGCATCAGTACAATTAGGCCTACATGTGTACTTATTCCCAACCTTGTGTGACAAACAAGTTCATAAATCATGTATTGACAAGAAGAAGAGCTCTCTTAGCAGACATAATTAAATAATCGATTCACACTTTCTCACTTTTTTCATTGAGTGGGCCTACATGTGATAACCTTTTCCAGAAAAGTACCACTTCAGAAATATGACCAATTTGTTACCTCAGTTGCAATGTGGAACCAGCAGACATATGAGCATGTTATATTGAGACCCCTTTTAACACATTTAAAAAAAAAATTTTTGTGTCATGGTGGAGCAGTGGATTCAATACTGGTTATTAGCTGATAGGAATAAGGAGTACCACTCACCAACTTAGTAACAGGGACTGAAGAGGTTACCACATCATTCTCCATTTACTTCTTCATTCCAGAATTAGGTGCATTGAAACTGTGTCTTTTAGAATAGACTGGGGTAACAGTCTTCACGTTGCTGTAGGCAACGTAGACTGAGGACATTGCATTCACTGAGCACTCCAGAAATCATTGCCAGCAATAGGTGCTAATAACAAACAATCAAACAAGATTAAAAACAGAAAACAACTAACTGCAAACAGACAGCAACATGAGTGGTCGTTTGGTTTAATCTGAATTGTTTTGAACACAATGAGGAGCGACAATTTTTAAAAAGTGGGATGGATGATTGGGGCTTTACGTCCTGTATATATGCACTTGGTAGGCTAATTAGGACAGGAGGAGGACACGGCAATGAGGCAAATTGAAACAGCCGTCCAACATAGGCCCAGGTGACCCGGCAAGAGCTGGATTCGTACCCTGGACCCAGAGATCGGCAGCCCAGCACGCTACCACTATACCAACCCTCCCCCCTTTTTAAAAAGTTGGAGAGTGACATTAGTGGGGTGGTTGTGAAAGTCATCATTTAATAGGCCTACTTGTGAACAAATAATACCTGTACAATGTAAGTGGAACTAAAATGTAACTTCTCATGTGGTTTCACCATCTATCTATCTATCTATCTATCTATCTATCTATCTATCTATCTATCTATCTATCTATCTATCTATCTATCTATCAGGGTGGGGAGGATGGGTCAAGGGGTAGCATGCTAGGCTCCCAGTCACTGGGGTCCCGGGCTCCAATCCAGCTCCACCTTGGCTTATGTTGTGCAACTGTTTCATTCATCCTTTGACTCATTGCCGTGTCCTCCTCCTGTCCTAATTAGCCTACAGAGTGCATAAAATTAATATACAAAGACAACAAGCCCCAATCATCCATATATCCATCCATCTATCCATATATCTATCTATCTATGCATCACTGTTGTTTCGTGCTATGAAGTGGGTAAAGTATACACACTGCTGGAAAAAGAGATAAACCTTGATTTTAAAAACACTTTACAAAGAGGCCTACAAATTTCATTTTTAAAATGCGATCTGAATTTGTCAATAGTGGTCCACAATAGTCACTGCATGTTCTTTGTTCACCAAGCTGTCATGACAAGCGGCCAATCAGATCAAAACTCTTATGCATGGCTGATGATAATGAACAGCTACATATAGCACTTCAAAACAATTCACACTCTGATCTGGACAAAGAGGTCCTTGACAGGACCTGCGTGATGGTCTTGTTACTTGTTACTTGTTGCTGTTACAAACAGAAATAATAAAACATGAACAACACACAGATTAACAGCTATCATTTTATGTAAAGGCCCCCTCCCATCAACCTGAAACTTTTGTCATTTTTTGTGGCAGATTTGTGAAAATCGACCGATTTTGACACTTTAAAATACAGGAATGTTCTGAAAATGGCACATAATACATTTTAAAACATTTCCTTTCCACCAATACCTTTACGTTTGACGGGAGTAGGCCCTAAACTGCCGCGACACGTCCTCTGTCGCAAATGTAATTCTCAACCTGTGTATTGTCTCCCATCCTTCTTAGCTGCGCTGAGAAGGTGGGTCTTTCTATCTATTTTAGAATACAAACTGGACCTAAATTTAGAGCGGGAATGCAGTGCTGCAATGAAATGTAGTGACTTCATGGGCTTTGCCATGCCGTTTCATTTTCGGGTAAGGAAATAACTAAATTGGCAAGACAACCAAGGATGTCTGTTTTAATTTCTGAAAATAATAGAATAATGAATTCCATGAAAAATTAATGTTCCATGTCTTGGAAACGCGCCTTTTTTGACCTTGCACAGACAATTTTCAATATATTCACCAAAAACAAAATAATTTGTGATCTGGATATGGTTGATCACTCATTACTTGTATTCAAATGTGAAATATTGGTGCTCAGATCAGTGGCATTATAGTTTCATTAATATCTGATACATAGACAAGTAGATATTAAACAAATTATTAAGTTTTTTAATTCATTTTGGGGTCGCTATTTTGTGACATTTTTCACACCTAATATTTGGACCTCCGGCATCCATCCAAAAACAGGTAACTTGATGAGATAATAAGTTGTACTCATAAAGATGCCTCTGACTAGGGTAAGTTTCTTTGAGTCGGACACTTAGGGAGGGTAACCTTGAGTCGGACACTTTAAATGGGGCTGCCCTGACTGATTGAGAGCTACCCATGTATTTGGTACCAAACTTTATCTCAAGACTCCCTCTATCTGCTCAAAAAGTAATTTTGCAGCTCTATATCTAATGCCTTGTTTTTGGGCCACAACTTCCGACTCAAGGATACCCTCTTCTTTTTTTTTTGTTTCAGGGAATTCGCCCGATATTCATTGTGGTTACCATGCCAACTTAAAAATACTATCAGAGTTAGTGAAAACGTTTAATTTGAGGCCCTGGTTGATGATCTAAAATCCATAGGCCAAACAGGATTTCACATTTTTAAAATGTCAAGAAACCAAGTGTCCGACTCAAAGAACATTACCCTATATGAATCATGTTTCTTTTTTATTTTTAATTGCATTCTCTTACAATTATGCAGGTTTTAAATTGCATTTTGTGGACGTTACTCATGCCATCAAAAACTTTAGGAACTTCAGATGAACAATACTTCATGTATTATTTGTACTAGACTATATTGATTATAACTTGAGATGTGGATTCTAAATATCTTCTAGTATATGTTTGAATACATGAAAAAAACAAAATAAGATAACACTACTGGTTTTTTAAAATACACTCTTGATCAAAATGCTGGAATAATTTGGATTTTGAAGGTGCCAGGATTTCAAAGTTCTAAAATTGGTGATTGAATGTTTGGAATTGCAAAGATTTTTTCCTCAGACATTAGATTTATGTATAAATGATATCATAAACCATTTTTAATTGCTGAGAATTATTTGAAAACTTTCTTTCGGTGGCCCGGAAAAATTGATAATTTTTAGTAAAAAATCATTAAAAATTGCATATTGGCTCAACAACACAGACATAAAATTTCAACATATGCAAACAATTCCAACTTAATCTTGATGTGTACAAGCAAAAAACATAACAATATCATGTTGAATACAACATTCATTAACCTCCGCCTCCACTTGACTTGACATGGATACCGCCAATCTGTTTTCTGCTTCTTTTTGACCAATATGGTCATTCTTCAGCGAAAGTCACTTGCACCTGGTCCAGAGTAGTTGGCTGGACCTGCATCTTGTGAGCAGAATGGTCAAAGATGTCCCTATAATGTTATTTAGGTTCATATCAGGTGAAGTTGCCAATAATGGCAAATTCTCAATTTATCCAATTTTCATGGTTTAGAAGCATTTGTGGTGCCTTACAAGCTTCCAAATTGCCATAAATTCATAGAATGTTTCAACTGAAGTGTTCTCTAACCGGACGTATCATTTCCTCTTCCAACAATTGCACACTCTTAATGGGGGGGGGGGGGTGTTAACCCAAAGTTTTTAGTTTACCCCCCTGAAAAGATGTACCTGGTCGAGAGAAATCCAACGGTACCAAATTTTTGCATCTGGGGTGAACGTAACCCCCCGTACACCCCCTCTGAAGATTTCGCGTTTTTGGCCCATCTTTTCCATGTAATTTTTTCCTTAAAAAGTCAGGTTTCGCTGCATAATAGTGAATATCACTGATAAATGTGTCCATTTAAAGGTGTTTCTTCAAGCACCATATCAGAATGGTTCATTTCATTAGTCAGTCATATATTTTTGTCCCAATTTGGTGCATTATGGGTAGAAATTTGATTAAAATGATGAAATATTGCAGTAATTACAATTATTTCACTAATCTGTGATTCTGTTGTAATCTTAACTAACTAGGATGTTTAAGCCTGTTCAGAACATAAAGGCTGTTGATTTTAATAACCTCTTGCATGGTTTCATTTGAGGAATTTAAAAGTCATTCATTTTTGTCTTGGATGATGGGAAATCCTGTCACAAGAGCCATTAGCATTTGCTGTAATTTTGTCAGAAATCGCTGATTTTTCTGTGACTTTCTGTTGTATTTCGTCTTATAACTTGATGACATATAATAATAGGGCCCTGCAAATAGTACCAAATGAAAGGTATTTGTTTGTCCCATCTGATACAGATTTACTTTTTAATGACAATATAGAGTACAGGATAATATGGAAAATAATATATTTAATCTTTCAGTGTGCGCAAATATTCCTGTTTTTTGTTATGGTTTGAGATGCAGATTATAGACAATATTTATTTGATCATCTCTATTAATGCTTAAACTTTTTTGTTATCATTGTTTCCCAAACCTTTTTTTGAGGGGGGAGACTGCTCCCTCTACCCCCCCCCCCCCCCATCTCCACTACACCTTTGAGAGAAAGTAATCTTGAGCATGAATTTTTATTTATTGGTATTTTGCAAACCGCGTACAAAATAACATGTGCCATGTCATGTGGTTGTATGACCAATACAGGGGGTAACAAAACATTCCAACAAACATATTTAAATTATGAATCAGGTTTGAAAAAAATTACATAAATGAGATTAACAGTTCTTGTCTATGAAAACATTTTTATAACGAACGGCCTGTCCAAACATAGACCACATTTTCACAGCCGGTACAGAGCAGAAAACCACACGAGTATGACTGATGCCTTGGTATTTCTGTAGATTTCCATTTTGGGATAACATTTAAAATCCATCATATTCGTGTTATACTCTTAGTTAAATACAAAAGTCGTTAGAGATTTCTATTGATAATATCCAAAAATAAATGGTTTCCAACAGACTTCATTTGAAATGTTATTGCAATGCGCCAGCCTACCGCTAGGTGGCTAGCAGTGCCCTTGTTTTCGTCTGCATCAAAATTCGTCAACTAACACCTGGCTCAACTGGGGAAAAGTCTAGCAGGGGGAGTAGCTGGAGCAAATTGCTAGAGGATGTGCTCTCTAATAACTCGATAGAAAGGATTTCTAAATAACTGTTCTTGAAGTTGGACTTGCTTATATATGTGTACATGAGTGTATACACTTAAAAAAAAGATCACGGGGCATCTATCTATCTATCTATCTATCTATCTATCTATCTATCTATCTATCTATCTATCTATCTGTAGTATACCTATCTATCAGCTTGAGGGAGGGTTGGTCAAGGGTTTGAATCCAGATCTTGCCGAGTCACCTGGGCCTATGTTGCACAACAGTTTCAATCATCCTTTGGCTAATTGCCTCGCCTCTTCCTGTCCTAACTAGCCTCCCGAGATACAGGACATAAAGCCCCAATCATCCATCCATCTATCCATAGATCTATTCATACTGACTGAATTCTTGTCTGACTGGGCTGACTTATTAGGCTGCTGGAGCTGATTGACAGACAAGACCATACATTGTAAATTGTGTCATGGTTTTAAATCCAAGTGCTTTTATTTCATCAATATAAAACTATCATTTAGTTTATTCCTTGTGTAATAATTGATCCCAACAGAATCACAATCACAACCTTGATTTACGCCACTGGATAATGAAGGTATTGGGAACAGGTGTGAAACAAGAACAAGGAGACTGAGAAAATCAGCCAAGCCTGACCAAATGCATCGTCATAAGGCCTCTTGATCACTTGGAAGTTTGAAGTGGATTGGCACGCTTAGGCGCATGAAGCAATAAATGTATATCTGAAGGATTGGGGAAAAACTTCAAGCCATATAGTGAACATACATGTGAAGGAGACAAGTTGAAGTTCACTCAGTCATCTAGAAGCTGTTACATAAAATTAGAAATTGTGTATCTTTCTACCATAGTTATTTCATGTCAATAGAATACAGACCCTGTAGGCATACAAGGGAAACCAGAGAAACACTATTTGGATTTCATTTATGACTTCTGCTGCATGCGAGAAAAGAAAGAAGGAAAGATTGATAGAAAGAAGGATAGATTGATAGATAAATAGATACATAAATAGATACATAAATAGATACATAAATTGATACATAAATAGATAGATACATAGATAGGTTAATAGATAGATAAATAGATAGGTAAATAGGTAAATCAATAGATAGATAAATAGATAGATAGCATTAATAGTCACCCGGGCAGGTACATGTTTGGAAGCTGCAAGTACACAGACACTACAGTATGTAAGCAGGCAGGTAGGCAGGTAGGTAGCTACTAGCTATGTAGGTAGACAGACAGGTTCCAGGCACGTTTGTAGCCAGGTTGTTAGGTATAGGCAGGCAGGCAGGCTGCAGGCAGACAGACACATCTCTGTAGTAATTCTTTTTGAATCTCATATGAAATTCCTTTTTTACTCTTCCCCATGTCAATTGATATGGACCATATAGTCAGTTCTTATGTTTTGTATGACTCTCCTCTTTAAGAATTGAACTTTCATTTTAAATAGGCTGCACAAACTCTCGAGGATTGTTTCATTTAGTAGACGGAATACATATTTGAGACACCATCATTAAGTATATTCATGCAAAGAAATATTAAATTCTAAACATGGGAATATCTCATGCAGGTATTTGTTGTGAATAAAAATCACAACTAATTTCCATGTGAATAAAATTATATATACAGTGGTCCCTGCGTTATAAGACCCCCTGTTGTAAGACCGCCTTGCGTTATGTGACCGCCTTCCTCCCACACTAAGTAGTAATTTTAGTGCATTTTTCACCCCAACGAGAGACCGCACCCCCACGAGAGACCGGTTCATGACCACAGAAGGGGCTGTCTTACAATGCAGGGACCACTGTATATAATTTTACTACAGTAACTGTGCTGACACAGACTCCCAATAGCCTCATGATAGTGACTCACTAGCGCAGTGCTTCACTCACCACTTTGTGGTTAGTTCACGTCTAGTTATATCAAGATTTCGAAATTCAGGCAAATGCTGCTCACCCCCAAAAAGATATGCATGCCGCATGCCTATCCTTATTTATGCAGCCAATGTATTCTTGGTGTCAAAGGGAAAATGAGAGTCAATAGACAGATTTGAGAGTGCAAATGCCCAATACATTGTCATTGTTATTGCCTACAAAACAGAAGTAGCCATTTATCATTTTACTTATCTCATTTAAAATTGTCGATCTTGATCAAAAGAAGCTTAAAAAATGCACACAGCCAGATATTATTATTATTATCTAGATTTTAAATGAAAGAAATCTAAGCTAGATTTATACTATAGTGATGGTCTATCTCAACATTTTACATCCAATATTGATATGCCGTCGGAACACATTTTTATCGCCAGTACATTGCATGGCATAATACAGAAAAATAAAACAAACTCGTATTTCGGCAGATTTCCATTTAGAGTAAACATTTACGATCCATTATATTCATGTCATAACCTTAGTGAATTGCAAGAGCAGTTATACATCTCTATTAGCTGATTATTAACATATCAAAATATTGTTTTCTCAAGTTTACCATAAAAAGTAAGTAATTTTCAGGAAAATACGCATCATCAATGAAATATTTCTATTCATATATTATACTATACTATATTTTCATTACAAATCATATGTATATCAGATGGGACAAACAAATACCTTTCATTTGGTACTATGTGCAGGGCCCTATTATTATATATCATGAAGTTATAAGACGTAATACCACAGAAAAACACAGAAAAATGGGTAATTTCCGGCAAAATTACAACAAATGTTAATGGCTCTTTTGACAGGATTTCCCATCATCCAAGACAAAAATGAATATGACTTTTGAATTCCTAAGATGAAACCATGCAAGATGTTGTTAAATCAACAGCCTC
Organism: Platynereis dumerilii; assembly: GCA_026936325.1. Lineage (NCBI taxonomy): Eukaryota > Metazoa > Annelida > Polychaeta > Phyllodocida > Nereididae > Platynereis > Platynereis dumerilii. The sequence continues at coordinate 24,168,632 of JAPTHN010000009.1, read as the reverse complement.
TATATTCTTAACAGGCTTAAACATCCTAGTTAGTTAAGATTACAACAGAATCGCAGACTAGTGAAATAATTGTAATTACTGCAATATTTCATCATTTTAATCAAATTTCTACCCATAATGCACCAAATTGGGACAAAAATATATGACTGACTAATGAAATGAACCATTCTGATATGGTGCTTGAAGAAACACCTTTAAATGGACACATTTATCAGTGATATTCACTATTATGCAGCGAAACCTGACTTTTAAGGAAAAAATTACATGGAAAAGATGGGCCGAAAACGCGAAATCTTCAGAGGGGGTGTACGGGGGGGTTACGTTCACCCCAGATGCAAAAAATTGGTACCGTTGGATTTCTCTCGACCAGGTACATCTTTTCAGGGGGGTACGTTATGGGTATCTGAAAATTTGCTGATTAACACCCCCCCTAAAATTGCTGAAATATTTTGTGAATTTTTCAAGTAAATTACAGCTCAGTCAATATATCCTAGTACATGTTTCACAGAGCTTATGGAGAAGTTTTTGTGTGATGGGAAGGTGGCCAGATACTGTCCGAAAACTGCCACATAGCCACAAGGGTTCAGGGTTGCAGTTTAAGGCTTGTTTTTTGTGTCATCCATTATGACGGAAATTTGTGTTTGGTAGTGTGGTGTAGAAACGTCCCGGGGGTCTCCTATCTAAGTTTGTTGGAAGAGGAAATGGTACCTCAGTGTAGAGAACACTTCAGTTGAAACATTTTATTCATTTATGGCAATGCTCAAGCTTGTAGGGCACCACAAATCCTCCTAAACCATGAAAATTGAGAAAATTGAGAATTTGCTGTTTTTGGCAACTTCACCTGATATGAACCTAAATGACATCATAGGGACATCTTTGACCATTCTGCGCACAAGACACAGGTCCGGCCAACTACTCTGGACCAGGCACAGATGAATTTCACAGAAGAATGGCCATATCGGTATAAAAGAAGCAAAAAAAAGACTGGCGGTATCCATGTCAAGTCAAGTTGAGGCGGAGGTCAATGAATGTGATATTCACCATGATATTGTTATGTTTTTTGGTTGTACACATCAAGATTATGTTGGCATTTTTTGTGTATATTGAAATTTTATGTCTGTGTTGTGGAGACAATATGCGATTTTTGATGATTTTTTACTAAAAATTATCAATTTTTCCGGGTCACCCAAAGAAAGTTTTCAAATAATTCTCAGCAACTAAAAATGGTTTATATGATATCATTTATACATAAATCTAATGTCTGAGGAAAAAATCTAGCAATTCCAAACATTCAATCACCAATTTTAGAACTTTGAAATCCAGGCACATTCAAAATCCAAATTATTCCAGCATTTTGATCAAGAGTGTATGTTCCTGAGCAATGTTGAATCCCGTCAAAAAGTAGGCTAAACATCTGCAACATTTGGCTATAGCTCATTGAATTTCTCATTGATTTTCAATGTTTCTTGATACACTTTATAACCTGTGGCTTTCAAACTTTGCAGCAGAGCAATCAGAGCACAATTAAGGTGATTCAAGCATGGTGGTTAGATCATACAGATTTTTCTAAAATTTTGCACAGGTACTCTATGGGACTTATACATTCCAAAAATGAAAAATAAAAAAATTTCACCGACTCGTTTGGTTGCCATGGTAACAGCATGTTTGGCCTGATGACTGCTTAAAAGTCATAAATTGAGTTTTTGATTATGTACCACAGAATAAAGCATTACATGCATTTGTCACACAAAAATGTCAGAAATGTCTTCCTATGGATGTACACCAATACATTTGCCACAAACTTGAAGAAAAAGGTTAAAATACTTTTTTCTGTAAGGGCTCAAAGGGCACCAACACACTAATTAATTGCAGATTTTGCATGCATCAATTTTGGAAGTAATCGAATTTTAGGAAAGCGATCATACAGATTTTTTTTTAGATTTGCATATATCAAAAACAAGTTATTACCAAACAAATGGCAAAAAATTAAAAAAATTCACCGAGTCATTTTTTTATTGCAGTACCAAGACTGTGCCAATGTCAATTTAAAGAAATAAAGACAATTTTAGACACAGTTGAATGAAATTAACCGAGAAAATTCTTTGGATAAAGAAGAGAAGCTGAACCTTTGAACTAGCATAGAGTAGGTGTTACTGAATTCAATAAAAAAATAATTATGCTTCTAGCTGCATTAGATCTTATTCAAATAGCAAATTACTGGCTGCCATGCTGTTAAAAAAAGAGAGCAGAAAATGGTAACGTCACAACTTTTGCGGGGCCTGCAGCAGTTGTGACGCTATGTTGCTAGGCAACCAGGCTGCTCAGAAGTATGTGCAGTGTACCACGGTTGAGTCACCTTAAGAGAAGGCCAAGGAATAAATTTAGTTCATCCGTCGAGAATTGATGGCCTGTCAAGTCCTCAACAGCATTTTGAAAATCTTCCCACATCGCTTAATTGCCAAAGGTTATGCTATGTATTTCCTTTTGTACATGATCAGAATGATAATATTTAATAAGTTTTGGCAGTAATAGCATCATTCTTATTTGAATAGTGCATAAGTTATGGAATTAATGTTGTGGACGTTATGTTTGGACAAGTGCCTGGTTGTGCGGATGTTACTCTTGACCATAATGCTCCTTGTGACCTATGTTACTTTTTGACAAATATTATGAATGTCTAGTTATAAAGCCATTCTGCTTTTGATTTGAAACTGGAAACTATAGCAATGTGGCAACTTACAATCAAATTAAAATCAAATCATGTCACTGCATGTGCAGTAAAGATAAAGACATTTTTAAGGCGCAAAACCAAGATGTCGCGGACGTGACAATGTCAATGTTGCGGACGTGACAATGTCAAACAAAGATGTCGCGGATGAGAAAATGTCAAATATGTCCAAATGTCCATGTGCGTACGCAACATATATCTCTGTGGAAAAGAATAAACAATAATCTAATTGCATATAATCAAATTACCTTTTTATAATAAATTTATTATGGAAGCTGTTAGTACCAATCAAAATAAAATATTGCCATTAGTAACACTGATATTAAAAAAAGTTTGTGTTATTTTTCCTGTCACGTCAGCAACAGTTGCGTTTTGGTTATTTTTCAAACTATTTATCGATAATTTTTTTCAAGGAACAGCATCAAAGTATACTTTGCCATTAAATGAAGGAAACTACACAAAAATTATAATCTTTGACATTGGTGTAAAGGTAATCAATGAACGAAAGTGTTGGACACAGCAACGTCCACGACATCTACCTTGCTTGAAAAAAATCTAAATATTTTACAAAATATGCCTGGAGTTATCTTTTAATCATTAGAAATGTGTGCTATGGAATATTTCGCATATATCTGGCTTTTAAAAAACAAAAATAAAGGCATTTTAAAAAATGGATGATTGTCCGGAGAAAAGGTCAAATTACTGGAGAATCACGCTACATGCATAGTGTACGTGACTACATGTTTTACTGTAGGGGAGACCGGGGCACGTTGGACCGCTTTTTCATTTTTTGGCTATCAATCAAAAACTTCTCTAAATATTTGAAAAATCTTTTTACTGACTGACTTCGGAACAACTACACTACCCTTATGCCAGACCAAGTTGATCTACCTTCCATAGTTGTGGAGAAAAATGAGTTTGAAAAATTTTTTTTTTGTGGTCCAACGTGCCCCGGACCCGGGGCACATTGGACCGCCATGTGGGGCACGTTGGACCACGGAATAGAAGTCTTGCAAAGTAGAAGAAAGTGAGCAAACACCACATTTTATTCTCACAGATCACAACACGCACTTGTGTGTCATTGCAGAATGATTTTATTGGAATATTTACCCAGATAATTTTAATAAGTCTTGTTTCAGCTAGAAGGGCTGGCAAATTAGCCAACTGAATTGATTTTACCCTCATATTGTACATGAATGACTTAGGTGCTCTATTAATGTTAAAAATTACACAGCTGGCATTTTGCCGATCATTTTTTGTCAGTCAATCCAGTTTATGATGGTCCAACTTGCCCCGGCCATGCTGGTCCAACCTGCCCCATCCCAACCTCTTATGAAAATGTGCATGTCTCGCTGACAAGGTTGAATGTGAACTTGGGAAATTTATATCAAACTTTACTTAAGTGGTGATAGTTTTAATTTATGAGACTTGTCCGACTAGATCTCCCATATTTTAAGAAGGGTTACCTAGCAATCGAGACTTGAAAAATTCACTTTTTATGCCGAAAATCAGGAAACCTGAAATAGAACTCACACTTTTCCTTCAATGCTCATGAAATTTTTTGGCTGAAAGGCATACCACTAAAGGTCTCTTCATCGGGGATTTGGATAACTGTGCATGTTTTATAAAAAAAATATTGGCAATGGTCCAGCGTTCCCCGAGGTCCAATGTGCCCCGAGGTCTAACGTGCCCCGAGGTCCAACGTGCTCAGGTCTCCCCTACTAATAGTGTGTGATGTCAGACCTGAAAAATACCCCCCCCCCCAAAAAAAAAGATCATGAATCTGCCACTGGTTTACTGTGTTCACTGGAACTTTGCATCATTGCAGCGTAATGCGAAGACGAGGTTTTTGCAAAGTTAATATTGCAAATAGAGCAAAATGAATAAGTGATTTGAGTTCGGAGGAGTTTAATTGATATATGCTGGTTTTTAAATTTTGAAAATTGAATGTTTATTAAGGTTTTTATGAGGAATAGCCTTTGTTTACTTATACTGTAACTGGGATCAATAAACCTCCTATGCATACATTTTATACCTTATAGTTTGTCAATCTACTCGATACTTTCTATGTTAAATTGTTAATTTGATTTACATGTAAGGAGACTAATCCTGCATGTTGATGACAAGCAAACGGAATGATTATGAATCAGATTTTTACTCTAATAATAGTTATGACAAATCAAATGGCCTTTTCTCGATCATGACTAATCAAACAGCCTCTATGTTTCCCATGTTGAATGTTTCCCATGTTGAGGCAGAAAATATGACTCTTTTAAAAAACCACTCTCATGAGTCACAAAGGGCAAAATCTACATGAACCCACACTTATTATTTGCATATAACGTAGAAAGGCTGTAAGATATGCCCTTTGTATTAAATGTGCAATGTCATGTAAAGGGTGAAAATGTAATATGTAGCCTGTTCAAAATGTGCATGAAATAACCTGGTTGTGCTTTCTCTCTCTTTCAGTTGCCCACAATGGCCTACAACTCTGGGTCCGACGGCACCAACTTCAGTAATCCCATGTTCGACAAGGTTAATACAGGGAATCGAAGCCAGCAAGACAGTAACAATCATTGAAATTTACTTCAATAAATAAAATAACTTTATATTGATAGAAGACAAGACTCACCTTCGTGTCTATGATAGTTTTCGACAAAAAAAAATCGACACAGGCCTACTGCGTGCAGGTTTTTTTGGGAGGGCAAGTGACGTTCACTCAAATTTCATAATCCAGATTTCTAACCAATTCAAATCAATACCAATTCAGAAACTATACATAAGTTATAGTTTGCCTATTGTAGATTTTAGCGAAATAATATATAATTTTCTTTTATGGCGTTGGCAAATCTTAAACGGTAAACCCTTAGTGCTCTCATTTTGTGATTAAAATTATGAACCAAGTTGTTTAGAATTGTCTTATCATTAAAAATCATATGTATGATCAATTGGCAATGAAGTTCAACACAAATAACTATCATTGGTGGTACTTATGGTAAGAAATGAAACAGGTGTTTATAAAGTGTGATTGTTATGTATATTGCTGCTGTGACCTCTAATTTTAACATTTTACGGATGTGTGATCAGAGCGGTAGTCTGCCTTGATTTTCATAAGGATTTGCCCCGGAAGACTGAATTGCCCTGAATGCTTGCATGGGTTCGAACCCCGGGTGGGGAGTTCAACATCTTCAGTGTACCTTCATGAGCGAAATCCCAGCTGGATGTTGTTCGGTTCAGACATCAAATTGGTGGCCCCTTGTATCAGTGTCTGTGTTGAGCAAGTAAAAGATCCCACACATGGAGTAAATGTGTAACATGTTGAGGACATGTAACATGTTGCTCTCTCTTCAATCTCATCAATGAACCCTCGTGAGCGCCCAGAACTAGGCTTAGTGGGCTGCACTTACCTTATCTATCTATCTATCTTCCATCCCCGGCCTTTCACAATTTTATAACAAAGAGAAATGATACATAGATGTCCATATTATTTTAATTCCTGGATTAAATGAAAATGATTCTGGACAATATAATCAACTACCGAAAATCGAGCAAAGATCAAACGTACATTACATTGATCACAAACTTGCTTCATGGTATATTTCCAAATATGTATGGTGCATCTTGTTTGACTTGAGGGTAATTCCGTGTCATTTCATCAAATTTCAGAAAATGTTCCCACTCGACCGACTCAGAATGCCTTGAAAACTTACCAGGATGAAGTTTTCTTGCCTAAAAGCCCAAATCCCAAGTAATACAGTGATATCTTCAATAGTTTCTCTGAAAAAAATTCATGAAAAATTCGCGATTTTTCCTGAAATTTTCTAAGTCCAAAATTTCGAAGGCATGTAACTCAATCAAGGTAAAACCTAGAGATTTGCAATTAAGCGACGTGTTTTTTATGTAGCCCAGGTGTAATAATGCATTGTTTCAGTCACCTCAATGCATTTTCCTCTATTTCACAGGCTGTCGAAAAAATCTGAAAATTGCAGTTTATTCACATTTTTGTCACCAAATTTCTCATTCGTTATAACTAGTGGAGATTTAATATCATAGTTGAAGAATCTTTGCTATGACTTCTAAACATGTATACAGTATCAAGCTAACCACACAAATATTCTTGGAGAAATGTGGTCTGAAAAACTGAAAACGTTATCCGTCTGGTTGAGCCAAAATTGACAGTTATTGACATACTGGACAAGATTTATGAGGCCATTGGAAATGGATCAGTGTCTCTTGTAGTCCATGTGACACTTTCAAATAATTGGAGAATCATGCACTCTAAGCCCCAGCAAGCTGACTTGACTTAATTCAATTTGGGCAACGGTGCTGCAATATATTTATTGAGTCAGTTCAGCTTGTTCATTTGAAGTTGTATCTCTCAGTTTGCCAACATTTTCACAGTTTAAGTGTCAATAATTTTAAGTGAATTGAGTTTACCTGACTTAAAGAAATTAAAAAATGGGCTGGAACTCAACTGAGATACACTAGCCTGGCCTACATTAAATAAGCTGATTTCAGTGTTTCACATAAAGTGAATTGAGTTGACACAACAAATTTTCAATTGGACAAGACAATATTCTGCAAATCGGTCATGCTAGTACAATATAATCAAACCAAAATTAACAAAGGCTTTAAGTTTCTCTGACATAACACAGCTGAGGCTGACTGACTAAATCAATTTTACTCTATAAAATGAAAAAGTTATAATTTATAACCACATAATAGAAATAAGGCAGACTAGCAAAATGTGATTAGGAGAATCTGAATTGAGCGAGAATGGCTGAAATAACACAATTAAGTCACTGAATGTAACTTAATATTGATAAGTTAATATGACTTTTTTTAATTAAGCTGTAATATGCTGAATTACTTGAGAAAACATGGCAAATTTTATTTAAGTTCATATAAACAAATACTTTTATGCGAGATTAACCTGATAAAAAGGTGTTATCATAGCTCATATCAATTAGATTAACCCGAATTGATTCAATTATACTTCCTTTGCCAAATTAAAAAAGGATGAGCCTGCTCAAATAAATTAAATTATTCTGGATAGATTGTACTGTGCTGTTTTCAAGTGATTAACAAGATATAGCATAATTGGTAGAAAAAGTGACCAGATGATAAACAACCACTGATCATTGGTTTTGACCAAGATGAAATTGGACATCTTTGGGACACCCTATGAATTTTAATCAATAATAGCCTACCGTTAGAACTTAGAAATTAAACAGATAGATTGAACAAATAAAATAAAGCACCAGAGATAAGTCTAAAAAGGCATTTATTTTCAATAAAGCAAACAAGAAGTCAATAAAATCAATGGTCAATAAGTGAAAAATATAAATCTGTTGCTTCATTAATTTTACATAAAAGACGATTTGTCATTCACAAGATTTTGAAGTAAAAGGATGACAAATTATACTTGAGCAACAAAAACACATAGAAAGACATAACATAAAAACACAATGTACGTAAGTAAGATCTTTACAAGGAACAAATACATTGCATTATTCACGCATAAAAAATCATTTATTGAAGCAAAACCTGACAAAGGTTGTGCATATATCCATACAAATTTGTGACTGCAACAAATCTGAAATTTCTAGTGACCAAAAATCCCAAGCAAACAATTTTTAAACAAAGCCAACTAGTCATTTTTCCATAAAGAAAGTTAGCAAGGATAATTTTCAATGACCAAATTGTCCATCGGTAAGTCATTGGGAAAATTTTTCAAACGTCCTGAGGTACGGTTAATTATTCTGTTCATTGTTTGGACATCAGAAATTTCAAAACTTCATGTTAAATGTTCTTTCGTCTAAAGATGAAATCAAGGAGGAAGTATGAGCAATTTCTTGGACAATTTGTGTGATAAGTGACAGTACTGAGGTTGGTTGTAATGTCGCGATCCTCACAAAGCAAAGCCAGTGTTGCTCAGTCAAGGTAGCCTTTTGAAGTTCCATCCTGAAAAAGAAAACATAAATTGTATTGCATGTACATGATATAATGTTATCAAACAATATTAACTGTGTGGCTTTAAGATATTTGCAGAAATCAATTTTCTCTCCTCTCAAAAATATTCATTATGTTCCTTTGCAGAATTATTCATTTACCTTATTAATGTTTTTAAATGGCATAATGTATTGTCATCCTTATGTGACCAGTGGCTCACTGGCACTAATTGAAAAAGGATACCCAACATGGCAAATGATCATCAATCAGCATAGATCTCAAGATATCTCTGTTAATCATTGTTGACATTCTTCAACTGTTGTTCGGATTGTTTTATGTTTTTTTTTTTTTTCAAATTAACTTGCGACAGAGGAAAGCTGCTCCAATTTTTCTGAACACTTAAGCTAATTTAATGACTGAATTGTACATACCTGCAAAAAATGTGCTTTTGACCTCAGATTGTATCCCTGAAGAAGTGTAGCATGATTGGAGTGCTGCTGGAGTGCTGCTCAGGTGTGACAGGCCTCATATGCATTTTCTTCTGCAAATATGAAAGAAACAAACATAAATTTATGAAAGTTTTGAAATTCCAACAATTAAAAGCCCAATGGTCAACATGTGTATCCCTTCCCCTACCTGGCAACATTTGATAGCAACATAGAATGATGTCAGTTGTAAATACACAGACAAGTGGACAGACAAACAAGCATGTATGGAAAAATAGTTCCCGCAGAGGGACTAAAAAGTCATTTTTTACGTTGAGCATGTCATCTAACAAAAGGATACAGCTGTTCTGAGGTGGAATTTATAAACATGTGCAGTTATGTTCTGCTTTCCACACAAGTATATTTACGAGAATTGAGTTTTTTAAGACCAGAAACCCAAGAACTTGTATTACAATGATTACCTGGCAAATTTTCTCGAATCTCCTGCATCCGATGTAATTAGATAGTTCAGCTGGTGCCTCCGTGAAATATCCTCTGGTTGACATGTGGTCGCATGTCACAAGGTCGTACAATTTGCGTTACATGGCCATTTTGGACCAAAAATTGTTTTCTTCAAAAATGTCTTAAATACACTCAGGACAACCAATTAAAACCAAAATCAACCACGATTATGCAATAATTAGGTCTGTATATGGCATTAACAAATATTTTCACCATACAAATCAATGTAAAATCATGATTTCAAATGCGTTTTTCTAGAAAACTACTTCATTCCACTAAAGCTGCTATAAAATATGAAGTACTCCATGTATCACCATGAAATTGTCACTGAAGTTGGCCAATACAATGATCTTACTGGTTTGAGCAGTGAAAAGAAGTATCTCTTCTCTAAAACCAATACATCGATCCACAAAGTTATGATAGACCAACTCACTAAAAACGTTTTCAAGCATCATGAGTATATCACAGCTGGAAGCCTGAGTTCATCTCAAAATTTCAAGTAAAATGTTTCAAAACATTACCTATATACATAAGAACTGATTCGAACATCTTACTTCAATAATTATCGAAAATTTCTGTGACATCTCACATGTATCTCAGGTGCCAATTTTTTTGCGATAATAAGAAATCAATATCTCAAGTGAGTTTGTATTTTCATAGCAATCCTTATATTCTAATAGAAAGTCCTGCACTTTTTCATGATATGAGGGTATAAAAGTACATTATGACTTGTTATTTATTTGTTTGATCACTTTTTGGTCATTTTTGAAGTCCAGTTCACTGCTATTGAGCCAGCATAAAGGTCTGTACCAGTCATGCGTGCATGTGTTACATTTTTTTCAGGGTTTTTCAGAGCATCACAGCAGTCAGAAAATCATTGCAAACCTAACCATATTTTATACCACAGTAAACCCTGATTTATGAGCATTTAGACAATAGCACTTTCCACATTGCATGATTATACTGGTTCGAGTTCTGACGGTTTGAAACTTCTAACCCCTCTCCAACTTGACTGTTTTTTGCAGGTGTTACAAAAGTTTCAGGGTAAACTAGACAAGCTGTACAGCAAGTGGTTTACCTGCACACAAAATCTGAGATATGCAATAAAAAGTAGAACTCGTGAGCATTTATTTGATCTATGTTTGAAGTTCCTAGCTTCAATATTAACAGTTTCAGACTAAATTTAAAAAAACATGTAAATTTTTTTCGGCAAGAGGGACAGGTTGACGTTGCTTCACATTAAAGGCTCTATAAAAGGCATGATGATACTTATACTGATGATGTAAGCTTTTTCAGCTTTACAAGGAATTGGTATTACAACAGAGAAAACCAGAACAAGATATCTTTTATCATTGGCATGCAATCTCACTTTTAAGATGATTTTTTCAAATCTGATGTAACGCGGGACACAAAAAAATCACCTATTTTCTCAAAGTTTTTGGTAGCTAACAGCCTTATTCTGTAAGGAAGATCAATTTTTTGAGGTGGATGTGAAACAATAGAAGCTAAGCATTCCAGTGATGTATAATAAGTGATGGTGCATACAAGATATGTACATTTTATTATCACATAAATGTAAAATTTCTCAAATTGTACGACATCACGACACACGACCATGTCAAGAATACTGCTTGTAAATCTGAAAAATATTTTACCAATATCATTTTCAAGCGGCACACAATTTATATAAAACATAATATAATTAATGTGCAAATTCATTGGGAATTAGGAATATGATTAACAATAAATTTGAAGTCCTGATTACTGGATAATATTTTGAGTGTTTTGAGTTTGTCCGAAATATTTATTTATATTATGCCAGAAAAATGTAAGTTTAATAGTATGTTAATTACTTGCACCAACCAACTGAGTGCTACAGGTGTGACTGAGAATAGAGTTTTACAACAAAGTGTAGCCCTATGGCCCGTTTAAATTTAGTGCAATATGCAATAACTAGTCCTATTGCTCGGCTTCATAATCTTCACATTTCAGGAAATAATTACTATTAGTAAATTATGCACTCTGACAAAATCTGGCTCAAAACGAAGCCTAAGGGCTGCTTGAGACACATCAGCATTTTTCTGTCTATATATCATGAACATTTTAATGAATGAGTGCAAATGGACCTTATGAACATCAAATAATATTTCTGTAGCTATTTGAATGCTCATCTTTGTTGCCAGCCAGCTAATCATAAAAATGCCAAGACAAAAAGGGCGACCATTTAATTTCCAAGGTGGCTTGGAGTTTTCCTCTTTATTTCAGGCTAACGGCACCAATTATAAATGTTGAGTGTGAAAAGTCACCAAATATTCACTTCTAAATCAAATTTAACAACACCTTGTTAAAAAATACCCCCACAAGAAATTATTTATTTCAAGTCAGGCCAAAAAGAATTTATTAATTTCACCAATTTCACCAAAACTGATGAAGAACTTTTTTTTTTAAAATAAAAACTCCAACCCCTCCCCCTCGACACTAAATAGTCATCCCCTTAATGCCTGTATACACTATCCATAGTCTAGCATTTGAGATGAATCACTTATCAGGTCAGAGACAACATAATTGTCATTATCAATTTCATGTCCACTAAGATAATATTGCAATAATGACATTTCTTTCCATTTGCTAGTTTTTAATCTCTGGCTTTGAATTAGTTTGACATCATGATGCCCCATAGTTTAACACTGAATTTCACATTACAGTTTCAAGTTTTTGTATTAAAAAAAGTACATGTTCATGCTCTATTGATATTCATAACAATGAAATAAGTATTCAATATTGACAAATGCATTAATTGCTACAGAATATCCAAGTTCTCTTACCTTCAAAAATGTTGAGTTCTTCTAATTTGAGAAATCAATAGGATGGCTTTGCTGTGTCAAGTTAACAGTCTTGAAGGTGTTAGAAATGGTCCTTAAGGCAATAAGCCACTTGGAGGTTGTAGGAAAAACTGCTAACAACATCAAGGGGAATTATGACAAGAAAAACTGCTAAAAACATTGGAGTGTGGGTAACACCACTTTCTACATATAGATGTCAGCACTTTACTTATTATAACAAGATATCCAGTCAATGTTTAAAAAAACACTCATATACAGTCACATTTATTAAAACAACTTATCGTAATGATTTAGTGATCTTTCTAATCTGTAGATCATATCATTGTGGTTGTAATTAAGATAAAATAATGGCCTGCAGCCCAGGTCAGCTTGCTCAAAGATTTTTACAAAGCCGCTCACAAACCAATATTAAGTATTTCAACGGAAGCATAATTACATATATATTTTTCCCTGAAGTAATTATTAAAAGTTATGGTGGTAATACACCCTGCATTGTGTCAAAAAGAAAAATTCAATATTTTGATCCTACTTATTACAGTTAGGCAATTTTTTAAAATATCTCCAAGTTCAACTGAACTGCTGGAAAAAATACCATTAAATAACAACATTTGGAGTTGTTGCTCATAATGCCTGCAAATATGTCAAGGCAATGCACACAGATGATCAACATGTCCACATCCACAATGTCAATTTGACATTCTTTCTATTGATATTTTCAAATTCTACAATAAATTACATAATATACAGAAAATGTCTAATTGTCAAGGATTTGAACTCAAGAAGTCTGTATCACAACACTAGTCATTTAACCAATGTGGCCGTAATGTCCGATGAACACACCAAGTTATTTCTCCTAGTCTTCTCACTAATTCTGCAAGACATAGTATAATTAAGAAAATGTCAAGCTGTCGCAGACTTGAACTCAAGACCTCTTTATTACAAGGCTAGTCACCCTACCAAAGTGGCCACAATGTCCACTAACACATCAAGTTGTTTCTGCTAGTCTTCTCATAAGTTGTATAACAGAGGGTATTTAGAAAACATCACTCTGTTACAGATTTGAACTCAAGACCTTTTGATTACAAGACCAGTCACTTAACCAATATTGCCACAATGTCCACTCTAAACATCAAGTTGTTTCTGCTAGTCTTCTCATAAGTTGCATAACAGAGGGTATTTAGAAAACATCACTCTGTTACAGATTCGAACCCAAGACCTTTCGATTACAAGACCAGTCACTTAACCAATGTTGCCATAATGGCCACACAACACACCAGGTTGTTTCTTCAAGTCATTTTTTAAAATGACAGATTGCATTGTTAAGAAAATGTCACTCTGTTCCAGATTTGAACTCAAGACCTTTGCATTACAAGATCAGCCACTTAACCAATGTGGCCACAATGTCAAGCAAATGCATCAAGCTGTTTCACCTAGTTTACTCAAAAATTCTATAAATAGATTATGAAAAACAGAATATGTGATTTGACTCAGATTCTGTATAGTGGGACCGGACACTAATGATAAACAAATCAAAATATTAAAATTTGTTGACCTTTGCTCCAACCTTTGTACCATAAATTGTACCATAAATATAAGGTGTAACGAGAAATATCTAAATCTCACTGGGTTTGAAGCCAACACCTTCAGATTACAAAACAAACCACTAACCCATGTGGCCACAGAGTAAGTAGCTAAGACAAGGTTATTTTTTGCTTGTCCAATGAATCGAACATAAATAGGATGTTCAACTATTGGCATAACAAATCTGGCATAAGCGAATTAAGCTGAGTAAACTTATTCTGTTTGTGTCTCAGAAGTTCACGAGTATGGCTGAAAAAGATTGTGTTGTGTTGACTTAAAATATCAATCCATTGAAACTGACAAATAGTATATAAGCTGAAACAGCTTAAAAAAAGAAAAATAGCTGATTTCACTTAAACAATTTATGTCAAGTGTGTGGTCTGGGCTTAGAGTGTGGGGATGCCTATGCACACAGAAAGACATTTCTTAATTAAGTATTTCTTGGGTGATGACCACTTCGCAGTGAGCATTGCTTACAAGTGGTCCAAAGATGAAGTGCTGGAACTACCAACTCATTATAACGTCTCAGTTTCCGACTGTAATTAGTAATTGGATGACGTATTAACTTTAGTGAAATTAACAATATTTTGACTATTTTCAGTTAGTCATGTTTAAGCAATTTTGACATTGTCACTTGAATAAATTGATTAGTAATTTTGACAGTTCTAGTCAGAAAGATTTTCTGTCACTGTGAATGGTAATGTGCTTGGTTATATCACAAGACTGAGCAACTCTGAAACTGAGATGAATGTCGATTGATCAAGCCTCAATGTGATGTATTTTTTTCAAATGACTGTCAAAACTACTGATTTTTTTAGCATTTTGACTACAACTGAGAATCTCAGGCACAAACATGTGACTAACCAAATTAGTCATTTTTACTAAATTATTATTATTTTCTGTGTTACTTGTAGTCAGTTCAAGAGTTTTCATGTGAAAATCAGAAATGTCTCGGTGAAAAAAATTTGAAATTTTTATGTAAAGATTTGTCACATTTGCCAGTAAAAAATATATATTATTGAGACACCTCCCTGAATTGGCAATACTTCAGCGAAAACTTAGATATGCGCATCACATGTATGCATAAATATATATTGCGACATGTCATGGATATATCATGGATTAGTCATAGGCACGGGAGTATATACTTCCGTGGTCATAGGTATAAATACAATCACACTGTCTACACAGCCTCTTTAGCCAACTGAAGGTGTGCATCAAAACATCCCAAAATGGAAGGAAAGACGTTTGCTCTCATTTTGGCAATTTCTCTCTTCGTTGCCATAGTGACAGCCGAAGAAGGTAAGTCGTGATTTTGTTACCGTGACGACTAACGAATACTTATACATTAAACTGTTCGTAGACATCCATGACATCATAACAGGCCGGGCAGGCCCTATGTACCACATTGAAATGAATTTTGATTTGTCATTGGATAATTTGCAGGGATGTCAGTAATCCGTCTACTGAAAGAATAAATATATTGTACAAAGGAAAAGCATAGGCTTTGGCAAAAACTTCGCACCACAACCAAATTTGTTGGTATTTGAATTGCATCACCTCTTTCAGATTAATTATGCCTTTTGAAATAAAATTCTGTGATATGGATAGCCTGAGGACAATGGAACAGTTTCGAATGTAGGCCTATTTCAACTTTTAAGGAACAGGTTGTGAATTGGGATTGTTGTTCTCTGGTACTTCGACTTCATCTGTTGCCTTAAACACACTGTAAAATTCGAAATTTGGAGTTGGCTTATATGCATTGAGTGAGATGGTAGCACTTTTCCTTTGAGCGGATCGTTTTAAGTTATGATAATCTGTCTGCTATCAATATTTAAAACAACAAGCTAGGTTAGCTTAGAGATCTTCGCAGATTGGCAGTCCACTGGAATAATTAATTTTCTCACAAATTTTCAATTTGCAAACTTGCTTTTCCACGTCATTGACAGTTTTCTGTTGGTCTCCTAATCTTCTTGATGAAGTACCTTAGGGACCGTTCAGAATTTATGACTGGGGGGGTGGGAGTTTTGCTGGAACTTCCCGTCAAAAATTGATACCCCCCTTGAGTTTCATGCGGATTTTTAGTACCCCACCCCTAGGTTTCACGCATATTTATAGTACCCCCCCCTTGACATACAAAGCAATACACACATATATAATGCCACGCGTACAGATTCATGTCATTTCGTGGACTTTTGCACTTAAAAAAGTCAAAATCAAATGAGTTTATGCGTGTTTTTTAACATTTTTTCTCTGTTAAAATTTCTTACCCCCCCTTGGAAGTGCTGTCAAAAATTAATACCCCCCCTTGAAACACGTGTGAAAAGTTAGTACCCCCTCGGCCAAAACTCCCACCCCCCCCCCCCCAGTCATAAATTCTGAACGGTCCCTTATGTCACTTTGTTAGTTTTTTTATTATCACCAATACTGCTAGACATGATAGATGCACTGAATCAACTTAACCATAACTGACATAAAACAAAACATATTTAGGCCAGTGACATCAAATGATCAAGTTGAAAGTTAATTTTGAAACGGTTTGGACGGCCAATCATCAAACAGCTATAACTGAATTGCGCAACCATATCACTCATTCATACATGTATGCCATTGCATATTTTCAACAAAATAATACTTCTGTCTAAATGGTCTGGTTGCATGGGGGGGGGGGGGCTCTTAATACTCCCACTGACCAAGGCATTCCCCTGGATCCACCACAAATTATTACTAATGCACTTATAAAAATTTAATGTGTTTTTCAGCTGAGCGGGTTAAACGTCGTGGACCTAGAAGAGGATTTGGGGGCTTTGGGAGCAGACCATTCACCAGGCCAACATCGTTAACTCCGACTAGTGCTCCGACTCCTATTGCTGCCGAAGTCTGCACCGCCTTGGAATTGGATGCCAGTTGCTGCACTGGAGATAGGATTGCCAGTCAATTGCACAACAGACAACTAGGCGATAGCACTACTAACAAGTTGACAGCACTACTAACAAGTTGACAGCACTATTAACTAGGCGACATCACTACTAATTAGGCGACAGCACTACTAAGAAGACAACAGCAGTTACTAAGCAGGCGACAGCACTACTAACTAGGCGACAGCACTACTTACTAGACGACAGCACTACTAACTAGGCAACAGCACTACTAAGAAGACTACAGCAGTTACTAAGTAGGCGACAGTACTACTAACTAGGCGACAGCACTACTAACTAGGCGACAGCACTACTAACTAGGCAACAGCACTACTAAGAAGACTACAGCAGTTACTAAGTAGGCAACCGTACTACTAACTAGGCGACAGCACTACTTACTAGACGACAGCATGACTAGCAAAAGCATGACAAAATCGGCGACAACCAACCAGGAGACATCCGACTACAAACTAGGCTACACTTGTACAGCTGGGCAACAGAAGAATGATTGGATACCCAGATACAGAGATACCAAACAGGTGACCGGTCACTAGCAATTGTTGCCTAGTAGGATAAGTATTGTCACTTGAACTTACTTCAGATGTGTCACCCAGTTGGAAGTGCTTTGCAAATTTCTGTCACCTATTTGCAACTACTTTTTACCTAGTATGTGCTGATTTCAAAATTTCTTGTAACTGAGTTGGGACTGACAGGTGTCGCCTAATTGGTTCGCCATCTAGTTGACCACACACCGGAGAGATATATATCAGTGTTGGAATCAAGGCCAGGACATGCAAGGCCAAGACCGAGACTGAAGCATGAGCGTCCGAGACCGAGACTGAGACCGAGACATTTACCCTCCGATATCGAGACCAAAACTGAGGCATCAGCTATCGAGACCGAGACTGAGGCCAGCTGTTTAACTGCCAAACTATTTTAGCTCAAGTATATTGACGTTCAGTCATGATATCGCATAATAAGGCTATAGCAGTGAATTAAAGATTTCACTCAATGACTCAAGTAAAAAGATTGCATTGAAAACAATTAGGGGGCAATCATTACTTTTTTAACGGACGGGGGCGTGGACTTGGTCTCACTACGAATTATGTTATTTTTTACGAAAACCGCGCCAGATTGAAAATTTGTTTTGAGTGTCTGACAACCTCAATTGTAAACATCTAAATCAAACATTGAAGACAAAGATAGTGTGTCCACCAGAAATTGATTTCAAGACTGCTGGGAAATAATAATTATATTAATCTTTTTTGGGATGACTGGAAAAAAATTGTGCAGTTTTTATAAAATTTTGAGGCAGCTTGTCTGTTTCACTACACACTTTCTTATTAATGCTTTGAAAGTTACACTTTCTAGGGCAGATTCCACGAAAAGCAGCAAAATGACTTACCACAAGTTACATTAGCACAAAGACGGATAAGGCCAGACTTAATTGATTTGTAGCTTCTCAGATTTCTCAGGGTGCTTTTTCTGGGGATAGCTGGCAGGACAAAAAAACTGAAATCTTAATCTGTACTGTATCAATCCATTAAATAAAATCATGAGTAAACACTGTTTGCTGTTGGATTGGTAGATCAGAGTAACTAAAAATATGGCCTTGTGCTAATGTAACAATGTTAAATGATGGAGGACGGAACTTTTTTTATGCTGATGCAACAGCAATATAAATGAAAACACCAGCAGGGTACCACTCCTGGCCTGCTCCTGGGAGACCTGGCTTTCAGTACAAAAAAGATTTGAGATCTAATCATGTGTTCGTTAAGGTAATTTATACAGACAAATTTTGCTAATGTAACACTATTAAATGGACAGATGCCAAATTGCAGTTACATGTACATTAGCAATAAAAAAACAGCTACCACACAAAGCTGTTTATGTTTTTGGAGATGTATATAGGCAAATAAGAAAGATTTTTCAATAAAATTTTAGAATCTCACATTTGAAATTTGCATAAGTAGCAAGAACACAGAAAAATTCGCGTGTGAAAGGTGCTAATGTCACCTCACTGTCCTGTATGTGACGGAATCGAGTTACATTAGCAGTCTTTTTTTGTTTTTCATTTTTTTCAAGTTTTATCCTGACCAAAACAATTAAAAATGGTTCCAAAATAATTTTCAAGATGTGTTTTATCGATCACACATCATTACATTTTCCTGAATTGGTTTTAGCAGATTCCACAGAGTGCCAAACTAAGCACCTCTGATCACCAGTAAGTTTGGTCGTCCAAAATTTTCCTCATGAGGGATAAAAAAATATCTTTTTAAGAGCAAAAAGCTACATATTTGAGGATTATTTTAATGATATTTATTCATTAGCTCACAGATGTACTTGGTAATAGGTTTACTTGCTTCAAGAAGCAACAGAGAGATAACAAAAGGGTTGGAAAGTTTAAGGTACCCTCTGAGAGCACTTTTCGTGGAATCTGCCCTTGTTAAGATATACCCCCTCCAGAAATTATTTATTTCAAGACTGCCCAAAATAATTTATATATTTCATCAAAACTGAGCAAGAAATCACTTATTAAAATAAACCCAAGGCATCCCCCCCTTAAAATTAAATGGTGGCCGCCTTATGTTCAACTGCTGGGCAATGGTGTCTCCAGCTATGAAATTATATTGGTCCACATCGAGGAAAATAATGTGTTGTGTAAAATAATATGAAATTTTTTTAGAAAATATCAGTCTCACCAATCAATTTAAAATACTGTTTCGTTCGTTGTAGTAAATTCTGATGAGCCCAGATGATCATTATGGTCTGTTACTATAATTTTATGTGATTCTGTCATTATTTTTATTCCCTTTCAGGCCGGAGAGCCTTGTTTCGGTGCTTAAGAAGAGGACCAATTGTTGGTTAATTTGACGCAACAATTGGAAACTGGATTGCTGATCACCATTGCATGCTTATAATTCTTAATGTACCTATCAATCTCAAAAGTCAGAATATGAATTAGAATAATAGTTTTGTACCGTTACTTCTGCTGGAGAAGACAATCATGATTCACTTTACTTGCCACTTTATTTGACGATCTAGTAACTGCAAAGGATATGTCAAAAATATATATGTAATTTCCTTCTAGTTGTGCTGGTGCCGGGCATTTTGTGCTGCCGGTACCCCTGTGGTTTTTGGTGAAGGATATTATATATTCCAAGGATATCTGTGTGCAAATTGATGATAATATGCTCTGTCATTAAATATATTGTTTTCTTTATTTTTAATAGCAAAGGATGTCTAAAAAATATGTAATTTCCTTCTTACAGTGCTGGTGTACTGCTGGAAATGTATAAGTGCAGTTCTGGTTCTGCTCTGGTGCTATTCTAATGGTGCCTTAGTATTGTACCATGACATGGGATTGTCATGGTGCATTGGTCTGGGGGAAGTTATAATGTTGTGGTGCACTTCTGGTTCTAATGGAGCTATTAGTTCCGGTATAGTGCCATTTTGTTGCGTTGTTGTTTTTTTCTGCAAGCAATAAATGTCTTTAATGTTAAGTGTCCAGTACCCTTTTTGGTCAGAGGGCCATTTCCCATGCTGGCTGGTGCCGTGCCCTTGGCCGGTACCCCAGTTGTTTTTAGCAAGCAATGCAATGTCCTTAATGTTAAGTGTGCTGTACCCTTTTTGGTCAGACAATGTCTTTAATGTTAAGTGTGCTGTACCCTTTTTGGTCAGAGGGCCATTTCCCGTGCTGGCTGGTGCCGTCCCCTTGGCCGGTACCCCAGTTGTTTTTAGCAAGCAATGCAATGTCCTTAATGTTAAGTGTGCTGTACCCTTTTTGGTCTGAGGGCCATTTCCCGTGCTGGCTGGTGCTGTGCCCTTGGCCGGTACCCCAGTTGTTTTTAGCAAGCAATGCAATGTCCTTAATGTTAAGTGTGCTGTACCCTTTTTGGTCAGAGGGCCATTTCCCGTGCTGGCTGGTGCCGTCCCCTTGGCCGGTACCCCAGTTGTTTTTAGCAAGCAATGCAATGTCTTTAATGTTAAGTGTCCAGAACCCTTTTTGGTCAGAGGGCCATTTCCCGTGCTGGCTGGTGCCGTGCCCTTGGCCGGTACCCCTGTTGTTTTTAGCAAGCAATGCAATGTCTTTAATGTCAAGTGTTTGTTGTTTTTGGTGAAGGATATTATATATTCTTAGGATATATCCATGTGCAAATTCGCAAAAGTGAAATCTGATGTCTTTTAAGTTGGGGTTTACATAGCATGACATTGAGTTGTATATTCTTACTCTTAATATATTGTTAAATTATATAATGTTAACTTCATTTCTCCTTGACAGCCACATAGTCCGCCTAGCTCATTTTTGTATAAACCTCAGAGTAGCAAATATTGGAATTTGATCCACTTGCCAACTACCAATATTGTTGCACGACTCTTAGGATCTAAGTGTCACCACGTAATAAATGTCACTTGTAATAAAATGATCAGTCAATCGTATGTGCGCTTTTGTCAATCATATCTGAACGGTTCCTGACTGAGCATACTACCAGGATGCCCCTATACCCCATAATGTTGACAATACCACATGAAAAAGCAGTGGATATATCCCATGTGGTATTGCGATGTATAGGCCTACTCAATGGTTTTTTGTATACTCAATGGTTTGATCATTGTTGATGATGTTATTGCATTGTTTGCCATTGTGACGTCATGTCCATGGTGACATCATAACATTGTGACATCATCGCTTGAACTGCTATCTGTCTTCTGATTGGCTGGTGCAGCTGTTGAGTATAGATCAACTGAGTGAAGTTCAGGTCTCTTTGTAGTTACATAATGGGGTATAAATAAGACCAAATGGTTGTATGGTGATATTTTGAGATGTACTCCTACAGTGAAGATATCCTGAGTCCTCTGTACCCACTTGTACTAACGCACTCTTGGGTACAGAGGACTCAGGATATCTTCACAGTAGGAGTACATCTTAGTCTTATTATATAGTACCCAGTGGGTCACATGACGTCACCTGATGCCACCTGACTTCAGGATTACATCACTGATGTCTCTGCTACCCCCTGACATCAAACTAATTTATTGCGTGAGAAGTGAAGACTCTTCTGGAAGTTGCATGTGGAATGAACACATAACAGCAGAAACAACAACAGCGATTTCTTTAAAAGTATTAGAAACAAACAGTACTTCACCTAAACAAATAATCTATTCACCTAAACCTATGAAACTGGAATATTATTTTATTTGGATGGAAGACGAACACTGTAGATTTTGGTGTAACCGGCAAGACGCCATTGTATTGAACACATATACACAAGCGTGAGACAACCAACATTGCACAAATTGCAGATCCACCAAATCAACTGGCGGACAATTACAACATCGTTGCATCCTTTTTCATTTTTAAGAAGCGATTCATAAACAATAGTTAAATCGACTTTAAAATTTTAGTTTCTTAAAGATAGTAACCCATCTGTACAATAACATACATCATACATGTGATACATTTACATTATATAAATAAATTTATGTTTCACTATCTCTACTTCTTCCCTTGTTGCATCAAAAAATAAATCTTGGTACAAAGAATTTGTAACAGTGTTTTGACAAGATTGAACAACAACAGTGAAATTGTAGACAAGGTATTAAAACATAGGCTGCATAGCAGCAAACCTTCAGCGAAAAAACAACATTTTAAAAGGACAGCATTACACCATAAAAGTGATGTGAACCACATTGCATGTGGTATTTGCAATAGTGCCCTGATCTTGCTCTGAAATTATCTATGTGCCCCACCATATGCCCGCCTGCATGCCAGGGTGTGTGGAACGATGGAAAGACCTTACTAGACCAATATACGCATAATATGGACCAGTTTCTTGCATAAACAAGGAATAAGTTGTGAGGTATGGGTCAGAATGTTTCAAAAAGCATTAAGAGTAACTATGAAGCAGACCAACAAAGGGCACTGAAATATTACATAGGGAATGTATATAAACTTTCATCTATGGACATACAATGATGGCCAAGTTTTGGCCTGGAAACAAAAAATAGTAATTTTAATATTTGATGTCAATATTTCAAGATGTATAGAATATCCATGAGTCACACCCACAAAAGAGACAAATTTATCATAGGTGACATGTGTAACAAATTTCATCCATGTACCTGCAATTGTGACCAAGTTTTTTCCCGAAATGAAAAAAAAAATTAATACATTTTTTTCAATATTTCAAAAAGTATAGAATATCAATCAATCAGACCATGAAAAGGCACAACTAGACCATATCACCCAGAGAATTTACCCTAGACGATTCCCTCAGAGAATCTGAATTATCATAGATTTACGTCACGAGCGTCATAGACTCATAGCCAATCAGCGTGCATCAGTTCTCTCCACTACAAATCTTTACCGGCGATTTATTAGGCAACTATTCATTTCTCAGAGACGTATGACCTATCATATTAAAGGTCTCAGAGAGATCTATCTATTCATGTGACATCACACTTGTAACCGTTACAGAAATGTGCGGAATAACGAAATAGGCCTCATTTGCATAACATGCTTGAAGGCCTATTCATCGGTCAGTTTTGTGGGCGTGTCTGACTTATTCACTGAAGGCTTTGCTGAAGTGGAACATATAGGCTACGTGTGTGAAAAATTTGATCCATGTACATGTAACAGGGGCTGAGTACTAGCCGGGAAATGGAAAAAAAAGTTTTTGAAACACAGTGGCGTCGCATTTGACCATAACGGCAAAAGGTCAGTTGCTCCTTGTTTTTCATTTTTCTTAGTTTTTTTTCATTATTTACAATTTTACAAGCAATGCTGCTGTATGGTGAAGAACTTCAGCAAGTCAGTCATCAATTATTTCTCATTGCTACTGGATATGCCATTATCTCATGTCACCTGATAATTTTGATTTATTTAAATCACTCCTTTTTATGCAAAATACACAATGAAGTTTCTCTCTCAAAGCATTGGATTTGAAGGCAACAGATTGGAAAACTTACCGTGTGTCATAAGTATTTGAAGCATATAACTCCTAGGCAGGAAACATAACGTGCTTTTAAGAATTTTGAAAAGCATGGTAATATCAGTCTACCTACATTTAAATACAGATGGGAATGTGACTCTTCAAACCATCACAAGACGCATCGTAAAACAAAGTTAACATTCTAATAATTTATCAGAACTACAGTCACTTCCCACTTCCCTGTATCATTTGGAGTTACATGTATACTAAGGTGACATGGTCAATTTGATTGAAATAAATCACTATCCAACCTATGGGCTTTCAACAATGACGTAAATTGCATTTGTTGTTACACATTCTCTGCCAGCACCAAATGACAATTTATGGAAACTGAACTAGCTTACATGATTTAAGTAAATCACTCCAAAGAAATTAAAGAAAGTACATGAAGAATCACACTCATCTCCAAGGCAAGAAACATAACATCGACCGCTGAGCGCAAAAAGGGACTTAGTGCCACTAAGTCCCTTTTTGAATTATGGCATTTTTTGGAAGTTTAAGACCTTAAGATAAATGTCTGTGAATATTAGAACAAAGTGAATTAAACTAAAGGAGATATAGCAGGTCAAAGTACATGCAGGATGACACTATTTTTCAAATTTTGTTTTACTTTGTTGTCTCTGCCATAAGAAAATGTAGCCAATGCAGTAAGGGACTTAGTTCACCTAAGCACCATTTCACCCAATGCAAAAAAGAACATAGTGCTGATATGCACCTTTTGGCACTGAAATTTACTTAACAATGATAGTAAAGATACAGTCTGCTCACAGACTCTAAACGAACAGCACAGCTGGAGAGTCGGCCAGAAATCGAATGACCTCAAGCTGACACAGTTATCAATATGCAAGTAGGACAGGTCATGTCCAGGTGGATGGACCTCATCACTTGTGCTCATACGCACACCTGAGCTGCCAGCAAGATATAAACAAATCGTAATCAACAATGTTAAACGATCAAGGAGTGCATATGCACTGCCAATGAGTACCACAAAATTCTGAAGTTTTCAAATCCTTTAACAGCTTTTCCAGCATGATTTAAATGATAGCTTATATGGTTTTCTCCAAAAAAACTAATTGAAACAACAAACGGACAACGATGAAACACTAAAGCATTCATTCAGTTGCTTTGAGAGATCTGAAACAGGTAATTATGTCTGTCACACTGGAGGAGAGTTAATCCTTTTGTTACAATTTCACAAATAATGTATATTGTGGTCAGGGCCAGCTTAATAAGCTTATACTGAGAAGTGAGGGTCTTCATGCTTGGCTGTCTTGCTGGGACGACTCACAATTCTCTGGGTAGGAAAATAATGATTCCGCCAAAAAAAAAGTTCCACAACAAGTACCACTTTGCAGCAATAGCAGCATTCTAACAATAAACTGGCCGATTAAAAGTTATTGAATATTCAATTCTAGACCTAATTCAACAGACCCCGTCGTTACTCCACTTCAATTAAAAAAAGTGATAGTTGCTGAATCTGAAATCTCTTAGAGCTCACTGACAAGAGTCAGATCGCTTGCAGTTTCTGTTATGGATTCAAGAGGGCAGCACATACACAATTTTGTGAACCCTTTGAGCTCTAAGTTTAGAGTGGTAAAGATACTAGCTCTAAGCTCCTTTTTGCTCCGAATAACTAAAGAACCCAGTCGGCGCAAACAGGAGCTTAGTGCATCTAATGCAAGAAGGAGCCAGAACTGAAAACAACTGTTCAAAAGTCGACATGCTATTAAGAATCAAGAAAAGTATAAGTGTGGAAATATGAGACTACCTATGTTTAAATATATTCTGAACCAAAATTGCTGAGCCAATCAAATGCCATGAAATCATTCATAACGATATTGGTGTGTAGACTGTAGAGTGTGTTACTGGCTTGTTTTTGGCATGGCTGTCTCCAGTATGTCCATGTACTTAATTGTCAATTGAAGAGGTAAGCTTGGGCTAGGACGAAATGTCTAACAGTTTATGAATATCCCGATCTTACATATTGGGAGATAATTAAGTAGATTACATATGAAACAGTAATTTATAGAGAGTTATTACTAACATGTATAGGTCTGAAATATTTGGTGCAGAATATAACAAATATTCAGAATTTGTAATAAGATCATTGCAGACTACGTATAAAATTTTCTGAAGACATTTTTCGGAAAGGATAATAATAAATAAATAATAATACCGAAAACAAGAAACTTCACCTATGTGTAGGTGAAGTTTATTAACAATATTTACGAAACAAGAACTTCACCTATGTAATAGGTGAAGTTTCATAATAATGAAATAAAAGAAAATAATATGATTCCCCTGTAAGTCGAATCATAATTATTTTGCAACATAATCTCTGTTACTAGGGCCATGAGAAAACATTTTATCCTCAAGGGGCCGGATTTGCCCCAGGGCCTGAATTACCCCACGTTTCCCTAGGCCTACATAAGAAAACATAGTTCTTAAAGTTATAACAGCACAATGTAATTATCATACTATCATCCTGTCCTATTTGTCTAAAGAGTGTAAAAAAAAAACAATGCAGGACATAAATCATGTAGCATCCCTAGTAGCAGCTGAGCACATAAATTTTCATTGTGATGTTGCATTATTTCTTCTGCAACATTGTCTAATTAATCATGGTTGACCATTGCCATGCAAATTAGAGCTAAATATGGTTTGCTTTTGATATTTTACTGGATTGTCATAACTGGTTCACACGGTTTAGAAAGAATTAGAAATTCTTACCTGGTATTTCATTGTTATCAATAAGGTTTTACAGCTGAGTTACTTCCATCATGATTATTTTTTACCCATTCACTGAAGATGCAATAATGGGACCTTACTTTCCTGGTCCAAATGAGATTTTACTGGATTGCATTATGTTTTCTAAGTTTTCTTTAGTTGTTGGTCACAAGTATGATATAATGCATATTCAAAACTTGCCAATAAAGGATTAGAATGCATGTTGTCAAAAACATAGGTATTGTCTAACTTACACTCATATTAACAGCTTGTTGCTAGCTGTTTTTCTGTGAAATAAGCAAACATAATATTCTTGTACTGCTCTTTTAGTTTACAAATTATACTGGAAATGATACCAAGGGCTGTTTCAATGGAATTTTCATTCATTATAAGGTATGTAATATTATAATTCAATTTATATAACATTCTTAGTATTGACCCAGGCAAATTCAAATCAATTTGGTAATTTATATGAAATGAAAATAGTTAGAGGACAAAAATTATCAACAAATGCTGATTGACCTGCGATATCACCTTGAGTCATATATACATTTTAATGCACAGTATCCTATTCAGTTCAACCATATGACAGATAACGGAAGCATTTGGCAATGGTTGGCGGATGCTACATGATTTATGTCCTGCATTGTTTGTTTTTTATACTCTGTAGACAAATAGGACAGGATGGTAGTATGATAATTGTATTGTGCTGCTATGATTTTTAGAATAATTTTTGCTTATGTATGACAAATAACAGAAGCATTTGGCAATGGTTGGTGGGCTTCATTTGAGATGACCTCACAAAATTGAAAGTCCAGTCATCAACCACTTCTAATTTTTTTTTTTTGGTGTGTAAGTTTCGGGTTTTAATCAAACTTTGAATAACAGACTGTACAAAATTTATGAATGTGCATATGATGGGAGCTTTGCATGACAGGTACTAAATTTAGCATTTAGATTTACAATTGACCACAACGTAAAATGGTAAAATGCATGCTGTTTTTCATTTTTACTCCGATGGGATACACAGGTACTTAATCTGTGAGAACTGTCTGGCACCTACACTGTCAGTCTGCAGCTTATTCTTTAACCAACTTCTCTGTCTGTCAAAACAGAAGTTTCATTTACTCTCTTCAAATGAAGTGATTTATTTCAATCACTGTGGGTGAGTTCTCAATGCCCAGGTCTGATTTATGTATAGGACAGGTGAAGAAATAGTCTGAACATAAAAATTAGTAGTCTTGTTCTGCAGCGGAACATTTAACTGTTGCAGTTGTGGTGGTGTTTTATTGGCTTTCCTCCGTACACAAAGAAATTATCGTTAGATAAGTGCCATTTTCAATGTTCTTGATCAGATAGTGAAATTTTTGTCCTTGCTGGAAACTAATTAATTTATTGACAGTGAAGGAAATGAGACTTGATCTTTCTCAGTTTGTAGCGATTTGAATAAATCAAAATTACTATATCACATTGGTATATTAGGTCTTGATTGTACAGTAATAGTGATTTTGTTTTAAGATGCCTTGAGATTATTTTAAGATCGGTATGTTTTCTAGCATGTTCAGGCATTGATGATCTCAAATGGCCAAACTCACAGTTTTTCATAATATTTAGTAGTATGTATTTTTTCCCCAATGTGATTTGCTTACAGTCAATGATCATATGATAATTGACCAGTTTTCCAAATGGTTCAAAATGCGATTCAACTGTATTCTGGATTTCTTCATCAGAACATTTGAACACAAATTTGTCTGCACTAAATAGTGATGTCCAGGTTAAAAGTGTCCCACTACAATGGCTAAAATAATATCACTGTTAATGCAAACGTCATTGATTGAGACATGGGATGATCATGGCACACTTATCTGTCAAAAAGTAGCATTTTCTGGGCATGCCCCTGATCCCTATGATGTGTGCTCATGTATACTGTTCACTGATTCATAGTTCTTTAACTCTTTACTTACTTTCATTGGACTGATTTATTTAAATCACTGTTAGTCATATCACTATGCCCAATTCTCTGGTGAAAGGTAAAAATTAAAAAGACAAAATGAAAAGCAAGGGGCACTTGACTGGTTTGCCAAATGGTCAAATGCGATGCCACTGTGTTTTGATATTTTTGTCAATATTTCAAAAAGTACAAAATTTCCATCCATGAGACCATCAAAAGGCACAACTAGACCATACAGGCTACATGTGTACCAAATTTTATCCGTGTGCATGCAATACGGGCTGAGTCCTAGCCCAGAAACAAAAATAATAATTTTTTAATATTTTTCTCAATATTTCAAAAATTACAAAATTCCATCAATCAGACAATCAAAAGGCACAACTACACCATACAGGCTACATGTGTACCAAATTTCATCCATGTACATTCAATACGGGCTGAGTATTGGCCCAGAAACTATCTATCCGCCCGCCACCCGGACGCCCGACCGCCCGGAATTACAACATACATGACATCTGTAAAGTCATAAAAGCGATGTTGACAAAATTGGTATAATGCAATCGTGGCCAAATCTTGGCCTGAAATTATCTATATACCCGCTGACTTACCATCTGCCTGCCTGCCTGCCAGGGTATGTAAAACCATGGAAAGGCTGAACTAGACAGATTTACACATATTATGTTGCAGTTTCATACATGTACAATAGGTTATGAGCTGTGGGTCGAAAACCAAGAAGTATATTAATTTATATTTTCAATTTTTTTCTAAATATTTAAAATGTGTTAAAACTACCTATCAATGAGACCAGTGAAAGATCTTTATAGGCAATATGTGGATGAATTTTTGTCAAGGTACATCCAAGGGAAGTTTTGGACCAGAAAGCAAAAATTATAATTCGCAATATATTTTGTCAATATTTCAAAAAGTATAGAATGACCATGAATCACACCATCAAAAGGCACAACAGCATCATATAGGTGATATGTGTATGAAATGCCATCCACGTACATGCAATACTGGGCAGGTTTTGGGCCAGAAATGAAAAAAAATTGTTTCTATTACTTTTTCTCAATATTTCAAAAACTATAGAATACCCATCAATCAGACCATCAAAAGGCACAATTGGACCACATAGGCTGTATGTGTACCAAATTTCATCCATGTACATGCGATAGTGACCGAGTCTTGATCCGGAAACGAAAAATATCATTTTTTATCTTTTTGTTTAATATTTCAAAAAGTATGGATTATCCATCAATCAGACCATCAAAAGGCACAACCAGACCATATGGGCTATATGTGTACCAAATTTCATCCATGTACATGCAATAGGGCCCGAGTTCTGGCCCGGAAACTATCTATCCGCCCGCCGCCAGACCGCCCGGACGCCCGACCGCCCGGACGCCCGCCCGGACGCCCGCCCGGCGGACGGACAACATTTTTCCAAAGTGATAACAATACCTTCTTCGAACTTCGTTCGCTGAAGGTAAAAATAGAGCTAGGCATCTGTACCTTGGCATGAAGTTGAGTTTCGGTAGCCAGATGAATATACTAAAAAATCAGCCTGATCAAACAATATTTAGGGGTGCCTCCAGAAGCATATTTCCTAGGACATTTTCAGGAAAAGTTATGTTTCCGTAGAATCGCGGTTTGCAATATCTTGACTAATATAAAAGATAGACGAAAAGTAATAACATATTTGGATTCTTCAGAAAATTTCCTTCAAAATGAATACCTGGAACCTATACTTTTGTTGAAAAAATGTTGATGCCATACTGCAGGATGTGTTTTTACTTTGAATATTTAATACGACTTCACCGATATACAAAATTTTTTCTTTAAATGACTACACGATACTTTGTCTTTAATTGTTCCTTTCATATTTATTATGTTTGATACACGTGAGTAATAATTTGCTATCTCTTTTTGGCTCTCAACGCTATTACTATTATTGAAGGATCTAATGATCTTGATTAATGTTTCACGACTGTATGACAATAAAGAAACAACCTTACTGAAATGCTAAATAATGCTATACATTGACTAGTCAGTATCTGTTTTAACACTAAGAAAATCTTGTCTGATATTACAGTGCACAAGAAGATGGGTCCATGTAGGCCTACA
Source organism: Platynereis dumerilii (assembly GCA_026936325.1). Classification (NCBI taxonomy): domain Eukaryota; kingdom Metazoa; phylum Annelida; class Polychaeta; order Phyllodocida; family Nereididae; genus Platynereis; species Platynereis dumerilii. The sequence continues at coordinate 24,137,869 of JAPTHN010000009.1, read as the reverse complement.
ATTGTACATAATATTGTAATCAACCATTCATATTCTGCAAATTAATGAAATACAAGTATTGTGCGTACATTGTATATTTTCTAGAAGTAATTTTCTGAGGCCACATTAAGCTTCAAATCAAAATTTTTAGAGTAGGCCTATATCAGTGACTATGTTAACCAAGACTGTCAATATATATAATCTGTATCCTACAATAAATGGATGGCAAGGTCCAAGCAGGATTTATATCATAGATTTAATCTTTAGTCACAATTCCATGACAAGAATAGAATCAATTGAATAAGTGCAATATTTATTGAACATTTTCACTCAAACTTACATGTTGTTTAAAAAGGGCATTGATTATTCGCAGTCTCTTGCAGAAGGGTACAAACCTTGCACATTAGTCTACTTACAGTCCATTATATTAGGAATGTGTGATATCTGCATAAATGTTTTAGATGCTATACTGTGTGACCTTGAATAAAAGTATTTGAGAATTGAGAGGCAAAGGTGGATAGGCCTTTTGAAAGGATATTTTCATAAATATAAATGAAATCAGATTAAAACCAATCATCCTGTAGGTGTTAAGAATGGTCATTTTAAGTTTAAGATAAGTTTATTGAATTAGTAATGAAGAAATAGAATATCATTTAAAATGCAAAAAGGAGAAAGAAAGAAAATCAGTACTTGTGTTCCTCTAACTATACCATAACACAAACTCAAGCCATGATACGACTCCCTGGCTCAATTTTTTGTTATTCATAGCCATAGGACAGCTGATGTACCTTAATGCACATGTGATAAACAGAACCATCTCCTTGTGCACAAAAAGTATTAGGGCTAGTTTTACACAAGGTTAAAATAAATTGGGACTTATTAACACATAGCATAGCAAGCTTTTTCTCTTTATAGTCATAAAACGTTTATTGAGATCATCAGGAATAATTGAAATATCTTTGATCAAGAGATAAAATGGAATACTGAATAATTATTGCTGATATTTATAAAACATGATTTATATGAAGAGAAAAAAGCAAAAGACTAAGTACCATGCAGTCAAATAAATAGAAATTTGTGTATATCAGTGACGTCGTACATAATAATTGAAGTGAAAGCATATCTTGCAGTACATGATCACCATAATATTGACGGAAACATAGCTTCCAGGTATTCATTTTGAAGGTAATTTTCTGCAGAATCCAAATATTTCATTAGTTTTTTTCTATCTTTTATATTAGTCAAGTTATCGCAAACCGCGATCGTACGGAAACGTAACTTTTCCTGAAAAATTCAAAAGAAATATGCTTTCGGAGGCACCCCTAAATATCCATCGATCAAGCTGAAAATTTAGCATCTTACTTTGCATGGTAAAACCCAACTATGGACCAAGGTACAGCTTGATTGGTTAATGTTTGGGCAACTGATGCACCCTAATCTACATGGATGAAATCTTTTACAGATGTAGCCTGTATGGCCTAGTTATGCCTTTTGATGGTCTGATTGATGGATATTCTGTACCTTTTGAAATATTGAGAAGAATGTAAAAAAAAATATATTTTTTTTTCATTTCTGGGCCAAAACTTGGCCGTTATTGCTGTACATGGATGAAATTTGTTACACATGTCAGCTATGTGATAAAGTCATGCCTTTTTGTGGGTGTGATTCATAGATATTATCTACCTTTTGATATATTAACAAAAAATATCAAAATTATTTATTATTTCTGTTTCCAGGCCAAAACTTGTGCATTAGCCTATGCCTGTCCATAGATGAAATTGGATACAAATTACCCAAATGTTCTAATGCCTTTTGATGGTCTGCTTGATAGTTACTTTTTAATACTTTTTGAAATATTGTGTTTCCAACCCACAGCTCACAGCCTATTTCTTGTTTATGCATGAAACTGGTCCATAATATGTCTAAATTAGTCTAGTGAGGCCTCTGCATGGTTCAACATACCCTGGCAGGCAGACAGGCTTATGGCAGAACAGAGAGCATAATTTTAGGCCAAGACCAGACCACTACTGCATACACTTATATTTGGTTCACATCACTTTTATGGTGTTATTGTGTCCTTAATGGTGCCTTTTCATTGAAGGTTTGCCGCTATGCAGCCTGTGTTTTGTTTTGTAATTACAAAATATATCACCTTATGCATAGCCATGGTTATTATTGGTGTCGCCACATGTACTGTTCTCAATACTGCAAATGCTGAATGATGTAGGAAGCTATTGACACATTATGGTGCTTTCGCTTCTTTACCATAGAATTCCCTTGATCAGGAACAATGTAATGTATACATTATTGGTATATAATACATAAAAGGGTTCTATCATGTCATAAAAGCAGTAAAATGCATAAGAAAAAACACTGCACAGTAAAATTAAATGTTACTGAATTAATTGAGTGTGTGGATATAAAACACTGTAAAATTTGTTATGTAAATTTATATGTTAGCTCAATCAACTTGTGCAACCACCTCACTCAATCAATTGAGCTGAATCAGTGCCTCCGATTTTACAGTGAAGGAGATATTCAAATTCCAATAGTTGATATAATTTTTGTGTTAAATATTTCTTGACACTGATTCTGACAAGCTTCTATAGATATTCAAATTCAAAATTAATCCCATCATAATACAGACAGCAGGGAGAGATAAGACCTTATATATAAATGAAGTGTGCATCCATGGATCTATAACATACGTACACTATGGTATATACTGCGTCATTATGAGTTTGCCTTTCTAAAGGTAAAAGTAAAATATTCTGAACTAATACAGTCTGCCATAGTTGTACAGACATAATTTAAGAATTATTCTATTTTCAAAAAGAATTTTGAGTTAATTCCTTATTCCTCAGTTCGGGATTGCCCCCCCCCCCCATGTCACTTGGCCACTTAACTTCCGAATTCCCTACACTGTAAAATCGGACTCGCTGATTCAGCTCAATTGATTGAGTGAGATGGTTGCACAAGTTGATTGAGCTAACATAGATTAATGTTTTAAGCTGAGATAACTCAAAATACTGAGCTGAGATAACTCAAAATACTAAGCTATGTTGACTAAGGTATTCAAGCTGAGAAAACTCAAAACAATGAGCTGTGTTGACTTACAGCTCAAAATATTGAGTTTTGTTGACTTATTGATCCAAGCTGACACAACTCAAAATGTTGAGCTGTGTTGACTTATTTTTAGTTGTTTTTCATTTATATTTGTGTGACCTGTCTTATAGAGTTATTTATGAATATGGGCTGTAATCCCGAAATATTGTTTGATCTCTCAAGGGGATCCACCTGAACCAGTATGCTTCATTTCAGCACATCATGGACAGGCCCAAGATGCATTCAACAAAGACCATTGCATCACAAGGAGATTTAAAAATTAATTTCTTGTGAATAAATCCCAATGGCCTGTGGCTCATCTCAGTTGGTATACAGTGCTAGAAGCCTATATTTGAACACACTCTGACTTGGAAATGTTGGTTGACGTATGAAAGCATGCATCTAATTACTCCCACAAATTAATTAAAGAGAGATAAAAATAAAAAAGTAACCAGCTAAAGTGGTGTGCTCCTCATTTTTTCTCTGGGATAGCGTAATATAAATGTTATTTTTTCTTGTAAGTAAATAATTAATTAAAACTAAATGCAGTCTTATGAGAAGTGCTTGTTATAGATGGCGCTATATGTGGCATGACTGACATGTCAAGCTATCCGCAACAACTGAAGCTTTCATGTTTTCACAGCTTAATGTTATGATTCGTTTGGACAACTTACAGCCAGGGCCGTGCAGAGCCTGCAGTAGGCCCAGGCCAAAATCAAAAAGTAGGCCCCCCTTCAGGTTGAACAATTTTGAGCAAAATATATTACCTTGAAGCGCAAAACCTAGCATGTTTGCTTTTTGATAAACTGTTTATTTATTCGTGCGAGAAATTTATTTATCCCGGTTAAAATTCAGATGTCAAAGCATCATTAACTAGGCTTTTGTATCAAAGCATCCATTCAATAAATTCTATCAAATATTCAAATCAAGGTGACATCCATTAAGGTACAAACAGTATGAAGGGTATACAATAGATTTCTGATTTGTGACCTCATCTGACAATTGCAAAATTGCCAATGGATGCTAAATATAAGAAGTTTAACATTACTGTAGAGTTTACCAAATTAAGAAAAATCAAATAAGGTACAATTAATAAATTCATGAATCATAAAAACTACTGTTACAAAATCATTGCAATATTAAAAATATGTGAAGTTTTAATGATTCTGATTTCTGTGATGTTTTTAGGGCTAACAGCATTTCCTAAACAAAAAAATTTAGACTATAGTATTTTAATCACAATCAATTCAAGTACCATGTTACATACTAATCAGCCTACTCTGTGAAAGCCTTTCTTGCATCTTTTGAGAAATTTGATTTTGCAATACATGTATCACTATTGATTTCCTGAGTAGTTTGTCGACTATTAAAGACTTTCTGTCCCTATCATAGAATGAAAGTAAAATAATTTGTTCCAGAGCACTAAAACTGTGCTCATATGATGCAACATTTGCTGGGGTCAACATCCAATTTCAAGAATTTCCCCATTAATATTCCTGGGGCTAACCGAATCAGTTTTAAGATTTACATGAAAGACTCTTTTCAGCAGCAGAATTTCACCTTCAAGATCTTGCAAAACATGGTTGCCATACTTCTGCAGGTACTCTGCAACCTTCTGGGCAAATCCTTCGTAGTTTGGTCTACAAATTCAAACAGAATTGAATTGTTCGCCAAATCGATAGCTGATGCGAGCCCTTTCGCTCAGGGGGGCTAATGTAAGATGCCAAAAAATTTTAAAATTGAGAAAAAACCTCTGTCAAAAACTTATTGGATTTTGTGATTTACAAACAGATAGTTTAGTGTGCTTGCTCGTTCGTAGACCAAAAATCAAACATTAACATGGGGCCTAATGGAAGAGGGCCAAGTATTTTACTACAGGGCCCTCTTAAATCGGAGGCTTAACGGTTCATCCTGACAGCAACTTCACAGAATAGCCACTTAAAAATTGTGGAGAGAGATAGACCATAAATGTGACATCTATAGATTTACAATGTACAAGATGTGAAATGACTTGAGTTGGCTTATGTTGGCTTAAACAACAGTACACTACCATAGCTGTATTTCTGATGAATACAGAAAAAAAGCGATCCATAGAGTTTTTGTGTTAAACAGTATCATTATAATTATGTAAATTTATTGCCGACCGTAGGAATGTGGGGGCCCACCAACTTATTTTGCCGTGGAGTTCAAAATGACACCATGTGCAAAGCGAGCATAATCTTACTTTCGCGACGGGCGGTTTACTTCACTTTGGAAGTGGGCCCCCTGAAATTTGGGGGCCCCTGCCATTTGGCCCCCCTGGCCCCCCCTCTGCTCAGGCCTGCTTACAGCATTGAGCTATCATACCTAGACAACTTATAGGATTGAGCTATCATAGCTTGAAAATTATTAACATTCTCAGACAGCTCAAATTATTGCATCAACTCAGTTTTCAAATTTTACAGTGTATCCACAATAACTCCCCCCCCCATCCTATGTGGCTTATATATTATACAGTACCTGCATCATCAATTTGAATAATAATAATATATTATGTACATCTCTTTCATGTTTGCCAACAAAAAAATTATTATTATTTCTGACACCTCCCTGAATTGGCAATACATCAAAACAAAAACTAATATTATGCACATGTAGATGTGTGACTGTGATGCATTGTGTAGCACAGATCAGTGGATATTCATTATATTATGCATAGGTATATATATACAAGCAGCTCTTGAGACACTGCAGTTTCACTTCACAGCGTGCAAGAAACTAAAACAAAATGGAAGGAAAGACTTTCGCACTCATTTTGGCGCTTTTTCTTTTTGTTGCCATGGTAACGGCTGAAGAAGGTAAGTTGTCATTTTAATGAATACATCAATAAATTTAACATTAAATGACAAAAGCATACATCTTAAACTTTGTGTTTTCCAGCTGATCGGGTTAAACGCCGTGGAGGCCGATTTCGAGGCTTCTTCTGGGGCAGACCATTTACCAGGTCGACGTCTTCGACTCCGACTACTAGCCCTACCCCTGTTGATGCCCAAGTGTGCACTTCCTTGAATTTGGCGGCCACCTGTTGCACTGGAGGTAGGCTATGTATACATATGTAGTTACATTGGTCATAGAAAAAAAACATCAATTTCGGAGGGTTCCGTTTCAGCTGTTCCGTAGTTTTCCATGAGTAAAAAACACTGCTCTTGGCTAACCCTTATGGGCAGGGCCGTGCAGAGCCTGCAGTAGGCCCAGGCCAAAATCAAAAAGTAGGCCCCCCTTCAGGTTGAACAATTTTGAGCAAAATATATTAACTTGAAGCGCAAAACCTAGCATGTTTGCTTTTTGATAAACTGTTTATTTATTCGTGCGAGAAATTTATTTATCCCGGTTAAAATTCAGATGTCAAAGCATTATTAACTAGGCTTTTGTATCAAAGCATCCATTCAATAAATTCTATCAAATATTCAAATCAAGGTGACATCCATTAAGGTACAAACAGTATGAAGGGTATACAATAGATTTCTGATTTGTGACCTCATCTGACAATTGCAAAATTGCCAATGGATGCTAAATATAAGAAGTTTAACATTACTGTAGAGTTTACCAAATTAAGAAAAATCAAATAAGGTACAATTAATAAATTCATGAATCATAAAAACTACTGTTACAAAATCATTGCAATATTAAAAATATGTGAAGTTTTAATGATTCTGATTTCTGTGATGTTTTTAGGGCTAACAGCATTTCCTAAACAAAAAAATTTAGACTATAGTATTTTAATCACAATCAATTCAAGTACCATGTTACATACTAATCAGCCTACTCTGTGAAAGCCTTTCTTGCATCTTTTGAGAAATTTGATTTTGCAATACATGTATCACTATTGATTTCTGAGTAGTTTGTCGACTATTAAATACTTTCTGTCCCTATCATAGAATGAAAGTAAAATAATTTGTTCCAGAGCACTAAAACTGTGCTCATATGATGCAACATTTGCTGGGGTCAACATCCAATTTCAAGAATTTCCCCATTAATATTCCTGGGGCTAACCGAATCAGTTTTAAGATTTACATGAAAGACTCTCTTCAGCAGCAGAATTTCACCTTCAAGATCTTGCAAAACATGGTTGCCATACTTCTGCAGGAACTCTGCAACCTTCTGGGCAAATCCTCTGCAGTTTGGTCTACAAATTCAAACAGAATTGAATAGTTCGCCAAATCGATAGCTGATGCGAGCCCTTTCACTCAGGGGGGCCAATGTAAGATGCCAAAAAATTTTAAAATTGAGAAAAAACCTCTGTCAAAAACTTTTTGGATTTTGTGATTTACAAACAGATAGTTTAGTGTGCTTGCTCGATCGTAGACCAAAAATCAAACTATAACATGGGGCCTAATGGAAGAGGGCCAAGTATTTTACTACAGGGCCCTCTTAAATCGGAGGCTTAACGGTTCATCCTGACAGCAACTTCACAGAATAGCCACTTAAAAATTGTGGAGAGAGATAGACCATAAATGTGACATCTATAGATTTACAATGTACAAGATGTGAAATGACTTGAGTTGGCTTATGTTGGCTTAAACAACAGTACACTACCATAGCTGTATTTCTGATGAATACAGAAAAAAAGCGATCCATAGAGTTTTTGTGTTAAACAGTATCATTATAATTATGTAAATTTATTGCCGACCGTAGGAATGTGGGGGCCCACCAACTTATTTTGCCGTGGAGTTCAAAATGACACCATGTGCAAAGCGAGCATAATCTTACTTTCGCGACGGGCGGTTTACTTCACTTTGGAAGTGGGCCCCCTGATATTTGGGGGCCCCTGCCATTTGGCCCCCCTGGTCCCCCCTCTGCTCAGGCCTGCTTATGGGTCTCCAGGACCAGTTGTTGACAGATATCTGAATTCCAGAAGTTTGCCATTTTTGTTCACTTAAAAAATTGAAATTTTGTGTCAGCTTAAATGATTGAGTGAGATGGTTGCACAATTTGTTTGAGTTGGCATAGCTTTGTTATTTTAAGTTCTGGTACTCTGTCAAATGTTAAAACTTACAAAAACAGGCCATGTTGGCTCAAATTAATTGTGCAACAATCTCACTGAATCATTTACAGATTATTTCGTATTTGTAGACTTAAGGACTGAATGTGATTTTTTTTTCTAGGACATTTTATCCTTTGGGGAAAAGTGATGTCATAATTTGTTTGATGTCACTTTTCCCCATTGAATACATGTCCCAGAAAAAATAAATCACGATCAGTACCTATGTCTACAAGTTTGAAATCATCTGTAAGCTTGGTAAAGAAACATAGGTGGAGGAGAGTTGCCTTATATGGGGAGGGGGTTGCAGTGCATCATTTAGTCAAAGCTGGAATGTTTCTTCTCTTTTCCCGAATTTAATGATAATCCGTAGTGCTGCCAGAATTTTTCATGGTTTTGCACAAGAATGTGCTATAACCCTGATAACTTCCTGATACAAAACATTGACATCTATGTATAGACGTATGGGGGGAGGGGGGCAGTGCCACTGCAACCCCCATAAGTCTATATATAGATTTCAATGTTTTTGGGGCAATCGCCCCCCCCCCACTCCCCCCAAAGTTTGTGTAACAGTAAGATTCGGCCAAAAATGCTTAAAAATTTGGGCAGATGATTAAATAAACAATATAGAAAATTAATGATTTCTTGGCAATTTGATTTCCCCAAAAAACGGCGCGCACCATATGCCTATGCAAAACAAATATGGTATAGTGGGGGGAAGCACGGGGCAAAACGGGGGTAAAATTTGGGGTAGCCGATAGCAGGGGAATAACAAAAGGGATGGGGGGTGTATCCTGTCTAGAGGCCTGCAACCGCAATTGACCAAAATTTCGGGAATTGGCACAACACTGTCTCATTCAAACAGAAAGCGCCCTACAAATTACCCTGTGTCGTAACTTACACGGCCCTGTACAAAAACTATACATGCTTATTGTAACAAATTCCTGACACTAGACATAGCCTTGGGCTGGAGTAATATATAATTTGGTCTTTAATTTTCAGGCAGGAGAGCACTGATCCGATGTCTTCGAAGTGGACTTTTTGGCTAACTGGAAGCAGAAGGCTTGACAACTGAAAAGTTCCATACAACATTGCTAGAAAGTTGCTGAAACTTGACAGAATATCTACCTTAACAATTGATTGTTAAGATATGAGCAGTTTTTTATAATTTTATTTCATCAAAACAAAATTTGCATGTATAATATAGGCTGTCGCCATTTTGTAGTGATAATATCATGTTATGAAATACCTGATTGAATACGAAATTTCTTGCATGTTATATGACACATGTATCTTCATGATATTCCGCTGTCCAATAAAAGTTTATAAATAAAAAATGTGACAATGAATAAACACTTGAAACTTTTGTCTCAGAGCTTCATGATAATTATTGATAAACCTTCAGCATTGTAAGGTATATAAAACTATGAGATATGTGTCAGAACAACTTCCTAAATAGCACCTACTGTCAGGAGCTCATTTTGAAGATCAAAACCTTTTATATTCCTGCAAGGAATTTTTCAATATCAATAATGTTTCATACAATATCACAGGTCTGATATTTTAGTATGAGATGGTGATATTCAGAGTTCATAATAATATGAATTGAGGGTGATGTATTTTAACTGATTCATGGATTATTTTTATTTCCTCCATTCGGTGGTTTTCTCGACAAGTTCAGCATCACATTCCATTGTGTGGTAACTTCCACATCATCAGGAGTTAATTGGTCTTTTCCTGGTGTTTCTTGTTTGTAAATTTGTAATAAGCTGGAAAAAAAATTGATGTAATTATGGAAATTGCTGCAACAAGCAAAGTATTTTTCGTATAAATACATAGTGTATTACAGCTCTCGTTACAGCTCTCGCAATTACCAAGAAGAAATCTTTTTTTCCATAGTATGGACCTACTATGTCATAGCTGGAGACTCCATTGGAACCTATGCATCTTTGGTGCTTGCTATGGTGTCATGGGTGAAACAGGCCAATAACTTTTCATTTGGACAACTTAATCACAGCCTTAAATTATGTCATGGCCAGATTAGCCAATAATACCACGGCAAAACTCAGGTGTTAAGTTGGAAGTTGGGGGGCGGGGACATAGTTTATTTGGTGAAACAGTTGTTTACGATCATGCTTCTGGTCTAAATTGGATTTGATATGGAATTGTCAAGCTCAAGCATTTTGTGTATTGTTGTTAACTACAAACAATTACCTTTCCTGTATTGCTTATTGGTTACCATAGTACCATTGATATGCAAACATAAGGATCAATTGACTGCTTTTGAGCAGAGTGCCCCGTCCCCAGGAGTTGTCCAACTTTGCACGTAAGTTGTTGTTGTGGTATTATAGGCCACACTGGCAATGATGTAGCTGCAAGGCTATTACACAACGAATACTATTGGCCAGTTTGATATCATTGATTGCACCAATTTTGCATAACATCCAGTGCCAAGCAATGGAGTATCCAACTCTGACATCATAGGTCCACTCTGGCATTGAGAAAAACGATTTCCTTAAAGGCATCAATTGTGAGAGCTGTAATATTATAAAGAATCACAAAAACTTACTCATCAGCCAGCATGTCAAATGCCTTGCTGCCACTTTCTATGAGTTTTCTGCCAGCAGATATTGTACTAACAAAACCCAGGAAGTCACTCAGATGCCAAGTTGTGATAAGAGGTAGTTCCAGATGCCTGCGATTACAAAAAGATGATGAATACCTTTTAATAAGAAATAATGAAAAGTTAAATGATATGTAATTTGTTGATTATGTATTGATTATAGAATGGTAAGCCAATGTGGGTGACCATTTGTCCCATATGGATGCTGACATAAAAAAAAAACTAGACTTGTTCGTCGCTTTGAAGGAAGCGAAGATGATATTGAATAGTGAGTACAAATTACTATTTTGCTTTTGTCTAGGAATTTTTTATAGCAATAATAATATTACAGCTTGAGGGTTTTACTTGACTGAAATCAACTAATCGGGCATGCAGTGATTTCAACGACAACTTTCTTTTGTTATAATGCAAAGCAAGCCTAAAGGCTTGAAGATGCGACAGCCACCTTTTCGGTCAATCTCATCATACAAAATAAGCTAAAACAGTTTAAAAAAAATTTCTTTGATCCATATCTCTGCCATTATCATCTGAGATTTCAATATTTTTGTCTGCATAATTTGAATGCAATGTGCCAATGTAACTACTAACTTGGCACACCTGAAACATCTAATAAATCTATGCCATAACTTCTGACTGCGTGAATGGAATGGAACAAAATTTGTACAAAATAACCGTCTACCCTAACTTACTGGGTGAAGGAAATAAAAAGTATTTCAAATAGTTTTGGAGAAAGGGCAAATAATCATCACTGACATCACTGACAAATAACTTAATTGTCACTAGTAAAGTTAAACCATTTGAACTCCGGTCCCTATCTTGAACGGGGGGAGGGTCGGTCTAGTGGTAGCGTGCTGGGCTGTCAATCGCTGGGTCCAGGGTTCGCATCCAGCTGTTGGTGGGTCACCTGGGCCTATGTAGGACAGCTGTTTCTATCATCCTTTCGCATCATTGCCGTGTCCTCCCCCTGTCCTAATTAGCCTACCAAGTGCATTAATACAGGATGTAAAGCCCCAATCATCCATCCCTATCTTGAACAGCACAGCATAATCTCAAACCTTTCATATTCAGCATATGGCTGCTCCCATTCATGAAATTTGTGCTGGGAATCCATTGCTGCCTGATCGTAATATTTTGAGAGGATTTCGTCATGAAACTGCAATACAAGAAATTTAATTTATACAAAGTATGAGCTGATATCACTGGTGTGAAGTTAGAAAAAATAAAGAAATTTGTCAATTGTTGTCACTGTCATGCATTGTCATTGCCTCGCCACACTGAAAGTTAGATGAACTTATTTCCAGTGTGGTCCATTTGGAAAACACAAGAAGGCGATAAAGTGCTGAGTACATCACGTGCAGATGAGTTTAAAATTGATTAGCTATCTTGCATCACTTTACACTGAATAGCAAATGAATTGTAACTCCTGATTTTTTTTTAAACTTTTCTGAAATAAATCTCTACGGTGAAAACAACCGCGGTTTTATTTCTTAAACTGATCTTCAATAGTTTGCTCAGACTTAACAAAATAAATCCACATATTCTACACCTTACCTTAAAAGATAAATCTGCACCAACCTTTTCATATATTTCATTTGCTGCTTCATTTCCAAGGAGGTATTCTTTGGTGTAGGTGAATGAGGCTAAAACTCCATTGGGTCTTAGCACTCGGTCAACTTCTCTGTGAAATGTCTTCAAGTCAAACCAGTGTATTGAGGCTGCACAGGTGATGGCATCGACAGATTCATTGGACAAGAAGGCCAAATCTTCGCCCGGTCTACAGTGGTAAGAAACATTCGGCAGATCCTGAGGAGCTTCGGCTAACATTGCCTCACTGACATCTACACCGATGACTTTCTCAAAATACTCTGCAGGTAACTTTGTGCTAATTCCTGTGCCACACCCTACATCCACTGCCAGTTGCAAATCACCCCCTCCATCCTTTATGTATGATGCAATTTTTTCAAAAACAATCGGTGGCCATGATGGTCTGTACCTTGCATAATCTTCAGCATGAATTTTACCTTCAAAACGTCGTAACATCTTCAAAAGTTTTTATGAATGCAGTCTTAAGAATGACATTGTCAGCCAAGCAACAATTCACACAACACTTATCTTATTCAATACAAATTTTATCTTCAGGACACATTATCACCTTTCCTAGATCACACTCTGTCTTGGTCACATGTGTACAGTATACACTGTATATATATAGTTCCTTGATATTGACCACTTGTTGACCTTAAAGCACAGAGTGTATCAATATTATAGATAAAAAAACTTATATCACTACAAATATGAATCATAGAAGGGAATTTAGGGAATGTGTGTAACACAAATAGCATTTTTACTTGCATGGAACGTGTAGATTGACACAAATGTAATGCTTTTTGAAAAGGGAGAACCAATTCTGTTGTCCAACTTACCTGCATATAAACTATGAGACATGACCTTTAGGTCAACCATACATAATATGTTGCAGGTACATCAATAACACCAATATTTGTAACAAATAAATTTTATATATTCTGCACCAAAATTTGTGAGCCAATCAGGTGACGTGATATCAATCACGTGCCACGCCAATAAATAACGATATTGGCGTGTGAAAAGTGTTATTGGCGCCTTAAGTCTATATTAGCGTCCTCAGTGCACATGCACTAGAGTTAATGCAGCACTATGCCCTGTATCAATGTAGTCTTTGATTTTACATGTATTGACTCCTTTCCAATCAAATTCTCAATTACTATTAAAAGAAACACAGCAACTTTTTTATTATCAAGATGCTAATTGCTATTAAGGATAATTGACAAAATTCCAATTGAAACTTGTGTCACTCTCAGACTCTCTAAGTGAAACTATTTCCAGTTCATAAAAAAATCAATCCATTTGAAGAAGAGTAATTAAAGCAAGATAACCTAAAGTCCTAAACTAAAACTTTAAAAAAGAAATCATAAAAATGATTTTACAATAAGGAATTATCTAAAAGCGCTTTTATAAAATAGAATAAAAAAATTGAAAGGATACAAATCAATAGATAAATAGACAGTTTCATAGATAGATAGATAGTTAGAAAGGTAGGTAGATGCCTAGATAGAGAGCTAGGTAGATAACTGGACAGATAGCTAGATAAAAAGCTAAATAGAAAGCTGGATAGATTTGGATAGATCGATTTTTTTTCAGAATTTCAAATTGAAAACAGGCAAACATGACATTGTATCAGTCTGAAAATTTTGGTGTAGAATATAACAAATAGTGGATGTTGAGTCGACCAATATTGAGTTTTATTGGCCTCAGCAGGTAATATTGGTCTCGGCCTGCGGCCTCGACCAATATTACTGCTTCGGCCAATAAAACTCAATATTGGTCTCCTCACCATCCACTATCTATATAATATATGTATGCATGAAACAGTGATATTCCAAGCTGATAGAAATGTATGTATTGGCAATAAAATAGTCAGTTTACTAATTGTTAGTGATTGCTTCCTTGTGTGGCTTTCTGGACAAGTTTAGCATCATATTCCATTGTGTGGTTACTTTCACTCCATCAGGAGTTAACCGCCCTTTTCCAGGTAAATCTCTTCTGTAAATTTCCAATAAGCTGAAAAAAAAAATACACAAATTGAATTGCATACATCCAAGTAGGCATCTGACTTCCCCTTATGTTTTTCTTACATCAGAATGAAGTCTGGGACATCAGCTGACATCCCCCTGATGTCAAATTGAGTCAGAATGCCTAAGGGATTGATTCACAACAACAAAAGGTAAAATTCAAAGTTAATCAGTGACTTTTTCTTCTCTTCTGTAAGTGGGCTTCTGACTTCACCTTATGTTTTTCTGATGTCAGGATGACGTCTGGGACATCAGCTAACATCCCACTGACGTCAAATTGAGTCAGAATGCCAACAGGGATTGTTTCACACAAACAAAAGGTAAAATTCAAGGTTCATCAGTAACCTTTTCTTCTCTTCTGTAAATTTTGGATGAGCTGATAGAAAAAAAGACATCATTGAATTGCCTATTTTTGGTCACACCAACAAAAGGTTTGTCTGTGAACTTCATCAAAAAAGAAACTTTTAGTGAAGTATAGTCAGGATTTTCAATAACGGTTGAAGAATCTACTTATCAGCCAGTATTTTCTATGTCTTGGCCATGCAGATAATGTGTATCATAATAATGATATATATACAAGAACTTACTCATCACACAGCCTGTCAAAATCCTTGCTCCCACTTTCTTTGGCTTTTCTGCCTGCAGACATTGTTCTGACAAAACCAAGTAAATAACTTAAACTCCAAATTTTCTCCAGATAAATGTCTAAATGTCTGTAATTATGAAAAGACAATCAATATGACGTTATGGGAGAAGCTGAATATTGATGTTATCTGATGTATATTATGCTGTAAGCCACAGTGCGAATTGCTAGTAAAATTGATGATTTTGAGCAATGTGTTGGCTCGTAACAGATGATTTCATATTTGTAGACTTAAATCAAATGACAAAAGATTTGGCAAAATTTTTGATCTGACTTCAGAAAATCCTGCCAGGTGATTGGTCAAGCTGCACATTGCATGCAACTTTTTGTCAGTTTGCTTCAACTTGTTCAAGCAAGTGATGTTGGCTGGAAAAATGATGTCGTAATTTCAACCAATAAACTGCTGCAAAGTCCAACTCAGAACTTGGTATTGTGGCAGTTGTTCACACATGTCAAACCGCAATCCGCATGAACTCTTACATTTCCTCATGAACTGTTGTATTTCACACTCATGTGTTACAGTTTATTGCTTCAGTTGATATTAAATCAGTCTCAAACAGACTCTGAATGGCTTCAAATCCCTGAACTGTAAATTATCATGCATTGACCAAAAGAGTTTTCTGTGATAAAAGTAAAGGACTATTCACAATTAAATTTCACATCTTGGGTCAAGGGCCCTTTGGTTTCATAAATATTTGTAGTACCGCGATTTTCTATTGTTAAAATTTCATTCGACAATTGAGCAAGTTGTGAAAAATAAGTAACTCCTTTTGAAACATGCATGAAAAATTGGTACCCTATTGGGAAAACTTCCCATTGCCCCAAGTCATAGAGAGAGAGAGAAATTCTTTATTTACGTGAAATGGGCTCACATTCTAGCCCCCAGCCCTCTTGGGCTTACAATTCACTTCAAAAACAATAATACATCAAAATAACAGAATTTTCGTTGAATAATACAAATTTGAATTAAATTTGAAATGATTTGTTGATATACATATATATACATTAGTCCAATATGTAATAGCAATCCCAAAAAATATAAACTTTGTTCGAGTTATACTATTAGATATATAATTCAAACTCTTGAAATGTTAATTTTCATTAGGCCTATTTACATATTTACAAATATCATATTGCTAATTTGATGTCGACATATATAATTACAAGTATCGTATTGTTATTGGCAAGTATCGACAATTACGTAAATTAAACTATGTATACAAAGCACTTTGTCTTTTTTCAAAAGCGTTACATATAAAATTAGCTGTTTCTTTAATACAATCATCTTTCATCAGGAATTCAATTTTTCTGTCATCATTTAATAAGTCAAAAACGAAATTAATTTGTCTTATCCTGTTGAAGAACTCAAATCTAATATCATTATAAAAGGGACAATGAAAGATAAAGTGCATTTCAGATTCAATGTAGTTGAAGTTACAAAAAAGACAATATCTGTATTCTATTGGAGTGTCTTGAAAACGTCCAGTTTCTATTCTTAATGGTAGAATACCGTACCTAAATTGTGATAAAAGGGCACGCTTTCTCTTATTTTGAATATTAATTACAAAATTTTCTACATTATAGCTCTTTTTAAAAATACTATAAAAGCGTAATTTTGGTACAACAGTGATTTCATTTCGCCATCTCTCACAATAATTTCTGTGTAGAATTTCTTTGGCATTCTGTACATTGATAAAAGTGTTATTTTCAAAATTTGTCAACATACTGATTTCTTCACAAATTAATTTGATTTCTTTACTCCAATTTTTGCATATTGACTTATCCCATACAAATATTTTCTTAACTATTCTATCATTCTCAATGTTCAATAATCTGTTCCATAATCGCATCATTTCTAACTTATGACGTGTAATACAAGAAATCCATCCCATGTCCCCGTTAATAGCTAAATTTGATGCAAATCTGTGAACTCCTAAAAAGAATCTTATGGCTCTGTTCTGGACAATTTCACTTCTTTTAGAAACATTAAAACCCCAAACTCATAAGAAGCATGTGAAAAAGTTGGTACCCACTCAAGTAAAACCATACAAACTACGACCTGGGTATCACTTTTCACAGTAAGTTCCATCAAAACTAACACCCCCCTCCCTCCAAGTCATAAATTCTGAATGGTCCCTTAGGATAGGAGGATGATCCAGTGATGTGGCCAACATTCATGAGAAAATCATAGTGGGGTCCTAGCGATTGGTAGCTTTTTTTTCTCATGTCATCTGAGAGCTTCTGAGCTAAGTCCTCCTCTGAGAAAATGTTACATGCATGTGTTTGTTTGTTTTCTGTAAAATAATCATAATGTGGATCATCTGATCCCAATCATCCCAATGCATAGTATTTGAAATTGAAAATGTGTGTACTAAAAATGTGTGAAACACTAACAGAAACTCTAACTTGAAACAGGTAGAGTCAGTTCCATTGAGGAGATCAATGGATAAAACTGCATGAAAAACGCTATGTCACTTTTCAGGAGAGAGTGATGTCATACCTTTTCTTAACCAATGAAAATTGCAGTATAGTGGGACGAATTATGGTGTAATAACACCTTGAGTTTGACCTTCTCAAATTCGAAATTCAGTTTTAAAATTATATGAGACTTTGAAAGAGCAATCAGGAAGGAACTTGTTCAATCCCTATCTTTGACAGCATATCACTATCACAAACCTTTCATAGTCAGTGTAGGGCTGCTCCCATTCATGAAATTTGTGTATAGCGTCCAGTGATGCCCGATCAGCATACTTTACGAGAATCTCATCGTGAAACTGCAGTTCAAAATAAAATGAGGTGAATCTAAAATTGGCGAATGTTTGACACTCTCAATGATCTGGAATATTCACAATTTTGTATGCTCACAGAAAATTATGGTTAATTTGCATTTTCCTGTGAAATTTTACAACTTATGCCGAAGCAATTGAGAAATTAACTACTATGTTTGTGACATCACAAGTGAGATTGTTATTATGGTTCATGTTTTGTCAGGAGCAATAACAAAAAAAATCTCCACCAACCTTCTGATATTTTGCATCTGCTGCTTCATTGCCTATAAGATGGCCTCCAGAGTAGCTGAATGAGGCTAATACTCCTGCGGGTTTTAGTACTCGATCAACCTCTTTATAGAACTTCTTTTGATCGAGCCAGTGTATGGAAGTAGCGCAGGTGATTGCATCAACCGACTCATTGGGCAAGAAGGCCATGTCTTCACCAGGTCCATAATGGTACGACACATTTGCTAAATCCTTTGGCGATTGAGCTAACATTGCTTCACTGATGTCTACGCCGATGACTTTCTCGAAACATTCTGCAACCAACTTTGTGCTGATTCCTGTACCACATCCCACATCCACTGCCAGTTGGAATGAACCACCTCCATCTTTTATATAGGACGTCAACTTTTCAAAAATAATCGGCGGCCATACTGGTCTATACTTCACGTAATCACCAGCGTGAATCTTACCCTCGAAATGTCGTAACATGATGTTAAGTGTTTTCAAGAATAAGCAATCACAAAAATGACATTGTCACACTGCTTGAGAAATGGGTCACACCAGTCAGGTATGGTAAACCCACTGATGCAAGCAAGCATAATAATCATTATAGATATAGCATCAAGGGCATCTTGCCTACAACCTGTAACTTTTTTATTAAATGCACTGTGCCCATGATGTTTTTTATAAATTGTTTATTTTTTAAAGCCTGGTGCTGCTAAAGCGTGACATTGCATATAAAGGTCTGTTCATGAATGGGTTGACTTCAACAAAGCTTTCTAGAAGAGATCTTTTTATATTTTGAGGAAAAAAGATTTTATGACCATGACTTGATTCATTTCTGAGAAACGTAGGACAGTTTTTAGAAAATAATGACATAAAAGTGCAAATGGCCAGAATTTTTAAAAATCTTCTCAAGGAATCTTTCAACCATATAAAAGCTTCAAATGAAGATTAGTTTTTATTATTGTACCATTACTACCATAACATATTTACTGGTTTTGATCTAAACATAACTTTAATAAAAAATCATGAGTGCACCATTTTATATGAAAAAATTATCTTATTTTGCAAAACTTCCTCATTTCGGGTTTCTTGGAAAATCTGGAATTAAGCAAACACTGAATAAAACTCCATCCAGAGTCTGTAAAATATACAGTCAGTATCGTGGGTGCCCCTCCAGAGATTTGCATGCTCCAAGGTCACATAGCATAAGCCCAGTGGTGACACCGTGACAGTGACAACCAATGCATGCCTGCCTGCTAATTATAATCTGAATCATTTTTGAGCAGACCACATGTAAACTGGTCACTGAAGTAGAATATGAAGTTTATTAATTTGCCCTCTTTGTTCAACTTATGGGTTTTGAGGATACTAAATTGTATTGATGCAAAAATTGCATAAGTTTGAAATTTCTGTAAAATACTCATATGTCATATAACAGACTATTTCAGAGTGTTTCTGTTTGGAATTTACCACAGTTTTGAATTTTTGAGGAATGAAATTAGACTGTTTTTGCATGATAACTCTAACAAATTTGCTGAGTAGCAGATAAAAATTAAACGCATTACAAAGCATTTATTGGTATACCCAGTACACGCTGCATACATACATGAATATGTGGCCACCAAGTTTCAACAGTTAGGTAAATCAGAGCTTGTGAAAAAATCTATTTAGACGAAAAAATTTAAAAACTAGCTTTATTAATTAATTAATGTTCTTCATTCTGAGGTTTTCTCGACAAATTCAGCATCACATTCCATCGAGTGGTTACCTCCACATCATCAGCCGTTAACTCGTCTTTTCCTGGCATTTCTTGTTTGTAAATTTCTAACAGGCTGTAAAAGAATGATACAATTTCCAATTAGTTATTTTTTTAGGAAATATATGAACTTCTTTAACACAGAAAATATCCTTATTAATTTTTTATAATCATGACACTGATTTAAAACAACACTCTAAAAAATGTCGGGACAAAATTCCTTTTTTAGATTCACAACGGTTTTTTGAAAAACCAAATTTCAATGCAAAACCAACATAGATTTTTTTAAAAATCCATGTTGGTTTTTTAGATTCAAAATGGTTTTTTGAAAAACCAAATTTCAATGCAAAACCAACATGGATTTAAAAAAAAATCCATGTTGGTTTTTTGCATTGAAATTTGGCTTTTCAAAAAACCAATTTTGTCTGAATATTTTTAGAGTGAACTTACTCATCAGCAAGCTTGTCGAAGTCCTCGCTCCCACTTTCGATGACTTTTCGTCCGGCAGATATAGTACTGACGAAACCAAGGAAATCGCTCAAATGCCAAATTTTGTCCAGATGAAGATCTAGATGCCTGTAATTACGCAAAGATGGATAGTACTCTTAAAGATATGATGGAAAGTATAATATGTGTGTTAATGAAATGTCCCACACATTAGAGTTGAATATATATATTTATTTATATATGTTGTTTTGTTTTGTTGTTATTTTTATGCATGCTGGACCACGGTGAAAACAGTTATACATGTAGATGCATTATCCAGAATAAATTATATTCTTATAAGAATAAAAACAGCAACTACAATACAAAATACTGGGCAAAATTTTAAATATAATATTATCATTCTAGGTTTAAAATCAGGTGATTGGGCATTTTGGTGCCTTGTACGTATGTAACATTACTTTGTCATGCACTCTTATGATAATAAAATAACGTGCAAGCACTTTAAAAGCAGCACAAAGAGAGGGGTCCCAACACAGGCACGCTGGTCATGGATAAACAAAGAAGAAGAAGAAGTCATAGTTGACCTTTGACTCGGGGAAGCCAGTCAATTTAGTTTCTTTATTAATTTTTTTCTTCACAGAAGGGAACTAAAATTGACTGGTCGAAAGATAAAAACTAAGAGAGAGTGGGTAAGAGATGCCGTGAGCTAAAAATGGAATAATTATATTCACTTTTTCCAAATAAATTGGCAACTTTCTTTTGGTTCCCATGATTGTAGGATCCAATCAAAACTAAAACAAAAAATGACAAGTGGGCCTCAAGCTAGACTAGCAATTAAACTTTGTTTACTTTAATGTGTTATCTGTTTCAGCAATTCCTGTAAATTAAGTTATCCAACAGGCTGAATATGTTGGACTAAACTATCACATGAGTGTATGATTCTTTGATGACAGAGTGAAACTTCAAACCTTTCATAATCGGTGTACGGTTGTTCCCATTCATGAAATGTATGCTGTGAATCAAGTGCCGCCTGATCGTAATACTTTGTTAGGATCTCTTCATAAAACTGCATGTAAAGAAAATAATTTTAACAGTTTAGTTCAGTGTAACATTGGAAGATTATTGGCATCCAATGACATAAGAACTCCAACACTCGATTCTTGCTCATGATTAAGAAATACATTCTATGGTCAAAATCAACAAAATAGGTTACAGGTAATTTCATTGGTACGCGATTCTTAGGTTCTAGACTCACCAAATACATGACAGTTTTAGTAAATCTGATTGGTTTAGAAGTAACAGAACGTCACACATTGGATTTATCAAATGTAGTAAGTACTGCTTTAGCATTGATTCCTCACAGCCAAGTGTGAATGGCAAGAATCGCATGGTAATGAAATCACCTGTAAATTAACTTTTATTTAATCATTTTAAATTTGCCTTTACCTAATGGAAACGGTCCATACAAACCTTTCTGTATCTTGCATTTGCAGCATCATTACCAACCAGTTGGGCTACAGTGTAGGTGAATGAGGCTAAAACTCCATTGGGTTTCAGCACTCGGTCAACTTCCCTGTGAAATGTCTTCAAATCAAACCAGTGTATCGAAGCTGCACATGTGACAACGTCCACAGATCCATTGGGCAAAAAAGCCAAGTCTTCACCTGGTCCACATTGGTAAGATATATTTGGCAAATCCTTAGGTGCTTCAGCCAGCATTGCCTCACTAATATCAACACCGATGACCTTTTCGAAATGTTCTGCCAGTAACTTTGTGCTAATTCCTGTACCACATCCTACATCCACTGCCAGTTGTAAACTACCTCCTCCATCCCTCATGTATGATGCAATTTTTTCAAACACAACTGGCGGCCATGTTGGTCTGTACCGTGCATAGTCTCCTGCATGATTCTCACCTTCAAAACGTCGTAACATCCTCAAATGTTTTTACAAATAGACTGGCATGTAAATAACCTCACCACACATAACCAGCCAAGCTAAACCTATTTGAGGCTAGTTCAATGTTATCTGTTTTCCAGGACCCTTTATCACCTTTTTTTTAGGTCAACTGAATTGTTCACATATGTGCAGATGTGGACCATCATAGTGACCATTGATTGGCCTGTAATGAATCTAGCATAGTTAGGGAATACAATATTTTATGTATATGGCTATGTGCGAATGTATAAAAAAACAGTCAATACATTTTTTAACTCTCTCCAACACCAGCAGCATGGTAATGGGAATCAGACAGTGTTGTGTCCTAAGTGCTACTCACTGTAGGTGTCTCTTTGTACAAGTGTTGTTAGTTCAACAGGCCACCTAGTGATAATATTGTTGTATGCAATATTTCTTTGCCATGCTGACAACTTCTCTGAAAACACTTGTAAGGCAATAGGCAAAATATTTTTGGTTGCAACAGACAACAATGATATTATCTAGGATGAATTTCCCAATGCATGTCCGTTATGTTACAGTAACGCATATGTTGTTGCTATCTATAGATGTTAAAAAATTTGAGTGACATATGCGTACGGTGGCTATAGATATTTCAAAAATACGACAGAAATTCAAAGTTTAGACAGAAATTCAAAAATTTAGGTTGAATTATCTACATCCGCATTCAAGTCACTTTAGTACTATGATTCTAATGAGTTTACGACATCGTCGTTCGCATCAGACGTAAATTGGAGGCGCTGTGGGCCCAACTGGAAACAAGTCACTGACTTAGCTTGGCTACCCACGTGAAATATAAGTCCCTTTACCTTTTACCTTTTAAGGTTGTGCCAACAATAATTGCATGTAGTTCTGGGCGCTCACAATTTAATTTTGTTTTCTATGATGAGAAAACAAAAAATTACTAAGCAACAACAGTATTTTGTATTATACATTATGTGTATTCTATGTGGATAAGTTGGGACAATACATACAAAGGCTCTATTACAAGAAAATGTCTGGATTCTATTATGATTGAACATATCTCTATTGAATTATACATAGCCATCCATTATTCTGGGAAATACAAGCAAAATGAGGTTCTCTTGGGAGCCCCTCTCCCACCCTATGCCTCCAGCAATATCTCTTAACAGAATATGTAGCAGTGGTATCTCGGCCATTCAGACATTAATTGATGGCTATTTTGCTCCAATCAATTTCCCTCTGACTGCAAGCCACATACATACGCCACTTGCTTGGTGTGTGCCTAGTCGGATTAGGTATCATTTGTAATACAATGTGTGTATTTATTTCCTTGTGAACAACAGCAGCTCCAGTAGCACTAATTGATGGGAAAAATGCCCTTTTAGTCGAAAATTTCATATCATGGTATTTGCAGATCTCTTAAAACAGCGGGTTTCACTAGTATTGAGAAGTTTAACAATTTCAGGTGTGTGTATAGTCCTCCCCTTTTCTTCCCTTTATTGTCCTGATATTTTCTCCACCCCACCCTCTTTAATGGATATTATGCTAGTATAGATAATTAGTGTTTTTTATGGTGAGAAAGCAAAGTATAATATACATTAATTGAATAGCACTAGCTGAGCAACAACTGCATTTTGATATATACATGTATCATGTGCTTTCTATGCGAACAAGTGGGGATGAATACATATGAAGGCTCTATTACAAGATAAAGTCTAGATTCTATTATGATGGAGCATATATCACTGTGTACATAACCATCCATTTTTCAGAAAATGCAAGCCAATTGAGGTTCTGCTAGGCGACAACATAATTTTGTCATTTATTATGTGTTTTCTATGTGAGGATAAGTGGGGATGAAAACATACAAAGGCTCTATTACAAGATAATGCCTAGATTTTATTGTAATGGAGGGTATCTATTGAATTATAAACATAGCCATCCATTATTCTGGGAAATACCAGCAAAATGAGGTTCTCTTGGGAGCGCCTGTCCCACCCTATGCCTCCAGTAATATCTCTTAACAGAATGTAGCAGTGGTATCTCGCCCATTCTGACATCAATTGATGGCTTCTTTGCTCCAATCAATTTCCCTCTGACTGCAAGCTGGGTACACACTTTGCTTGGTATGTGAGTAGTCGGATTAGGTATTATTTGTAATACAATGAGTATATTTTCTTCCTTGTGAACAGCAGCAGCTCCAGTAGCACTAATTGATGGGAAAAAATGCCCTTTCAGTCGAAAATTTCATATCATGGTATTTGCAGATTTCTTAAAACAGTGAGTTTAACTATAATTGAGAGGTTAAACAATTTCAGGGGTGTGTAATGTGTATAGTCCTCCCCCTTACTTCCCTTTATAAGTCTGGTATTTTGCTTCGCCCAACCCTGTTTAATGGGTATTATGCTAGTATTGATAATTTGTCTATTCTATGGTGAGGAAACAAAGTATAATATACCTGAATTGAACATTCACCTGTTAGGCAACAACATAATTTTGTCGTCCCTCAATTATTATGCGTTTTCTATGTGGAAAAGTGGGGATGAATACATATAAAGGCTCTATTACAAGATAATGCCTAGATTGTATTATGATGGATCATATCTCTATTGAATTATATGCATAGTCATCCATTATTCTGGGAAATACAAGCAAAATGAGGTTCTCTTGGGAGCGCCTGTCCCACCCTATGCCTCCAGTAATATCTCTTAACAGAATGTAGCAGATGTATCTCGGCCATTCGGACACTAATTGATGGCTTCTTTGCTCCAATCAATTTTCCTCTGACTGCAAGCCACTTACACACTTTGCTTGGTATGTGAGTAGTCGGATTAGGTGCTTTTTGTAGTACAATGAGTATATTTATTTCCTTGTGAACAACAGCAGATCAAATAGCATTAGTTGAGGGGACAAGATGCTCTTTTAGGTAAAAATTTCATATCATGACCTTTCGAGATTTCTTAAAAACAGCGGGTTTCACTAGTATTGAGAAGTTAAACAATTCCAGGTGTGTGTATAGTCCACCTCGTTTTTTCCCTTTATAAGCCTAATATTTTGCTCCACCCCACCTTGTTTAATTGGTATTTTGCTAGTATAGATAGTTTGTGTTTCCTAGGGAGAGAAAGCAAAGTATAATATACGGATATACCTGAATTGAATATCACTTGCTTGGCAACAACACAATTTTGTTATATTTTATGTGTTTTCTATGTGAGGATAAGTGGGGATGAAAACATATAAAGGCTCTATTATAAGATAATGCCTAGATTTTATTGTGATGGAGCATATCTCTATTGAATTATACATAGCCATCCATTATTCAGGGAAATACAAGCAAAATGAGGTTCTCTTGGGAGCGCCTGTCCCACCCTATGCCTCTAGTAATATCTCTTAACAGAATGTAGCAGCGGTATCTCGGCCATTCAGACATTAATTGATGGCTATTTTGCTCAAACCAATTTTGCTCTGACTGCAAGCCACTTACACATTTTGCTCAGTATGTGAGTAGTCGGAATAGGTACTATCTGTATTACAATGAGTAAATTTTTATTTATTTCCTTGAAAACAGCGGCAGTTCCACAACTTATGATTTTGGCACACAGGGTTCTGATGGCATGTTCCCATGGAAATATTTAAGGAAAAATACATTCGTGAGTCGGCTTACTTCACACTCCAACTGACTAAGACTATGAAAGCAGTACGTTTCCAGCACTCAGAGTACAATAGATAAAAGCATGCAAGCCATTAATTAAAGTCCGAATGACCAAGATATGGTGTGCCACTTTATCTCAGAAAATATTGCTGATGTCATATGGCAGGACAGGAGCCCCCTTGGGAACATCATTTTCCTTGTGCTTCTTTGAATCATGGATGGCTATGTATGATAAAAGGAGCTGTACTCTTAATCATCAGGAGAACTTGTAATAATGGGCCTGCGTATTTTTACTTTCCCAACCCAACTTCTACACGTAAAAGCTCAATGTGGCTTAATGTTCAAGAGCGCTAGTTTGTACGTAAATGGCTCTGAGCCAGTCTGAGGGAAAAGGATTTTAATCCCTCCCCTGGAACTCAACATGTAACAAACATTGGACTCTTTTTTCATTTTTCAGAAATAATCTTAATTTAATCGCAATCTGCCAATATTCTCAAATTGCTAGTAACTTAAACATTGGCAAGCTTTACTGTATTGTGTTCTGCTGTTCCTGGTAGATGCAGTACAAAAAGAGACGTGACTTTTTCCCCGTGCACGTAGTGCAGCTTCGGCAGCTGTAACTCTTGGCAATGCCATTAGGTAGGAAGATGCGGTTTTCACAGGAGGCAGGTACTCTCTGCTTATTAGCATCGTTTGCAGTTGGGCTTCACTACCAGACACCAAACTAATGGCATCCTTCGCAGAAACTAACTTCTTCTGACGCAACTTCGTTATTAGCTCACATTTTTTTGATGTTCCTCACATTTGTGTCCTCCAGCGAAAATCACATATAACAGCAGTGGTATGTGGCTAATTGGTTAGTTGGAACATTAGGTGTTGAAGCTCAGCCGGAGAAATATGTAGGAGTGAAGCTATTGCTCAATCCAAGAGCGTCAGGGGCATTAATTAATGCAGTTCTTATCTTTAACCCCACAAATTCATGTTTCAGATGTTACAAGTGCAAGTAAGTTAACGAATAACATCACTCATATCACAAATTTGGTCTCGTGTCTTTCAGTGACAAGATACCTTTGATTGACTTCTATGTAGAAGACACGGTCTGAACTGTAGTGGCATCAATGATGTATTTGATCATTTTTCAAACAAACCAGAAAAAAATTAAAAAAACATCCATGGGTCTTACACACTCAAGCTGAGTATATAACCAAACTGTTTCCAGCTGTCGGAGGACAACAGATAAGAGCATGCAACCCATCAATTAAAGTCAGGATGACCAAGACACTGTGTGCCATATTCTGTCAGAAATATTACTGGAGTGATATGGGGGAACGGTCTCCCTTGGGGACCTCATTTTGCTTGTGCTTGCTTGAATTATAGATGGCTGTGTATGATCAGAGAAGTTGTGCACTTAATCAGGAGGAGAACTTGTAATAATGGGTCTGCATTAATATTTATACATTCTCAACCCCACTTCTACACATAATATCTCACCTTGGCTTAAGTTAACGAATAACATCACTCATATCACAAATTTGGTCTCGTGTCTTTCAGTGACAAGATACCTTTGATTGACTTAAGATTGCTCTCAACTTTTACATTTAGTCTTAACTCTTAAATGTTAAAACTTAAAGTTAAGATAAGCCTGTCTTAGTTAAACGGTTCCCTGGAACTCAAGTTAATTCAAATGCACGAGACACCAAAAAAAGAAAGAAAAACTGTTTCCTTGAAGACATAACAAACATTGGCTGGTAAAACCTTTTTTTTCATTTTGTGTAAATCTTATTTTTATTGCAATCTGCTAATATTCTCGAATCACGCGTAACTTGAAAATTGGCAAGCTTGACTGTATTGTGTTCTGCTGTTTAAGGTAGACATGATTTTTCCCCATGCAAATAGTGCTGCTGTGGCTGCTGTAACTCTTGGCAATGCAATTAGGTAGGAAGATGCGGTTATCACAGGAGGCAGGTACTCTCTGCTTATTAGCATCGTTTGCAGTTGGGCTTCAGCACCAGACACCAAACTAATGGCATCCTTCGCAGAAACTAACTTCTTCTTTAGAGTGTACCTATATTGGACCACCTAACCAATACATGAGGAAGGCCAAGGTATCAGTGTGTGCCTAGATTGAGGACCCCCCCCCTTCCAAAATTCCGGGATCCGCCCCTGGGTTCTCTCACTAATTTGGATGTGCGCTGTAAAGCATGTCCACTCACGCGCTGTATGGCATGTACACTCATGCGCTGTATAGCATGTCCACTCATGCGCTGTAAAGCATGTCCACACGCATAGATTTTTCACGCGTGCGCTATTTGACACATGCACGCGCGTGTATGTGTCAAATCTTGCACATCCACGCATCCTAAAAGCGTGTATGTGCGCTCTAGAACATGCGTGGATATGTCAAATTTGGATAAAAATATACCTCAACAGAGAACTGTGAAGCAGTGAAATTAAACAAGAAATGTTAGTAAACTAAAAAATGGTACAAAATATAATTAAATTCAAGATTTCCTATTGTTTGATACAAAACATGAATTTCTTAATGTTATTATTTTTTTAATTGGACTAATGTATTAATGTTTTTCATCTTTCTTTTACCCAAAAAAAGTGAAGTCAATTCAAGGATAATTTTTATGTGACATTCCTGTAATGTTAATGACTTGATACAATTATCAATGGCTGTTAATTGTAGGCGCTTTGTCCCATATGTTTATTCCCTATGCATATCTCTGTAAACCTTATTTTCAATTCCTCAGCAAAGCAGTCTCCACGTCAGAACATTGCAACTGTCTCTGCGCCTCGAGCAGCTCTGCTGTTCAGAATCCTATTTGAAATGCGATCAATCCTGCCCGTTACATTGTCCATTGCTGCTTAATTGCAATCTCCCCATTAACATGGAATCCCATAAGAGACACCAATTTGAGCCTGTGTGGAATTGGAGCAACATTCTCTTAATTGGATCAATTAAGCCAAACAAACTTTCAGGGCTTCCAGGCTTCCCAGATGATTGCAGCTGGTACTCGCTCTAGCTTTTAGGCTGGTATTTTCATGTTTAACTGTTTGAGCCTTGCGGTTTCTGCAGATGAAGAAGAAACGGGTATTTGGGAAACCAGCGAAGGTTGTATATTGAAATTAAGCCCTATGACTATTTACTGTTCTTCAGATACATCCTGAACAACACATATGATGACATAGGCATACCGGAAAGGGGAAGTTCTGGAGGAAATATTGCTCACCTTCCCAAAACGTTGGTGCATGGAACGCCTATGACAATAATCAAATACAGCAGACAAGGTCCATTCAGATGGACAGCGGACTACGTAGTGTCACAAATAAAGAGAGCAATTTTTGACCAACCCTCATTTATTGTGATGTTCATACTGAAGGAAGAAGTATTCCCCAGAAGAAGACCAAAGTAACAAAAACATTCCTCTTACCAATAATGTTAAATTAATATGTGAATTGCTCCAGAGGCACTGAGCCTCCAATGTAAGTAGAGCCAGGAACGCAATTATCGTGCTGTTGAAAATTCACTACATTTTCCTTTCATCAATGTTAAAAATGAAGAAAACAAACTTGTGTACAGCAGCAGTGTTGTTCTAGTTAGTTGACCAAAGTAACCAGTTGCTGATTACTTAATACTTTTGATACAAAAACCTGGCAATGACTTAATCACAAGTCAGACGAAGGGGTGGCACTGAACAGATGCCTTCAGTGTATTTCATTTGAAATTTGATGGGAATAAAAAAAAAAATCAGAATTGATGCCCCAAATGAGAAATGAGAAAGTGGAGGTCTGTAGCTGCTGCATTCGCCTACATACATACACAATAATTTTATTAATTGAATAGGACCTTTTATTGTCTTTCGAAAATGTAAATGTATTTTGTGTTTACGGTCAAGAATTTTTGAAAACATATGTATGTTACCTGAATAGAATGATACCGGCTGAGCAACAATAGAATTGTCTTATATATTATGTGTTTTCTATGTGGATAAGTGGGGATGAATGCATATAAAAGCTTTATTACAAGACGAAGTCTAGATTTTATTGATGGAGCATATCTCTATTGAATTATACATAGCCATCCATTATTCTAGGAAATACAAGCAAAATGACGTTCTCTTGGGACCCCCTGTCCCACCCTATGCCTCCAGCAATATCTCTTAACAGAATGTAGCAGTGGTATCTCGGCCATTCAGACATTAATTGATGGCTTCTTAGCTCCAATCAATTTTCCTCTGACTGCAAGCCACATACATACACCACTTGCTTGGTGTGTGCTTAGTAGGATTAGGTATTATTTGTATTACAATGGGTATATTTATTTATTTCCTTGTGAACAGCATCAGCTGTAGAACTTGTGATTTGGGGCACACAGGGTTCTGATGGCATGCTCCTATGGAAATGTTTAAGGAAAAAAAACTCCATGAGTAGGTTTACAACACACTCCAACAGTACTGAGTAAGCCTATGAAACCCGCACGTTTCCAGCAGTCAGAGGACAAAGGATAAGAGCATACTAGCTATTAATTAAAGTCATGATGACCGAGATATGGTGTGCCACTTCATGTTGGAATTATTACTGGAGTGATATGGTAGGACAGGGGCTCCCTTGGGAATCTCATTTTGCTTGTACTTGCTTGAATTATGGATGGCTATGTATGATCAGAGGAGCTGTACTCTTAATCATCAGGAGGACTTGTGATAATGGCCTGCATAAATATTTTTGCATTCAAAACCCCCACTTCTACTCGTAAAAGCTCACAGTGGCTTAATGATCAAGAGCGCTAGTTTGTGCAAAGAATCGATCTGAGGAAAATGGGTGTGAATCCCTCTCCTGGAACTCAAGATAATACAAAAGCATGGGACACAAAAAAACTGAAGACCGGTTCCTTGAAGACATAATAAATATTGGCTGGTTAAATCTTTTTTTTTTCATTTTACAAAAATCGAATTTAAATTCAATCTGCTAGTATTCTCAAATTGCAAATAACTTGAACATTGGCATGCTTGACTTCTTTATGTTCCTCTGTTTGGGGTAAATGCAGTGAGAAGAGAGACCTGACTTTTCCCCTGTGCAAATAGTGCGGCTGCGACTGCTGTAGCTCTTGGCAATGCCATTAGGTAGGAAGATGCAGTTATCACAGGAGGCAGGTATTCTCTGCTTATTAGCATCGTTTGCAGTTGGGCTTCACTACTAGACACCAAACTAATGGCATCCTTCACAGAAACTTAACTTCTTCTGACGTAATGCCGTCATGAGCTGACATTTTGGATGTCCCTCACATTCCCGTCCTCCAGCGAATGTCACATACAACGGCAGTGGTGTGTGGTTAATTGGTTGCATGGAACATAAGTAGGTGCAGCTCAGCTGGAGAAATATATTAATTATATATAGTGAAGCTGTGCGTCTGTCTGAGAGTATAAGGGACATTAATTAATGCAGGTCTTAGCTTTAGCCTAAAAAATAAAGATCAATCAATCACAACTTAAGAGATACGTTGTAAATGACATCTGTTAGTATGTTGTGTTGTGTCAATAATCTTACCGCCATTTTCAATAACATTCAAGTTGGCTATTCATAAATAAATGATATTATTTCTTGTTTCTGATGTTACCAGCACAAGTAAGTGAATGAATCACAGCACTCATATCACCAATGTGGCCTCATGCCTTCAAATGACAAGTTGCCTTTGATTGAATTCCATGTAGAAGACAGAGTCTGAACTATAGTGCCATATGATGACGTTTAACCCTTTCCAGACTGTGCCCAGGATCGTGGCCCAAATTTGGGCCATGATCTCTAGCCCCCTGTACAGTACCTTAGAATGGAAATATTAACATGAAATTCACACAGAATGTGCACCAAGGAATAAGCTTTCATTCAGCCCATCGCCATTTTTGTTTCTCAAAAATTCATCCCGTGAGAACGGGAAATCCAAGTGGGATCTGAAAAGGGGAATCCCCGGAATTTCCCTGAACATGTCATCTCAGAGCAAAACAACCTTAGGCTTTGTTTTTGAGCATTTAAGGCACAAAATCAAACAATCCCTGCCATAACTTACACTAGGGGAGTATTAATATCGCATATAGGTATGGTTACTGCATCTATACATCCTACCTGAACCCCGATTACCCATTTACCTGGCTCCATTACAGGTGTGTTAATTGACAATATTAAGCAAAATTTGCAAATCTACCATTTCAGGTAACACACCTCAATGGGAGAGCATAAATATCAGTTTATGTCACTAAAACTTTATTTTTAACATCTCAAAAAAGTTTAGAATATCTTAGAAATGGGTTCCCTTAGTTACGAAACTCAGGTATGTACAGGTAAATCATTTATAATTACCTCAGAACCAGTTGACTAGCGGCCGAAAATCGGACTTATTTCTCAGGCGGACAGTAATTCATTCCATGGACCTTTATTTCACCAGTAGTTGCCAGATTTTGATCATTCTTGGTGATCTTATATACGGGTAGGGAAACAGCATTTGCACATCTGACCTGAACCCCATAACCTCTTTACCTGGCCTAATTACAGGTGTGTTGTTTAGTGATAATTGACAATATATACGCAAAATCGAGCATTTCCTGCAGTACCTGCCTCAGGGGGTCCAACAGAAGAGTATGAATATAAAGTTATGAACTAAAATCTTCTTAAAACATTGCAAAGAAGTAAAGAATAAATAAAACAACCAAGTATAAACAAAATCTGGCACCTACTAGTGAAATAATGGTCTATGTAATGAATTGCTGTCAGGCTGAGAAATTAGTCCGATTTTCGGCCGCTAGCCAAATGGTCCACAGGTAATCATAATTGACTCACCTGTACATACCTGAGCTTTATAACCAAATGGAATTATATGTAATTTGTTGCAAACATATTTACTGATATTTTGGTGCTGGAGTGCATCAAAAGTCTTGCTTATTTTTCATGTTATAGGCCTCATTGTAAGAAACATGCTTAACTGCCTTTGGTCTTTTTTAATCATCTCACCTGTAATTAAGGCAGGTGTGCTTTTCATATGTGCTCAGGTGTCTTCTCTATCATGTCATTGTAAAGCTCACCATCCCAGCTTTATATTGATATATGGTTATCCATGTGAATTCAGAAGTCTTCATTGAGAAAATTTAGGTTTAAGGGTTAAAAACCCCAAATTTGCAATTTTCTCCTCAGTCTGGAAAGGGTTAAAATAACTTTTCTACAAACAGAAAAAAAAAACAATAAAAAAAAGTCCATCAGTACTAAACACTCAAACTGAGTAAGCATATTAAACCTGCACGTTTCCAGCAATCAGAAGACAACAGATAAGTGCATACAAGCCATCAATTAAAGTCAGGATGACCGAAATATGGTGTGCCACATCATGTCATAATTATTACTGGAGTGATATGGCAGGACAGGGGCTCCCTTTGGAACCTCATTTTGCTTGTACTTGCTTGAATTATGGATAGCTTTATATGATCAGCAGTGGTGCATCATTAGTTGGTTTGTTAGAACAAAAGGTGGCGCTGCTCGGCTGGAGAAATATCTAAGAGTAAAGCCATTTTTCTGTCTAAGAACATTAGGGACATCAATTAATCTAAGTCTTATCTTTAGCCTAAAAAAATCATGAATCATTTGCTACATAAGAGATACATTGTAAGTAAAATCTCTAGAGTCTGAACTGGAGTGCCATCAATTATGTTTAAAATAATTTTTCCAACAAACCAGGAAAATAAAAAACCATACATCAGTACTACACACTCAAACTGAGTACGCATACTAAACCTGCACATTTCCAGCAGTCAGAAGACAAAAGATAACCGTTCTTGGGCGAAGGCAACAATTACAGTCAGAATGACCGAGACATGGTGTGCCACTTTATGTCAGAAAATATTGCTGTTGTCTTATGGTGGGACAGGGACTCCCTTTGGAACCTCACTTCGCTTATATTTACATGATTATGGATGGCTATGTAAGATCAGAGGAGCTGTACTGTTAATCACAAGGACAACTTGTAATAATGGGCCTGCATATTTTTACTTTCTCCCAACTTCTACGTCTTTGTCTTGTCTTGTAAAAGCTCACCATGGCTTTACATTCAAGAGCGCCAGTTTGTGCAAAGAATGGCTCTGAGGAAACAGCTTTGAATCCCTCTCCTGGAATTCAAGATAATCCAAAAGCATGGGACACAAAAAAAAACTGAAGACCGGTTCCTTGAAGACATAACAAACATTGGCTGGTGAAATGTTTTTTTCATTTTACAGAAATCTTATTTAAATTCAATCTGCTAGTATTCTCAAATTGCAAATAACTTGAATATTGGCAAGCTTTACTGTATTGTGTTCCGCTGTTCCTGGTAGATGCAGTACAAAAAGAGACGTGACTTTTTTCCCCGTGCAAATAGTGCAGCTGCGGCTGCTGTAACTCTTAGCAATACCATTAGGTAGAAAGATGCGGTTATCACTAGAGGCAGGTATTCTCTGCTTATTAGCATCCTTTGCAGTTGGGCTTCACCACTAGACACCAAACTAATGGCATTCTTCACAGAAACTTAACTTCTTCTGACGCAATGCCTTCATGAGCTGACATTTTCGATGTCCCTCACATTCGCATCCTCCAGCAAATATCACATACAACAGCAGTGGTGCGTGGCTAATTGGTTGGTTTGCTGCCACACTGTAAATTTTGAATTTTGACTTAGCTTAATTGATTGAGTGAGATGGTTGCACAATTCCTTTGAGCCAAGACAGCTTGTTGTTTGCAAGTTATAACAACATAAAGATTATCATAATGCAAAACGGCAAGCTATAATGGCTCAAACAAATTGTGCAACCATCTCACTGAATCATTTGAGCTAACTCAAAATTTCAAATTTTACAGTGCAGCAGTTGCATAGCCAGGGAGGAAAGCGGGAAATGATTATATTTGGCCTTCTTGATTAATTTTCAGATGCAATGCATACATCCGCACACTTTACTAAATTATATTTTGATATTTTCTGTCTCATTCTGTAGGGAGAATTTCCCAATCGTACGATTTGGCGCGACTGCTCCCCTTAAATACAGCTCGCTCTCGCCTCCCAACCCCCCCCCCCCCTGGAGATTACCCAGCTACACAACTTGCTGGAACTAAAGGTGTTACAGCTCGGCTGAAGAAATATATAAGACTGAAACCATTCGTCTCTCTTGGATAATCAGGGATATCAGTTAATGTATAGTTCCATCTTTTACTTCATAAAGCAAAGTCTACTCAACACTGAAGGGCATTATGTGATATTTCTGCAATGTTAATGACTTGATACAATTATCAATGGATGTCAATTTTAGGCGCTTAAACACACATGTTTATTCCCTATATCTCTGTAATTTTCAATTCTCCGCAAAGCAGTCTCCATGTCGGGGCATTACAACTGTCTCTGAGCCTCGAGCAGCTCTGCTGTTCAAAATCCCATTTGAAATGCGATCAATCCCACCCGTTACATTGTCCACGGCTGCTTAATTGCAATCTCCCCCATTAAACATGGGATCCCATTAGAGACACCAATTAGAGCCTGTGTGGAATTGGAGCAACATTCTCTTAATTGGATTAATTAAGCCAAACAAACTTTTAGGGCTTCAAGGCATCCCAGATGCTCGCAGCTGGTACTCACTATAGCTTTTAGGCTGGTATCTTCATGTTTAACGGTTGGTGCCCTGAGGTTGCATTCTTGCAGGCAATGAAGAAGAAGTGAGTAATTGAGAAGCTAGTGAAGGTTGTATATGGGAATTATGACTATATTGGTAGGTCATGAAGTACTTCCTAATGCAACGCATATAAAAATTTGGCAAGACTAGTCGGCTAAACATTCTATTACTATTTATTATTATACTGTACAGCATTTATATAGCGCCATCTTCAGTGGAACTCTGTGCTCTATGGCACGATACAATTTGCATTGTGACTGTAGTATTCTTATGGTCTGTAGCCTACTGGATGACTTCTCTTGTAAGGGGGAGACCATCTAATCTCGCGGGGGGGGGGGGGGGGTTAGAGTTTTTTTAAAGAAATAATTTCTTGCTCAGCTTTGATGACATAAATAATTCTCTTTGGGCAGTCTTGAAATAAATCATTCCTGGTGGGGATATTTCTTAAAGAATGTGTTGCTTGATTCAGGAACAAATATTTCAGGACGTCGGGCACATTTCTGGTCAAGGTCACCAATCCAGGGGAGTCTGGCTGTAGGAAGTTTCAAGAGAAGAAAACCTGAGTTCGCCTGAGATGCAAATATACCATATTTATGAAAATTAAAAATTTCTTTATTTTCCCAATGTTCAAAAAGAAGAAAACAAACATGTGAGCAACAGGTACATTAACAGAAGACCGCATATATCAATGAAAGTATAGAACAAATATCCCACAGATAAAATTAGTGCTGCAGATGCAGTTTGAAGCACATTGTAAATTAAAGTGATTATAAGTTTTTTTGCAGTGCAAAAACAAAACATATTGGGATAATGAAGTTGGCAAACTCAGAATGTCTCGGCAAAGTTTCCTAAATGTGAGTATATACGTATACGTCTAATGAAAAAAGTTGAATAATGAGATTATAGGTCGTCATCCACAATTAACTTCGCAGCTTCACACTCCTACATTAGCTCATTGGACAAGTGCTGCTTATTGGTGTGAAATCCACATTATGTCAGAATCATATGGCGTCACATTGGTGTTTCGCTTTCAAGTGATTGGATTAACTCCCCACAGCGAACGGTCGAGACGGGAGCTGAAATTGACGCCGTGTGAGCCGAAATCCCGATCGGCCTAATGAACTGACAATACTTTTAACGGCCCCACACTTTCCCTGAGACACCATAATGGCGTTGCAGTGTTGCCATGGCAACCAGAAAGAAGGGAAAAAGTAGAGCGGAAATAGAAAGCCATACCATGGTCCAAACCAATCAGGTTTAATGTAGCGGATTACAGCAATGAGGCCGATTGTTCCTGTAAGGGCTCCGAATGCAAATATGCTACTGATGGTAATGTAATTGCTGTTTGGGATGTAACATCAACAGTTTGGGATACTATGAATATTGAATTTTAACCATTTGGGCTGATCACAGTTATATGAAAACACTGGATTATTTATCTTTAGAAGTTTCCATTTCATGTCACGGAACACAATGAAATGACAATTTGTATACACTACGCAGTTTGGGAGGCTATGAATTCTCACCTGAATCACCAGTGCACCTTTTTTTAACAAACGGTTTCCTTACCAGTGATACTATTTTTAAAAGTTTCTATTTTATTGACTTGGATCACCTATTTTCATGTAGTGGTCTAATTAGAGGAAGCATTCATACTAACTTTCATATATCAATTGATTTGTTCAGTGAATTGACTTAAAACTTAATCTTAATATTTAGTTTTTTGAATGAACATTTTACTTGGTGTTGGCGGTAGAGGTGTCATTAGCGGTAGGGATAGAGGTAGAGGAGCGGACAAAAGTAAAAGAGAAGCAAGAGACAGTGACACTCAATCTTTAAATAGAGGTGCTCCTAACACAGGAGCAATCTCCACTAAGAAGAAGCAAAACAAGAATAGGGAACTTTTTCATTCTACGATGGCTTTTTTTTGTGCTTTTACATAAACCAGACAAAAAAGTTAATGTATGTCTTCGTTGAACTTAGGGATAGAGCAAAATGATCTCTTTCGATTTTTACCCAATTACTTGTACACATAACCTAGGTGAGAACCAGGTGATAACTTAGGTAAATTCGATTCTATTTCCATCTACATCAAATTCAATTCAGTTGGGGCAGTGATGATCTATTGAGCGGGAAACTCTGATTCCAAACATGGGGCAATCACAAAATGGATATTAAAGGCTCCTTGTTGTAAATAATGAGTTTCAATCAGAAATAGGAACCAACGTGATCAACAATCATGAATTACCAGATTAAAATAACTTTTATCAGCAGTCAGGCTGCCTGCTTTCGAGAGATAACCTTTATAATGCTCAGTTTCACTGTAAAAAAAAGATACAGCGGTTTGACAAGAAAATTTGAATTTTTGAGGCGTGATGCTGATGATTTGTCAGGACCATATCATTAGTTTCAATGACGCTTTATAAATAAGGAGAGTTAAGAAACCAATACCGCTTTTTGATCACTGCAAATGAACGATTTTATTATTTTCTTCACCTTGAAAGAAGATCTCTAATTTGCTGAGAGTAGGTCAATGTCAGTAATAATTTTAGTATATTGCTTCCCAAAAAGATGTAACTAGAAATCAATAGGTATCTTGCAAGCTATCGATATCATGGTGGTAGTCCAAATAAATTCTGAAGAAAAAAATCATAACCAGGAGGATCCAGATGATTTTTGAAAATATCTGGACCAAAGGTGAGGGGGTTATGCATTTGAGTTGCCGTACTGAGATTTGAGCTGTTTTATCATTTCTGACTTTTGGGTCTTTTGATAGTAAACCATGAGGTCAGAAAACTACCTCTTGACAGATGCCCTAGAAAGATAAGGAAGAATGCACCAGATATGGTTGACAGATACAGTTGCATTGTCATAGTGATTTAACATACAATGTATAGAAATAATATCATACATAATGCTATTATTTGTGAAAGATTTATTGAGCATCCTGTCCTCGAGAAAAAACAATTAGGGACAGGACTTACTAAACATTTATATGCGACAGAATTTTATTTCTGGTCGGTCATCATGAACCTCTCTATATGATAATCTCTGATGCATGCAGCATATCTCTTTGGCACCAGGTTATAGGTCTAATACCCAGTGTGCACAGCATTTGGCTCAAACGAATCGTCCAAGAAAACTAACCACATAAGATCTCTTCTTCTATAGGCCTACCCGGGTGTTGTTTGTCGAGGGTACTACTATCTTTAAAATTATTAAAAAATTAAGGAGTTTTATAATGCCAGTTCTATAAAGTGTCTCAAATTCAGTATAAAATGATCCACTTTTATCAATTTTTTCCAATAATTTGATATCCTATCAACATTGTTTGCATGTATACATACTGTCCAGTGCGTCCACCTACTGTACTGAATGAACCAATCTGCTTTAACCTGAAAATGGCCAAGTAATGCATTCACTGACTGGGTCACATCAATGCAAACACAAATGAAGTACAATGTTCATAAACTGCATATATATATATAATATATATATATATAGCCATATATGGAGCAAAGTTCAAAGGGCAACATAGGAAATACAGTTCCATTATCTTTATTGGTCTTTAGTGAGCAATACAATAGCCCACATGAGGAACCAGGCATAAACTTTGAAGCTGCACAATACAACAGTGGACTATAGCACAAGTCAGGGGATCTGCCATCAGTGGAGATATCTAGCTGATAGATGATTCTGTTTGTTTTCAACATCTTTTGGCTAAAACAAGCTCAATTTGCTCAAGAACTGCAGAAGACACAAGGAGTATAACTGTATAAGGCAAAATGTTCTAGATGCAAATTGGGATGACACATGGATATGACAAGGATTTAAAAGAGATTGACCCCAAAGGAAATTATATTATTAAGGTGAGTTTTACAATATTGTTATTGTCTTAAACTATTTAGCCCTCAGCATTTCCCTTGTATTATGATATATTATCTAAATTCAGTATATACAAAAAATATTATACATGTATTAAAAAATATATATTTACATTGTAAATTTATGAAAATTCTGTCAATCCTTTTACTTTCTTTGTGAGAGAGCACTGATTTAGGGCCATTTGACTGTTTTACTTCCCAGATACATTTTATGCCATATCCTGTCACAACATCTCAAATCAATTGTGTGTTACTTGAGACATTTAGGCCTATTATAGGACAAATCTTTTTCTGTCACTCTGAGCTGAGTTTACTCTAAAATGTTCTAGAATAGAATAAATGTCTATATCTTGTTGTCTTATCTATGATTGTTATGAAATCAGTTCCACATATTTCGTTAGTGTATAGTAAGATTCTTGTGACAGTGTGAATCATCCGTTTGTGTCATTGTTCAGTGCATTGCTTAAAGGTACAGTTGAGTTCATTGACAGCAGGATATGTAAGTTTCTGGATCAAGAAAAGACCATTTGATTTACCACAACTGGTTTTAGAGTAAAGTTCAGATAATCCGGTCTTAAGTGGGCCCGTGGATGGATGGATGGAAGATAGGGCTTTTTGTTCTATATTTAAGCACTTGGTAGGCTAATTAGGACAGGAGGAGGACATGGCATCGTAGGTGGGCCCATACAATGCAGTTGATGGGTTGCATCAATCAATTGTGAAAATATGTGACTGCATGCATAATTTCTGTATATTGTGTTAATTTATGTAATCTCACAGATAAACAAAAACACGTCAATTGAATAATCAAACATTCACAAGTAACTGAACACTAGTATAGTCAGTGTGCTAAAAGTGAATGATTTAACACAGCAGTCCGAGTAATTTATTATTTTCTATGTAAAACCGAATCTAAAATATTATAAGTTGATAGGCCTACTGGACAAGCAAAATATCCCAGGATTGGAGTAATGGGCAAGACATAGTGAACCCTATTCTCATCAATCAACCGTTGTGAGCCAGTAGTATATATCTTTAGCGGCTAATAATACAACCAAGTTTAATACACAGGGTGAGGAACGCTAACCTCCTCTGCCCGAGTTCCCCGTGGCCTAATTGGTAAGTGCGCTTGTCAACTGGCTTTTAGGGTGTGGGTTCAAATCTCACCACGGGAACTCACTTTAGTCCGAGCCCATGGGACTTTAGATGTAGGCGGGTTGTATCCAGTATTCTGTGCTGGGGTAACTGAAAGACCCTGGGCATCCCTGAATTAATAGGGTATGTGCCAGACTCTCAGTCTTCTCATCTCATCATCATACGATGGTCGCCTGCCTCGATATAGCCCATTAAGGTGCTGCAGAGGTGTAAAACACAAACAAACAAACAAACAAACAAACCCCCTCTGTCCGTGAATGCTTATCACAGGTGCCACTCTACAACAGTACTACTTTACTGATTGTATCTTCCAAATGACAATCCAATCACGATATGACAAACAGAAGAGAAACTCTAAGTTTTCCCGCAGACTCAATTTCTTTACGGAATCCAATAAAGTGAGCTCAAGTGGTATATTCCGCTGCATCTCATCTCGGAAGATAAAGCGGAATTCTTATTGCTTCCTACTTTGGAGAATTAAATGCATCCATCATCTTGATGATCTCTCCAGAAACACAGTAACAACAGGATTGTGATTCCATAAAACAGTCTTAAAGCATTAGGGTGATGTACACAGGGCTTTATTGTCATGCAAAATGAATGAAAAGTTTTGCATTACAATATTTGGAGCTATTTTTCTGTGCTACTGTGTGTGCAATATTCATATCATATTGCTTGTTTGCGAATGTAAAGTTTCGCAAATTTCATATATATATTGCTCATCATCATCAATTCTTCGTTGATTATGGTACAGTTAATTGGTACTGCGCCGCCTGTAAGTAAATGAAACAGGTCATGTTCTGCCATTGAATCATTGCTAAACATCCTCAACCAAACCGTTTGTTGAAGCAAGGATGCGCATCCGATGAGAAGAAAATAACATTTAAAAGCATCTTTTATGACAATATTTGAGGCATGTGGGATGCAAATAGCAGCCAATTTTCTTACCTATACCTATATCTTAGTATTGCAAAGAACATTGACAGCTATTGTCATCCCACATACCATGCCTCAAAATCTATTATCATTCTATTATCATTCTTTATGACTAAATGTGTTTTCATCTCATTGGATGAGAATTCATGCTTCTACGCGCCATTTGTTTGGGAATGTTTAGCATTGACCAATGGCAAAACATCACCCTTTTCACTTACTTACAGGTGGCACTGCAGTGTAGGCAAACACGAAAGTTTGAGGAAACATGCATTCTTAGCTGTCTACAAGTGGACTGCTCTTGCATTGCCACAGATCAGAACGTATGCTGTCTTGTGTTGCCACCTAGTGACTAGTGTGCTATTCCGCGAGTTCCTGCGAACGTCCACATACTTTCAACCAGAGGAACACACACAACTTTGTCTGGAAAACACCGTGGCTGTTTCTGAGTGTACTGATGGCCTTGTCTACTTCCTTAGAGAATGTGATTGCCAAGTCTGACTATGGTATACATCGATGTTGAATAGAAATTTTGTGAATGTGCAATGAAATTGGAACTATTTCTTGGGACAGCAATGCTGTAGCATAGAAAATCAACTTTTGTGCCAGCTGGCAGCAGCAGGCAGTTCTCATTTTCACCAGACTGCATTCTTAGCACATGCTGAAACAATTAAGGAATTGAACCCGGGACCAAGAGTATCAGAGTTTAGCTACCAATGTGCTACCAATGAGATAGATGGAAAGATATATAGATAGATATGGTAAATGCAGCCCTCTAAGGCCAGTTCTGGGTGCTCATGAGGGTGATTGATGAAACAGTTGAGAGAGAGCAGGAGTCCTCAACATGTTTATTTACACCGTGCATCTTTTACTTGCCCTGTGTAGAACCTGTTACAAGGGGCGACCAATTTAACATCTCATCAAAAATGATATCCAACTGGAATTTCGCTCATGAAGGTCCACTCAAAATTGCAGGTTCCCCACCCGAGGTTCGAACCCATGCAGGTTAAGACCTTCACCAGAGAAGGTGTACTAAACCACGCTGCCACCAGCCGCATATAGATCCAAGGCCACATATGGCTCAAAATTGGATAGGTGTGAATGGTAAATACATCTGATTTACCTTCCCTTTCTTGTCTGATCATAGATTTAACCCACATAGAGATCTCTGGGTGGGCTGAATCTAAACCAGATGTATTTGCCATACATACCTATATATCCAATTTTGAGGATACACCTGGTCATTAGTTGACAGGAAGTAGAGTACAGTTTTCTAACTTTGAAGTTGAATTTGACCAACGCCTATCCTCTTACAGGACTGTCTCACACCATCGAACGATTCATCATGTTGTGTGAAAAAATATACTCTGAATAATAGGATTAACCTACTAACTGTTATCCATGTAATCTGTTCAATGCATTACAAAGCCAACAACATTGTGATATATTCTGACAATTTTGATTATTGGACAGCGAGGTCAATAACCTGAAGACGCTCTTGAATTTGAATGAGTATATATGAGATGATCCAGACTTGCAGGATATTGAAGTTTTAATTCTTTATGCCAAATAAGAGGTTAGCTGTTAGTATAGGGTAATTGGATGATATATTTTTGTTTTATTTCAGAAATTCAAATTGATGAAAGATAGATATGATGTTTCGGACATAAACTTGATCAGATCGGACTAACATCTGACTTCAAACTTATACTTGGCAACAAAACTGATGCCTTGATATCACGATCTGTTCAAACTAATGTTTGGATCTTGCAATAATCATAGTAATAACATATTTCAATCTGGCATTCTTATTATTTCTATAATTGGATTAATATCAAACACCAATCTTGAATTCATACATTAATGGGACCAATGTCTTACTCTAATTTATATTCTTGCAATTATTGGAATAATATCTAACTTTAATTTTGTATTCTTGCAATATTTTTTAACTGTGCACTCTTGCAATAATTGGATAAACATCTGACTTCAATCCTGCATTATTGCAATAATTGGATTAATATCTAACTTCAACTGTGCACTGTTGCAATAATTTTATTAATATCTAACTTCAACTTTGCACTCTGGCAATGACTGGATTAACATCTAACTTCAATCTTGCATTCTTCCAATAATTGGATATATATCTAATTTCAACTGTGCA
The DNA here is from genome assembly GCA_026936325.1 of Platynereis dumerilii. Lineage (NCBI taxonomy): Eukaryota > Metazoa > Annelida > Polychaeta > Phyllodocida > Nereididae > Platynereis > Platynereis dumerilii. The sequence goes on along the minus strand of JAPTHN010000009.1, from coordinate 24,094,298 downwards.
TTCTTGCAATAATCGGATTAACGTCTGACTTCAATCTTGCATACTTGCAATAATCAGATTAACATCAAACTTCAATCTTGTTTTATTGCTAGAATTGGATTTTCTATTAAACTTCAATGTCACATTCTTGCAATAATTGGATAAATATGTAACTTCAATTGTGCTTTCTTGCAATAAGGTCTTACTTCAATTTTGTAATCGGAAATCAGAATTTTAAATAATAATGTATTTGATACAAAGTCTTTCCAGCTGATGACTATGAATCCTGAAACATTATGTCCTCAATCAAAGCAATAATGCTCTGAAGTGCAGCTCCGTACTATACCTTTTATCTTCTGCGAACATTGTCAGTTACAAATGCATCTCTGACTTCAGCAGGCGCCATCATATAGTCACGATGATTGAGGAGGAAAGCAACACTACCATGAGCTCTACAGCAAAGCTCTTCCAGGCAATCAGAAGCGGAGACTTAAAGACTTTGAAAGAACTGCTGAAGCCGTCATTAGGAGTCTTAATTGATGCTAATGACAATGAGAAGGAAGAAACTCAAAATGATTACACGCTATTATCGATCAGAGCTGAGGAGGAATTGGTCGTTCGCAGACCTTCAAATTCTAATGAGGTATGTATGGTGTATTACAGTACAGCTTAAAAAGTGAACAAATGTAAATGTATATGAGGTCAGCCGCTATTTACTATTACAGCATTGACAGGCCCGATCAAGCTTGGATCTTTTGCAGCTGCCTGGGGAGCATACACCAGTGTGCAGCAAATTTCACATGCTCCTTAGTCAAGCATTCCACAATTGCCATCACTGCCTATAGCCAAGTACAATGTATGTGAAGAATTGTAATGAGGTTGAGGTTTGAGCCTTATTTGGAATCACTCTCTGATGAAGTTGGTGGTGTATCTTCATCAACCTTCCAAATCCAAGTCAAAACATCCACAAATAATTCACAATTAAAGATTTGATCTTACATTCTTAGATCAGTTTCACACTTCTTTAAAATACAACACTCAGGTTTTGTTAATATTTTTATCATCAAACAAGTGTATTAATTCATAATTTTTTTTTATTGCAGGTCATGATTCAGAAACCTACATTGCTGCATACTGCAGTATCTACCTGGTATCCTGATATTGTTGAGTACATCTGTAGTCTCGGACCACCAATGGATTTAGAATGTGAAGTTGAAGATGCAACGAACAAGCCACCGACTTACAAAGGTCTGACGCCACTTCACTTGGCGGCCATGTTGGGAAAACTAAAAATGGTGCAAACCTTACTCAAGCATGGTGCTGAGGTTGACCATATTACTTCAATAGGAGACAGCGCCCTCTTTGAGGCATGTTTTGAAGGTCATCTTGGGGTTGTTGAGTGTTTGATCGAGAATGGTGCGAATATCAACTTGGCCAATTGGAGACAGACAACATGCTTAATGATTGCCTGTTTTGCAGACAATGCAGAGATTATTCAGTACCTCGTGCAGAAAGATGTCGATTTAAAAGCCTCCGATAAGGACCAAAGAAATGTTCTCTTTTATGCTGCAGCAGGGAGTAGCGCTGACACCTTAGCTTTTTTGTATGAGAGTGGTGCGAGGTTCGTTCCTGATAAATTCGGAGTCACGACTCTTATGGAAGCGGTGTTCCACAAGAAACTAGACGCTGTTAAGTATTTACTTGAGGCATTCATCAAACCACCTGTTAAGGTGAACGCTGTTGATAGTAATGGAAGAAATGCTTTATTCTATGCTGCAGAACACGATTCAACTGATCTCATGAAGTATTTAATGGACTACGGTCTGAAATGTACCCCTGCAGAAGACGGCCGGACTTTGTTAATGGTGTGTGCACTTAACGGTAACATCACTCTTATTAAGTTTCTCTTGGAGTATTCAGTTACTTACAGCATCGACATTAATGCAGTAGACGGACGTGGGCGTAATTGCCTATTTTACTGTGTCACGGGGTCAAGTGAGGACGTCTTCGAATATATGGTGCAGCATGGTGTCTTAGTCAAAGCAACAAATGATGGAATCACTGTTTTAATGCAAGCCATTGCTAAAAACAAGTATCATTTCGTTGAGCACTTGCTGAGTAACAAAGAGACTTATGAGATTGACATGAACGCTATAGATAACGATGGCTGGTCTCCTATGTTATACAGCATCGCAGCAACTCAAATGGATTTATTTCTACTTCTCGAACAATACGGAGCTACCTGCCCTCCTGCTGCGGATGGGAGGACCATGATCATGCAAGCAGCAGCAACTGGAGACTTGGCCCTCCTGAGGTTCATCTTAGACAGAGCGCGAAGATATGGAATTCTCATCAATGGCAGAGACAAGGATGGTTGGACAGCACTCTTCTACACAATTCAAGGTAGGTGGTCCCTCTTGCAATGATCGTATTGTGCACTAAGTCTTCGGATCACAAGATCTGAAGACCCGAAATGTTTTATCTGTATGAGGTGGACTTCTTAATATATGCTGTGCTTTAATTGATTGTATGCGGTGTATGATAAAATTAAGGTCATACATTGACTTCAAAGGAGTTTCAAATTTCATATAGTTCCTGAAGTTTATACGAGAAATTATCATGCCCCGGAAGTGTCTTTTATTTGCATATTTTTGGAAAAATACGTCTTTTGATGACAAAAAAGAACTCAAAGAATAATATGAGGGAACCAATTAAAATGCACTTCACTGATAATGGAGTTGGGACTTTTCTAGTTGTTGTGGATAGGTCTCTATATCAGACAGTCAATGCTTTGGGGTGCTATAATTTACTTGTGTCAAGAGTTTCAGTTAAGTTTCCCTCATTTACATTAAAGATCAACAGTTGTAGTATACATCAAACTGCAATAAAGGGAATCTATATAATTTTCTCAATATCTGCATCAAACCTATAGAATCTGATGTATCAAAGTTCCTGTGAGCACATATTTATGCATGTCAAATGTTGCCTTCCTCATTTATTAGCCACTTATTGAAGGAAGAGCCCGTGTGTGTGCAGGGTCCCTTGCTTGTGTGATAAATGGCTGGGGCGTGATGTCAGGGGAAGCATCATGTTTGGCAATGAATTGGTATGTGTGGCGAACATTGCCTTGGTCCAGGGTGACTGGTTACAGGGGATAGTCTTCCTGACCTTCATTAAATGACAATATTCTAATAATAATACCCAGTGTGCACTGTAATATTTGGATTTTGAGATGGCTTAAATGATTCAGTCAGATGGTTGCACAATTCCTTTGAGCTAACATAGCTTGTTGTTAAAAGTTAGGAAAATCTTAAAATCTGACTCTAAATTATTTCAAATTTTACAGCATGGGATGATTACTGTCACAACAAGAAAGACACTTCTAAAGATGATGAAAAGACATGTCTTATAATTCATTTTGTTTTACAATTGGCATGAGGATTAGGGAAAAGTGATGCCGTCAGACAAAGCATTACCACAATATAGATGCCCTGCATGTAAGTGTAAGCCAGTGGCTGCTGTGTCTACACAAAGTCTATGAGCCATGCCTTTCCTGTTCCGCTTGCCTTTAGTATTAGTTCATGTCACGCTCACCAGGAAGCATGCTCTCAAGGCACCACCTGCTATCACTCAGCTGCTCTAATTTGTTCAACCAAGGGTGTTCTGTGTTTAACAAGTCCTGCCAGAGATTTTCTGTCGGTGAGACTGCTGCAATTGTATTGACAAGTCCCAGATATTGTCTATAGGTTGCAGTTTGTTGGGAATATCATCCTCAGTTGTTACCAGAAATGACAGCAGCGGAATGGTTTGCAGCAATGCAATGCCTGGCAGCTTGTCGTATATTTTCGGATGAGAGTACCTTTTATGTCCATTTCGTGCTTGTACCTGTGTGTTTGCTCTGCATGCTTTATGAGCTTCAGATATATGGACCGTTTTTCAGTTACAGTGACGTCATACACTGTCTTATTTCTGTGCATTGAAATACAAATGAATTTAAATGTTGCCGTTGATAGATTAATATGGTGGTATATAATCTATATGTGTGTTTGTATGGCACTTTAGATAGCGTGTTTTTTTAATCTTCGTGACAGACAGAAATACAGGCATTTTTATTTTGGCAATTTAATGAAAATTACAGTAACGAAAATGACATTATTGGAAGATTAACAGAAAAATGCAACGGCTATGAAATTTGGTAACAAAGATGTATGGCATGACTTCTCAGTTGCAGTTTGATACCACAGATGTGGATTTTCTATTCAATAGAAATTTCCTTGAAAACAGCTGTGCATGCAAACTGTGGCGTGTATCTTGAGTCAGAATTCTTTACATCCTTATGTAGTACATGTACTATGTCTTGTGTGTATAGATTTTATGCAGGTGTATCCCTCCTTTTCATTTTGAAGATTTTTCCTTGTTGCCCATGTTGCAAAAGATGGAATTTTCCGTTCTGTGATTATGGTAAGGTTACTAAGGCATGATATTTATAATCATATATGGGTAATGGAATATAAATATTATTATACCACTCGACACCTCTGTCAGCCCATCAAGAGTCTGTATTTCACTGCAATAAAACCCATATTCTTTGTTGTTCAGTTATCCTCCCATGGGAGAATAATAAGTGAAGCTGTGAAAAAAACACTGCAACAAATGACAAGTTTCAGCTTTGTCTTATGGTATAAGCCAATTATTCACTGCGGGATCGGCAATATGTGTTTATCACAGCTCGGGCTAACGTCCTCGCTGGATAAATCACATATTGCCTCTCCCTAGGTGACTAACCTATACCAATATCAGTTAAGGGTAGAATTTCATCACTATATATATAATGACAAATTGACCAACTCGTTTCAGTCAAAGATAGGATTTCAGACATTCTAAATTCAGTTTGTTTTCTAAATTGCAGTAAATTCGAAGCAGGTTGCACAATTGCAGTCTGCTTCCCATTCAATTGACAAGTGACCCAGCATAGAAACATCAATAGCTATTTGCAGTAGTTTTAGGAGTCTGTTCCCATCACTGAGACAAATTGCCTAAAAGAAAAACATCAATAGCCAAATGGACCACACCTCTGGACTTGCTGACCCAATGTCAACTCTTGTCCATAAAAATGCCTTCTTATTTGTTTTTGTTGAAGGATAAATCGGTAGCCTTCACGTTTTCTTTAGAACATAACGAACCATAGACCCAATTTGTCTTTTATGGATAATGCTTTAATCCTTGTTAACAGAGAATATGTATGATATGTTGATAGTCTGGCACATGGTAATCACAGTGTTTTTAACATTATTGAAGACTCTTTCCCGCACTGTAAATTTTGAATTTTGATTGCGTGAGATGGTTGCACAATTCCTTTGAGCCAAGATAGCTTGTTGTTTGCAAGTTATAACAACATAAAGATTATCATAACTCAAAACAGCAAGCAATCATGGCTCAAACAAATTGTGCAACCGTCTCACTCAATCATTTGAACTCAGAATGTCAGAATTTACAGTGCGTGAATAGAGTAAAGAAAAATAATTTGGAATTTGGGTAATGATTGAAAAAGTTTAGTACAATCATGTAGTTGTGAATTGATTTTTAAGGAGCCTAGCTCATGTTCAGTGTTGATACATCTCTTTTTTTTCACTAAAAATTCTGCAGTTTAGTCACCGCGGTTGGAAGCATTTCTCATTACGACCAACATGTCTGCAGATTGACTGAACTTGACCTGTGTATTGAAGGAAGCTACTGATATTAGGCAACCAGATGAGATGAATGCCACAAGGCTCCAAGAAGTGATCAGAGAATGCCTGAAGAATATGCGCCACATTCTTATTATGTAAGATTTTTTGTAACTGTGAGCAGCATTACACATCGCTGGGATTGGGAGCTCAATCTTCAATAATAGCCATGTACCTTGTAGCAACTCCAGTCTGCTGGGATAGTGGCAGTCTTTGTCAAAAATGTCTGATCAAATAGCTGGACATCTTTTCTGCTAATTTCGTTCATATTAAAGAACTTCAATATCCTTGACTGCAGTGGCAGTTCACTGGCTGATCAAAGCCAAATTGTGACCGGAAAAACATCAGAACTCAGAGCATAAAGGATATTTTGTATAAAACAGGAAAGAGCCTTTCTCAGTGCCTTAACTTGAGGATTTCTTGTGGCAATGATGGGAAATTCAATTATGCCAGATGAAGCTGATATTAAACATAAAAGCTAGAAATAATTGGCATCAGTTTATTTGTTAAATAAGAAGGGGCATGGGTGACTGACCTCATCAGCTTAGGTCGATACTAAGCAGACAGTCATAATTTCTCATTGGATCTTTTTTTGGAAATGTAAATGTGTGCTTGAGAAATTGGGTGGACTGATGCATTCAATGTCTGCACACAGCGAGCTTGAACAAACTTTGGGGTTAAAAAAATTGACCAAGAAAACGATTAGCGCAATGATGTAGAGGAAGGTCAGACGAACATTTTGATGTATCAAACGAAAAAGTTTTAGATATTTGAATTTTGGATTTTTTATTTATCACACCCTATTCTTAGCACGTAATCTCCATGAAAATTTGTTCAAAACTGTCCATTTTTCCTGTTAGGTAATATCTAAGACCAAAGTCATTATTCAGAAGTAAAAATATGGGGTCAGTGTAAAATGCGGACCAAACGGACCATGCGGACCATGCGGACCAGACACAAAACAAACACAGGAGGGTGCAGAGGAGCATTGCTTGTTTAATCAAGCTAATAATACAAAGCCAATCAAGCGGAAAGTGCGGACCAAATGCGGACCAAGTCAATAAGCAAGATATAGACAATATATCAACCTGATTTAATTGAATAAAAAAATATTAAATTAAATTTAAAGAAAATTATTTTTAAAAAAAAAGCAGACCAAAATAATTATTTGACCAAATATTGCAGAATGCAGACCAGAATGCAGACCAGAATGCAGACCAGAATGCAGACCAGAATGCAGACCAGAATGCAGACCAGAATGCAGACCAGAATGCAGACCAGAATGCAGACCAGAATGCAGACCTTTGGTCTGCATGGTGCATGAGACTTAATTCTGGTCTGCATTTGGTCTGCATGACAGAAATTTTGGTCTGCATGACAGAAATTTTGGTCTGCATTTGGTCTGCAGATAGGAAATCTGGTCTGCATTTAGTCTGCATGATAGGAATTCTGGTCTGCATTATATATTTTTTTTAACTGCCACTTACAGACTGGATTTAAAGTGCTATCTTCTTCTTCTTCTTCTTTGGTTGATATTCCGCCTCCAGCGCAGGCGAACCCCTGAATTGGTATTCAGAGTATATTTAAAATTGAATTTAGATATGTTAAGTGAGGCAGGGTCTTGTAATCCACTGTGAATTACAGAGAGTGGAAATCATTGATGATGGCTTAAATGCAATTAAGATAAACGACCTCGATTGGATGACATTCTAGATTATACAGCCTACATGCAATAACCTGATAACAGAATTTGTATAGCCTTCTTGAAATAAAATTTGTTGATCAGACAAGATCTTGCTGACCAAAGTGCAGACCAGAATGCAGACCAGATCTATGCAGACCAAATGCAGACCAAATTCAGACCAGAATTCTGACCAGGGTACTGACCAGAGTACAGACCAAATTATGCAGACCAAATACAATCTTGAACTTTTTCACAATTTTATGAAAAAAAAAATTACAAAGTTCCTTTTTTTTATAAAACTATTTCAAATCATATATTGTTATCCAGTTGGTCCGCATGGTCTGCACTGTTTGGTCCGCATGATTTAACCCTTTCCAGATTGGCCACTGGCCAGTGTTTGTCCAAGACTTGAACCAACACACTGGATGCCAGAAAGTCTGGTCCGCATGGTCCGCATGGCCTGCATGGTCCGCATTTTACACTGACCCAAAAATATGCAGTCATTGTCTCTGCAGAAAGTATGTACCACTTCATCCAGACTGACAGGGTGTGATAAACCTATAACAGCTAACATTTCTGGCTAAAGACCTGAGAAAATGTTTGCAATAACAGGTTGTATTAGTTACATAATTCTGGTAAATAATCTTAGCAAATTTGGTATCATCATCTCATTGTAACAGGCTTTGTTGAGTTTTTTGTGCATTTTATCACAAATTTTGTCACCTTGAATCAGCGTGAAAAAAGCATTTCATAACAATGTTATAGGATAGACAAAGTTGAGTTAATTATCAGACAATGCATGCATAGAATGTTTGTAAGTATCTGCTTCACTCTGAAGTTGAATCCCCTGATATTACATGAGAAGTCTTTGCAATTGGACAAAATGACAAAAATAAGATTAAAAGCTATAAATAAACAGTAATATTCATGCTTAACGTATTTTGAGTACTTAAAATGGATGTTGGGTGTTTAATGTTGATGTAGGTTATCTAGAACACAAAATCAATCAATCTTTAATTGTATAGAACAACAAAAATAGCATAAATTCAGTAAATCATGTGAAAATGTAGTTAATACAAATATGTACAACTATTGCACATTAAGACTGCAATGTCAAAGTATTTTACTCCATACTTAACTAACTGCTTCCAAACATTCTTTCTATGCGTTTTCTGATGATTCACTCAACATTGGCTAAACTTTACATGGCGGCAAAAGTACTTGTTTCACAGAGGTGAAATTTCTTAAAAAACACATTAAAACCTCAATAACACACCATAGAGTTCAAAAGTGAGGTAGATTCTACTACAATTATTCACCAGAATGATGAAACTGAGGACAAGCTGGCAAATAAACATATTTTATAAATTTTCTGAGAAATGTTTACTGTTATGGGTTTATCACACTCCGTCACTCCAAATGAGGTGATATATACTTTCTCTTGGGCAATGACTGCATTTTTTTACTTCTGAATAATGACTTTTATCTTAGATATTACATGAAAGGAAAATTGGGCAGTTTTGATTATTTTTAGATGGAGATTCCCTGCTAACAATAGGGTGTGATAAATAAAAAGTTTAAAACTCAAATATCTCAAAAAATTCCCAACAGATTTTTTCGTTTGATACATCAAAATGTTCGCCTGATCTTCCTCTACATCACTGCGCTAATCGTTTTCTTGGTCAATTTTTTTAACCCCAAAGTTTGTTCAAGCTCGCTGTGTGCAATATGAGGTAGGGGTTGCCTATGCCAATACCATCGTATTTGTCTCATTACTAAAAAGGTGTCGCAAGGACTATCAATTATAAGCACAAAAAGTCAGAAAAAATGGTGTGAGGGAGCTGCATTGAAAGCCAGGCAACCGGCCTGTTGCGTCATGCTCCTGTGGTATTTGAGGAAGCTGCGTCCATGCAGTAGCTGTTTGTATAATGCCTCAATTGATAACAGGCTGTTAGTGGTCCCAAGATGCGTTCAGGAACTCCTATGGTAGGACTTTTCCTCTTGGGAGACCTTGCTGCTTTCTTGGTTATCTGGGGTCAATCTCCAGACTTCCTGGCTGTTTGTACTATCATAGTGAGTCCTAAGGGAGACTCCTGAATCTTTATGGTACTCATAGACCCTTGAGGAGGAATGTAGTAGATCTATATGAAAGTACCAAAACATTATCAAAGCTGCCTGTGTTGCTATCGAAGAGCTTCTCTTTCGAAAATCAAAAATACAGGACTGACAAAATGGTTTTGGTGGTTTCAATTAAATATTTTTCTTGATATGTACACACAATTTGGTACAGACATATAACAAGCTCATGTTAATTTTGTCACTTTGACACAAAACATACTGGGAGTGAATGAGAGTGAATAGCTTAATGAACCACTTTGAATCATGGGTACAAAAAAAAACATAAATTATAAACCAGCATCATGAATATTCCTTCACCCAAAACAATATACCTTAGAAAGTTTCCCTTGTGCCATGAGCATATATATATATTTGGTCTTGTCAAGTGTCACACCCTCTCATGCATTAATCACTTCACATTCAAGAAACTCTAATAAGTTACCATGCTGCCATGAGCCCATATTTATTCCTGCCAAATGTTGCTTGCTTCATTTATCACCTGTCTATCGAAGGAAATGTGTGTTTGCTGGGTCCTTTTGCTTCCATTATAAATGGCTGGGGCGTGATGTCAATGGTATCAAGTGTGGCAAGCACTACCCTGGTCCAGGAGTTTTTCTTCAAATATATGTAGGCTCCACATGTACATGTAATCAAGATGGCAGCCGCTCAGTCAAAGCAATGAGCCAGTGACTTCCTGTTCCGTTCGACTCTAGTATTAGTTCCTGTCAGACTCACCAGGAAGCATGCCCTTAGGGCGCCACCTGACATCACTCATCTGCTCCAATTTATTCATTCAACCAAGGTTATTCAGCAGCCCCAATTACCATTGTAAACATAATATAATAAACAACTGATTTGATTATTGGTGATTTAATTAAGAACAATGGCATGATAAGCCATTCCTGGTAGTGGTAAATTGTACATACCACTGCCTGATGCAGCAGATGAATTCACATTGCAGGTTAATTTTAAAAGAAACTTACATGCATTTTTAATTATAATTTTGTTGTTTGGGTTGACAGCTCAGGACGCTGCTCTCAGGCTTTATGGTGTCACCTTCTGCTAATAAGAAGGGTCAGTTGGCAATAAAGGGGTATGTGGCAAACAGTAACTCAAGGTTTATTGGGACGGTTGATTGGGGGGGGGGGGAGGTTGTGACTTTCAATGTATGTCAAAATTCAATTTTAAAGATATACGTGTGTGATATGGACTTTTCTTTGATATTAGTAGCAGGTCACATGTTGAGCATCCTCATTAAAAGATGATCCTTTCAAACAAATACTGATCACTTCATTATACAAGTACATAAACATATTGATGTTTTTTTTAAATGTTTTTAGAAAAACATTACTTTAATATAGGCAAACTGTATGTCCGCGTAAGCCCATGACAGCTGTGTACACAAAGTCTATGAGCCATGCCTTTCCAGTTCCACTTGACTTTAGTATTAGTTCTTGTCATGCTCACTAGGAAGCATGCTTTCAAGGCACCACCTGCCATCACCATTCACCTTCACTAATTTGTTCCACCAAGGGTATTTTTTGTTTTTAACAAGTCGAGCCTGGGATTTTTGTCGGTGGGACTGATGCAGTTGTACTGACTTGTGTGTCCAAGAAATGCTCTCAAAAATTATTTCTTTGATTATTTCTATCCAATAACTGTGTTTCCTTCAAATTTGCCGCATTGACAAGAGTATGATGTCATGTTGAGGCTTGTTGTTGATCATTCTTGTATTTGGTAGTTCGATCACAGTTAACATAAATTAAACCAAACATTTGCAGGGTAAGAGTTATTGTTTGATGGGATGAATAATGAGCCAGAAAAAGAAAAGAAAATGACAATAATGAAAATTATAGTGGTCACCAGAAAAATGGAACGGCCATAAAGCTTGGTCACAAAGACACATTGCGTGACATTGCTGTTCAATGCCACAGATGTGAACTTCTATTCAATAGATACGAGTTTGTCCTTCCAGAAAAATAGCTGTGCATGCACACTGTGTGAGTGAATGATGTATCTTGATTCAGAATTCCTGACTTCATTTCAAACAATGTATCGGATGTAGATCTTATGCAGGTTTATTCCTTATTATCATTTCGAAGATTTTCCCTTGTTGCCCATGTTGCAAAAGAGGGATTAATCCATTCTGTGTTTATGGTAAGGTTTCTGAGGCATGCTATTTGTAATTATATGTGGGTAATGGTACATAGATATTACTAATAATGTTTAAGTGGTTTAACCGTGTGATGTGGTGTTTAAGGTTCAATTTTTCTATCAATCTGCGCAATATTAGTTAAGGGTAGCGTGTCATCACTGATGACAAATTGACCAACTCATTTCATTAAAAGATAGGACTTTGATACAAAATTCTAAATTCAATTTGTTTGCTTTTCCAAGAAGGTGGTGTACTGCGCAGTTGCAGTCTGTTTCCCATGTACCTGAAAAATGACCCCCCAAAACATCAATAGTCATTTTGTAGTAGGTTTAGCAGTCGGTTCCCATTAAAGAGACCAATTTCCCAAAAGAAAAAACATCAATAGCCAAATGAACCACACCTCTGGACTTGCTGACCAAAGGTCAACTCTTGTCCATAAAAGGTAATGCCTGTTTATGGTTGTTGTGGAAGGATCAGTCTTTGACCTCCTCGACTGCTTTAAAAAATGACAAACAAAATTAATGATTAAAATGTCCATTTTAATTTTTTGATTCTTGTTCGCAGAGATTAATTGATAGTCCGCCATAAGAATGTCTCAGTATTTACAGTGAAACACTTTGATATAGGAAAAATCCTTTCAGGTTCATGTTGATTTTTGCATTCTGTGAGTCATGATACACCATGATTTGTCATCATTACATTAGTATTGAAAAAATATATGCAGCTGATGATTCACGATCACTACCATGTAATATAGTTGTAGAAGTGACTAAATATGTGAAACACTTTGACATGGGATGATGAGTCATCATATTCATGATTTGTCATAACTGCATAACCTCAGCCCATACACTCAAGAGATTTTGTTCACCAGCTGTTGAGAGCACCAATGCCAGTCCAAGGCAACTGGAGGCCAACAGGATGATGCCATGGGAGGAGGAGCGGTTATGGATAATATAAAAATATACTTCCATCATTAGCTTGGGTACTGCAATGTTGAATCGGCCTCGGCTTGGCTTGGTGCTTTCTGTAAGGCCAGACATAATTGATCTTTAGTTTCTCTAATCTTCTCGAGGCACTTTTTCTAGGGAAGGTCGGCAGGACGAAAAAGAAGGTGAAATATCAGTTTTTTATACATGTCAATTTGATAAAAATTGTGGGTATGATAATTTTTTTTTCCATAGGCAGAAAATCGGTTGGTTCGGTCGCTCTGAGAAGCGAAAAATTTAAAAGTCTGGCCTAAATGACAATAATGTCCTGTCTAGCCTCAGTAAAAAAATCATTCCTTCTTTCTCTTATTTACAATGTGTTTTTCGTTCTTGGAATCAAGTTTTGTATAGCGAGTGCTTGAAATAAATAACTGACTCTGGTACATGTATCACAGTGCAGTACTTTCTCCTCCAACCCCCCCCCCCCCAATATGTAATGGTTGACCCCAAATGTACTTACTGTTCAATTACCTGACTCTTCCAGGCCTTTCCTTCTTATGGACACCAACTGTTTCTGCATGTAGTTGTACTATTCTATACACAAATCCCTTGCTGACACAAAGGCTTTCAGATATCTCTCGTATGCTTTTATCATGCAAATATTTCAGATAAATGACTCTCCATCTCAGCTCAGGTGGATACGCCTTCATTTTGGCAGATGAATAGGAAATTGTCATCATGAAGGAAGATCAATCATTGCCAGAGACTGGTTATGACAAATCATCCAAATGATGACAAATCATCCCATGTCAATATCTTTCATACACAGCTTTGGATCTTACAGATTCACCTCGATGGCATGTAATCTCGATTATGAATCATCAACAGCATATATGCTTCCTATACTGACGCAATGATCAAGACAAATCATGGTGTATCATGACTCACAGAATGCAAAAATCAACTTGAACTTGAAAGGATTTTTCCTATATCAAAGTGTTTCACTGTAACATTTCTGAAGAAGCTTTTTTCCAAATAGAATAAAGAAAACATATTAGGAATCAGGTAAGGACAGAAAAAGTTTTGTACAATTATGACATTTTAGATAGAGTCTGAAGAAGCCTTATTCCCATGCACTGATGATATATCTCCTTTTGCTACCACAAATTCTGCAGTTTAGCCACCACTGCTGGAAGCATTTCTCATTACGTCCAACATGCCTACAGATTGATTGAAGTTGACCTGTGGCAATCTCATCATTGATATTAGCCAAACGTGTCTGAGGTTCAGAAGAATGCCATAAGGCTCTGAGAAGTTATATCAGAGAATGCCTGAAGAATATGTGCCTCATTTTTATAATACTAGATAGGTATGAAACTGTGAGGAGCATTATATTTTCACTGGGATTGGAATATCGTGTAGCAATTCTGGTCTGTTTGGTTAGAGGACATCCTTGGAGATCAAATAAGTCAATAAATGACTAAGTGCCCTGATACTTTTTCTACTCTTTTCTTTCATATCAAAAAACTTTATTATCCATGACTGCAGTAGCTCTTTACTAGCAGATAAAAGTCAAACAGTGACAGGAGCAAAACATCAGATATCAGAGAATAAAGGATATTTGGTATAAAACAGGAATGAGCCTTTCTCGGTGTCTTTTGCTGGTGAATTGCCCCTGGTAATGACGGGAAATTCGACATAAAGGACCAGATATTAAACAAAAAAGCAGAAGATGTTGACATCAATATCCCAGAAAGGGGGGTGGCAGGCTTGAAGCTCAAGCTCAGCAAAGAGTCAAATTTTCTTGGAAATTCTTGAGAGAAGGAAGGTGTAAGATGATGTTATCTTTATGACATGTGGCCTGTCCTGTAGTGACCTGGGTGCACTAGGATGCCACACCCATGCTGGTGCTATGTGGTGAATGCAATAACAGACAGCTGTAGTAGTCCGAAGCGCATTTATGTTTTTCATTGTGGTCCTTGCTACTCGCTTGGTTATCATGGGTATTTCTTTAGATTGCCTGGCTGTTTGTACTATCGTTGTGAAACTTAAATGAAATGTCTGAATCTCTTTGGTGCTCGGTGACCTTAAGGAGGAAGATCGAAGCTGCCACTGTCATGAAGGACTCTTTCTCCTAAGCCAAAGGAAACAGGTGTCATTTCTATTGTAAAACAAAAACGCTGACAAATTTTTTTGCGTTTTCACCATAATATTTTGCTTGATATACACACAATTTTGCATAGACACAGGCTCATGTTACTTTTGTTTGACACAAAGAATTAGGGAGGGAATGTAAGTGAATAGCTCAATGGACCACTTTGAATCAAGAATTTTCTTTAACTCAAACAATAAACCTTAAAAAAGTTTCCGAGGTGCCAAAGGCCCTCTCTTGCATTAATCACTTGAGAGTATAGACGTACATCAAACACATACAAGAAACTCATATAAGTTGCCATGCTGCCATGAGCACATATTTATTCCTGTCAAATGTTCCCTGCCTGATTTATCACCTGCCTATTGACGGAAGTGTGTGTGTTTGCATAGTCTTTTTGCTTGCATTATAAATGGCTGGGGCGTGATGTCAATGATAGCATGTGTAGCAAACGCACCGTTGGTCCAGGGTTTTTTCCTTCATATATGGTAGGCTCCATGTGTACGTGTAATCCAGGTGGCAGCTGCAAAGTCAAAGTCGTGGCTTTCCTTTTCCGTACGCCTTAAGTATTAGTTCCTGTCAGACTCACCAGGAAGCATGTTCTTAAGGCTCCACTTGTCATCAGTCATCTGCTCCAATTTGTCCACTCAGCCAAGGTTATTTTCTGAGCCCCAATTTTGCATCCCATTGTGATAGGTATTGCAATCAACGACAGCAGGTACTGTATTGAATGCAACTGATTTAATCAAGAATAATTATTTAATAGACATTGGATCACAAATGTACATATGCATTACGCAAAAAGATAATCCTGGTTGCGAGACATTGTTTGTGGCTATCGCAACAGACATTGTGGTAAAATAGTAAATTGTAATTGTAAATTAATTTTAAAATAACTTGCGCGAATTTGAATTTGTAGATTTAGAGTTAACGAGCCACCTCCGAAATCGTCAGTTTTCCCACCATGTCAAGTTTGATCTTAAAACCAGCGGCATGGTTCACCAGGGTCACTAGCTCAGGACTTTGGAAGGTAGATGTTCATCCGACATCCGGGAAATCAGGTGCTGTAGTAAATTTTGTTTTCTACAATTCATCAAGAGAATGTAATCGAATCAATTCAGTCTAATTTATGTGCATTGCAGTGACACAAGGATGAATTCATGATACCCAATTGTGTAAATGAGGCCGAAACCTTTCTGCACAAGGACATGTCATGCAAGATTTGCATCCTTTTTATATATGGCGCAGAAGATGCAATAGACCTGCATGTCACGCAAAGGGTCTGCTTCATTACAAAAATACCTTTGCTTCAAAAAGATCAACAATTGTGCAATTTTAGTACCATGCAAGCAAGCACTGCTGACATTCATGACATTTACTATACACATAGAAATATAATCCAGCTGCTGCGTATATCTGCATGAAAGTAATAATATATATACATTGGTAAATGCAACAATATATGCTACAAAGAACATGGTAGGTAAAGCTTTATTGATGAGACAAAAGATACAGAGGAGTCCTCCAAAATGATACAACTTTACCGTGTGTGGGTACTTTTGCTTGCCCAAAATTGACAATTCAACATTGATACCAATCAGATTAGGTTCATACACTTCTTTAACTACCAAAATTTCTGCAGTTTAGCCACCATTGCTGGAAGCATTTCTCATTTCCATCAACATGTCTGCAGATTGATTGAACTAGACCTAAAGCAATCTCACCATTGATATTAGCCGAACATGTATGAGGATGACAAGACTGCCACAAGGTCCAGGATAAGCCTTCAGGAATGCTCCATTTATGCCCGGTGAATACTAATATTAATTTTCATAGTAGGTCCAGTAATAGGTAGTAGGTACCATCTTTAGAAATATTTTACCAGCCTGGGATCCAATAACAGTGTCTTGGCTAACTGAAATGATTGTGCGAAATGTGTTTGTTGTGCAATCAAAACAGACTTTAGAGAACAGGAAATTTCCTTTCGCCGATTTCCCGAAATAAAACAATGAAAGAAACCACAGCTTTTGTATGTGTCTATGTTTGTCAGATTTATACTCAACTGTGCCAGACACTGAGAAATGTTTTGTCTTTGCTTCGGACAGCCAATGTGCTTCATGTTTGATGTATTTCCTTTTTTTGGGAAGAACATTTAGGTTGCATTCACATGGGGGAGAACAATTAAAGTTAGATTAGGTCTACTGACATCTGCAGTATGAGCAAAATAATTAGTACTCATTGTATCAGAACATCCTAGAAAAATAGTGTCCAATGTAATTGCCTGTATTTTGTTATTTTCCTAAACAACCATGATCTGTCTGATACATTCTGTTTAGTTGCACCCTATTGTTGAAGGTGTAACTTACAGCAGTTTAGTGTGATTATCTAAATTTGATAAGTATATAAATATGTTTGGTTCGGTTGATTTCAAGTGCCAATCATATCTTCCCTGCCATGCATCCTTGATCTACCATGATGCCGCATCCTTGCAGTGGCTGTGTGTAGTATGCCTGAATTGATGACAGGCAGTTATTGTTCCCAAGATGCCTGCAGGAACTCCTCAGATCGGACTCTTCATCTAGGGGGACTTTGCTGCTTTCTTGGTTATCTGGGTCAATCTCCAGACTTATTGGCAGTTTGTACTACCATGCTGAGACGTAAGAGAGATGCCTGAATCTTCTCGGTGCTCATTGACCCGTGACAAAAAGGTCATAGATCTAGGGAAGTACCAAACATTATCTATGCTGCCTGTATTGATGAAGGACTCCTTCTGCAAAGGATAACTGTATCATTCCTTTTGAAGAACAAAAACACAAGACTGAAAAATGAATATAGTTTTTGGTAGCTTTAATGAAATATTTTGCTCAATATCCACAACAATTGTGCTTGGACACTATTTCACACATTAAACCATGTTACTTTAATTTGTTTGACAAAAATGGTTGGGGAATGAATTGGAGCGAACATGAAACACTTTAGATCATGAATATTCTTTTGCAAAAACAATAACGCTAGCATCATGCATATTTCTTCATACAGACAAAATACCTTTAAAAGTTTGCCAGCTACCATGAGCATGTATTTTTCTTGTCAATTGCCCCACCTTCTCATGCAAAAATCGCTTCAGAGTTCACATCATACACATACTGTGTAAGTTGCCATGCTTTTTATTCCTGTCAGATGTCGCCTGCCTGATTTGTCACCTGCCTATCAAAGGAAGTTTGTTTTGTTTGCATGGTCTTTTTACTTGCTTTATAAATGGCTACGGCATGATGCCAATGGTAGCATGTGTGGCAAACACGGCGCAGGTCCAGGGTTTTTCCTCGTATATATAGAGGGCTCCATGTGTACATGTTATCCAGGTGGCAGCTGCGCCGTCAAAGTCACGAGCCATGGACTTCCTGTTCCGTTTGCCTTAAGTATTAGTTCCTGTCAGACTCACCAGGAAGCATGCTCTTAGGGCGCCACCTGCCATCACTCATCCGCTCTAATTTGTCCATTCAACCGCGGTTATTTTCTGAACCCTTGTTATGCATCCCATTGTGAAAGTTATCAATGACGCTACTCATTTGACTGTTGTTGGTTTAATTAAGAACAATCATTTGTAAACACCATCACTTGCACATTAAGGATAACGATAGTCCTTTTTGTGAGACTTTGTACCAGCCAAATGGAAGAGGGGAGGGTTGGTCTAGTGGTAGCGCGCTGGACTGCCAATCGCTGGGTCTAGGGTTCGAATCCAGCTCTTGCCGGGTCACCTTGACCTATGTTGGATGGCTGTTTCAATCATACTTCACCTCATGGCATTGTCCTCCTCCTGTCCTAATTAGCCTACCAAGTGCATAAATACAGGACATAAAGTCCCTAACATCTATCCATCCACCAGCTGAATGGAAAAGTTATTGCATTGTGCTAGAATAACATTGCAGGTTGACTATAAAATGTACTTACACATATTAAAATTTGTAGTTTTGGAGCTCGGAAACACCTACAAACACCCCAGGTCAAATTTCATAGGAAGATCAGGTGCCTATGATTCACCAGGGGCACTCACTGTATTAGGAAGAAGAAGGTCATCGCAGTGGCGTAGCCTGGATTTTTTCCAGGGGGGGCAAACCACCAAGACATTTCCCCAAAATTGTAATCACTGTCAGGGCAACAGTTTTTCGCGTGTCACGCATTTTAACACCATGTTAAAAAATTCTTTCAGAATCTCATTACCACTATGTCCCTGAATAATTAATAATAACTTGGTAATATGTCTGAATAATGTGGTGAAAATGTCTGGATAATATCATGAAAATGCTAAAAAGTTGGGAAATGTTTAAAAGAGCTAAAGAAATTACTTAGTCAGTTAATTGGCAATTTAGAGAAATTTACCGAAGATATAACTGAAAACATGAAGCATTTCTCTGCAAAATAGGAAAAGCTAGTATCTAAAATCCAGGAAAATAAATGTTGAAAGAAGAATAAGCAATGTTGTAGAATTCTATGCACTCTGTTGAGATATAATATGATAAATGAAAGCTCTTGAGAATTTTTCTTTCATTTCACAGAAATACCACTGCAAAAATTATGTAGAAAATTTCGTATTTTGTTGAGGTTTAAGAGAAATTTTGGGGAAATTTAAAATAACAGTTTGATCTTTTCTTTTATTGGAAAATATAAGGAAAATAAGGTGCAAATTTGCAAAAAGTCGAATCAGAGAACTGGAAATCTTGCAAATTTTGTTTGAGACACATTTTTTAAAAAAGTATTTGCAAACACCTCAGGCCTAGGACAATTTCCTTTAATCACCGTCCCATATGCGTTGGTTACATTTTGAAAATTGTTGTGGATTTTTTTTTTGCAGATGCATGTTATGAGGGGCCAGAAAAATGGGAAAATTGTGAAGAAAAAATGGGGAAATTGTGAAAAAAAGGGGAAATTATGAAGAAAAATGGGGAAATTGTGAAGAAAGAATGGGGAAGTCTGAAAAAACTCTTCCTATAAATCCCCTTTTCTTTCAATTTCTTTTTATTTATTTCCCCATTATTTCTTAGCATTTTCCTCAATTCTGGTCACTTCCCCATTTTCCTTTACATTTCCCCATTTTGCGCAGCATTTCCCCATTTTTCTTACTATTTCCCCATTTTTCTTCCTATTTTGGGCAATATATCTGCAAATATTTCCCCAAAATCTTTTCAGGGGGGCAACTTGCCCCCCCTGCCCCCCCCCCCCCCCCCCGCTGGCTACGCCACTGGGTCATCGGATATCTTGGGTGCAGTGATAGATTGACTTAATTTATTTGGCCCGGGGAGTGTTATTGAATCAAATAGGCCGAAGTTTCGTAGTACTTGTGCGGTGCAGTTTAACAAGAATTTAACCTTATTCCATGAAATGGAAGACACTTTCCTGCACAAGGACATGTCATGGAAGATTCGCACCTGATGAAGGAAGCATTAGATGAAATAACCTGCATGTCATGCAAATACCATGCCTCATCAAGATTTCACAATTGTGCAATTTAAGTGCCATGCAACTTTAAGCAAGTATGAATTATGCTGCTGACATGCAAAGTATGAAATACATTTGCAAATTTATGCAACCATACTCCAGATACATGTATATGACATTGTACATGGTGCATGACAGATGTGTTGGCATGGCTGCATGCATTTATTAAATAAGAGACAGATGCATCTGGAGGCGTATCGGAGGGGGGTGCAGGGGGGGGCGATCGCCCCCCAAAAAGATTGGGAAACAGTAAGATTCGGGCAAAAAAGCTAAAAAATGTGGGCAGATGATTAAATAATCACTATTGAAAATTTATGATTTCCAGGCAATTTCATTTGAAATGGTATTAAATCTAGATCTTGAAATTCGGGCAAATGTCGCTCGCCCCCCCCCCCCCAAAATCGCCCGCGCTGTACGCCTATGGACAGATGGGAACTATTGCCAGAATAGACATTGACACAAGTCAGATTTAGTACATGATCTTCCTTTTTTTTTCACCAGCTTATTCTGCAGTTTAGCCACCACTGCTTGAAGCATTTCTCATTTCCAACAACATGTCTGCAGATTGATTGAACTTGACCTAAGGAAATCTCATCATTGATATTGGCCAAACATGGACGAGGGTCAGAAGAATGCCACAAGGGCCAGGAAATGTCTTAGGAATCAGGAACATTTGCTCAGTATATGCCACTGCAATACTAATAACCTAAACTGAACCAAATGAAAAACGCAAAACTATTTCCAGGGCAGTGTTTTTCTGCAAACCATACTCAGTTTGTGTGGTTTGACTTCAGTGAAGTTATAACTCACAACATTTGAGAATGGGAATCTTTCCAACTTCCCTTGTATAATTTATCATAATCAAATTGGTTTGTTTTGCTTAACGAAACAATAAATTTAAAGCAAACTGCTATGTGGCAAATGGAAAAAAAAATAACAACACAATGTCATACATATATTGAAACTTTGTACCATGAAAATATTTTGTGGCCCAGGGCATAACTGACCAGTGACAAGTCAAGCACATGTTAGAAGTCTTTCTTGTTGGCATATCCATTTCCAAAATCAAAAGATAATAGAAGTTTCCCTTCAAGATTTTCATTTTGTAACCAGATGGGTAGATATCAGTGTGACCGCCCTCTTCATTTTTTGTATTCTTGAGCATCATATATTGAGATGGTTTCCTTCTAAATATAGGCCTAAGTCTCTTGGCACGGTCAACCCTGTTTGATATTTAGTCAAATCAAAGTTTCCTGGTCAAATTTTATTTTTAAAGAAGTATATATGGTCGATGGAGGAAGAAGACTTACAAACACGGCGCTTAATTTTGAGCATGTGGCTAATTTGTTTCCCACTGTCTGCTGACCATTTTAGCTTAATCTGATCAGTTCAACTTGTGTCAACTACAAATCAGATCAAGGTAGAATTCTCTGTAAGTAAGTTTGAAAGGATTCACATTGCTTGAAAATTTGCCCTTTTAAAAAGGGCCATGCCTGCAGGGCAGCTAGGATGTCTCACCAATGCACCGGGTCTGTTTAGTTCTCAAGGCAATGGCTCAATCGATAATAGACAGTTAGTGGTCTCAAGATGGTTTCAGGAACTCCTGAGATAGGACCTTTTTTCTTGGTGACTTTGCTGCTTTCTTGGTTATCTGGGATCAATCTCCAGACTTCCTGGCTGTTTGTACTATGATCGTAGGATGTGACAGGGGTTGCTTAGTCCTTCTTTTGCACCTGTATTCCTTTGCCCTTTGGGATTGTGGTTAATCCTCTGACACAACTCAACGGAGAAATCTGATACTACCTCATCAAGACAATTATTTGTTTCTCCTTCTGTTTCAACGAGAAAAAAAACACTATACTGACTCATTGTCAAATTATCAATCCTACACAACCAAAATGTCAATGGCTGGTTGGAAATTTCCCCCTCTACTTATCAGACCTGTGGATGCTTTCTCATCTGATTAGTTATGACTTTAATGCATTTGTACCATAGTCATACAATGAAGAAAACTTAGTTTCTCAATTAAGAAACGTCTATTACGCTGTTTAGCCACTATCAGCAGAAGCTCCCACCTTGCTCGCGTTTGAAGAAATCAGAACTGGTATATGTTGTACTTCCTGGAAATTCACTGGTCTTTGTATGTATTTACAACAAGAGTGTTGTCTGACATAAGTCAGGCCTGAGGGATTACACTTAGCAGCTAAGAGTATTCTTTAAAGCACACAAACGTCACTTTCTATTGTGCACTGTGTTCCTTGAAGTGATGCACTGATGTGATTTTCTGTAATCTAATCGCAAAAGCAGACATACTGTGCAACAGCCAGAAGTGGTTTCTGCTGTCTTGAATGTTAAGTGTGACTTAACAGAAGTTGGAAACTGAGTTTGCTACATTTTAGAGCTACAAAAATTAACCAGTACAGTCTGTCACTTTGGCACTGAAAAAGAGTAAACTGTTACGCTGTGAAACCTGCGCTTATATTAGTGTGTCATCATTCTGATGATTTGTCATGATCATACCCAATACTTTCAATGTTAATTTGATGTAAGGAGACATATCCCGCTTGTTGGTGACAGCCTAACGAAAGGATTATGCATCTGATTTTCACTCTAAAATCAGTTATGACAAGTCAAATGGCCTTCTCTTGATCATGACTAATCAAACAGCCTCTATGTTTCCCATGTTGAAAGTAGAGAAGATGACTCTTCATCGGCTATCACGAGTCAAAAAGTGCATTTTGAACTGGTCCTCATGTTTTCTATATCAAAGTGAGACTGTAATAAAAAAAAATCCATTATAGAGGGACAATATGCACTCATTCGGTGTCTATGCTGTACATTGCAGACCATGGCAAAGCCATTTTCAAGTCGAAATTGATTACGGGTTGGACAACCTACCTCCACCAAATCTTCCTGAGCCGGACTTGTGTGATTGTCATGCATGCACTGCGTCAAAACTAAGACATTTGCAAAAGAAGGAAGACAATCTTTTTTTCCACAGGCTGTAGGAAACCATTTGGAATAAATCTACTTTAAAAAGACCTTTGGGACATTTTTTGATTGCCTTTTGCATTTTCCATACAATGGGAATAACAGATAATGCGAAAAGAGGATTATTTTACGTATTTCACTCATCTCTCTAATTCTAATTTATTTAAATACAACAATGACTGTTTTGTAATCGCTTTGCAAAAAGGTTTACAGTAGTCTTGTTAATAGTTATTATGTTTATAGGCATCCTGTGAAGCATACTTATTGTATTGTATTTTTGATTCCGAAAACATCATATTTGTTCTTGGGTTTTGATTAAGATTTCTTTCGTGTCTCTGTACTTTCTGTAAACAGGACTGTACTTCAGTTAGGGAGTTTCTGGAACACGCTTCAATTTGCAGCAATTTGAGTTGACAGCACAGAACACCTCCTGACTTACACCAATGGGCAAGGTTTTCCGCCAAGTCAAATTGGATTAGGACACAACTGGCGTTAGTTTACTGCAGGCACTCTCCTCCATTAGGGAGACCATGCTCATACAGCTGAGTGGGCTTCATAAATTTGGAGAAGAAATCAATTTGTGACTGCACTGCATTATAACCTAGTAATTTACATGTGTATGAATGGTTTTTTACTTTTCACTTTGATGAACATTCTACCAAAGACACATTTAGGAAACCAGGTAAAGGCGGAAGGTTAAAATACATACATACGATATGATTTTTAAATGCTTCAACAGTGTGATTGTGTTCATCTTGATCAAGAACGATTTGCTCAGAGAATTAATGTTTGCATTTTTATAATTATGGAATCTAAATATAGTTGTAAGTTGCACTTTCTCACTTTACTGCGCACTGTTTATTAATATGCCCTGGTGCTTAACCTCAGCTGCAATTTGTTTCTATGAATATCTGCTTTTAAGTCTGTTGCAGTGTTGCTTTCCATATAGTGTGTTGCATTTCATACAGTGTTTCTCAAACAGAAGACATTTTGATATTGGAGGTAAACTGTAAACAAAAAGGAGAAAAAGTAAATCCAGAAAAAGCAAGGGATTCCCACACACATGAATGACTACAGCACAAGTTATGTTTAGTCGCTCTGGAATAGAATGCTTCAATCTATAATAGGCCTTTAGTAGTCCCAAGATAACTCCAGGAACTCCTCAGATAGGACCTTTCCTCTTGGGTGACCTTGTTGCTTTCTTGGTTATCTGGGTCAATCTCTAGACTTCCTGGCTGTTTGTACTATCAAAGTGAGGCCATGGGGGGCTGTTAAGTTCTTTGTGGTTCTCATTGATCCTAAAGGAGGAAAATCTGAACTCAGAATCGCTTATATCTGACCATTTTCTCTACTTCACATGAAGTAAAGCATATAATTTATCTCAATTTCTCTACGATAATATGGATTACAGCAAATAAAATTTCCCCAATGGATGCTGTTGAGAGATTACTTTTTACGTTATAGCATTTTTGTCATCTGATATCCTTATGCAATGCTCTTTCCAACCTCTGTCGCTCTGCTCTGGTCTAGGTTCGAGCTGCAAAGAGCATAGTCTATCTACAGATACAATGTAGTAGTTGATCAGAAAGCTCATTTTCCTCCTTCCGCCTAGTTATTGGAATTTTATCTGTTTTAGAATGGGAATTATGTGGCAGTTGGTGACAAATGAGTGGGGTCTATGACTGCATGATTTTAAAGGCCCACTGTAATGGACTTTTTTTATTCCACGAGAGCCTCAAGCTTTACTCTCCTTAAAACATGGAAGGGACCTTTTGGAAATCAAATGCAAATTAGCCGTCGAAACAAAGGATTCAATTGCATGATTTTGAACCAAAAAGTGGTACACTCAAAAGCGACCCCTACTGTAAAATATCTGAGCAAGTGACGTTAGGCTGGGTAATTCATAAAAAAACACATGTGCTTGGCTTGTGGTGCTCAACAGACCATGACCACACTGAGCTTCTGAGCATTTCAATGCCACCAATTGAGCTGCTGCGAGGCATAGCTGAGAGGCTGAGAGGTGTAGAGAGGAGATCTCAAAAGACTGAAAGAAAATATTTAAATCTTTGATCTTCACATAAAATTTAATAATGTTACAAAATTACAATGTAAATAATGTGAATGGCAAAATATCTTGACAATGACAGGGGAATGACTGCTTTGACAGTTTAAGATAAACATTATACCCTTTATAATTCATAAATATATATTCTGAATACCATTGTCAATCAAGTAATAGCTAGGCCTAATAAATTAGCCATGCCATATATATTGTCCCCTTCCCCTGTAATCCTTCCAAGCAGTCCTATTCCTTGGACCTTGTTGAAGTAAATTCTAACATCATGGTGTGATGCTGGAAGGTGCTGCCACCGTTTCATGACTAAAACGGCAACAGGTGAACTGGTGGTCATGCTTGACTGGATGGGCTTCAGTTGGGAGAGGGGGGAGGCTACCCTACCTTACGTCATGCATATCAAGCAGCCATTCGACCCAAGGCCCTCCAAATAGGTCCAAAATCACAACTTCGGAGGTGTTTTATTTAGGGTTGCTTACATATGATTTCTGCAAACCAAACTCTATTTACCGATAAGACTCAATTCTAGCAATACAAGAAATTTTATTCAAAGCAAGGATTTGATGAGTGTGTGCCTTTAATGGTAAGTAAAGTGACTCCGTATAACAACAATTTTAATCATATACTTTCACAATTGCTGTTTTATGGAATGTCAGTTCAACATCAGAGAAAATATATATTCAAACTGTTCAGCATTCACACATCATATCTTTATTCAGTCCAAGCCTTCCACCCTAGTCTCCATTATGGAACAGAGTGCTCTTACAATGTAGTAAAACGAACACCAGAGGTGCCCAAATCTAATTTGACGTGGTGGAAAATTTAGGCCATTTTCTGAGTGTCTGACGGTGTTCTGTGCTGTCAACTCAAATTGCTACAAATTGAAGTATGCTCCAGAACTGGTCAAACCGAAAGGACAAACACACACAAGCAATGTGGGAAAAGGCAATGCGGAATACTAATTAAAAAATAAGAAACATCTTTCATTGCTTTCCAAAGGATTTGGTGCTATTTAAATATAGTCATGTTTCCACTCCAAAATCCCAATGTTCTTGCACATACAGCAAAAATAGGAACCAATTAGACTTTCAGCATATTTGAATGCCTTTTTGGTTTCTTTCTTGGTTTAATTAGTTATTTTAGGCCTATGCCTTTAAAAGCCTTAAAGGAAGATAATTATAATGCATCTCGTTTAGTCTGAATTTTTTAACATGAGTGAAAAACTCTGTTTTACCTCATAAGTGTAAGTAATGCAAAAATAATCAATAAACAACTTTGGGCTTTAATATGATACAATACTGCAACATTTAATTTCTAGGTCTGCATTTCCTTGAATTCATAGTTCATTCATTATCCTTAAACTTCAGTGTAATGTATAGATAATGGTGAACATCAATTCTTCTTTTTATTCTCCTTATCCATCATTCACTTCATACAGTAAATTTACACTCAGTCAACACAGAATGTTTATTCTCTCTTTGGATGAGATTTCCTGAAAAAAAGCACTGCCTCTAAAACCTACAGCACACAGATTTCGCCTGTTTGGCAATGATTTTGCATGAGTACACACCTGCAATGAGAGTTTTAGAACCTTCTTCAGAGCTCTTACCAACCTTGCGCCTAGATGTGACACAATTTAGGTCTTTATCCTTCTTTTCACTTTCTTCCACTGAAAATTAATTGATAAGCTAAATAAAAAGTATAATGAATATATGATAACATCGAAAGTTGGCAATTTAGTGTGTGTATCACACGATCCTAAACTAGCCAGCTGTTCTTGATATTTTGTACTTCACATTGCCTTTTCCCACTACCTTGTCCCCATCATACTCTTGCAGTCTAAAAGCTGCTTATTTGTTGATGGATGTAACCTTGATGTCATTTTCTTAACTATGTCAAAAACAGTATGTTGAGTCACAAGCAGATGGTTGAGTAAAAAGTTATGAACTTGTGGCAGCTGAAGTTAAGCCTTAAGGTCATAGTAAAGTAAGCGCATGAGAGTCTGAAAGCATTGGTTCAGGCAATGTTTGCAGGATTTTGAGTGGGGGCGCTAGAAGGGCCTTCTGCACCACAAGTCACATAAAAAGAGGAAAATACTTAAAAACAGTGGGAATTTAAAATTTACATGGTTTACTGCCTCATTGCCGTTTTCAAAGCAAACAAGAGTAACTCTTCACTCCGTCTGCTGTAATTATTCCATTGCTTAGGTTTCTGCTGCAGTCCGATCACCAAAGGATGCCTAACGTTCTCACACGATGCTTGCCTTTACGCACCAAACAATTCCCATCTCTTTCGATATCTAGCTAGCTTTCCCTTTGAAGGTTATCTTCCATTTATCAGACATGTCCTATTATGCACTGACAAAGATGGAGACTCTTTGGTGGCAACCTGCCCCTTTATGCTACTGTAGCACTAGAAGGAACTGAGAGCTGAGTATAATTAATAAGAAGGGTCAGGACTCAGGACGTTGGGAAATCGGTCTTAAACATCTGTTCTTTGCACGCCTGTGCTCTGATTGTTCTATTTGTTTGAATGGGCTAGTCTGCCTGTATAAAAGGTCAGTTGAAGATCTCTGTCTGCATGCATGTATTCAAGCCGGTGAATAAAAATATTACTGGATATTGTTGCTCAAATGAGACATTTCCTTTTTTGCACCATCAATTGCATAATTGTCTAATGTGTAAAGTAGGTACTTATTTAGGCAGCAAGCATCATTGATTCAGCATATAACACTGCTTTGCATCAATGATACAGAGACACATCTTATCAATGTTTAAAGTTAGCCAATAGTGCAGTTGAGACATGGTTATCCCAAAAAGCCCTTTCTTAGAACCTCATTGCCCCAGGACCTATGCTCAATCAGGTTTTAAGGCTTAAATTAGGTTGCAAGGCCCAATTCTGCAGTGGGGGACCAATGGGCTTCAAAGAGTTGATAGCAGAATGCCAAAGAGGTTAGCAGTAATTTGACAAAAAGATCAATATAAAATGTTTTCCTTAATTGGTACACACAGGAATAACTCTTTTTGAGAAAGTAATGTGAAGAATAATACCCTATTATGTCTACTTATGAAAAAGATTTTAAGATAGCAGCAGACATGACATGGTGGGTAACATTCCATATGCAAGAACATGTGCACATTGTCATGGATGAAAGTTCAAATCCTGCTGCATATTAACCATCTTCCTTTGTCAATTTGTCACTTTTTTAACAGATTCAAAAGCACATTTTAGATTGTAGTTACCATTATGATTATTAATTCATAATGATTCATTCACTAATTGGATAGGAAGCAAGAAGAAGTATTTGATGGAAGATGCCTAATGGATTGTGCAAATTGGGCAGAGATTGGGATCAGCCATGCAGTGACAGACAAACAAGCTTGAGTGCTCAGGACAAGACATGATAATCCACACGTTAATCATGTTGTCCAATTAGTACATTGCCAATTACTGGGACTGGTTCAAGACTCTTTCTGAACATGCTCATGATAGTCTGATCTAGGCCATATCAAATTGGGAGCTGCTAATTTCTCATATGAACTGAAGTGCATGCAGGTTAAGAATCAGTGGCATCAAGACATTTACTTGGAAACATTTATCTGTCATCATAATATTGACACCTTAGAGGTTTGGGGTTTATTCAGATGGTTCGATTTTCAGTTAAAATTTGCTTTCGTTGCTTCCTTACATCAGTACTGATTATACGTGAAGGCCCTAAATCTGTCCATTTTGAAAAATGTTGGTGTTGCAATGTTTAAATTTTAAAAGAATATTATTTTAGTATAAAATTTTAAAATAAGAATCATTTTTCCTTTGTTAGTTTCTTTCATACTTCCCAAGTTGAACATGTCTTTCACATTCCCTTTGGCATGTCTGTTTTCTGGGACACCGCTTCTTTCTTCTCTCAGGAGAGAAAGTACATGACACCAGGCATTTGAAGGTATCTTTGCTCTTGCACTTGGAAAAGTTGCTGCAATTTTACAAGCTTCTGAATAAAGAGCAGAGATGTTGACCACTGGGCTAAGCCATGAATTGTTTGTCTTGGGCAACCTTTACTCCAAAATTTTATGCTGTGTGCTTCAGCCAAAACAATTGATTCGACTACAAAAGTTCTTTGTCAGAAGAAGAAAGGTAGCTTCATCTCATACTGCGTGCATTAGACAGAGGACGTTTTGATACTGAAGAGTATGAAAACGAGAACAAATAAATCAAGAAAAATGTGTGGGACACCGTGCTTAAAGCCACAGCTGGTCCTGCCTATTTCAATGTCTTACACTCATGCACCACCCAGCATCAGTCATGTGTAGCTGCTGAGGAAATAGAGCGCCTCAATCGATAATAGGCCTTTAGTAGTCCCAAGATGCTTTCAGGAACTCCTCAGATAGGACCTTTCCTCCTGGGTGACCTTGCTGCTTTCTCGGTTATCTGGGGTCAATATCCAGACTTCCTGGCTGTTTGTACTATCATAGTGAGGCCAAGGGGGGCTGTTAAGGTCTTTTTGGTGCTCATTTATCTTTTTAGGGAAGAACATAACTCGGAAAAGCTTAATATCTGATTTTCTTTCTCTCCTTCAAACAAAGTCAAAGCTTAGTAGTCATCTCAATTTCTTTTATTGTAACAACATTTTCCATCAAAGACGTTTAAAATGATTTAAGGAATGGCTCTTCAATATTTATGCAGATATACTGAAACTATTTGGCATTCACATTTTATGTCTGTTTTAGGCCCATTTACGTCAACCGCAGCCTCCTTACAGCAAGCGTAAAAAGGACTGATTTGACACAGTTTGATCTGTACATGAATTGAGAGAATGCTATTGGTTGAGAAACATTTTGTACGTATATATGTTTCAGCATGATATAGGTATTTCACAGCCGATTAAACGGTCCCCCAAGCTGTCATATAATACCAATCAAATACCTAGATATCTAGAAAATGTGACTTATTCAAGTGCGTCACCCAATGCAGTTTTACTTGAATCAGTCCATTTGACTTCGCCTGTAATGAAACAAAGCACTTGCAGTAAACTGATGTCAGAGTGGCCCAAATCCAAAAACACTACAATTTTTCTGTATGAATGAAGGTGTTCGAATAAAATTGATGTAAATTGAAGTGAGTTACAGGACTGGTCAAATTGAACTGCAATCTCCTTCACAGAAAATATAAACAGAAACCAGAAATCTTAATTAAGACTACTGGAATTTATTTATTTATTTATGGGCACTGCGATATCAACAGCATAATCCATTCTTTCAATATTAGGTTGTAGTTTAAGCTCACAAAAGCACATGGCATGTGTGGCATTGTGCATTTTCAACTTAATAGTGATATTGAGGGAATGGTGAACCTTTAGTCTTTTTATTCTCCTCATCTATCATTCACTTCTTACAGTAGGGATGCCAAGCTCACAAGAGGGCTCTGATCGCAGTGTTCCATCTTGTGGAGAAATTTTGACACCAAAATGTTCAGTCCATAGTGGTCTCACTTTACAGGCTTTTGTGCATTGAAAACAACACAGAATCTTTTGAATTTTGATGGAATTGATATCTAAAATAAATGTCCTTACTCTTTTTCACTATTCTACACACGTGTTTACCTTTCTTCAGTGAACAAAAATGAAATCAAAACTTTGTAGGTGGGCATAGATATGAAATGTTTGAAAAAGATGTATAATTAGGGTGCCTCAAGTGAGCCAATGTTGTCAAGAAAAATGTTGTTGCCTATGCAGACTTTTAAGACCCCGTAGGGTGCCAGCAGAGCCTGTTATTTGACTGAACCTTAGGACTCCTTACTACACTGTAGGCACCAGGTGGCGCTCAGGGCACATGAAAATGTACTAAAAGTATCCAGTTTTTGTTTTTATTTTACATTAAAATATACAGACTCAAGGATGGGGGAGGTTTGAATCCCCTAAACCCCCTTCTGGATCCATTACTGTAGTTTTACTGTCGAGAATTCTTGACAACGGAAACTTCAGTCTGTGGTACTAGTGGTCTCACTTTACAGGCCTTTTTTGCATTGAAAACAAGTAAGAATTTTTCAAATTTGATGGAATCTGTTTCTAAGGTAAATGAGTTAGCTCATTTTCACGATTTGGTTTGCAACTGTACAATTGTAATTGTTGCATGAAAAAAGAAAGAAAGAAAGAAAGAATTTAAGACTTTTGAGATAAGAAAGGAAATTAAATATTTAAAAAGATGCATCATATTGGTGTCTGAATTAAGCCAGTATTCTCAAGAATCATTCTGTAGCCTTCACAATTTTTTAGAGACCGTAGAGAGCCAGTCCAGCCAAAGCATGAACCAAGCATTGCCTAACTGCTGAAAATGTCATATCAATAATCATTTACCCCTGCAGAACTTGATATTGAGGCTAAATTTTCCCCATGTCATCCGAATCGCACTTGTATTATGAACCCAAGCAAACAAACTAAACTAAGTAAGGTTAATAACCTAAAAACAGTTCTTTTTTTATCTAGTAAGATCCAAAGTGCAAAGGCGGACTGAGACATGCTCAATATACATATTCACCCCCATTAAATCTTGATTATGAGGGTAAATTACCCCAACATATCAACATTTTACTTACATTATGGATCCAAGGCCACACACTAAATATGTGCAAAATTATTTCAAAATTGTCCCTGTAAATAAAAGTTATCGCTATTTACCCTGTTTTTGGGTAAAAACCCCAAAAACGTTATTTTTGTTAATTTATATGATTCCAATTCATGAATGCCATATACACATCAAGTTTCATCAAGATCCCTCCATTCAAACCAATTTTAAGTTTATAATCAGTGGTCATAATCTTTCTTCTCAAACAAATATGTACTTTTGCACAGATATTGTATACTTTGTGATATTGTAGATAATTGTACTTTGATACTGTGATTATTTTTCTTCTGGAACTTATTAGTATATCACTTCAGCTATCAAATAACAAACAGAAGTAATTCTTAAGTGATTTTGTGGGCATTTATGGTCATGGTGTCATTTTTTTTCTGGTTAAGCATTTTATTTGCTTCTGAGCGCCTAAATGTCATGTGCTTAAACTTACTACAGTGAGGTTAATTTTAATGTTAGAAATATTTTTTAAGCTGATTTTTAATGAACACATTATACAGCTTCCCTCTGTATCAAGAATGTTTTTTTTTGTTCACGATTTAGAAATGGTCTGTCATCCCTACTTACAGGGAATTTACACTCAGTCAACACAGAATGTTTATTCTCTCTTTGGATGAGATTTCCTCAAAAAAGCACCTCCTATAAAACCTACAGCACACAGATTTCATCCTTTGGGAATGAGTTTGCATGAGTTGCATCACAATGTACACACAGCTCTACACACCTGCAATGACAGTTTAGAACTTTTTCCATGGCTTTTAGCCTCTTACCATCTATGCTCCTAGATATGACACAAGTAATGCCTTTATCCTTCTTTTTGCGTTCTTCCACGTTCATTAAACTTAATCGATAAACTGAAGAAAACTTATACTACAAACATAATAA
This sequence comes from Platynereis dumerilii, assembly GCA_026936325.1. Classification (NCBI taxonomy): domain Eukaryota; kingdom Metazoa; phylum Annelida; class Polychaeta; order Phyllodocida; family Nereididae; genus Platynereis; species Platynereis dumerilii. The sequence continues at coordinate 24,061,483 of JAPTHN010000009.1, read as the reverse complement.
TATTGAAAGTTGGCAATGTAGTATATGTATTACAACTCCTCAAACAGCCAGATGTTTTTGATATTTGGTACTTGATATTGCCTTTTTCCACTACCTTGTACATCATATTCCATTGTAAAAGCTGCTTATTTGTTGATGGCCGTAACCTTGATGTCATTTTCTTGACAGCTATATCATAAACAGGATGTTGAGTCCGAAGCAGATGGTTGAGTAAAAAGTTATGAACTTGTGGCAGCTGAAGTTAAGCCTTAAGGTCATAGTAAAGTAGGCACATGACAGTTTGAAACTATTAATTCAGGCAGTGTTTGTATGATTTTGAGGGCAGCTAAAAGGGCCTTCTACACCATAAGTCACATTATAATGAGGAAAACTGTTAAAAAAGAGAGAATTTTTTTAAGTTTACATAGTTTACTACCCAATTGTCATTTTCAAAGCAACCAAAAGCAACTCTTCACTCTGTCTGCTGGAATTATTCCATTGCTCAGTTTTCTGGCTGCAGTCCGATCACCAAAGGACAGCAAACGTTCTCACATGAACCTTGCCTTTAGACACCAAACAATTCCAACCACTTTCTATCTCTATCTGGCTCTCCTTCTATTTATCAGACATGCGGTATTCTGCACTGACAAAGAGTTTCTGGTGACTGCCCGCCCTTTTATGTTATTGTAGCACAAGAAGGAACCAAGAGCTGAGTAGAATTAATGAAGGGTCTTCAGGAAGTTGGGAAATGGGTCTTGAACATCTGTTCTTGGCATGCCTTTGCTGGCTTAAATTCTATTTCAAATTTGAGTCTTCTATTTATTTCTATTTATTTGAGTGGGAAGTTCAGTGTGCATAAAAGCTTTGTTGAAGATCTCGGCCTGCATGGAATTAAGGTGGTGATTAACTATACTTCGAGAATACAATCCCAGTTGGATATTGTTCAGATGAGCTTTGTGTATCATGCACCCTTAATTTCATCATTGTTCAATGCACAACAAATAATATGAATTGTGCATTAAACTTGTTCTGCATCAATGGTACAGGGAAACATCTTCACAATACTTATATTTTGCCAATAGCCTAGGTGAGGCGTGGTAATCCCAAGAAAACCCTTCTCAGAACCTTCATTGCCCCAGGACCTCTGCTCAATTAGGTTTTAGAAGGCTTAGATTAGGTTCCAAGGTCCAATAGTGGTGCAGTGGGCTTCAATGAGATGATTGAAGCAAGGTCATGGCGGATGGTGGTAATTTGACAAAAAAATCAATTGAACATTGTTCCCTTAATTGGCACACTAGGGAATGAGAATTGTTGAGAAAGTAATTTAAAGAACAATACTCCATGATGTTTATTTACCACAGGAAAAAGCAGTGGATATGGCATGGTGGGTAATATGCCTGCAACTGCAACTGTAAGCAGGAGAATGAAAGATCTTACCCTTTGTTAGGGACCGTTCAGAATTTATGACTGGGGGGGGGTGGGAATTTTTGCTGGAACTGCCCGTCAAAAATTGATACCCCCCTTGAGTTTAGTACCTCACCCTTAGGTTTCACGCGTATTTTTAGTACCCGCCCCCGACATAGAAAGCAATACACACATATATACTGTTATAAAATTTCTTACCCCCCCTCGGAAGTGTTGTCAATAATACCCCCCTTGAAACACGGGTGAAAAGTTAGTACCCCCTCAGCCAAAACTCCCATCCCTCCAGTCATAAATTCTGAACAGTCCCTTAGCCCTGCTCATACAACCATGTACAAAGATATCACTGTGCATACTTTTAAGTTTGGCACGATAGTCTTTCACTAAGGTTGATGAGTAAATGACAACTTGAATAGATGCTATATATACAATTCTACGGGGGTTTTTAACTGGCATGAATGATAGCCTTTTCAACCAGCTTTAATCGTTTTTGTGCTGAACATGTACTTGTTGATTGTATGTCACATCTTTCAGTCTTTCACGTCATTTCAGTTAAAAAACATGGTTATTCTATTGTTACCTAAATTGCTTTGTGCTAATGTTTTTTTTCTTTTGCTCTTTTTCATATACTTTTAAGCAACCTTTGGTACTGATGAAAATTACTCAAAAATCCCATGCCACCATTTCAATGCTTTGGTTGTCAGAAAGTTCAGATATTTTAAAATTATTATCCTATTCAAAACAATGACCTGCTTACAAAATTTCTAAATAGATGAAAAAGCATATTTGAGATCTATGGCAGCTGCAATTATGATTATTCATGCACTTTGATTATCCAGCTAATTTGACAGGAAACAAGAAGAGGCAATTAATGATGGAATCGGCGAATTGTTCTTGATTGTGAAAATTGAGCAGAGATTGGGATCAGCCATGCGGTGACAGACACTTAAGCAGAAGAGCTCAGGACAAGACATGATAATCCACGTGTTAATCATATTGTCCAATTATATTACCAATTACTGGGACTGGTTCAGGACTCTTCTGAACATGCTTATGACAGTCTGATCTCTGTCATATCAAGTTGGAGCTGCACATACCCATAGACTAAGTAATACTGCACATATAAACTGAATTTGATGTAGGCTAAGAATCAGTGGCATCAAGACATTTACTTGGAAACATTGATCTGTCATTATAATTCTAAAATCTCAGAGGTTTGAGGTTAATTCAGATGGTTTGGTTTTCTATTACAATTTTTGCTTTCAGTGCCACCTTAAATCAATCATAATTCTACATGTAGGCCCAAATCGGCCCATTTTGAAGAAAGGTGGTGTTGCAGTGTTGAAATTTAAAAAGAAATCTTATCTTAGTACAAGAGATTTTTTCATGAGAATACTTTTTCCTTTTCCTTTGTGAATTTGTTTCCAAGTTGAACATGTCTTTCACATTCCCTTTGGCATGTCTGTTTTCTGGGACACCGCTTCTTTCTTCTCTCAGGAGAGAAAGTATGTGACACCAGGCATTTGAAGGTATCTTTGCTCTTGCACTGGAAAAAATCACAGCAATCTTACAAGCTGCTGAATCATGGGCAGAGATGTTGACCACTGGGCTAAGCCTGGAATTTTTTGTCTTGGGTAACCTTTACTCCAAAATGTTATGTCGTGTGCTTCAGCCAAAACAATTGATTCGACTACAAAAGTTCTTTGTCAGAAGAAAAAAAGTATCTTCATTTCATATTGTGTGCATTAGACAGAGGACGTTTTGATATTGAAGAGTATGAAAACGAGAACAAATAAATCAAGGAAAAGGTGTGGGACACTGTGCTTAAAGCCACAGCTGATCTGTCCTGCCTATTTCAATGTCTTACACTCATGCATCACCCATCACCAGTCATGTGCAGCTGCTGAGGGAATAGAGTTCCTCAATCGATAGATAGGACCTTTCCTCTTGGGGGACCTTGCTGCTTTCTTGGTTATCTGGGGTCAATCTGCAGACTTCCTGGCTGTTTGTACTATCATAGTAAGGCCTAGGGGGCTGTTAAGCTCTTTGTGGTGCTCATTGATCTTTTTAGGGAAGAACATAACTCGGAAAAGCTTAATATCTGATTTTTTTTCTCTCCTTCAAACAAAGTCAAAGCTTAGTAGTCATCTCAATTTCTTTTATTGTAACAACATTTTCCATCACAGACGTTTAAAATGATTTAAGGAATGGCTCTTCAATATTTATGCAGATATACTAAAACTATTTGGCATTCACACTTTATGTCTGTTTTAGGCCCATTTATATATATATATATGTTTCAGCATGATATAGGTATTTCAAAGCCGATTGAACGGTCCCGCAAGCTGTCATATATAATACCAATCAAATACCTAGACATCTAGAAAATGTGACTTATTCAAGTGCGTCACCCAATGCTGTTTTACTTGAATCAGTCCATTTGATTTCGCCTGTAATGAAACAAAGCACTTGCAGTAAACTGATGTCAGAGTGGACCAAATCCAAAACATTACACTTTTTCTGTATGAATGAAGGTGTTCAACTAAAATTGATGCAAATTGAAGTGAGTTACAGGACTGGTCAAATTGAACAGCGATCTCCTTCACAGAAAATATAAACAAAAACCAGAAATCTTAATTAAGACTACTGGAATGTATTTATTTATTTATGGGCAACGCAATATCAACGGCATAATCCATTCTTTCAATATTAGGTTGTAGTTTCAGCTTGCAAAAGAACATGGCATATGCTTTTTCAAGCTTAAACTATGACAAAGCGATACTGACAGAACGGTGAGCCTTTATTCTTCCTTTTATTTTTCTCATCCATCATTCACTTCTTACAGGGAATTTACACTCAGTCAACACAGAATGTATATTCTCTCTTTGGATGAGATTTCCTAAAAAAAAGCACTGCCTGTAGAACCTACAACACACAGAATTTGCCTGTTTGAGAATGATTTTGCATGAGCTGCATCATAATGTGAACAAATCTCTACACACCTGCAATGAGAGTTTTAGAACCTTTTTCAGAGCTCTTACCATCCATGCACCTAGATCTGACACAATTTAGGTTGTTATCCTTTAATAAGCTAAACAAATTATAATGAATATATGATAACATCAAAAGTTGGCAATGTAGTGTGTGTATCACACGATCCTCAACTAGCCGGCTGTTCTTGATGTTTGGTACTTCACATTGCCTTTTCCCACTACCTTGTCCCCATCATACTCTTGCAGTCTAAAAGCTGCTTATTTGTCGATGGATGTAACCTGGATGTCATATTCTTGACAGCAATGTCATAACAGAAAGTTGAGTCACAAGCAGATGCTTGAGTAAAAAGTTATGAACTAGTGGCAGCTGAAATTAAGCCTTAAGGTCATATAGTAAAGTAAGCGCATGACAGTCTGAGACCAGTGGCGTAACTGGGGTGTCTCGAATGGGGGGGCACCTGGGGGGGCACGCGATTCTCTGGGGGGGCACCCTCTATACTAACTGTATATTTTAGCCAGAGTTGGAAAGTTCATATGGGGGGGCACCTGGGAGGGCACCTGGGGGGGCACAGATCCAATATGGAGGGGCACATGCCCCCCCATAGGGACGCCAATGTCTGAGACTATTAATTCAGGCAGTGTTTTTAGGATTTTGAGGGCAGCTAAAAGAGCCTTCTGCACCATAAGTCACATAATAATGAGGAAACGCATAAAAACAGAGAGGATTTTTAGAAGTTCACCAAGTATACTACCCCATTGCAAACAAAAGCAACTCTTCACTCTGTCTGCTGGAATTATTCCATTGCTCAGTTTTCCGGCTGCAGTCCGATCACCAAAGGACAGCAAACATTTTCACATGAACCTTGCCTTTACACACCAAACAATTCCCAACACTTTCAATCTCTATCCGGCTCACCCTTTTAGGCAAATCTTCTATTTATCAGACATGCCCCATTCTGCACTGACAAAGACACAGAGTTTCTTGTGACTGCCTGCCCTTTTATGAAACTGTAGCACAAGAAGAAGCAAGAGCTGAGTAGAATTAATGAAGGGTCTTCAGGATGTTGGGAAATGGGTCTTGAACATCTGTTCATGACACGCCTGTGCTGGCTGTAATCCAACTGAACTGCAGCTTCTGTTTATTTTGTTTGTATTAATGGGCAGTTCTGTCCGTACAACAGCCATGTTCGAGATGTCCTCCTGGTTTAACTCAGGCCGGTGAATTCAAAACAATATTTCAAGAATCAAATTCCAGCTGGATGTCGTTAAGGTTACACATAATGTATCATGCAACCTGAAATGCAACATTGTTGAATAGGCAACATGTATTTATTCACAAACCAAGCTTCTTATAATTCAGCATATAACATTGTTATTCACCAATGCTACAGGAACACATCAGATTCTCTGCAATAATCGATATTTTCCAATAGTGCAGTTGAGACTTGGTAATCTCAAAAAGCCCTTTCTTAGAATGTCATTGCCCCAGGACTTCTGCTCAATTCTAAAGGTTTTAAGGCCTAAATTTGATTCCAAGGCCCTACTCCACAGAAGTTGACCGGTGGGCTTCAAAGAGATGATGGAAGTAAGGTCAAGGTGGTCAGTGGTAATTTAATAAAAAGATCAATTGTAGATCCTCCCCTTTATTGGCACACCAGGGAACAAAACTCATTAAGAAAGTAAAGTAAATGATAATGCCCCGTATAATGTTTACTTTAAAAAAGCAGTTTATATGGCATAGTGATATGCCTGCAATAACATGAGCACAATAATGAAAACCTGCCTTAGCAGGTTATTGCTTTAAGATTGGTTTGATAGTCTTTCACAGAGGTAGAGGCTTGTGCTGCATCGGAAGATGTTAACTGTGTAAAATCTAATGAGGTTTTGTCAGCGGTGTGATTTACTAGCCTTTCAAACCAGTATTTTCCAACTTAAATTTACGTAGATTGTGCTACATGTGCAATTCTTCATTGCAGGTCACAACAGTCATGCCATTTCAGTTTAAAAACATGGTTGCACTGTTGTAGTTCAAATTGCTTTGTGTTGATTTTCTTCCTTTTTCATATGTATTTTTGAAGTAATCTATATCCCAGGCTACCTCAATTTGTTCCCTGTGTTATTGATGAAAAATGTTCAAATCTCCTTCAGTATCATCTCAATGCTTGGGTTGACAGGAAGTTATAATATATTAAGATCAAAAGAACTAACTAAATATGAACAAAATGTTATCTTATCAAAAAGAATGACCTGCTACATGCGACAAAATTCTTACAAGATCCAAAAGTATGTTTTAGATTGCAGCTGCAATTATGATTATTCATGGACGTTGATTCTCTCACTAATTAGACAGGAAGCAGCAAGAAGCAATTGATGAGACAATCTTCATGGATTCCGCAAATTGGGCAGAGATTGTGATCAGCCATGCAGTGACAGACACCCAAGCAGAAGAACAAGATTTGATAAATCATGTTGCCAAATTACAGGCGATTTCATTACCATGCGATTCTCGTCATTCACACTTGACTGTGAGGAATCAATGATAAACTAAGTACTTACTACGTTTGATATATCAGCTGTGTGACGTTCTGTTGAATTTGAAGCAATCAGATTAATAAACGATGCCACATATTTTGAGGGCGAAGAGCCTTAGAATCGTGTAGGGGAGAGCGCGGCACAGTGTATAGTACAAAAAGTAAGTAAGTGAGATTCTGACCTATATCCGGAATGCCTACACAGCATATCGAGAGTGGAATTTCAATATTTAGGTTTTTAGCCGATAAAAGTAAATAATTTTGCTAAACGACTTTTTGTTATAATTCCCAAGAAAAATGGTATAACGCAAATCAATTGCCAGGAATTCAAACCTTGATTATTTGCCTTAGTTTAGTGAGATAATGAACCACAATACAAGCATCTGGTCCGCAGGATTCAAAAATTTTATAAAGAGAGCTGCGTGGGGCACAGTGAGACAGTTGGAGGCGGGGCACAGTGAGACATGGTAAAATACACTCGAAACGGTCTGAATGTAAGGCATAGCTTACAATTCACTATTAAAAACAAAATGCCTGCAATAAACTCCTGATTTTGGTGAGTCATATTCAAAGAGAAGCATCAGAATGAATTTTGATTAGTATGTAACAGGTGCAGCAGGTTAAATAAGTCGTGCATGTGTCCTGTGCGATGAAGTTTCGAAACATGCTCAAAAACGGACCTAAAAAATCACCTAGCCAGCTGCTTTTATAAGAGTACAGTAGTTTCTGTAGCAACAATTGATGGAACAATTCTGCAGGTCCCGAGGATCGGCGGTTATGGCAGCAGATGCCCTGTCTCACTGTGCCCCACCTGCTGTCTCACAGTGAGACACTTAACGAGCATGGACGTAACTCAAAATTTCTCCAAACCTGTAAAAGGTACGAACCTGAAACTACTTGACAATATACCCAACGTCATTACCTATAATGTAGACCTGATCTCATTTAACTCATTACTGCCAACATTTTGGAACACTTGAAAATAAAAAAAGTGTCTCACTGTGCCCCGCTCTCCCCTACTAATGAAATCACCTGGAACACATTACCAATTCTTGGCTCAGGGCTTTTTCTGAACCTCCCCTTGACGGCCTGTTTTTTGGTTACTTCATATGGGAGCTGCTCATATTATTATATTTTATAGCAATGCTGCACTGAACTACATTTACTTTGAAACGTTGATCCATTGGTTTCAAAATCTTAAGAGGTTTGGCAATTTATCAACATGCTTCGGTATGTACTCTCACAAATATGTTTTTAGCACTACTTGAAACCAGCCTGATTCCGTATGTACGTCCTAAATTAGTAATATGCTCCTTATGAAGAAAATTAATGTGGTTTTCCATATTTGAATTTAAAAAGAAGCCCCTCAAGCATAAGAGATTTTTCTCATAAGTTTTTTTTTCTTTTGTGAGTTTGTTTCAAACTTCCAAAGTTGAACATGTCTTTCACATTCCCTTTGGCATGTCTGCTTTCTGGGACACAGCTTCCTTCTTCTCTCTGGAGAGAAAGTACGTGACACCAGGCATTCAAAGGTATCTTTTCTCTTGCCCTGGGAAAAATCACTGCAATTTTTGCAAGTTGTTGTATCAGGGAGAGATGGATGCTGACCATGGATAAAGAGCCACCTGTCTTGGGAAACATTTACTCCAAATGTTTTATTGTGTGCTTGAGCCAAATATTTGATATGGCTGCTAAAGTTCTTTGTCACAAGAAAAACGTATGCCCAAGTAAACTTTTCAGAGTTACAGCCGTTGAATTAAAATACATCTTATATGCCATATCTCTATCCTAGCCATGTTATTCTTATGACTTATGTATAGTGTTTGAGGTTATATCCTATACTTGTCATGTTATTAAAAATATTAATCACTGATTATAACCACACAGAAATGAGGTCAAAACTTGACTTGACCGATGAAAAATTGAAGATTCAATCAGTGTGAAAGCTAGGGCCTGTGCTGACATCATTTATGTCTTAAACAGCTGAATGGACATCTGCTTAATGAACATCTGGATGATATTCTGAAGTCTATATTGAATTACACGACAGTAAATTGGAAAAGAGTTACAAAATAGGCATCCCCACCAAGGAAAAAAGTACATCAAAGAAATGGATTATACAACAGCTGCTGTTTTTCTCTGAAAAATATTCAAATGAGATTGTCTTCCTGGAAGTTTGAGTCTGATATTAGAAAAAAATTCTTTACGATGTCCATATTTAAGTTGGCATAAGATATATATGATTGTTGATACTGCCCAAGTGGTTGTAGGAGCTTTTAAAACTAACAATTGCATTGCTATACCTCCCATGGAGTAGGGTCTGATTGCCTCAGAAACCCTTTGAATTCCAGAAGATTTCTCAAACACAACTTGGGGGCATTTCAGGGGTACTCTTTGAAGCATCTAGATGACCCTGTGCAACATTGAGCTAATATTAATGATGAGATAGCCATAGGTCAAGTTCAATCCATCTGTAGAGATGTTGGTCATAATGAGAATTGCTTCCAGCAAGAGGGGGTCAACCAGTGGCGTAACTGGGGGGTCTCGAGTGGGGGGGCACCTGGGGGGCACGCGATTCACTGGGGGGGCACCCACTATGCTTATTGTATATTTTAGCCAGAGTTGGAATGTTCATATGGGGGGGCACCTGGGGGGGCACAGGTCCAATATGGGGGGGTACGTGCCCCCCGTGCCCCCCATAGGGACGCCACTGGGGTCAACTGCAGAGTTGGTGGCATATTAGGTAACCGTGGAATTCATGTTCGAATAGAAAGACAGATGGGTAAATAATAATTGATATAGGAAGTGCAACCCAAACATTTCAGGCCAATCGAGTTGACTGATGAATGCAGGTGTAGAGAGCAAGATTCCTCCTCAATAACGTACATAATTATTTTCTGCAATCAGTCTGCACCCAACAAATCTTGGTTGGAAACCGGACCATGGTGGTGTAACTAGGGGTTTTAAGACACCAATTTTCTGAAGGGGAACTCGCAGTTCTTTGTGCATTATCTGTTGCAAGCAAGTTGACAATTTTCGTATATATCTGGGAGGGCGGAGACATACCCCCTGCGTTCAAAGCAATTGCCTGTGGCCTGTTCGAGAAGCAGACCTGTCTTCAATTGATTTCTTACAAATGGCCATTGACCACCAGATGCTCTTTGACATTGCTTTGAAGTTTTTCTTTGAAGCCAACCAGTTCACTTCTGTAGAGTTGGGTCGTAAGATGTGATTGCACAAATTTTCTTTGGAGGCTATTATATGAGGTTCCCAGCGAATGGAATTACTGACATCATCTTGCATAGGTATACCGCTGCAGACGGAATTTTGGGGGGGGGGAGAGGGCCGAACGACATTTGCTATATATTTTACGGTCCAAATTTTATACCCATTAAAATTACAAGGAAACCCCTGATTTTCAGTAATATTTATTTGATCATCTGCCCGTATTTTTTGCCTCCTTGCCCAAATTTAGGCCTTTTCTCAAAGGTTGGGGGGGGTGCGTGACAGCCCCCTGCTACTCCCCCTATGATACGCCCATGTCATGTTGTGACTGCCCCCCTGCCCTTGGTTATAATACTGAGAGAAATATTTATGTTATGTTAGTAAAGTTAATGTCTTGTGTTTTATATTGAGCATTCTTATTGTGTTGTTACATGACGTTCTTTCATCTTAATTCCGCCTACTGTGTAAATAAATACAGGATGTTAAGCCAAAATGATACATCCATCTATCTTGGAAAATTAATGCAAAGTGACCGAATTTTGATCAAGTTCTATATCTATCGAGCGACAGATATGACACGAACAAATGTTGACTCTTTCGCTAATTTGCATAAAGTGCAATTGTAAATTCTTGTTAAGGTCAAATTGTTCTCAGTGCCTGTAGTGCATTGCTTCATTTACATTCTTAGCATGTTTTCCTCCATACTGTTGTTTTCTTTGATGCATCATGAGGTCTGGTGGCGCCTACCATAATTCAATTCTGCCTCTCTATGACGGCATCATGTTACACTTAATGTCAGTTTAACACAATTTCTTTCACATCATTTCCACAAGAGAGCAATAAGATATCAAGTGTCTCCCACACAATGCTCAATTTGCATTGTGCTTCCACAGATCAGCAAAAGATCTTGTACAAGGAACATCTTTCATTTATACACACATTAATGTGGCTTGTATGAATATAATTTTTGAGTAAGCAAGCCTGTCTTTGAATGTCACTGCTATAAATTAGTTTTTCCTACCAAGGAGACTTCAGGCGAAGAGGCATGCATGGCTTTTGTCAAGAACAGGGGATAAAAGAGTTCATTGACTTATTTTCATGCTATAACAAGGTTAGATACTGCTTGAAATGTCTTTTGTACTGCTTATCTTGACAAGCAATGACACTTCGTAATAAATACAAGTGTTGAACCTGGCCTATGTCAACTTTGCTATTTAAGAAAAAAATGGAAGTCATTTTTGGAGATTACCAGGGTGAACAAGGGTACCAAGATCTGCTCTTTTAATAAAAAAAAAAAGCCTTTCGGATATTTCAAGAGTAATCAGTAAGGAGAGTATACATGTATCGATGTCTAAAATCTGGTCAAGCAAATTTGATGTGCCCCTTCAGTACAGCAGACAGAAGAACCATGATACTGACGATGTGTCATGATTATAACATTAGTTTTATTGACGCTTTTTTGAAGAGACTAATACTCAGTGGCGTCCCTATGGGGGGGCATGGGGGGGGCACGTGCCCCCCCATATTGGACCTGTGCCCCCCCAGGTGCCCCCCCATATGAACTTTTCAACCTTGGCTAAAATATACAATTAGTATTATGGGTGCCCCCCCCGAGAGTCGCGTGCCCCCCCACGTGCCCCCCCCCATTCACGCCCCTCTAGTTACGCCACTGCTAATACTGACTAGTTGGCGACTGACAAACAAAAGGATTAATAATATCATAATATGTACATAGTAATAAAAAAGTTAAATTAAATAACCACACCACAAAAAGCCTTCTGTCATCAGCTGCCTTGACTCACAAAGTGCAACTGTGTCATGTATATTACAGTGAAACTGACCTCTGTTTGTACATAAAATATTTAACTTTTGCAAGAGAGAGGTGTGTGTTGGTTTAAGAATAGTAGCAATCTGTCTCTTCTGGTTTCTGAGGTAATGAGCATAATTTTATTAGGCAAGAGCCTTTCATCATCCACTCTAAAAAATTTCAGACAAAATTGGTTTTGCATTGAAATTTTGTTTTTCAAAAAACCATTTTGAATCTAAACATTTTTTAGAGTGCAGTCCAGACAGAGACTTAGGAATCTGCGTACATGCAGAGCGGACATCGCACTTTTAAACGCCACTGCCTGGGCTTGACCCGAATGGAATGCAGCTTTTTTGCTCAAATATTAAATAGTTTAAGGTGTGTAAGTGTGAATGATTCGTTTTTTAAGTTGTCACCACCGACTTTCGATCAAATACAATGATAAATTTACTTTCAGGTAAAGTGTTTTACTGCCATCTTTGCATCTCTTCATATGCATTCTCAGCACGTCTTCACTCCCCTCTACCAGGCCCACACTGTTGTTTTGTTTGATGCACCATCAGGCCTGGCGATGCACTGTGTAATTCAATTGTGCCTCCCTATGACAGCATTAAATTAAATTTAATGTCTGTTTAACACAATTTCCCACACATAAATCCATCAACAGAGCAATAAGATATCGCATATCTCCCACACAATCCTGAATTTGCATAGAGTTTCAGTAAATCAGCAAAATGACATCAAACAAGTGCAGCATAAGGAAAATAAGCCAGACTGAGTGTCTTTCCAAGACTCATCTATATCTATCTATATCTATCTATCTATCTATCTATCTATCTATCTATCTATCTATCTATCTATCTATCTATCTATCTATCTATCTATCTATCTTATATCTATCTATCTTCTATCTATCTATCTATCTGTCTTCTTCTATCTTCTTCTATCTATCTATCTATCTATCTTCTTACATATATACAATTCACCTGCTCATATTCCTTTGTCACGGGTGTTCTCAGCTATGGCTCAATTGACAGTCACAATATTTTGCCACTGTGTCCTATTATGTCAAGACTGTGTTTGTATTGCTTTAAATGTATCAGAACAATAAAATATTTACTTATTTCGGGCAAACATAGATATCCATGCAGTAGAGCACCAGCAAGAGCAGCAGCCATTCCCAGCGAGTGGTTTCACTTTCATTTCTCTCAGCTACTGCTTACTTGATAACATGACTGTCACAATATTTTTCAACTGCGTACTACTATTTCCAAACTGGTGTTTGTATTGCTTCAAAAGTCTCAAAATTTTCGCAAATTTACTTAGGCCTACAGAGAGCTAAAACAGATATCCATATTCCACAAAAATGTCATTTTTTAATGAACGTCCTGCTGCAGTTATAGCAGTAGCAAAAGCAGCAGCCAGTCAACGTGTTTAAATTTACACATTTATTTAAACCTTATAACACTATATAATATATAGCAGGAACTCACGAAGGAATGAATGAAGGAATTAACGAGGGAATTAAGTAGGTTAAGAGGCACTAAGCTAAGGATTCCCTTAACTTAGTAAAATGGACCCTCCCTAAAATGTTTGGTCCTTACGGGAAAAATTCCTACTAAGGAATCTCGGAAGCGAATAAGGAAGGAATTAAGGAAGGAATTAAGAAATGGAACAATGCATGTAGGAAGGAATGAAGAAAAGAAGGAATAATGCTTGAAGGAAGGCATGCAGGAATGAAGGCATGCAGGAATGAAGCAAGGAAGGAAGGGATGAAAAGAGGAAGATGGATGGATGATTCGGCCTTTGCATCCTCCATTTATAAACTTCAAAGCTTAACAAGGACACAACCATTAATCCCCAATGAGAAGAAGCACGATTGACACTGCTGTTCAACATGGACCCTGGTCCGCGTGAAGGGCGGAGGGTGCAGAAAGTCCAGAAGTAGCAATTTTGTTTTTAAAAAAATCACCATCAACGAGTATTAAAGGGATTATGCATGTTGATATATTCACACAGTCCTTGATTGGACAGATAGATAAACAATATGGCCCGTTTTCACCAACATGGTATTAAGAGTTGAGCCAGCTCTGAGCTAAGACCTAGTCTGGCTAAACCAATCACTCAAGCGGAGCAGGATCAAGGAATTTCAGTTAAGTGAAAGCTTACACATGTTGTGATAACTTACAGATCAGCTGTTACAAACATGATGTCTCAATTTCCCAAACAAATGCAAAGATATTGCAACACAAAAGAGGGAGGGGCTTGGAAATTTTTCTAATAGATAATTGCCCAACCAGTCTCGGTGAAAAAAAAACCAAGTTCAAAAATTCTCCCTTTCCGATTAACCAACCTATCATTGCTATCAAGCAACCAAACAACACAACAACCTATGCTATGACAATATTCTCAAAGTATCATAGTCTCTCGCACAAACATCAACTTTCATATATTTACTTTTTTGTCTATATTTAAGACAACATTCAAGGTGTTCATCGCAGTTAACATTATCAACCTGCTCTACAAGAACCAAAATGAGTTCAAAGTTGGTAATCTAGATTTCCAAAAAATGAGCAAAACGTGACGAGAAGTCACATTTTGGTGACATCTTGGTGTTGAGGTCTCCGACCTGCTGAAGCGACATATTTTGAATTGCACCATCTAGACGGCATGAATTTCAGTAATATTTATTTGATTGCTGGCCCGAATTTTTAGCTTCATGTTATGTTGTTTTTTTTTTGCCAGTTAATTTTGATATCTATAAGAATCTTTGCTCTATGATTTACCAAAGTGTGTGAAATGGTGAAACTGGCCTCATTCGCATAACATACATGTGTGAAAACTTGTGTATTGGCCAGCTTTGGAGGTGTGTCTGACCTATTCACTGGGTGGAAACAAACTTCTTCTTTTTTTATGTGCTGAACAAACTTTTATTTTCCAGTGTCATGTGGTGAACCTTTTTTTCATCAAAAGTCCAGCCCCCCCCCCCTCCCCTCATGTATTATCTGGTCAGCCCCAAAGGGGCACCACTTTAACAGTTTGACATCACTAATCTGTAAGTCGTTGGTGAAAGGGACTTCACTAAACCAGGTATAAGGCTGTTAAGACCTGGACTAACTGTTAAAACTATCTTGGTGAAATTGGCCCTATAAGAACAACGCAATCTGTACCCGTCTTTAGACAGGTACACTGCTAGTGTTATATAACAACGATGTTAGCCGCGGCTTGAAAATCATTTATGCAGCGTATCTTGACAAGCAAAGTCACCTTGTAATAAATACAAGTGTGGTATCTGGCTCAGGTCAACCTTCTTGCCAACTAGAATGTGCATGCAGATCATCTAGGACTTTTAAGTAACTGCGATGCACACAGAATTCCCTGTCCAGGGATTGATAACTACATGTATTGCTGTCTTGTAATTATAGGGAATGAGTTCTAATTTCAGCATTCCTTCGATCTGTTTTCCAAATTTTTCTTGAATATTTAAACTATTTGCTTGTGAGCAACTACATTTAAAAGTACTTTATGTCACAAATGTTGAAAAACAACATGTGCACACTGATTGCTTCGTAAAACTCCCTGACTTGTTGATTTAAGTTGGTCGGAAATGTTATGCAGCAAGAAAGACTTTGGCCTTTCCCTTTTAACTTAACCCACAGCATTTATTCCTTGATTAGCATTGCATGTTTTGGCTAAGCCTCTATACTTTTTGGCACTGGTCTCTCAAGTCAATGACTTAAGGTTAATGAACCGTGTTGTATTCAAAGATAGTGAAATGGCCTTGGCAGTGTCCGTCGTACCACAGGCAAATTCCTTTGAGCTAAGACTTGTCCAACAGCAATGAAATAAAAAAGGTTCTGCACTCCTGATTTGCGTGATCCTATTAGAAGCCCAGGATGACCTCAATGTCTCTTCTCATTGGTTTATCTGATCTGGGCCAAGAAATCAGAGCACCAAAGGTCATGAAAGCTTTCAGCCAATGATGGAGTGATTTACAAATTGATCAACCTTAAGGTGATTCTCAAATTGACTGTTATTGTTTTATGTTGTTAGTATCTATTGTTGTTAAAACTTGTATGATTAACGATGGAAATTATAAGGAATTTAGCTACAGAGAAAACACAACTGAGCCCAACTGAAACATTGTAAAATCTTTGGTTTCATGCTTATTTGTATATCTCTTATACATTCCATGCAGATTTTTAGTACGTCCCCATTTCTTTTATTAAAATTTCATACCCCCTTAAGCATATGGTGAGGAATAAGTACCCCCCCCCCCCCCATGAAACACATGTGAAAAAATGGTGCTCCGTCAGGCAAAACTAACATTCCCCCAAGTCATAAATTCTATTTAGCCTGCAAGATTCTGGACAAAAGGTAAAAATTAGTACTGCCCCCCTTGAAGCATGTAGCACCCACTCAGGTAAAACTCCCATCGCCCCCTCAACCCAGTCATAAATTCTGATTAGTCCCTTACTGATGTCATAGACAATGCTTTCGCTCAAGGCTGACTCAGACTCAGACTCATTTATTATAAGGCATGATAATTTAGTGTAAATAGATGTGAAGCCATTCAGAGTCAGCTTGTAACTGATTTTATATCAATTGAAACAATCAACAGTTGAACACAGGAGAGTGAAATGCAACAGTTCATGAAGAAATGAAAGAGTTCATGTGGATTGCAGTTTGACGTGTGTAAACAACTGCCACAATACCAAGTTGGCCTTTGCAGTATACTATTGGTCAAAATTATGACATACTTTTTCCTGTAAACATCACTGACTTGAAGCAAATTGAAAAAAAGTGACACGCAATGGGCGACTTGACCAATCACCTGGCAGGATTTTCTGATGTCAGACCAGAAATTTTGCAAATTATTTTATTTGATCAAAGTCTACAAATATGAAATCATCTGTAAATAGTGTCAAATATTATGACGAGAAACTGCATTGCAGTCGATTTTTAAAAGTTAAACTGTAAATTTCTTATATGCCAAACATCTATTTATTTATTTATTCTTGCCTTCAAGATGAACAGAAATCAATACAACAGTTGGACACCAATGCTTTTAAACATTGTCCTGAAAAACAGTATAATATATATTTATCAGACAGTTCTTTGAGGTCCCTCATCTTATCATGGATGAAGTAGTTCTGAGGTCAATCCTTCAGGAACTGACCACAGAAAGACATTGATCTTTATTGACTGAGGAACTCAAGGTCAACATGTCCACAGGCTTGGTCCATCTTGCTATTGATTTTATCATTTTCCATGGGAAATCTGGCAGTTTAATGGGAAATGGCGGACAACCTGCTAAAAGCTGTGTCTTTATCAAGAAACTGTTTCAAATATATGGTCATGCATGGAATTCCCTTGTCTAAAATATTTAATAACATTAAATAACACACTATCTACAAGAGTTGCATGTATAGTGTCATTATACATCGGTATGACTGGTTTCTAATTCCTTCTCTCAGATAGTGCACTGAAATAAATCCCCGTTCTATAGGTCAAGGCCTTTCACTATCTTTACACAACAGGGTCATTCACCTAAGTTCATTGACTTTAGTGACCAGGCCAGGAATCTAAAAGCTCAGCCAAAGCATGCAATGCTAATCAAGGAATAATTGATGGGGTTAAGTTACAAAGAGAATGTGGTCTCTCATTTGAGTAGCATTGGCTGGCTGGGTTACAGACATGAGCGGAAGTACCAGTCATTGATAGTTATGGTATATCAGGGCTTGTAGATTGACTTAATCCTTCCATATACTAGCATATGACAAGTCCAAGAAATGTGCTGGACATGTGTATTTTGATATATTTGTCACAGATTCTATCAGATTTGACAGTTGACTATGAAAAACATTTTCTCAAAATTCACAGTTACTTTTTCACTTTTTTGGACTGGAATTTGCCCATTTAACTGGGATTGATTCTATTATCTGAACCTGGTTCAAGTATACATGGAATTCCCTTGCTTGAAATACTTAATCAAATTATCTACATTAGTATGACTGATATATAATTCCTTCTTTGGATAGCGCACTGAAGTAAATTCTCATTCTATAGGTCAAGGCCTTTCACTATCTTTACACAACAGGGTCATTCACCTAAGTTCATTGACTTGAGTGACCAGGCCAGGAATCTAAAGGCTTAGCCAAAGCATGCAATGCTAATCAAGGAATAATTGATGGTGTTAGGTTACAAAGAGAATGTGGTCTCTCATTTGAGCAGCATTGGCTGGCTGTGTTACAGGTGAGTCTTAGACATACAGGTGGCTGCAATATTTTTCATATTCAACTGCACTGATAATCTCCATTTACTGAAATAGTAAACAATTCTTGTAAGATTGAGTGCGGCGCCATCAGAAAGTAATATCAAATCAAACAAAATCAGATGTCATCTCAATTCTGCCATAAAGGAAAACTAAATCTGACAGGCAGGTTGCTTATGACGAGGTGCTGAAACTTTGGATGTGATGATGTTTACCAGGATACAGTAGCCTGCTACATCAGTTGCGAGCATGAGCAACAACATTTCAGAATTGGTGCTGTATTTCACGTCCTCGCACACATGCATTTCTGAGGCAGCACAGCTCATTCCTGTTGAGTTCTGCTGAGCGCGGACCTGACAGGCAGCAGCGCGGACCTTAGGGCAACAGTTCCACTGACCTAGAAGCCAATTCGATACCCATTTCGATTTGAATGTCATCAGGCTGCAGCCTCGCTCGCTCACCTGCTTGTACAGCAGACTGACTTGTCAGTCAGGATGTTTACTGCTTTGTTGACTCAAAGCTAGGCATGAAGGACCTGGTGTAGCAAATTTTAGTGACAAAAGTCAGAAAAATGTGTCCAGAATTGAGACCGAGTAGTACAAACACAACAGAGTGGTTTCTTGCTTGCTGGTTGATTTCAGTAAACACTAAGAAAATGTTTTACACTACATTAAATTAAACTTGAACCAGGAATATAGAAATGCCATTTGTACCTTTTGTGTAAATCATCATCTGATATCAATATTTGAAAAGGCAATCCTTCCTGGCTGCTCAATAATTTGAGTTTAGTTCTTTCAAGCAATGCTAATAGGCTGTTTGCTACAAGCATTCTGATTCAGAAGTGCCTTCATTACTTTCAGCCTACTCTGGTTCAATAAAAAAAAACAAGCCCCTTCCTATTCAGCACATTCCCTTCAATAATAGACCATTTCTTCCAAGAGATGGCAATTAACGAGATGTGAGAAAGAAGCATCCACATATATGAGTCCCATTGTAAAATATCTGGTTTTTTTTGTCTGTATTTGCACTCACAACTTCTCTCTCTTCTTACCACCCAACTGTTTCATCCTTGAGCACGCAAGGAAAGTGGGAAGCTGAAACTAAGTGGAGGGTTATAAGGAAATCTGGAAGTGAGTCTTGAGCACATGTTCTTGGCACGTCTCTCTCAATGGAGAAAACTTGACCCAGATTCTGCCAAGCAACGTGGCTTTGATTTACCTGCTTTCATTCACAAGATAACTGTGAGTATGTGAATGTCAATTGCAATAGAGAATTGGCCAAAGTTGTAATTACTGGAGATGTGGTTATGACATCATGTGGCGGAATGAAGTGATCCTGACAATTCTTTCTCCAGCTACTTCTCAACCCCAGTCTGAGAGCCTTTCTGCCAAAAAGGAAGACATGCAGACTGAAAATAACAGTTACACACTCGTCATTGTTTATTTATCTTTTTTTGGAAAATTTTCACAAGAATTCTGATTCGGTGACACTGTCTGAATATGATCTTGGTAAAAAAAGAGACAAAGCCTTTCTTGATCACAACACCCTTTGCAATGCTTACCTAATTTCTCCCACAAGATGCCAATTACACACAAAAAACAAGCATGCTGATATTGTTAGTGCCTTCATCATTTGTTTCATCCTGTATTTGAACTTACAAGTATACTCCCTATGGCTGCAACCCTACCTTTAGGTTCTTAAGTACTGCATGGAGTCATATAAGGATGTCTGGAAGTGAGTCCTGAGCATCTGTTCTTGTTACGTCTGTCTCAATGGATATGCCTTGACCGGGATTCTGGAATCAACTTGGAACTGATTCACTAGTTTGATTCACCAGAGATAGAGCTAAGTGGAGGGTCATAAGGAAATCAGGAAGTGAGTCTTGAGCAAGTTTCCGTCGAAGGAGATAACTTGACCGGGATTCTTCCAAGCAACTTGGCTTCCATTTACTGGCTTGATTCACTCAATAAGAGTCATTGTGGATTTCCATAGAGAATATAGCTATGTTGAAATTGTTTGAAGTGAAATGTATGTGGACAAGAATATGTAAAAAGACAGTTAAGTCTATAAGTCATGATTGCAAGCATCAGTGAGAATACTGTTCAAATCATAGCAAATAGCACAAATTACTAAAGCATTCTGCGATTCTATTCATATTACAAAAACTATGCAGTGAGTTTGCAGATGCATGGTCAAGGAGATTTGCGGGCTTCAAAGAGAAGCCTCCAAGAAGGTCACACAGCATTTAGTGGTCAATGACCATGAGGAGAAATATCAACTTAAGGGTTTTTTTTTTCAGGGTAATGTGCAGGAAAAACATGGAATTTCCCTATTTAAAGCATCCTTACTGTCTTTGATACATGGAGCCAGCCTTTGACATACATATCTCATTACACCAAATATAAGCAATACAATGCAATACTATGCAATTTTTTATTACATGCAGCTACGATGCATATGTGTTGCTCAAGAAGATCCGCCAATATCTCTGCAAAGGAGTTAAACCTGGAACAATCAGCCGAGCAGGCCAACAATTTTTATATTAGCATCTTAATCAACCTGGCCGGCCAGCTGTTTAGACATAGTAGTGCATAGAACAAGTATTTTAAAAAGCAATTGAGCACCAGCACTAGCTCATTTTTTCTCATCATTTTATAGATCTGTGACCTTTCAAGAGTCATTGAGCACTGAAAAGATTCAGGCATCTCCCTTAAGTCTCACAATGATAGTAAAAACAGTCAGGAAGTCTGGGAGAGGAAAGGTCCTATCTGAGGAGTTCCTGGAGGCATCTTGAGACCACAAACTGTTTAGTATCAATCAAGCCATTTCCTCAGCTGCTCATGCCTAGTGCATGAGTGAGGCACTGTAACTATTCGCACAGTAAAAGACACGAGACAGCCAGCGGTTGCCTATACATGCTACAACAAAGCAATAGTATATTATGGTTTTCCATGTAATGATTCAAAAGCATGACACTCTTATGCAAACATGTAGAATTTACAAGTGGGATAAACTGAATGGAACTGCATCTAAACTGAGAATTACTTCATTGCCTTATAGGTTGCTATAATATTAACAATGACAGAGTCAACAAAGAGTCTGTACACTGCCAGACTGACTACATTCAAAAAGAGTTAACTTTCGACAGTATGGCTCAATCCATTTAAAAAGTTTTTAAAATGTATTATGTAATTGTTACTTATATTGACTTTTAGCCTGTCAATTAATTTCTTGAAGCGCTTCAGTTCCTTTTGTGGTTCCTTAAAAAGGCAAATAATGAATACAGCATGAGTGGTTGTGAAGTCTGTCACTTTTGTGCTTTGTAATCCAAGAATATTTGCGAAAAAAAAGAAGCAAATCTGTTTGCTAAAGACATTGGGGAAGTCCTTCAAAGAAATCTAATCCAAAGACAACACAAATATTTCATGGGGAATGCTGTTTGGCATTCCAAGTTGCAGATAAAAGAGAAATCTCTGGCCTTTCAGACAAAATGGTGGATATGGCTTATTTTAAACACAATCTGAAATGTTGAACACCAGCAAATTTGTTACATGACATGATGCTTGAATTCAAACAGTTTATTTTCTCATGCACAGTGCGGTTTAGTCTTAGAATAAGTTCGAGCATGTCACTGAAACAAAACTTGGTTGTCAAAAGCCTTACAACAAAGATAAGAAGTCAATCCCCATGGTCATATATAAATATATATACAGAATAAACTCCATAATGCTCTGCTCCTTACAATAAATCATGTCAGATAATGAGATGTCGTGGTTATGACAAAGAAGCCACAAGAGATACAAACTACATGACATGTGTGATTCATCTATGATATGATCTATGATATAATAGCTTTGTGGGAGTGGATGGAGCTATTGGACAAGACAATGAGACAACTTATTAGCTTCATTCTTGTTCTATCCATGGAGGGATTTATCAAATATAGTTTTGCTGTCCATAGATGCCATCACTAAGATGAAATATGTAGATGTTTTCGCTCATTAGTTGACATATTAATGAATATCAAGAACCATGTAATTGATTTTCTGTCTTCACAATTGCCTTCATTTGCCTGTTAAAGCATTGTGACAAATTTATATCTATGGATGAAGGTTTTCGTATGTATAATGTGATATTGACAAATTGCTGTGCTTACCGACATTGGTTCTGCCTATATAGTTAAGTCAAGTTGTTTTAAACCTTAAATTCTGAGAAATATAAAAATAATGGACAGCATAAAACATTTTTGATATATATTATATAAATATTAGATGGGAAGGAGTCCAATATAGAGTATAATTGGATGAAGAAAAGTTATATTGGATGAGGCGTAGCCGAATCCAATATAACTTTTATGAATCCAATTATACTCTATATTGGACGACTTACCATCTAATATCTGTTATATTCTCCATCCAATATAAGTTTTTTTATTTTCCTTTGAAGTTGACTTGCTGTCAAATGGTTGAGAAAAATTTGTATTCAGATTTTTTTAATTATCATGATTTGGAGTTAAGGTTATCCTTTTTCCATATTAATTGAAAAGAAAAAAATTGGAAAGTTTAGAAGGGTTCTGATTCTCAATACTTACCAAACAGACAGCTGTAATTATAAAAGAGCAAACGATTCAAATCATGAGACAGCAGGCGATGGTGGCATCACCATTGTCAGCCTGCTCTCATGACGTCATCAGTGTCATATATTTGATGAAGTCACAATAACAAGTTTACCATTGCGACACCACCAGTGGTGAAGTTCAATATGTAAATGCCAAAACATGAAGATGGGACCGCCTGAACTCAAAAAATAAATTAAGACTCTAAATAGTAATTACCTAATTATTTCTTGAAATTCATTTTTGTATCCAGGTTTGTTCAATAAAAAGTTTGCAGAAAAAAATGTGGACAAAGAGAAATAGGGTGGAGAAGAAAATGTTGAAAAAAAGTTGTTTTGAGGGTAAATGTAATTTTTTTTTTTAGAAAATTATTTTTTTTTCTAGCATACTTTTTTAAAACTTTTTTTTTTTTTGGAACATTTCTATTTTTTGAATGTTTGAATTTTTTTTTTTTTTCGAACATTTTCGGTAATTTTTTTTTTTGCGAACATTTTTTTTTGTGGAAATTTTTTTTTAGATCATTTTTGGTATTTTTATTTTTTTTTGCGAACATTTTTTTTTTTTGGAATTTTCACTGCCCAATATAACTTTTCACTGCCCAATATAACTTTTCACTGCCCAATATAACTTTTCACTGTCCAATATAACTTTTCACTGTCCAATATAACTTTTCACTGCCCAATATAACTTTTCACTGTCCAATATAACTTTTTCTCTGCCTAATACAGCAAGGATATTATCCAAGAATACTCGCTTGTGATTGGCTGACACAATCCGAGTGGAGAATATAATATTATATCTGAATTTAAATCAAGTGTGAAATAATTCATTTATCCCATGAAATGTAGCCTACAAAAATTACATAAAAAGGGGGTGAAAATTTTATCCTCATCCTGCAAATCATGATCTATGTCCTAAATCAATCCCTTCATATTATCTGAAATGTTAATATATATGAATACCAAAGCATGGGTACCACAATGACAAAAAAATTCAAGGTTTGTTGGCAAACACCTTTTCCTCGACTTTATTAAACCCCTAAATATATCTTTAGTTCTGTAACAATTAGACCTCTTTGGTTCTGTTTGCCGCTGATGAATGTGATCGTATGGAGCACTGACTTCACGTTCCATCCATTTATCATTCAAGCTGAGCCACCAGGCACAAACAAGCACTTCCTGCAATGGTAGATGATAAATGAGGCAGCAATTTACAGAAATAAAGACTGAAAATGTTGTTTTTCGTGTGTTTATCTTCTACAACTATACTATAATTATAAACACAGAATTGAGTTTTTTCTTCTTCTTTTTTTCTGGTGAGTTTTTTGAGTTTCGTTTTGACCCGACCGCTGGAATATCATTTGCAGCTGCGGTAAGACAACTACATTTATTCACCGGTAAAATGTATGTTTGAACAATCTGATTCGATATAGGATTGCTAAATTTATTGATGGTAAGGTCTTTGTCAGTCGCCAATGGTTTAGAAGCAAATATATTCACAAATCGCATGACAATTTTTTTGGATTGTTAAATCTCGTTAAAAAAATCACCATGCTAATTGGAAACTGATATCACAAATAGCATGTAGGACTGTGTAGAGAGATGTTCTGTGCATTTAAAATACTGAAGCACTCAACGACAAACTTGAGAGACAGGACACCAGTTCACACTGCATAATGTAGATATTGCATATAACCTCACACACTTTATGTGACAGACAAGTTTATTGACAAGTTGTTGAAAACTTTGAATCGATCATCTCTAAAAGGCCTCTTCACCACCTTTGAAAAGGCTGGTGACCTTGCTCTTATGGCTACTTTGAAACCCATCAGTCTACGGCTGCAGACTTGGGCCTTAAGACCTGATTTAGACTGCGAACCCAAATTAGGCTGAGCCTGGCCATTGCAGGGCTTTGAGGTGTTAGAAAGAGGGCTTTGCAGACTTACCAAGTTATCACATTGCAATCTGATATAATGTTTGTTTACAGAGGAGGTATCTCACTTATTTTGTTTGTTCTGGATAATTGTCTGCTATGAATTGTAAGTTTAAACAATCTCATTCAATAAGATTTCTAAATTTTTGAGTCATGGTCATGGTCACTTGCCAAAGGTTCAAAAGAAAATGTATACACCAAAGAAAATCACCTTACTAATTGGAAAAGCATTCATGTAGGGAGCCGTTCTGTGGATTTAAAACACTGAAGAAGACAAGACACCAGTTCTCACTACATAATATCTTGTTTATAAATATATATAACCTCACACATTTGATGAATAGAACGAGACAACTTTTGTATCGGTCTTCTTTGAAATACCTACTTACCACTAACCGGCTGGTGACCTTGCTCTTATGGTTGCTTTTAAGCCCACCAATCCACTTCTCCAGAATTGGACCTTAAGACCTAATTCTGCTAAGAACCTTATTAGGGAGAGGCTGGCTATGGCTGGGGTATTTTAAGTGTTAAGAAGAGGGCTTTCCAGACTTGTCAAGTTACCACATTGTAATCTGACATTATTGTTGTTTATTAAGGAGGTGTCTGAATAAAATTTCATTGACGAAGATAAAAGAGATATTTACAAATGGAAATTTTCAAGCATAGATGTGTCTCAGATGGAAATATTGCAGTTCATATTGATTTGTAATAAGACAGAATTTATAGACTAATTAAAATATAAGTGCATATGTACCTTAATTTTTAATATTTACTATTTAGGAGACAAAGGCTCTTCAAAATAAGATTTGCGATCTGGGTTCTGTTCCTCTGTGTAAATTTCATCTGCCTATTTTTGAATAAAATACAAAACTGTCTTAATCTTTTACTCTGACATTTTGTGCGAATAAATATTCCTGTCAGCTTCTCAGCATAAATTCTCTGCACGTTTCTTCCAGACTTTGCTCTGGGATGTCACTTAGATGACCAGATGGGGTCTCGTAGGACTCCTCTTATGCACTTACGTGCCTTGAACAAGTTACAAGTGCGCATTTTGTGAACTAAAAACTGAATTTCTGGCACATGAAATCTGTCCCACGTAACCCCAATTTTTCACTAAACAGCTGTTAATGGTAAAACATCATTCAGTTCACAATTTTGAAACTGTCTTTCTTTCGCTTATACTTTTTTCTAGTCTGGTTTTTGGCCAAAAGTCGAGTCCGGTATGGTCTGAATCACCACATGTGGTTCTTATCCTTGCTTTCATGTTAAACATTATAACTTAGATGACCTTGTATGACAAATTAAGAATTTTCTTTCTTAGAAAATGGCCTTTGCTGCATATAATGATCAACCAGCAACAGGACACACATATAAGAGGAGGCTAAGAAAGGGCTGATGTGCTTCCAAGTTGTAATTTGGTTAGTTGGCAGAATGACAACAAGCACCTGAAGCTTATCTTGACAAGCTGAGAGTCCTTGCAATAAATAAAATTAGAAAGGTTTGGCCAGGTAATTATGATGGTCCTATGTGTATGCACCATTAATGTCAAGACACACTAGATCAACGGCCTCCTAATAAAAGTGTTAAACGATATTCACACACAACTGATGAGACTCGTGCTTTATCAAAATAGAAATTGAGACATACTTCTGTTTTCACAAAATCTTAGATACTGTACATTATTGTTCCAGATTATGACAAAGCATTGATTTAGTGATGGCTAAAAGAATATTTTATTGACAGTTTTTTCAACCAAAATGTCTTATCCAAAAGATTTTTTTTTCTTATTTGAATCAAGTACACATTCAATTTGAAAACTGTCAGATGAGTAGTATTGTCCTCTAGGTCAGATTTTCAAACTGTTATGCATGCCATTCAATCTTACTTCCTTGTATTCAAACTCGATTTCATATGGATGGCAAGAGCTTTATGTCACAAAGGGGAAGTGCACTCGTGGTGGAAGAACTAAAGAACAGGACAAGTTAAAAAAACTAGCTAATTCCAGCTGTACTGTGTACCCTTTTCTGGTTTTCTTCGTGCTTTCTGTATTCTTTTCAAAACTTAACTTATATTCTCGAGGCTCTAGCCAATTTCCTTTGCTTTTTCTTTGGCTCTGCAGAATACAGTGTCATTGTCCTGTCGACCCATTGTCCAGTGCCAACCAACAACCCCAGAGCTTGACCACAATGGACAGTTCCAAAAGTAGTGGTATGTGGCTTGTTATATATCTGTGTGCAGACGGCAGTCGGCTGCATGCCAATTTCTTTGCTCTATTTTTCTGGTTTGGTGGTTAAAGCTTTCTTAAAGAAAGCTTTTTTTTGTTTGAATTATTTTCAAGCTCTCTCGACCTTTCGCAGACTTCTTTAATTTCACAACAATGGAACTTAATTGAGAAATTGCATTTTGTTCTCCATGGTGTAAACAAAAATGTGTTTTTCTGGAGATGCTATGTAATTACCATGCATGACCCGAGAATAACGCATTCTTACATAAATCTAATGACTTTTTCGTTGAGTTTCTTTCAATGTCAAATTTTAGTTTCTAGCATTAACTTTAGTCAAGATATGAAGTAACCGGCGCATCAAGTGCCCGAATTATGAAATCACCAATACAAAAAGAAATAATTGGCTTTTTGATAATTTCATTTTTATGTAAGCCAATTGTATAAAAGGGTCAAATTTCCATTATCAAGCAATACAGGGTTTCATTTTTCCTTTCTTTCCATATAAGGGAACGTTCAGAATTTTTGAATGGGGGGGTGGGAGTTTTGGCCGAAGGGGTACTAACTTTTCACACGTGTTTCAAGGGGGGGGATACTAATTTTTGACAACACTTCAAAGGGGGGGTAAGAAATTTTAACAAAGAAAAAAATGTTGAAAAACACACATAAGCTCATTTTATTTGGACTTTTTTCCGCGCAAAAGACCACGAAATGACGCGAATCTGTACACATGGCCATGTATAACAGTATATATATGTGTGTATTGCTTTGTATGGCGAGGGGGGTACTAAAAATGCGTGTGAAACCTTAGGGTGGAGTACTAAAAATCTGCATGAAACTCAAGGAGGGTATATATTTATATTTTTGACAGGAAGTTCAGGCAAAACTCCCGCCCCCCCCCCCCCCAAGTCATCAATTAGCATTAAATGATTTACACTGTAATGATGTAAGGTGCTGCAGTAACAGCCTGTGTACAGGCTCTGGCATGCTCCTCCGTTTACTAATGCGCTATTATACTTAAACTTAAAGTGTTTGCCTCATCATTGTAAAGCATGTGTACAAAACGCAAAATAAATATCCTATCCTATCCTATCATAAATTCTGAACGGTCCCTAACAATGATCATTTGTCAGATTTTCCCTTTCTCATTTATTTTAACTGGATTACTGAGTCTTGAAGGACTTTAAACCTACTAGTATCAATCAAGAGATGGTTTGAACTAATTTTCAATTTCAACTGTCAGAAAAATACTTTTGATTTCATGTCAGTTGAGATTGAGTGGTTCTTTGTTGTTTATATCTCAAGTTTCTGCAAGTTTTTTCACAGGGTTTTGTTTGAAATAGTTTTGACATTTGAGTTATGTAAATGTAATAATAACAGGAGATATTGAAGGCAAACAGCCAGTCTTTTTGGAATCAGTTATGAGGAGGCAGAAATAGGATTGGAAATTCTTATAATGGCATGTCAATATGAGACTGCTCCCGTTGTTGTAAAGTTTCTTGAACATGTTCATAAATCAATTAAGTTGTCCTATATATAAAACTGTTTGCTAAATATAATAGGTTTACTATCCTTCCAGAAAGTACATAGAATTTGAAACATCTGCAAAATTGTGACCTCACACTGCTGGGACATAGTGATTGGCTGTGTTGTGGAGTGTGATTCAGTGTTGGCATATCATGTAGTGTGGAGAATAGTCGCATATGGTATGTGACATAGTATGGAAGTCTAATCAAGCATAACTGAGTCAAGGAAGAAGATTACAAGCTATGTATATCAATAAATACCTGTTACTTATAATATTCATAAACTGCCTAATCTCAATATTGTATATTATATGCCATCAGTGGCACAGCTAGGATGTCTCAAGAAGGGGTTACTTCTGGGGAAGGGAGGGATGATCGACTCAGTGATCACTATATTGAGATCATGAGTAATATTCGTTTTCTGCCCTTGTTGAGGGGCGTGCCCTCCAGGTCCAGGTCCAAGATGAACATGGAAGACATAGGAAATATTAAAGAGCACTTCATTGTCACCACATTTTATGCCCCCAAGGCCATTACTTGATACGCCCCTGCTGTCCTCAACTCACAGCATTTCATTTTACATATAACATGTCATATGGTGACGTACTACCTCACATATTTGATATGACATCCTATGCAGAGCGAGCCATGATTGGCTGAACAACCCGTGACCTCACATGGAACACCTGATTTCCAATACTAATTGGAACTGCCATATGATGTCACACTTCCACATTACAAGAAAATAAATCACTTTATACATACTCTCTGGAAGGAAAGTAAAGACATTGATTCAAGGGGATAAAATTACTTGAATACTGAATGTAAATGTTTTAGTGGGGAGATGCATTCAAAATGAACAGAAACACAGAAATGAAACAAAAACAGCAATGTTCACAGTGTACAATAACAGACGCAATGGTTTTTGTTAAAGTGTTCTGAAGAAAGTGCACAGTTTGCTTAACAGAGCCTGGTTGTCCAATTATAATCGATAGACTAAACAGTTTGATTGATTTTTTGTCATGGTTGATCAACGAGGGACTGATTTACATGAATAAACGTATGTACCTGCTAGGCTGAGCTAATAAATCTGTGCTGTTACTCAGTGGCGATGTGGCATGGTGTACAGGAAATCCATCCTATGCATATATTTACACTAACTTGGACAGCCACTCAAGTAAGTGGCATTTGGGAGTTGGAGGAGCCTTACTGAAAATCAGCTACTTCTTACGCATAAACGGCAATGAGCCAGGTGGAGTTTTGGTGTCAGATAATAGGATGTCCAAGGCAAAATGCAAGTATTAATGTTTATTAGCAGCTGATTCAAACTGTTTTTTACTCTTTGACCAACCATACATGTAAAAACTTCACAAACGCAACTGCTTAAATGCTCAAAGAAATCTATTTTTTTATATTCTAATGAAGTATGTTGTCTGTCTCCTGTAATGCAGTCAGGGGTGAGAATGAAAGACTGACTAAAAAAATTGAAAAGCCTATAGGATGCCTCAATTAGTTTACTAAACAAACCCTTATTTGCAATACCTGAGGTTTTTCATGTACTTGGAATAATTAATTTGCCATCATTGGAATGATGTAACATATGGTCTTGTTATTTACTATACTTTATTACTCTATGCAGTATAGCACATGCAGTGTCTGTTCTGCTGCTGAATTTGAGTTCTCAAAACTTCTATTTCTAGGATGTCCCAAAGATGGCAACATGATGTCTCTTGGTACCTCTTGTAATTCACTTATGCCATATTAAGTGGAATTGCATTCCACATTTATGATCACAGAACTCAATTTACAACATATTAAGTCTCCCACGCAATGCTGTGGTTTGAGTGTGTTGCTGCAAATGCATCATACCAGAGAGAACAAACAGAACCTTTTTATCAGTAGAGTAGGTCGGGGCAAGAAGCCCGGGTTAGGTGAGAGGCCCCCCCAGGCTTATATCCAAACTTACATTTTTGGTGCGTTTATCTATTGATAGGATTGAAGCTAGAGGCGTTTCAGGTGACGTCACAAATTTTCAGGGCAAACAGCACCAAAACATAGTAGAAATTAAAGAACAAAAAAATGTGCATGGTTTTTGTAACTTTGACTTATTCTTTGAAAGGGGTTGTCAGATATAACTTTGGAAATTTTTTAAAGTATAATGGATATCTGCATTGCTTCACTTTATGACCATCACATAAATATGATTTGGCTCATGTTTTTTTTGCATTTAGTTCAAAATATAGAGGTCAAATTAAAATATGTGGGTTTGGGGCGAGAGGCCCCACATGATATGGGGCATGAGGCCCCCTTCACTGGGGGGGTCGAAGCTGCTTCAGGAACCATTTAATAATGTGTACTTTACCTTAAATCTTGATAGAATAGCTAATTAAAATAGAAAAAAATGGCCGGAAATTGAAACTGGGCAAAAAATATTAAAAAATAATAGTATGAACAGAAAAATTCTGAAATTTAGAAAAAGTGAATAGAATGCCTTGAAAATGATAGAAGAACCCTAAGAAGTAACTTTTAGGCTGAATGCGCTCACAAAATAAATTGCCATATGATTATAATAGGGGGGGCTTCTTGCCCGATGGGTGGGGTAAGAAGGCCATTTTAAATTTTTTACAAAACTGGCCGTAACTCCTTTATTAAAATTGGTAGACATTTGTTTCACTAGTTGTTAGTAGAGTCAAGCGATCCCTTCCTGACAGCATAAGCATTCAAATATTCGCCCATAAAAAGTAGGTCGAATCGCACCTCGAAGTTAAGGGGGGCCGCATGCCCCGACCTACTCTATGTGCATGCAATTGTCCAAAATTATTTCCAAGAACATGATTCAGCCGAATGTCTGCAGAACTTGCAAACAACAGAGAATTTCCAACCTATCAGAGCAAAATAATCTGACACTTACAGAGGGCTTTTTTTTCTTATATTATGCAATTAGTGCCTATACTCTTGATATGCCTCAGTATTTCTTCAAAAAGAAAAGCTGAGGTGGCCCTGACAGTTGGATTGCCAAAGACATTCATACACTACAACATTTCACCATAAACTAGGAAGTTCAAGTGCAAGACAACTACTGTCACACCAGTGACTTACAGGTGATTTCATTACCATGCGATTCTGGTCATCCAGCCCTGACTGCGAGAACGCAATGCCCAGAGCTGCTTGCTACGTCCAATCTATCAAGTGTATGACGTTTTTAGGGGTATAAACCAATCATATGAGGCTGTAGAATCTTTTACTAATGAAATCGCCTGTAATAAGAATGCTTTATGGTATAGCAGACGGTCTGTTTAGCACCAGAAAAAATATGCTTTGTTTCTAGAGAGACTCTTCCAATGGAGTTGTTTGTGTAAAGATTCAATTTGAAACATGTCTTTGATAAGAAGGGGGTGCATTGAATATATATTTTTCTGTAATCATTTCTCAAGTTCTAATATTCAATTTATTAAACTTATTATCAAGTCTTAACTGACTCTGTGCTGACAACTATCAATCATGAATGTAATGTTTTGAAAATAATTATCACTGGAATTGTCAATGTCAGATTCCGTTGTCCCAAGGAGAGTTGTGATTGAGTGGCATGGTTAGAGTCTCGGTTTTCTGCATGTAATTCCACAGTACAGGGTTTTGTTAGACAAACTGATGATAAAGATGTGTCTACAATCCTAAATCAACACACTGGAAAGTGTTGCAAGGTTAAAGATTATTTCCAACTTTCAGTTAGATAAACCAGAAGGATATAGCATAGAGAGAAAACTTTCTTCCTCATGACATTGCAGACATGAATGCTTTTCATTAAGAGTAATTCCTGTGAACTTGTCTTGACATTTCTTTTTTTGGTCAGGCCAAACTAACAATTGACTTCAATACATGGCAAAGTACGTAATTGTTGGTTTCAATAATTAATTGTCTGGGTATACCAAAATAATTACTGTCCGATTATAGAGTGGTGTGATATGATGCAAAAAGTCAGCAAAATCTTTTAAGGCATCATATGAATGCTGATTATGACAAGTGTATTGAAATGATGATGGAAAATTTTCCCACTTTAATAAGAATAGTATGTGGCAGGACTCCCAGCCCAAAAGGCAAGTATGGTGAATGTATTAATCGATATAAAATATTGCAGTCACTGTAGAAGATGCAGCCACAATTGGTCTTAACATTTTCTAGACTCTCCATGAATAGGGGAAAAAGAATCGCTCTTTATGAATAGAGCCCTTTCACTGTAAAGTTCCTTCATGGCTTATCAGTCCCACATGCAACAGGATAATTCTCAGTTATGGCAGCTCTAATCAGGAAAATGTGATAATCTCCTGACAGCTCCCAACTTCTGCCACTTGTGCTCTAAACGACAATCACAACTGAAGCATGCTTGATAGCTAATGTCACAGTTTGCAGTCCTGGTGAAATAAGGAATATAAAAGAGTCCTTTAATGGTGGGTTTCAGTGTCAAAGCTTATAAGTCCTTTGCAATGAGTTGTAAATGGCAGCTCTAATCAGCAATCTGAAAAAACAACAGTCAGATACTTTCAGCTGTAACTCTAGCCAATATCAATTCTTGACAAAAGAAATAAGCAAAAAATACTATCTCTCTCATTTTTATGTTATTTATTGGCAGGTCAAATATAATTCAAGATATATCAATATGTTCAGAGCAAAGAAAAAACTAAACTTCTCTTCACCCACCAATATTAAGCATCCTTAAAACTTCTATTGCAACATTTTAAAGATGCATGGATTGTTTATTCGAAATTGTTGCTGAAAACACAGGAAGCCATTCATTTTGCTGGTAATGTTTCTTTGTCATCATTATTACTTCGATTTCACTTCCTCGTTAAGAAGGGGATTGTTAAAAAAGTTAAATTTTTGACACAGGAAGAAAATATGAATTAATTTGAGTTGGTAATTAATTATGATGTATAAGAGAATAGAATCAATCAACTCCAACTCAAAGTTAGCAATATTATATTGCCCCCAAGACCTGAACAATAATTATTTGCCATGTAGAATTTTGTCTAATTATAGTTATAGGTTAGGCCATTTGTTTTTCTTAAGCCTTTACATCCAGTAGCTCTAATCTGACGCTATTCAACCTTTCGCTTGTGTCATATCTGAGTCGTTATCTGTAAATCCCATTTCCTGAATCTGCTTTGATATTTTTGAACACCAAGAAAGGATTTAGGACTTATCACTTGCAAATCAATCAAATGGTGTCTGCGTAAGTTGAGAGAAATAATTATCAACTTCAACAACATCTTCCATATCCCCAGGCAAGAAATGATGGAGTAGCTGACTGGCTATGGTTAAAGTCTCACACTTTCATGTTCGTAATTTAACAGCAGAGTTGCCTACAGCTTACATGTAAGATGAAAATATGACCAAGTTGTGTAATGTGAAACAATGACGGAAAAACATAGGGTTGTGGAAATATGCGGAGTTTTGCCTGCTTGGTTTTTCTTTAATATAAACACATCCTTTAGCTGTCAACTGACACTAGCAACCCGTCTTTGGGTCAGATCCCAGTATTTATCAGTAAATGCCAATTCCTGAATCAGTTTTGACATTTATGAATACCAAGAAATGCCTTAGAACTTATCACTTTCAAATCTACCTGGATAAGTTGAGAGAAATAATTATCAACTTCAACGAAATATTCAATATCCCCAGACAGGTCTTGATTGATAGGTGAATGGCTATGATTGGACATATTAATATGAAAATATAGCCAAGTTGCGTTACTTGATGTAATCACCAAAATATAAGAGGTTGGTGGAAATATAAAAGGAAGTACATATTGTAATTAAAAAAGGCATAATCAAGTATAACTTGCGGCATTAATTTGAATAAGCAATCTGAAAGAGTAATAACACAAACTATTCTGGGGGGTACATTCGTCAGTGAAAACTTCTTTGTCATAGAATGACCTCCTGCCTACATTGCATATACGATTCCTGTGCGAATGTTGACGAAACAGTTTGTTACGAATAGGCAAATAAATAATCCTGTGTCTTGAGTCTTGAGTCTACTACATTTTCCATTTGAAGTGTGATTGTGTCTTAAATTTGAGCCAAGCTTTTTGAAATATCTTGTCCTACTACACAAGTTTTTGTGGCATTATATTATAAATCTTTTTTCAGATAATATGAAATGTCTGTTAACTTGTTAGGCCCAAAGAATCACACTGAGCAATACATGTACAAGCTGTATAAAGTATTGCAGTCTGGGTGGTTTTTGCCAGTTTTGTATCTGGGACTGGATGACCATGCAACTTTTAGAACTATGCACTGCAAGTCAGCCACAATTTATATCAATCATAACCATGACAGACATAATGGTTTTCAGAATGTCCTGTGGTTCCTCAAATTTCTCTTCGGAAGAGCCCGTTTCCCTTTCAGAAATTGTTATGAGAGATTGTCATGTGAGCGTTCTGACCATTGCCACCAGAGCTTATCAGTCTGACATGCAGATGAGTAATTCCCTTCTAAGATGACCTGGACTGGCAGAGAACTTCAGACTAAGTGGTGTCTGATGTGACTGCAGTTCCCTGGAGGTCAGTCTCTTTGGTGTTACACTGGGCATCAACCTTTTTCCTCTGTCATGACTCAAGCGATATAGACAAGTGATAGCAGGATAATACAGGTCTCTTGAGAGACACAAGCAAATGACAACCTGAAATTGACACAAACAGAAGTATTCTGTTTGACTTCAGACATAGGCGTATGGGAGGGGAGTTTGGGAAACATTAAGACTCGGGCAAAAAGGCTAAAAGAATCGGCAGATGATTTAATAAACGCTATTGAAAAATTAATGATTTTAAGGCAATTTCATTTGAAAGGCCTCATGACAGGATACACCCCCCACCCTATGGGGTAACACTAGCAAAAGAAAATGTTATAAGGGGGGGGGGGAGTTTGTTTTATTCTTAATCTATAGGCATATCTTTCAATTCACTTACAAGAGCATGATTAGAAGACATACTTCAACTCACTTTTTAATGCCGGAGTGGGATAGAAGTAAATGCTACTCATCAATATAATTGTTTAACCAGAGTCGTAAAGGGGCCAAGAATGAACTGAAGCACTTATTCTCCATTTCTTTCAAAATGTTTTCTTTAATCAGAACCTGTTTCATATATGTGAATGTTCAGGTATACATGGAATTCCCTTGCCTGAAATACTTAATTAAATCTCTAAATATCTAAAGCAGCATATAATGCCATACATGTACATTAGTATGATTGATTTCTAATTTTTTCTCTTGGATAGTGCACTGAAGTAAATCCTCATTCTATAGGTCAAGGCCTTTCACTATCTTTACACAACAGGGTCTTTCACCTAAGTTCATTGACTTGAGTGACCAGGCCAGGAAGTCTAAAGGCTTAGCCAAAGCATGCAATGCTAATCAAGGAATAATTGATGGGGTTAGGTTACAAAGAGAATGTGGTCTCTCATTTGAGTAGCATTGGCTGGCTGGGTTACAGGTGAGTCCCAGACATACAATTGGCTGCAAAATTATCCAACCCCGCTGATGTTTTCCCATAGACTCAAATAGTATTTGGTCATATAAGATTCAGTGTAATGGCATCAGAATGCATCAAAGGATGAAAGATATGATGCCATCCCAAGTCTGCTGTAAAGGCATGGCGCCTTTTGACAGTATTTTATTATAATGCCCATATCAGTGCAAGGTCTTGGTTGCACATATTTTGTGAAACTTAGATTAATTTTTTCATGCAACTGGGAGAAAATATCTGTTATGCTGCAAGCTGGGTTGTCAGCCAGCCCAAGCATCATTTAGCACCTCCCAGCCAGCTGATATGAATAATTGTCTTCCAAGCCAGCGGCCTCAACTGCTTTCTCACTACCTGACTGCAAATTTAATCGGTTGAATGTTAAAAATTGACTCCTAGCTGACAACTTTGCCAGCTGGGAAAATCCTAGCTGACAGTCTGCCAGCCAACCGGGCACCTGCTTCATTACAGATAAATGGTATAAAAGATCATGGCCATTCATGGTGTGCCCCTGTAAAGGAGACCTAAATCTCGTAGGCCGGCTCCATTTGACATGCTTTTGAAACATTCAATAATTAATCACACCCTCATTTTCAAAGAAATATTATGCGGGCATCTGGTTGAATGGTTTTCAAAGGTGTTGACCCATTAATTTAATTAATTAACCTTTATATAACCTCAGATAGCATCACATTTTATCATTGGATACATTTTATGCCATGACATCAGGGTGCCTGAAAGAAACATGGGCGGTAGGGGCGAACTGACCAAAATGAGAAAATGAAATTTGCATGACAAAATATTTTATGAAGTTGATAAAAATCATCATCTACAATCAACATTCAACATGACATAAGGCAATCCTTCCTTGTAGCACAATACTTTGCTGTCAGTTTGTTTAACTGCCTTCATTACTTTCAGCTTGCTCAGTCTTCAAAAAATCTCTTACTGGTTACCATATTCTCTTTGATAATAACCCAATTTCTTCCAATTAATGGCAATCTGATGTAAGAAACAAGCATCCAGATATTCTCGGTACCTTCATTACTTCTCTCTTGCTGTATTTGCACTTGCAAGTAGTCTCTTTGGTTGCAACCCTACTGTTTAATCTTTGAGCATGTAAAGAATGCAGGAGCTGGAGTTGGAGCTAAGTAGAGGGTCACAAGGAAATCTGGAAGTGAGTCTTGAGCATCTGTTCATGGCACGTATCTCTCAATGCTGACCACTTGACCGATATCTGCAAAGCAATATGGAACTGATTCACCAGCTTTGATTTACCAGAGAGTTGTATACTGCAATTACAGAAGAGGATATGGCTATGTTGACATTATTTGAACTACAATCTATGGACAAGAAAATGTCAAAAGACAGCCTAAGTTATGATTGCAATCATTAGTGACAATATTGAACCTTAGGAAATGGCACTCAATGTCATACCATACCATATCATTCTGTGTTTCTTTCAAATACAAAACACAATCACAATAGTTTACTTTTATTAGAGCAGGGCCGTACTGCAGTGCCGTACTGCAGTGATCCCAATATCCACTTTCTTTGTACTATCACATCACAAGACCTAATTCTGTGAAATTGGTTTTGGTGGGCTTCAAAGAAAAGCCTCCAAGCGAGGTCATTCAGCGTTTAGGGGGTCAATAGCCATAAAGAGGAATATCAATTCAATAGGTCTTTTTCAGGGCATCATGCAGCAACAAAGAGAACTGCCTTGTTAGGTATCTTTTATTGGCGCAGCATAGACTTTTGATACAAATTTCTGTTTGCTTAAAATACATTTCTCTTTTCAAAAGACATCCAGTTTGGATGCAGCTGCTGTTCAACAAGATCTACCAATATCTCCCTGACTAAGACCAAAAAAAACATCTGAAACAACTTATCCACTTGGCCCCTCAGATGAAGTAGTGTAGAGAGGAAATCGTAAAAAAAGCTTTAGCATTTGCTTTTTTGACTTCTTCGCATAGATCCATGACCTTCCTCCTTAAGAGTCAATGAGCACCAAAAAGATTCAGGAGTCTCCCTTAGGACTCACTATGATAGTACAAACAGCCAGGAAGTCTGGAGATTGACCCCAGATAACCAAGAAAGCAGCAAGGTCACCCAAGAGGAAAGGTCCTATCTAAGGAGTTCCTGAAAGCATCTTGGGACCCCTAACTGCCTATTATTGATTGAGGTATACCCTCAGCTGCACATGGCCAGTGCATGGGTGGAGGTATATATTTTTCATTATTTGGCATGTAGACGAATTTGTGAACCTGTAAAAACGAACATGTACACGAACAGGGCATTTGTGTACATGTCAAATACTGCTTTTCACAAATTTGTGTAAGTGTGATTACGAACATTGCAATCTCAAAATTGGCCAGAACCTACTCTAAACCTAATTTTAACACTAAACCCTAATGATATGGCACTTCCACGACAGATACACGAATGAATAATAAAGCACATTCACGAGTGTTAGTTATTACATGTACACGAGCAACTATGCTCGTTTTTTTCATGTCCACAAATTCGTACATGCTGGTTTTTGCGCCTCCATGAATTCGTGAACATGCCAAATAGTGAAAAATATATACTTGATGGGTGAGACTTTCACTATTCACTAAGTAAAAGACACAAGACAGCCAGCTGTTGGCATTGTTGCCTCAAACTATGCAGTAGTGGATTACAGTTGTCCATGTAATGACTGCAATATCTCCCTACAGGGAGGTTGTGATGTTGTAGCAATGCAACTGAACAGGACAGCATCTTTCACTTTCATAAACAACTATTGCCTAGTAGGCAGCAGTCTTCAGAGTACCAATGTCAATGAACATGTAAAAGAAGAGTGTGTACACTGGCTACACTTGAGAGATGAAATATTTAATCATACGACAAATCCCATTCACAGGCTACAAAAATGAATTGCATATTGTGAATTTCCTAACTTGAACAGACTTCAGGTTAGTCCATTCCGTCTCTGAAAGCACTTTAGTTCTGTATGTGATTCTTAAAAAGATGAATAATGAATATAAGAATAGTGGTAGGCTGTCACTTTTGTGCTTTGCCATCCAGGAATACTTCCCAAAAAGGGGCAAATCTATTTGCTAAAGGCATTGGGGAAGTCTTTTCAAAGAAATCTAATCCAAACACAACACAAATATTTCATGGGGCGTCCCGTTTGGCATTCTAAGTGAAAGACAAAAGAGAGGTTTGAGAGATAAAGCCAGAGAAAAGGCAGATTTGCAGACTTTTGTGCCTACAAAGGTGGGAATAAACTGATAGTATACACATTATATGACTTTTTCTTTCGTTAGATTTGATAACCCCCACCCCACACATATACTATAGCACCCTAGAAACTTGTGTGAAAAAAATAAATAAATTGTGTCCCTTTAGGCAAGAAACTGGGGATATTCTGGCCAGAAAACGAGTGAAATAACTTTGATATTGACACAAAAAGTC
The DNA here is from genome assembly GCA_026936325.1 of Platynereis dumerilii. NCBI lineage: Eukaryota > Metazoa > Annelida > Polychaeta > Phyllodocida > Nereididae > Platynereis > Platynereis dumerilii. The sequence goes on along the minus strand of JAPTHN010000009.1, from coordinate 24,021,980 downwards.
AAGCCAAATAGTCACATATACATATACAATGTAAACAAATGGCTTGAATAGTTGTGCCCATTAACAATAAATCATGCCAAATAATGAGATGTCATGGTTGTGATCCCTGAAGGAAGAAACCTCAAGAGACATGAGCAATATGACATATATGTGATTGATCCATGATATAATAACTTTGGAACTTCTGAAAGAGTGGATAGAGCAATTGGACATGACAATCTGACAACTTATTAGCTTTATTCTTGTTATGTACTATCCAAGAGGGGGATGCATCAAATCTGCGTTTTTTGTCCCTAGATGCCATCATGAGGATGAAATGTGCAGTTGGTCGCACTCATATTTTGGAGACAGCAAATAATAAGACAAATAATTGAAGTTCTATCTATGCAATTGCCTTCATTAGCATGTTATTAATAGCAATTAGCTATGGAGAGGATTTCTCTACCAACTGTGACATTAGCGAGTTTTATGCTTTCAATCTATGGATTCTGTTAAGCATGGGATTTTGCATGATTTGGCATTAAATATCAAAATGTTTTAAAGGATTCAGTATTTGGGTCTCAAACCTGGAACCTCATATTTCATAGTCTAAAATATTCTGGTTGGTGTGAAGATATTTGAAGCCATTTGATGACATACTGTCAAATTATAAAACACAGAAAGAGGTTCAAAAATTAACCCAGGATATTTTGCATAGATGTTATGGAAGGCACCTGAAGTTCTTTCACCACTAAACCTTAAAAGCAAGAAGACTCATGTAAATTCAAGGTGTGTGAGCCAATGCCCTTGAACTTAGTAATATCTCGTTATTATGAAGCTTTCCTTCCATGATAGTACCAAATCCCAAAACATCTTCTATGTCGTAAACCACAAGACCTCTTTGGCTCTGTTTGCCAGGCATGGTCTCATACCGAGCTAAACCAGCACTTTCCATATATTTGCAACGCAAGCAGAAACACCAGGAACAAACAAGCACTTCCTGCAATGGGTGGTTGATAAATGATGCAGCAATTGACAAGAATAAAAATTGTGCCCATAGCAGATCATTGTAGTATCTTTGACACTGAGGGTATTTTATGACTATTATATACAATTGAAATGAATAAATTTACTTAAATTTCTTAAACTTTTTAAAATTTTCCTGGAGTCATTCCACAGGCATTCATGTTGGAAATGTGTGGAAGTAATCTTAGATATGAAAGTACTTAATAACTATTTAGTGTGTACATTAACTGAATAATATCTGTTAGTTTTGGGTCTAAGGAGATAAATTAGAGTCTTGCTATTGGCAGTCGAAGGAATAAATATGTGTGCATATATAAAGCGGTCCTAATGCATTAATACATTGCTACTTGCACGCAGTCAAGTGTCAAGCTTAGTGTACAAGAAATTCCTTCTATGCATATATCTACACTCATTTGCATTGGACCTGAGGTGTGTGGCATATATTGGACACAGTGGTGGGTACACATTTGGGCAACCAATCCCCCATCAGGCCTGACCTGTGACAGTGAAAATACAATAGCCCTTTAAATTGTTGCAAGTAATATATGATTTTGTTACACTCTTGCTGAAGTGTTTCGATCAAACCTTACAATAGTATTCTATGGAATATGTGACTTGGTGAGACTGCTGCTGAAAGTGAGCTCCTGATCATCCCATTTTTGTTTATCAAAGACGATTAAGGTTTTAATACTGCTTTCTTCATTATGCTTTTCACTTTGATATATTTCTGCATGTTTATCTAATACAACTATTTCAACTAAAAATACAAAATCTTTTTTCTTACTTGCAGGTGAGTGCCCGAGTTAATTTTGACCTGACGACTAGAAAGTCAATTACTGCTGTGGTAAGACAATTTTACTTTGCATACCCAAGTTAGAATTTCAATAGTTAACTGTATTTGGCAGTATGTCTGAAGAATCTGATTCTTTTACTGGACCTACCGACAGTCAAGGTCTTTGCCACAAAGCAAAGGTTTAGAAGCAAATATATTCACAAATCGATCACTAGACCTTTCTTTTTTACTTGTCCCTCTCGTTAAAAGATCACCAGACTTTATTGGGAAATCTATCACAATGACTAACTTCAAGGATAAAACACCAGTTCTCATTATATAATTTAGATATTGTGTATGCAATATATAAAACGTCACACATTTTATGCATAGAACGAGCCATCTTTCAAAGCATCAATTTGAAAACTTTGTATCGGTCTTCTTTGAAATATCTACTTACCACTAACAGACTGGTGACCTTGCTCTTCTGGTTCCTTTGAAGCCCACCAATCCACTTCAGCAGAATTGGGCCTTAGGACCTAATTCTGCTAAGAACCTAATTGGGGAGAGGCTGGCTATTTCTGGGGGCTTTTAAGTGGTAAAAGAGGATTTTTTTGACTTATATACCTAGTTACCACATTGCAATCTGACATTATGGTTGTTTATTACTGAGGTATCTGGGTAAAATTTCTGTGATGAAAATAAAATAGAGATATTTCCAAATGGGAATTTTCAAGCATGCATGTTTCTCAGATCGAAGTATTGCAGCTGATATTGATTTTTGTTGAGAATGAATTTATAGGCTAAGTAACACATAAGTGCATGTGTGCCTAAAATTCACCAATAATCACTATTCAGAGGACAGGGGCTCTTCAAAATAAGATTTACAATCTGGGGTCTGTTCTTCTGTGTAAATTTCATCTGCTTATTTTTGAAGCAATAAAAACCTTTCTTCATTTTTTACTCTGACACTTTCTGCGAATAAATATTCCTGTCTGCTTCTCAGCGTAGATTCTCTGCACGTTTCTTCCAGACTTTGCTCTGGGATGTCACTTAGATGGCCACATGGGGCCTGGTAGGACTCCTCTTATTCAATGATGTGCCTTTAGCAGAGTTACAATTGCACATTTTATGATCAAAGAACTGAATTTCTGACACATGACGTCTGTCCCATGCAACCCCAATTTTTCACTAAACAGCTGTTAATGGTGAAACATCATTCAATTCATACATTTTTTTACAACTTTCAGACAAAGTTAAAATTGAAACTGTTTGTCATTTGCATATTGCACTTTTCTCTAGTCTGGTTTTTGGCCGAAACACCAGTCCGGCATGGTCTGAATCACCACACGTGGTTTCTATCCTTGCTTTCGTGTTAAATATTGTAAGTTGGACAACCTAATATGAAAATGAAGACTTCTCTTTCTTGTAAAATGGGCTTTGCTTCATATAATGATCAACAAGCAACATGACACACATGTCAGAGGAGGCTAAGAAAGGGCTGATGTGCTTCCACATTGTAATAAGGTTAGTTGGTAGAATGACAGAGAGCACCTGAAGCTTATCTTGACAAGCTGAGAGTCCTTGCAATAAATACAATTAGTAAGAAAGGTTTGGCCTGGTAATTATGATGGTCCTATGTGTATGCACCATTAACGTCAAGACACACTATCAACAGCCTCCTTATTGAAGTGTTAAACGATATATAACCAGATGTCTGTATCTGGTTACTTTCAGTAACCCGAAGTCTGTATATCATCTATTCAGTGGGAACCAGATGTCTGTAAGAGGAGTAAATCTTAATTGTGCAGACATCTGTAAAATGCCTAACAGACAAATAGAGTGAGTGTGAAACATCCTCTGTTGTCTGTGAAATTCCCAAAAGAGTAAGAACTAGACGTCTGTAAGAACACTTAATCTTAACTGTGTAGACGTCTGTAAAATAAACAACACACGAACCGAGCAGATGTTGTATGTTTAATTATATTTTTCATTATTTGGCATGTTCACGAATTCGTGGAGGTGTAAAAATGAGCATGTACAATTTCGTGGACATGAAAAAACGAGCATACATGTAGGTGCTCGTGTACATGCAGTAACTAACACTCGTGAATGTGCTTTATTATTCATTCGTGTATCTGCTAACACTAACATTCGTGGAAATGGTATATGATATCATTAGGGTTAAGTGTTAAAATTAGGGTTAGAGTAATATTTAGCCAATTTTCTGATTGCAGTGTTCGTAATCACAGATACACAAATCAAATACGTGAATTGCAATATTTCACACTTACACAAATTATAAATTCGTGTATGTGTTCGTTTTTGCAGGTTTACAAATTCGTGTCCATGTCAAATAGTGAAAAATATATACCTCGGTGTTGAGCAATCCTCAGTTGTGTGTAATATGCTAAACCTGTAAAATGCAGACGTCTGTAAGGGCAGTAATTCTGGTCTTAGCAGACGTCTGTACAGAGCCATAAATGAGGACTTCCAGACATCTGCAGTGACTATATTGAGGAAAATGCAGACGTCTGCATGTCTGCTATCCTTAAAAAATGCCATGTTTTAGATATGTGAAGCTCTGAAGAAGTTGTTGTAGACTCTTTCCCAATATGCTACTGTGGCAAATATAGAGTGTTGGGCTGTTTACTGTTGGTTGAGGCCCAGAAGTAATATCCTGTCTTCTTCTACTGACTCCTCCAATTCTAATTCATCTCCATTTCACTGGAACCGGACTTGGCTATTTGAAGTCCAAATCAGTGGGTGTAGATTCAATTTGAAAACTGTCAGATGAGTAGTGTTACCCTCTAGGTCAGATTTTCAAATTTTCATGCATGCCATTTCAATGTCACTTCCTTGTATGCTAACTCGATGTTCATTATATGTTTTCTTGGTCATGTCTGTTTATTTCGTGACACTCTCATGTTGGGGAAACATGCAGAAGCTCTTCTTTGAGCAGGGTCTGGTTATGGCAGATATGCTTTATTTCATGAAGGGGAAGTACACAAAGTCTTGTGGCAGGAGAACTAAAGAATACGACAAGTTTAAAAAACTAGCTAATTTCAGCTTACTGTGTACCCTTTTCTGGTTTTTCTTCGTTGTTTCTGTATTCTTTTCAAAACTTAAGTTGTATTCTAGAGGCTCTAGCCAATTTCCCTTCCTTTTTTCTTCAAATCCTTTGGCTCTGCAGAGTACAGTGTCATTGTCCTGTCGACCCATTGTCCAGTGCCAACCAACAACCCCAGAGCTTGACCACAATGGATAGTTCCAAAAGTACTGGTATGTGGCTTGTTGTATATCTGCATACAGACGGCAGTTGGCTGCAAGCCAATTTCTTTGCTCTATTTTTCTGGTTTGGTGGTTAAAACTTTTTTAAAGATTTTCGTTGTCTTATTAATTTTCAAGCTCTTTCGCAGACTTCTTTAATTTCACAACAATGGAACTTAATTGAGAAATTGCATTTTGTTCTCCATGGTGTATATAAAACTTTGCATTTCTGTAGATACTATGTAATTACCGTGCCTAACGCGAGAATAGTGTTTCCAATGAGACTGAGAATTTTCAAGAAGTCTCAAGATTTTAATGACTCAGCATTTTCTCGTATCGCTGAGCGATTCTCGAGAATTGAAATGTTGATCAGTGTTTGAAATGGTGTTAATGTGTTTAATATTGACAGCGTTTACAAAGCATTGGGTTGTTGTTTTGTTTTGCTTGATATTATTGTTATTGTGTACTTGCTCCATTGCTCAATTTAATTTAATCTGTTGATGATAATCCCAATTGTATACTTGATAAATGCTAAAGTTGAACTAGTACAAATGTTTTGAAATTGTATGATATCTGGATGTTCAGCTGTGATTTATATGAAACAAAACTCACAGATTAGCATTAAAACTAAAAAAGATATCATAAAAGCCAAAAAATATGAGCCATTGCATGATTAAATCTTTCTTTTTATATCATTTGGCCTATGGAAGGACAGTGTCCTAGATGTCTCGAGAAATTATCGAGTCTCATGCACTAGACCATGACCATTCTCGAGAGTCACAAAAGAGACTCGTTGGAAAACAACCCGAGAATCACACTTTCGTTCAAAATTCTAATGAGTAGGCCTAGGTATTCTGTTCCCTCAGAGAGCATTCTTGGAGTTTCTTTCTATGTCAAATTTTTCTTTCTAGCATTAATTTTTAAGTGAAGATGGTATATGATGTAGTGAATATCAATATACAACTGTTAATCACAATACTCATAAACCAATCTCAATGTTGTATACTATCTGCTGTCAGTGACACAGCTAGCATGTCTCAAGCAGGGGATACTTTTTGGGAAGGGAGGGAGGATCGACTCAGTGATCACTAAATCAAAATCATGAGCAATCTTTGTTGTGTGCCCTTGTTGAGGGGGCATACCCACCAGGCCTAAGATTAACATGAGGGATATCGGAAATATTACAGGCACTGAATTTTCAACAAATGTTATGTCCCCCAGGCCATTTCTAGATACGCCCCTGCTGACCACAACTCACAGTGTTTCATTTTACACATAACATGTCATATGCTGGCATTCAACCTCACAGATTTCATATGACATCCTATGCAGAGTGAACCATGATTGGCTGAACAATCTGTGACCTCACATGGAACACCTTATTTCTAATGCTGCCATATGATGTTGCACTTCCACATTACTAGAAGAAAATCACTTTCTATGTACTTTCTGGAAAGATAGTCAAGACATTGATTCAAAGAGATAAAATTACTTGAATACTGCATGTAAATGATTTAGATGGGAGATGCATTCAAAATGCACAGAAACACAGAAATTAAGCAAAAACAGCAATGTTCACAGTGTACAATAACAGACACAATGGTTTTTGTTAAAGCATTCTGCAGAAGTGTGCAATTTGCTCAACAGGGCTTGGTTGTCCAATTATAATCGATAGACTAAACAGTTTGATTGATTTTTTGTCATGGTTGATCAACGAGTGAGTGATTTACATGAATAAACGTATGTAGTATGTACCTGCTAGGCTGAGCTAATAAATCTGTGCTGTTGCTCATTGGCGATGTGGCATTGTGTACAGGAAATCCATCCGATGCATATATTTACACTAACTTGGACAGCCACTCAAGTATGTGGCATTTGGGAGTTGGAGGAGCTTTATATAAAATAAGCTACTTATCAGGCATAAACGGCAATGGGCCAGGTGGAGTTTTGGTGTCAGATAATAGGTGGCCTAAGGGGCAAAGAAAGTACTGATATTTATTAGCGGCTGATTCAACTTGTTTTTGATTTTATTCTTTGAGCAACTGTACATGTAGCAAATTGTAAATACGCTATTGCTTAAATACTCAAAGAAATATATTTTTTCTTGTATTCTAATGACTACATCGTCTGTCTCTGGTAATTTTGTGATGGATGAGAATGAAAGAGTGACTAAGAAAATTAAAGCCTATAAGATGCCTCAATTAGTTCACTAAACAAACCCTTATTTGCAATACCTGTGGATTTTCTTGTACTCGGAATAATTAGTTTGCCATCATTGGAATACAATAATATAAGGTCTTGTTATTTACCATACTTTATTATTCTATGCAGCACATTGTCTGCTCTGCTGCTAAATTTGAATTCTCAGCATGTTTGTCTTGAAGACTTCTATTTCTAGGATGTCCTAAAGATGGCAACATGAGATCTCTTGGTACCTCCTCTGATTCACTTTTGCTATTTTCAATTAGCCCTGGGACCCACATGTGCTAGCACGTGGGTCATGGGTCGCTGCATTGGAAAAACTTGAGATTTTCAATAAGGGTTTAAGAGAATGGCTGTGGCTAAGTTTTCAATGAATTACTGATATTGTGTGTTGGTATATTAAAAATAGAAAATTTTTGCTACTGATAGCACATATTTTCAAGTTTGTGAGAACACTGACACCTAGAATACAAAGGCATTGAAGTTGAGCTTAATGATTTTTGTTATACATTGTAGTGAAACTGCGCCCTGATTGGTTAAGAGAGAGTGACAGCTGCATGGTGATGTCACAACATGATTGTTCACGCAATCACTATGACATCACCAGAGATTGTGACGTCACCAGTGTTTATGACGTCATAACTGTTGTCTACAGCAAATATGAGGACGTTCTGGGCTGAAATGATGTGCTATCAGCAGCGAAATACATGGAGATTATTGTAAGATAATCTGGTGCAATGAACAATAAAGCCTCAACAATCACACCATTCTGATCCTCATGAAGGGTATGCTGAAATCTCAAGTTTTTACTATGTAGTGATTCATGACCCCTGCGCTACACGCATGGTCTCAGGGCTAATCTTCAATGGTGTTGCATGACATATTTACGATCTCAGAACTCAATTTACAGCATATTAAGTCTCCCACGCAATGCTGTGGTTTGAGTGTGTTGCTGCAAATGCATCATACCAGAGTGAACAAGCAGAACGTTTTTAACAGTTTGTGTATGTAATTGTCTAAAATCATTTCCAAGAGCATGCTTCAGCCTCATGTAAGCAGAACTTGTACACTGCTATTGATATGATTGAGCGTTTCTTCAAAATAAAAGGCTGAGGTGGCCCTGACAGTGGGATTGCCAATGACATTCATACTACAACATTTCACCCCAATGTAGGAAGTTCAAGTGCAAGACCACTACAACTGTACTACCCACCCCTTCGCTCCCGCGAGCACATTTTTTGAGACTGTGATTGCCATGAAATTGAATAGTTTTGATTTTTTTTTTTGGTTGGGTACTACTGTGAACCACTCAAAGTGAACGATAAGAAGCACAAATTAGTCTTTTTCCCGTGAGCTACTTAATAAGAACGCTGACTCTTCCAATAGTTGTTTGTCTGTGTTTTACTGTCTGTAGATTCAATTTGAAACATGTCTTTGATAAAAAGGGGGTGCATTGAATATATAATTTTCTGTTATCATTTCTCAAGTACTGATATTCAATTTATTAAAGTAGTTATCAAGTCTGAACTGACTTTGTGCTGACAACTATCAATCATGAATGTATTGTTTTTTAAAATAATTATCACCAGAACAGTCATATCAATACCAGATTCCTTTTACCAAGGCGAGTTGTGATTGAGCGGCATGTTCAGAGTCTCGGTTTTCTGCATGTAATTCCACAGGGTTTTGTCCAACAAATGGATGAGGAAGATGTGTCTACAATCCTGAATCAACACAAGCAAATTTGTTTGAAGTTGCAAAATAAATTACTCTATTTCCTGTTGTCAACTTGTTAGTTAGATAAATCGCGAGGATGTAGCATAAAAAGAACAATTTCTTCTCTGTGATATCGCAGATATGAAAGCTTTTCATTAAGAGTCATTTCTGTGAAACTGTCTCAACATATCCGGATGTTTTGGTCAGTCCAAACTGACAATTGACTTCAATGCAATCACGGCAAAGCAATAGTTGGTTTCAATCATTAATTGCCTGAGTATGCAAAAGATAGTAACTGTCCGATTAAAGAGTTGTGTGATATGATCAAAAAATCAAGAGCAAAGTCTTTTAAGGCATCATATGAATGCTGATTATGACAAGTGAATTGAAATGATGATGGAAAATTATCCAAATCTGATAAGACTAGTGTGTGGCAGGACTCCCAGCCCAAAAGGGAGGTACGGTGATTGTATTAATCGACACAAAATTTCGCAGTCACTGTAGAAGAAGCAGCCACAGCTGGTCTCAACATTTTCTAGACTCTCCATGAATAGGGGAAAAATAATTGCTCTTTATGAATAGATCCCTTTCATTGTGAAGTTCCTTCATGGCTTATCAGTCCCACATGCAACAGAATAATTATCAGTTATGGCAGCTCTAATCAGGAAAATGTGAAAATCTCCTGACAGCTCCAAACTTCTGCCACTTGTGCTCTAAACGACAATCACAACTGAAGCATGCTTGATAGCAAATGTCACAGTTTGCAGTCCAGGTGAAATGTGTAATATAAAAGAGTCCTTTAGTGGTGGGTGATAGTGTCAAAGCTTGTCTGTCCTATGCAATGAGGTGTAAATGGCCGCTCCAATCAGTAATCTGAAAAATAAACAGACATTTCATAATATACAGAAGTGAAGGATGCTTAATATCGATGGGTGAAAAGAAGTTACAGCTGAAAATATCTGACAGTTGTTTTAGGCAAGTGACTGATTCTGCATGAGAGCCATAAGAGCGGCCCTATGAATCGCACTGAGCAATATGTGTAGGTATTCTAACTGCACAAAATATCGTAGCTATCAGACTAGCTAACCATGCCACTTTTAGAACCCTACACTCCAAGTCAGCCACAATTCATATCAATCATAACCCTCATAGACACAGCAATATTCAGCAGGTGCTTCGGTTCCTCAAATTTCTCTTCTGAGGAGTCCGTTTCCCGTTCAGAAATTGATATGAAAGACTGTCATGTGAGCGTTCTGACCATTGCGACTGCAAATTATCAATCTGACATGCAGATGGGTAATTCTCTTCTAAGGTGACTTGAACTGTCAGAGAACCACAGACTAAGTGGTGTCTGATGTGACTGCAGTTTCTTGGAGGTCAGTCGCTTTGGTGTTTTGTGACACCGGGCACCCAGGTTGTCAAGACTCTATAGAAATGCGCAAGTGACAGCAGGATAGTGAAGCTCTTGCAGAGGCAGAGAATCAGAGAGATAGACAAATAAGGAGTTCTCATGATATGCCTTCAGGAGTCGCAATGCTCCAAATATTTCTTTATATAGGTATTAGGTATACTCCTAAGGATCTACTTATCATTTGTTGATGCTATTAATTCTTTGGAGACCAATTATGAATAATTGAGCAATAGCTGATTAATTGATCATGTAAACTTCAATGATCATTTCAATGTCAGTGTGACATAGACAAACAGTAACTAAAAAGGAGTTGCTATCTATGAGTGTGATAGATATGTATTGATACATCTAGAAAGATTGACAATGGAGTTGGTGAGAGATGATTGATTGATTGACTGATTGATGGCACAAAACTCTTATTGATGACTTTCTGGAATATATTACTGGAACCTAAGAATATCGAAAGGAAAAGATGGAATCAAATCATGTATTTAAATAGCAGTGTATCACACAAGAAGCCATAAACTTTCTCTGCTGTGTGTTCAGTGCATGAATGTTCACATTGGGGACACTCCATTCCCTGGTCTTGTCAGGTGACAAGCAATTTTCTGTCATCCTTTTAATGCTCTCGTCTGCAACCAACACTTATAGGCTTCCTTAAAAAGCATTTGTTTTATCCTAACAGCAAGACATTTCTATACCCGGTTAGAACTCAATAGAAATAGAGCTATGATGTAACAAAGATTTGGGTTGATGTGCGGTAGTACTAGTATGTCTTTATCCACAAATATCATGTTTTCTATACTGGCTTTGGCAGTAAGAAAGTGGTATATCAACACTGAAATTGAAGCTTGCCTACAATGTATTTGAAGTATTTTCTTAAACACTTCATAAAAGCCTCGCAATATGATGAAGAACTGAATACCATATTGGTTCCAGTGAAGATCCAGGTTTTTTCTTGAAGCACTTAACAATATCAATTTAAAGGTATAATTCACTGGAAGTTGAATTCAGCAAAAGGTTGGGTTGAAGAGGAAACTTCTCGGTTGTTGTTTTAAATCATGTGTAATAAATCAAGCAGTCTTGTTAAAAACCTCATTGGTGACAGTGTCAACTTCCTGCAATGACGTATAATTTTCCTGTTTCGTCCTTGAGTGTGCATTTCGGTTAATCATGATACACATCATTCTGCTTTCCACTAATTGCCAAGGAATCTGGGAAAGTGAAACAGAGAACAGTGAAAGAAGCCAATTTTGAAATCCTACAAGTTGCTGAAGACTAAACTGCAAGATTAAGGAAATATTTTCGCTCTATTCAAGGACCTGACAACTTGAATGTCAAAATTGTTAGAATTAATAATTTATGACAAAAAGTTTTGAAGGTCCAAGGTAGAATTTCAAATTAAAATGAGAAAATCCTTCAAATGCATCTCATTTATGTGCATTGTCCTTTAGATGAAAATGTCAATTTGAAGCTGTTGGTTGCTCGCATCAGTGTCTGTGGTAGAATATAGATGTCACAAGAACTACATGATTTCTTTTTTCAAGGTATATCTGCAACTATCCCCAAATTCCCCGTGCTTTTGAAACTGAGTAAACCAGATATGTATTTTGATCTGAGTACTGAGATTAAAATTTTGCTGAAATTCTGTTTGTCCACTTTCATTGTTGGGTTTTTTTTGCATTGTTTGTCTAAATATAAACATTATATGATACATGCATTCATTGATGTATGAGTGACACTGCAATGTTGATTATTTGATTATTTCAAGCCATTGAACAGTTGACCCAATATTGTTTGTGTTGCTGGATTTGCAATTAAGTTTAGATTTAATTATGACACTTGTCGCAACTAGTTTTGAGCCATGAATTGATAATGTTTTAAAAGGAAAACTCTGGAGTGGTTTGGCTTAATACCATGGATATGGGTGTCACCATGATATACGCTTTGTATATTTTTCTTGGAACGAAGCTTCTTGAGAAACCAATTTCCTCCTGAGCACTTATCGCACATTCTGGTAACTTTCCGCGACAACATTTGAGTAAGAATCCGAGAGCTCAGCTGTTATCCTGAATTCTTCTGGGACTTATTATTTTACTTTTAGAATAATAAAACAAAGTTTATTTGAGCAATGTCAGTGAAAGCCCATATTCTGGCTGATGTTTTGTGTCACAGATGTTTACCATGTAGGGAGTTTGATTCATTGATCCTTTAGCGAACAATGTAACTTCAATGAAATCAAGTTATTGTTGCGTAAAAACAGTTAATAACTGCTACTGTGATTTTTCAGTTTTTTTCTTTTCAAAAAGGCTCATTTTTCCAATGCCAGGGTAAAAGAGGGAAATGATCTGGAGTGTGGGGACTGCTAGAAACTGCCTCCGTTTCATTCTTACTCAATAGGGATATCTTTCAATTCACTGACCATAGCAGTGAGATCTTTCAATCATATGATTAGAAACTTATTGCAGAATGAAGCCTAGCCAACCACTGTACATATCCGTGTAGTCTACGTATAAGAAATTGTAGATCACACCTATAAAGGTATCAGTGCACCTCATATACATGCATACCCCAAGGTATTATTTGTTGTAGCGCTGGAAGATCGTTGGCTTACCTTGGCTACTCTGGACAATGGTTTAGCAACAATGACATTGTTGAGGCAGGGAATTTGAAGAAAGAGGCAGAAATAATTAGGTGAGGCAACAAGGGTGCACATCAAGAAGTGTTGGGAATGTAAGTACTTTGAAGATGTTGCTGAGTATAACGTCTGTAGAAGTATAATAAAATCCAGGAAGTTGAATTTCATAGTAATGGAATAGAAAAGAATGGGAAAGACCAGAATAAATAACCTGCTAAAAATGTTTGTATTATCTGAACCTGGTTCATGTACGTGAATGTTCATGTATACATGGAATTCCCTTGCATGAAATACTAAATTAAATTATCTATAGCACCTGTATAGTGCATATATTGGTATGACTGGTATCTAATTCCTTCTCTCAGATATTGCACTAAAGCAAATCCTCATTTTATAGGTTAAGACCTTTCACTATCTTGAATTCACACACAACAGGGTCATTAACCTAAGTTCATTGACTTGAGTGACAGGGAGTCTAAAGGCTAGCCAAAGCATGCAATGCTAATCAAGGAATAATTGATGGGGTTAAGTTACAAAGAGAATATGGTCTCTCATATGAGTGCATCGACTGGCTGGGTTACCGGTGAGTCTTAGACATACAGGTGGCTGCAATATTTTTCATATTCAACTGCACTGATAATCCCCATTTACCAAAATTGTATAAACCATTCTTGTAAGATTGAGTGCGGTGACATCAGAAGTAATATCAAATCAAACAAAATCGGATGTCATCTCAATTCTGCCATAAAGGAAAACTAAATCTGACATGCAGGTTGCATATGACGAGGTGCTGAAACTTTAGATGACACGATGTTTACTGCTTTGTTGATTTAATGATGCAAAACAGAGTGCTCTCAAAGCTAGGCATAAAGGACCTTGTGTACCAAGTTTTAGTGACAAAAGTCAGAAAAATGTGTCCAGAATTGAGACCGAGTAGTACAAACAGAACAGAGTGATTTCTTGCTTGCTGGTTGATTTCAGTAAGCATTAAGAAAACTTTTTATACTAAAGTAAATTAAACTTGAACCAGGAATATAGAAATGCCATTTGAACCTGTTGTGTAAATCCTCATCTGATATCAATATATGAAAAGGCAATCCTTCCTGGCTGCTCAATAATTTGAGTTCAGTTCTTTCAAGTGACTCTAATTGGCTATTTGCTACAAGCATTCTGATTCATAAATGCCTTCTTTACTTTCAGCTTATTCTTCTTCAATTCAATCTGTTGGAAAAAAAAGCCCCTTCCTATGCAGCACATTCTCTTCAATAATAGACCATTTTTTAAGAGATGGCAATTAACGAGATGTGAGAAAGAAGCAACCACATATATGAGTCCCATTGTAAAATATCTGGGTTTTTTTTGGTCTGTATTTGCTCTCACAACTTCTCTCTCTGGTTACCACCCAACTGTTTCATCCTTGAGCACGCAAGGAAAGCGGGAAGCTGAAACTAAGTGGAGGGTTATAAGGAAATCTGGAAGTGAGTCTTGAGCATCTGTTCTTGGCACGTCTCTCTAAATGGAGAAAACTTGACCCAGATTCTGCCAAGCAACGTGGCTTTGATTTACTTGCTTTCATTCACAAGACAACTGTGAGTATGTGAATGTTAATTGCGATAGAGAATTGGCCAAAGTTGTAATTACTGGAGATATGGTTTAGACCTCGGAGCCGTCGACAAAAGTCGCCGCCGTCAGTCAATGCATGGAAAAGTCAAGTCAAGTCATTGGCAACCCAAGCCGTCAGTGATGAGTTAGTCAGCCGCCGCCGACTTTTATACCCCAGCATGTTTGGTACCGTTGGATTGGTCTTGAAAAGACGATTCTAATGATACCAAAATTGTCAAAATAGGATTACTCTGGCCCGAACTAGACCATGTTGTTTGCATTTTAAGACAGAATATTTCTGCAATTTTTTGGGAAGTTGGTCACACCACCTAAGCCCATCTGATTTTACCCAAATTAACTATGTTCATCCATTGATTTAGTCAGCCAAGCTGACTTAGCCAGCCAACTTCATAGTTAGTCAAGTCAAGTCACAGAAGGTGACTAAGTCAACTTAGTCAGTCAAGTCAAGTCATTGATCATCAAGTCAGTCATCCAAGCATGACTTGACTGACTCCGGGGTCTAATATGGTTATGATATCATGTGGCGGAATGAAGTGATCCTGACAATTCTTTCTCCAGCTACTTCTCAACCCCAGTCTGAGAGCCTTTCTGTCAAAAAGGAAGACATGCAGACTGAAAATAACAGTTACGCACTCGTCATTGTTTATTTATCTTTTTTTGGAAATTTTTCACAAGAATTCTGATTCGGTGACACTGTCTGAATATGATATCGGTAAAAAAGAGACAAATCCTTTCTTGATCACACCTTCGTTTGCAATGATTACCTAATTTCTTCCACAAGATGCCAATTATACACAAAAAACAAGCATGCTGATATTGTTAGTGCCTTCATCATTTGTTTCATCCTGTGTTTGAACTTACAAGTATACTCCCTTTGGCAGTGTACGAGGTAAGTGGGAGCTGCATGGAGTCATATAAGGATATCTTGAAGTGAGTCTTGAGCATCTGTTCTCGTCACGTCTGTCTCAATGGATATAACTTGAACGGGATTCTTGAAAGAAAATTGGCTTTGATTCACTAGCTTTGATTCACCAGAGATAGAGCTAAGTGGAGGGTCATAAGGAAATCAGGAAGTGAGTCTTGAGCAAGTTTCCGTCGATGGAGATAACTACCAGGATTCTTCCAAGCAACTTGCTTTCATTAACTTGCTTGATTTACTTTATAGTAGTTATTATGGATTGCAAAATTTGATTTGATTGATTTGATTTAGCCTCCATTGGAGAGAATATTATACATAGACATTTCACAAATAAGAAAATTCATAAAACAATCAGTGTAAACATTAAAAACAATAACAGAGTAAAATAACCCTAAAATGGCAATAACAAATTATTTACCCTTTACTTAAAATATCACGACTTTTAAATAAGCAAAATTGTATGTACACTGTCTGCAATGCCATGTGCAGGTTTTAGTTTCATGGCATGTTTACATTTCCTTTTATAGCATTTCTCACCAAGGAATCTGACGAGAGAAAAATTGTATTTTTTACATATTTCTATGACAGATGAAACCAAGTTTCTTTGACTAGATAAGGCACCACTTAAAGCCTGCACCATAAGAAATTAATGTATAATATTATATAGCTATGTTGAAATAATGTGAAGTGCAATGTATATGGACAACCAGGACAAGAATAAAAACGACAGTCTAAATCGTGATTGCAAGCATGAGTGAGAATTCTGAATCATAGCAAATATCACAAACTGCAAAAACTATCAGTTAGTTTTGCTTATATTGAAGGAGAATTTAAAGGAAGTGATCCAACCAAACCAGTCTCTTACAACCCAAAACCCTCGAACCTTTGTGCTATCACATCAGAGGACCCAATTATACGAAAGTGGATCAGTGGACCTCAAAGAGAAGCCTCCAAGAAGGTCACACAGCATTTAGTGGCCAAAGACCATAAGGAGGAATATCCGTTTAAGGGGTCTTTTTTTTTCAGGGCGACGCGCAGCAACAAAGATAATTTCCCTTTTTAAAGCATCTTTACAGTCTCAGTATCCGCTTTCATACATGGAGCCACCCTTTAACATACATGTCTCATTACACCAAATATACACAACACAATGCAATTTTCTATGACATCCAGCTATACGATGCATATGTTGCTCAAGAAGATCGGCCAATATCTCTCACTTGCCAAGGAGTCAAACCCGGGACTATCAGCTGAGCAGGCCAAAAATCTTTATACAAGCATCTTATTCAAGTTGGCCGGCCAGCTGTTTAGATATAGCAGTGCATAGAAGTCCTTAAAAAGACAATGGAACATCAGCACTAGCTAACTTTTTCTCAGCAATTTGTAGATCTATGACCTTAAGAGTCACTGAGCACTAATATAAAAAGATTCAGACATTTCCCTTAAGGCTCATGATGATAGTGAAAACAGCAGGAAGTCTGGAGAGGAAAGGTCCTATCTAAGCAGTTCCTGAAGGCATCTTGGGACCACAAACTGTTTAGTATCATTCAAGCCATTCCCTCACTCCCTCAGCTGCTCATTCCTAGTGCATGGGTGAGGCACTGTCACTATTCATATACATGTAGTAAAAGACACAGGACAGCCGGCTGTTGCCTCCAAATATGCAGTAGTAGGCCTATATCATGGTTGTCCATGTAACGATTCCAAAGAATAACACTGATAGAACTGCATCTAAACTCAGAATTACTTCATTGCCCAATGGGTTTATTATTAATATCATAATATAAACAATGACAAGGTCAACAAAGAGTATGTATACTGACTACATTCAGTTTAAAGAGTTTACTTTCGATGGTATCTCTCAATCCATTTAAAAAGGTAAAAAAATGTACAATGTAATTGTTACTTATATTGACTTTTAGCCTGTCAATTCATTTTCTTAAAGCACTTCAGTTCCTTTTGTAGTTCCTTAAAACGACAAATAATAAATACAATAACAGTGGTTGTGAAGTCTGTCACTTCAGTGCTTTGCAATCCAAGAGCATTAAATTTGCAAAAATGAGCAAATCTGTTTGCTAAAGACATTGGGGAAGTCTTTCAAAGAAATCTAATCCAAAGACAACACAAATATTTCATGGGGCGTCCTGTTTGGCATTCCAAGTTACAGATAAAAGAGAAATCTCTGGCCTTTCCGATAAAATGGTGGATATGGCTTATTTTAAATACAATCTGAAATGTTGAATACCAGCAAATTGTTGTATGACATGATGCTTTAATTCAAACAGTTTATTTTCTGTCATGTACTGTCTTTTTTATTCCTATAATATGTTCGAGCATGTGACTGAAACTAAACTGGTTTGTCAAAAGACCCTTGCAACAGAGATTAGCTGTTAAACCCCTTATTCATTTTTCAGGATAGACTAATAAAGCTCTACTCCTTTACAATAAATCAAATCAGATAACGAGATGTCATGGTTATGACAAAGAAGCCACAAGAGATGCAAGCTACATGACATGTGTGATTGATCTATGATATGAGCTATGATATAATAGCTTTGTTGGAGTGGATGGAGCTATTGGACAAGACAATGTGACAACTTATTAGCTTCATTCTTGTTCTAACCAAGGAGGGATGCATCAAGTTATGGTTTGCTGCCCATCATAGATGCCATCACTAGGATGAAATATGTAGATGTTTTCGCTCCTTAGCTGACATATATGAAAATGAAGAACCATGTAATTGATTTTTCTATCTTCACATTTGCCTTCATTTGCTGTTAATGTATTCTGACAAATCCATCTATGGAGGTTTTCGTATACATGTATAATGTGATAGTGTCAAATTGCTGTGCTTACAAAGATAGGTTCTGCCTGTATAGTTATTAGTTCAGTCAAGTAGTTTTTTAACCTTAAATTAAGTAAAATATAAAAATGTAACATTTTGATCTCTGAAATTAAATCGAGTGTAAAATAATCAAATCCATTTATCCCACGAAATGTACTTAGCCTACAAAAGATACTTAAAAAGGGATGAACATTTGATCCACATTCTGCAAATCATGATCTACATCCTAAATCAATCCATTAATTTTATCTGAAATTTTGTTATATATGAATACCAAAGCATGAATACCACATTGACAAAAAAAAAAATCTGATCTCTTTGATTCTGCTTGCCGCTTATGAAATATGAATGTACTCTTATTTATCATTCAAACAGAGGCACCAGGCGCAATCAAGCACTTCCTGCAATGGTAGATGATAAATGAGGCAGCAATTTATAGAAATAAAGAATACAAATGTTGTATTTTCGCGTGTTTATCTTCTGCAACTATACTATAATTATGAACTCAGAATTCTGATTTTATTATTTTTTTTTTTTTCAGGTAAGTTTTCCAGTTTCATTTTGACCCAACTGCTGGAATAACATTTGCAGCTGCGGTAAGACAACTACATTTATTCACCGGTAAAATGTATGTTTGAACAATCTGATTCGATATAGGATTGCTAAATTTATTGATGGTAAGGTCTTTGTCACTCGCCAATGGTTTAGAAGCAAATATATTCACAAATCGCATGACAATTTTTTTGGACTGTTAAATCTCGTTGAAAAAATCATCTTGCTAATTGAAAATTGATATGTGGAATAGCATGTAAGACTGTATGTAGAGAGATGTTCTATGCATTTAAAATACTGAAGCACTCAATGACAAGCCTGAGAGCAAGACACCGGTTCACACTGCATAATGCAGATATTGCATATAACCTCACACACTTTATGTGACAGACAAGTTTGATGACAAGTTGTTGAAAACTTTGAATCGATCATCTCTAAAAGGCCTCTTCACCACCTTTTGAAAAGGCTGGTGACCTTGCTCTTATGGCTACTTTGAAACCCACCAGTCTACGGCTGCAGACTTGGGCCTTAGGACCTAATTTAGACTGAGAACCCAAATTGGGCAGAGATCGGACGTGGCTGGGGGCTTGGAGGACTTAGCAAGAGGGCTTGGAGGACTTATCATGTTATCACATCGCAATCTGATATAATATTTGTTTACAAAGGAGCTATTTCACTTATTTTGTTTTTTCTGGATAATTGTCTGCTATTGATTGTATGTTTAAACAATCTCATTCTGTCAGATTGTTAAATTTTTGAGTCAAGGTCATTGTCACTTGCCAAAATTCAAAAGAAGATATATACACAAAAGAAAATCACACGACTAATTGGAAATTGATGTCTGGAAAAGCATGAATGTTGGGAGACGTTCTGTGGATTTAAGACACCGAAGAAGACAAGACACCAGTTCTCACTACATAATATCTTGTTTATAAGTATATATAACCTCACACATTTGATGAACAGAACGACCTAACTTTCATAACATCAATTCGAAAACTTCATATCTGTCTTCTTTGAAATACCTACTTGCCACTAAAAGGCTGGTGACCTTGCTCTTCTGGTTCCTTTGAAGCCCACCAATCCTTTTCTCCAGAATTGGGCCTTAGGACCTAATTCTGCTGAGAACCTAATTGGGGAGAGACTGGCTATGGTTAGGGGCTTTTAAGTGGTAAAAGAGGATTTTTTTGACTTATATACCTAGTTACCACATTGCAATCTGACATTATGGTTGTTTATTACTGAGGTATCTGGGTAAAATTTCTGTGATGAAAATAAAATAGGGATATTTCCAAATGGGAATTTTCAAGCATGCATGTTTCTCAGATCGAAGTATTGCAGCTGATATTGATTTTTGTTGAGAATGAATTTATAGACTAAGTAACACATAAGTGCATGTGTGCCTAAAAGTCACCAATATTCACTATTCAGAGGACAGGGGCTCCTCAAAATAAGATTTACAATCTGGGGTCTGTTCTTCTGTGTAAATTTCATCTGCTTATTTTTGAAGCAATACAAACCTTTCTTCATTTTTTACTCTGACACTTTCTGCGAATAAATATTCCTGTCTGCTTCTCAGCGTAGATTCTTTGCACGTTTCTTCCAGACTTTGCTCTGGGAAGTCACTTAGATGGCCACATGGGGCCTGGTAGGACTCCTCTTATTCAATTATGTGCCTTTAGCAGAGTTACAATTGCACATTTTATGATCAAAGAACTGAATTTCTGACACATGACGTCTGTCCCATGCAACCCCAATTTTTCACTAAACAGCTGTTAATGGTGAAACATCATTCAATTCATACATTTTTTTACAACTTTCAGACAAAGTTAAAATTGAAACTGTTTGTCATTTGCATATTGCAATTTTCTCTAGTCTGGGTTTTGGCTGAAACACCAGTCCGGCATGGCCTGAATCACCACACATGGTTTCTATCCTTGCTTTCGTGTTTAATATTATCAGTTGGACAACCTCATATGAAAATGAAGATTTTTCTTTCTTGGAAAATGGGCTTTGGTTCATATAATGATCAACAAGCAACATGACACACATGTCAGAGGAGGCTAAGAAAGGGCTGATGTGCTTCCACATTGTAATAAGGTTAGTTGGTAGAATGACAGCGAGCACCTGAAGCTTATCTTGACAAGCTGAGAGTCCTTGCAATAAATACAATTAGTAAGAAAGGTTTGGCCGGGTAATTATGATGGTCCTATGTGTATGCACCATTAACGTCAAGACACACTATCAACAGCCTCCTTATTAAAGTGTTAAACGATATATAACCAGATGTCTGTATCTGGTTACTTTCAGTAACAAGAAGTCTGTATATCATCTATTCAGTAGGATCCAGATGTCTGTAAGAGGAGTAAATCTTAATTGTGCAGACATCTGTAAAATGCCTAAGAGACAAATAGAGTGAGTGTGAAACATCCTCTGTTGTCTGTGAAATTCCCAAAAAAGGAAGAACTAGACGTCTGTAAGAACACTTAATCTTAACTGTGTAGACGTCTGTAAAATAAACAACACACGAACCGAGCAGGTGTTGCATGTATAATTATATTTTTCATTAGTTGGCATGTTCACGAATTCGTGGAGGTGTAAAAATGAGCATGTACAATTTCGTGGACATGAAAATACGAGCATAGGTGTTCATGTACATGCAGTAACTAACACTCGTGAATGTGCTTTATTATTCATTCGTGTATCTGCTAACACTAACATTCGTGGAATTGCTATATGATATCATTAGGGTTAAGTGTTAAAATTAGGGTTAGAGTAATTTTTAGCCAATTTTCTGATTGCAGTGTTCGTAATCACACATGCACAAATCAAATACGTGAATTGCAATATTTCACACTTACACAAATTATAAATTCGTGTATGTGTTCGCTTTTGCAGGTTTACAAATTCATGTACATGTCAAATAGTGAAAAATATATACCTCGGTGTTGAGCAATCCTCAGTTGTCTGTAATATGCTAAACCTGTAAAATGCAGACGTCTGTAAGGGCAGTAATTCTGGTCTTAGCAGACGTCTGTACAGAGCCATAAATGAGGACTTCCAGACATCTGCAGTGACTATATTGAGGAAAATGCAGACGTCTGCATGTCTGCTATCCTTAAAAAATGCCATGTTTTAGATATGTGAAGCTCTGAAGAAGTTGTTGTAGACTCTTTCCCAATATGCTACTGTGGCAAATATAGAGTGTTGGGCTGTTTACTGTTGGTTGAGGCTCAGAAGTAATATCCTGTCTTCTTCTACTGACTCCTCCAATTCTAATTCATCTCCACTTCACTACAACCGGAGTTGGCTATTTGTAGTCCCAAATCTCTGTGCGCAGATTCAATTTGAAAACTGTCAGATGAGTAGTATTGCCCTCTAGGTCAGATTTTCAAATTGTCATGCATGCCATTTCAATCTCACTTCCTTGTATGCTAACTCGATGTTCATTATATTTTTTCTTGGTCATGTCTGTTTATTTCGTGACACTCTCATGTTGGGGAAACATGCAGAAGCTCTTCTTCGAGCAGGGTCTGGTTATGGCAGATATGCTTTATTTCATGAAGGGGAAGTACACAAAGTCTTGTGGCAGGAGAACTAAAGAATACGACAAGTTTAAAAAACTAGCTAATTTCAGCTTACTGTGTACCCTTTTCTGGTTTTTCTTCGTTGTTTCTGTATTCTTTTCAAAACTTAAGTTGTATTCTAGAGGCTCTAGCCAATTTCCTTTCCTTTTTCAAATCCTTTGGCTCTGCAGAGTACAGTGTCCTGTCGACCCATTGTCCAGTGCCAACCAACAACCCCAGAGCTTGACCACAATGGACAGTTCCAAAAGTA